>CAXKWD010000004.1:184657389-185285072 GCA_964059195.1 Ectobius pallidus | reverse complement strand
AACTTCACACACATTTTGGACTTGCTTTCATTTTTTTCTTTTAAACATTAGAATAAAAGAGCTTTGAATCATTTAAAAAAGGTTGACTTTCCTACATTTGTTATTAAATTGCTGTCCCTTAGCAAGTTGAGCCGTTTCCTTACACATCTACAGTAAAGAGTAGAGAACACCTACAAGAAAACACAGAGGCTCAGTCAGGTTTCTTAAGGTGGAACACCTGGTCAAACTAATTCTAATCAACAGCACTCCATACAAGCTAAACTAACTTCACAAAATGTGGTATACAAAAAGACAGAAGATAACGCAAGAATGCACTACACATAAGCACAGTATTACAATCATTTTTATCTTATATTAAAATCTTACGCTAGAATTAAACAAAGTTTGTTTATGACTACAGCTTTTCAACTTCTACCATCTCATATTTTCTGTGCAGTTGTTCCACCTTAAACCGAATTAAATATTCCAACAAGAATGCCAATCCTTTAAAATAAAATGTGTTTCAGACAAGTGCTGATTGGTCAACTTTTAAAGGATTACACTCCCAGCTATTATTAAGAAAGGTAAGCCAACAGTCTGGCGCAAATAAAATGAGATAAAATAAATCAAACCAAACAAAATCACTGACTTCTGCAACTCATATGTTCATGTGAGGGTATTTTTGTGTCACCTTTCACATGGTCTACCCTTTGTATTTTATAAGTCGCCTTTCTGCTGTGATTGTCTTTCCAGTTATTCGGGTTGGTCCTGTGATTATTATGTTGGGACAAAATGTTATATTACTGATTCGTTAGAAGCAAATTAGGAGTCATTGTTAAAATTACTAAGTCCAAACAGGTTGAATTAAAATTGATTTTGTGGAAAGTTTTTACCAATTATTATCATGTGAAAGGACGGATTTAAAGGGGAAAAAAATTAACATAACTGAACAAATGCAAGAAACTGGAGAACAGTATTTTAAACGACGAAGAGAAAATTCCCCATGGCATGTAACAAAAGCTGATGAGAATTGACACTAAACACTTCCACTCCATATTTACGTTTATTTTCTTCACCACCATAATTCTCTTGGATTTAATTGAAATTTGGGCAGCATCACTCACATCTTGCATCAATGCTGACACACACACAAGATCGGGGAGGGAGCGATCCCCTCCGCAAGATGACAGAGCAGCAGTTGCCGCTGCAGCTGCTGCTATTGGTGCAGGTGGTGCCAACTTGGCCCCATTACTTGGTTGGGCGGGTGTAGGGTGCTGGACGGAATCGTGAGCGATCCGCAGCGGCCCCTGTAGCTGCTGGTGCCTTGAATCCTTTCCATCGGTTGCCGGCCTCGTCTGCGAGCAAGAGGGGTGGACAAACAGAAAGCGAACAAAAATACAGTTCATATGTAACAATTACAAAGAAGCAATTAAAATTTAAAAAGGCAGACAGAAAAATGATCAAGATCCATTTTGTCAGGTTCTGAGGGCTTACTTAGGCTTAGACAAAGTATATGATTTGGTGGAATCTGAAAAATATTTCTTAATGGCCTGTCATTTGTTGCTATATGATCATTTTGCTCAAGTATTCAAAAAATTTGTGAAAATCATAAATATCTGCTAGTGAATCTTCCATCTAATTCTGTCTGGCATTTATCAGCATTCAA
Organism: Ectobius pallidus; assembly: GCA_964059195.1. Classification (NCBI taxonomy): domain Eukaryota; kingdom Metazoa; phylum Arthropoda; class Insecta; order Blattodea; family Ectobiidae; genus Ectobius; species Ectobius pallidus. The sequence goes on along the minus strand of CAXKWD010000004.1, from coordinate 185,283,427 downwards.
GTGTTAAAGAATAACACCAAAATATTTTACCTATATGTAGAGGGGACATAGACGAGCAATTTTTATCAGGAGATTTTTGCTCCTGACGTAAAATATGTATGCTACAGGGCATTATAATTTGTTGCTCATAAGTCAATAATGAAGCAAAATAAGGTTAAAATTTTCATTTAATTAACTTCATGCCATCCAAGTGATTGATACAATCCTGATTCTTAATCATTCACCAACAGCTACATCATAATTTGGTGTTTACATAATCTGCAAAATTTACAGACTAATCACATGACTGGTTGCCACTGCATTAGTCTTCTTTTTATTCGTAACTACTGACTACAGTGTTAACAACGAAGTTCCTTTGTTTTGCATTTTTCTAAATGTTATAAGTCAGTGGCAGCCATGCCCTGGGAGATTGTATGCTGTAAGGAAAAACTGAATCCATAGAGTAAAAATCTCCTAATTAAAGTTGCTTCCCTATGTCCTCTCTGTACACATGTAAAATATTTCGGTGTAATTCATTAACACCCTGCATATTAGTTAACAGAGTGCTTAGAACACAATAAATTTGTTATCCTTCGTTCATTCTAGAAATACACGATTTAAGAATAATCTAAACATCTTTAATACTGTCTATTATCATGTATGACTTAACTGGATGAGGAACAACTTCAAAAACTATTCTTTTACCATTAATTTGTCTTCAAAAACGTAACATCAGTTTGTAGGTTAAAAGCTTAGGTCTATTAAAGTTGCAGGAAAAGTTATATTTATGAGGGAAAAAAAACAGATTTTTATAGCTTAAAACAGTGTTTCCCAAACTATGGGTCGCGACCCACTGGTGGGTCGCGGGAGCAATGTCGGTGGGTCGCAAAAAGGGCGAGAAAAATTAAACGTGTTTTCAATATAGGGAAAGTGTGTTTAATTTAATTTAATTTGTAAATAAAAAACAACAGTTTCACAAATATCATTCATTTTTTTAAAATAAAATGTACTAGTTGGACAATGTTCTTTATTGAAATAACCTTTACCATTTTTCTTTCAACTGTGGCAGGAGCAATGTCGGTGGGTCACAAAAAGGGCGAGAAAAATTAAACGTGTTTTCAATATAGGGAAAGAGTGTTTCATTTAATTTAATTTGTAAATAAAAAACAACAGTTTCACAAATATCATTAATTTTTTAAAAATAAAATGTACTAGTTGGACAATGTTCTTTATTGAAATAACCTTTACCATTTTTCTTTCAACTGTGTTTTCTCAGCAGGGCGTTTGAACACAATAAAACTCTTGAAAGGCATATGAAAAGCATGTGCTGTATTTTATATAGCCTATATTGGTTAACGTTATGTAGCAATGGGTCGCGAAAAAAAATTTATATAGCCTATATTGGTTATCGTTATGTAGTAATGGGTCGCGAAAAAAAAATTTATATAGCCTATATTGATTATCGTTATGTAGTAGTGGGTCACGAAAAAAATTATATAGCCTATATTGGTTATCGTTATGTAATAGTGGGTCGCAAAAAAATATTTCTAGATGAAGGTGGGTCCCAGGACAAAAAAGTTTGGGAACCGCTGGCTTAAACCATATAAAACTTGTATTACACTACAGTATGTCTATTTTAAGGTAAATTCCATTTAGACTTTCTGTGATGCAGACAGGGTCTAGTCCCATTTAGTCTGGCTTAGCAGGACTCAACTGTAACAGTAAAAATTTTTATATGCAATTCATTTTAATTAAATGCATTTATTTCATTATTTAGTTGCATCCAAGGAAGAGTGCACATTTTTGCATTAAAGTGGTTGATGTTGATGTTGCAGCATCTTTCAGGATGTGGGCCGTGGTCTAAAGGCAAAAAAGTCTAAAAAGTCTTACAAGATGTTTCGCTCCCACTGTAGGGAACTTCTTCAGTGGCTGCTACCTTGACGCTGACTGAACAAGGTAGCAGATACTGAAGAAGTTCCCCACAGTTGGAGCGAAACGTCTGGTGAGACATTTTAGACTTTTCTGCCTTTGGACCACAGCCCACATCCCGGAAAATGTTTCAACATCAAGATTCCAGCCGTGAAAGCCTCAGATTTCCACCTATGACCTATTGCATGAGTAAGATGGAAAAAACGATGGTCTAATGTGTCATAGCACTTTTAACGATTTGGTCCTGCATTTTGTGTCTGAAATCCTGATTGCCTTAATTAGATTCAACCAACCAATTCTGTTTCATCAGAGTCACAAGGCCATTTTCCTTATTAAGCAACAAACCACGTTAATAATGTTTACCCACTCAATGTTCAGGTTTTGGATGACATATAGTAAAGGTAATGCCTGATCTCAAGGATGGTAATCACAGTGTGTTTCATAAACAAAGTAGTGAGCAAAAAACTTCTCCTAGCCTCACTACAGACTGAAGAGGAATCCAAAAGTAGTTTTACTCCAATCTTTGTTTATAAGAACTGCCTATATCAAAATACATATGAGGGCTAATTTTTTTTCATGGTCCGATGGGGCATAAAATGAAAACCACAGCGAAAATCAAAACTGTTTTATTTGGAACATTTAGGTACACGTTCTAGCTACTTCTCTACAGTCACACTCTGATTGAGACATTCGTCGAAGCGTGGTGCAACTTTCAAATACCCTCTTCATAGAAGCTTGCTGCCAGCATATTGAGAAGGGTCTTAACAATATTTTGAAATGTTTTGAAATTCTTCATTGGTGTGGAAGCTCTGTCCCCCAGATCTTTCTTCAGCTGTTGAAAAAGATGAAAGTCACTCGGCACGGGAATGGGTTTTTGAAATCCATCATACAGGGGATGAAACGTGGATTCGTTGTGAAAATCCAGAATCAAAAGAACAATCCAAACAATGGATGCACATAAATTTCCCGAACAAACCTGAAGATCTGGCTTCCACACCAATGAAGAATTTCAAACTCCAAAATGCCATAAAGACCCTTCTCTGAATACGCTGGCAGCAAGCTTCTATGAAGAGGGTATTTGAAAGCTGCACCACGCTTCGACAGATGTCTCAATCAGAGCGCGACTATGTAGAGAAGTAGCTAGAAGGTGTACCTAAATGTTCCAAATAAAACAGTTTTGATTTTCGCTGTGGTTTTTATTTTATGCCCCATCGGACATTGAAAAAAAAATAGCCCTTGTACTATCATAAATTTACATATTTAAAGTTCAAAACTGATTGAAGACAATAAAATTGTAGGGTGGGATCCCAGTATCATATAATGACTTGAGGCCAATTTCACTGTCGCTGTTCAGCATGCAATATACTGAAAGTTGAAGCTTTCACAATATTAAATGAGAAAAAAGAAACAGTGAAAAAATGGATCTTCATCATTTCTTTAAAATTCAATACCTAATATAACAACAACAAAAAACATCTTCACCACCTAGTTTCACTTTGAGATGCCGTATTATCTCAATTTACATTTTGTAAAGAGTTTGATGGTTTTTTCCCACATTGCCCTCATGTAGAAATGTAAGTCAGCTCCCATGTAATCAGTAGTAGAAAGGAAAAGTTTGTTCAATCTTGTAAAGTATCAGTACTACATGAAAATTGTATATTACGATTAATTTGGTTATACCGGAAGTGTTGTCCCTCTATGCACACAAATCTTCAGTGAATCTTACCCAGTCCGATTCTGATGTGGTTCTACTTTCTCTCCTATTTCATCAAAACTTCCCAAGTAAGCAAACGTGGATATTTCTTGCTTCTTTATTTGGCAGAGATTCTGTTTCCTTAAACTTAGTTACAAGTTTGCATACAATGAATGATTTTGTCCAGGATTGTAATATCGGGATATTGGGTCAAGTAAAAGATTATTCACACAAAAGTGAGCCCATAGTTCTAAAAGTAAACGCTTGGCCCACTATCTTAGGAACTTCTCAATAATGCACTTCTCCATAATCACTTTTTCTGAAATATGTCTGTACCATAAAAACTCGTAAGACTCGCTCTTTCACGAGTAGGTTCTGTGTCAAACAAAGAACCAAGAAAAAATCCACTTGTGCTTATTTGATAACTCTGATGAAATAGGGGAGAGATTAGAAGAACAGTGTGGGTGCAGGCCGAAATGCAAATTTTCTAAGAAGGTGTCAGGAATGTGTGTTAATGGTGGGATAACAGTTCTGGTACCTTTAAGCACAATAATATACAATTTTGACAGAAAAAAAGGTTCTTGCTAGATCCACTACTGACTACATGGGAGCAGACTTACCCAGTGCTGTGGCATGACCTGCCAGCAATGGAATTCCTGAAGTTCAAAGTTAATATAATAAAATGCTTTGTAAATTCCGATTCAAAAGTAAAAAAAACTGAACTCATACTTCTGAATCCCAACCAATTGCTCAGGGAAAACCAAAGTACTTGAGTTTACTTTCAGAACAATAATGCAATAGGTTGGTGCTGCGGATACTGTGATGAGCTACTCTTCTTTTACCTGCTTCTTAAGCAACATATAACCTTCGGTGCAAAATTTATTTGCTGAATTGCTCCATTGCTTGACACCGAGGAATTTGCATACTTCCTAGGAAACTTCCTTTGCATTCTTCTCTACAATTAAAACTTTGCAAATGTGTTAACCACTTTACTGAAAGTCCCAAGAATTTGGTTAAACTTTTCCGGGCTTTGTGACCTATCGGTTAAGATACCGGACGTTTCGCCTGCGTAGAATGCAAGCATCCTCAGCGGCGTGATCTCAAGCGAAGTCTCCTTGGAGAGGTCTCATTGACGACTCTCCAGTCCGCTCCATGCCGCTGAGGATGCTTGCCTTCTATGCAGGCAAAACGTCCAGTATCTTAACCGATAGACCACGGCCACAAAGCCCGGAAAAGTTTAACCAAATGGACACTGGACGTGAAATCCTACATCATTTTAATCCCAAGAATGTTTAGGATTCTAATTTATGAAAATTTAAGTCCTGAGAAAACTCATATGAAGTGACAATGTCTTGTTCTCAATATTAAAACCCAAACGAATGCTCAGGCGAGCACACCAGTCTGAACTAATGATCTCAGAAATCAGTACATACAGTAAAATTAAGACCCGACACTGCTCAGATAAATGATCAGTAGTCTGGACGAGCCTATTATCAAAAGGAAAGTGACTTATTTGTATGTCAGTCTTTAAATGACAATACAGTGAATGCTGCTTCATATAATCATGGATAATGTTATCAGCTGGGTAACGTTATCATTTTATGAAATCTCATATGGATTAATACTGAAACACTGAAAAAATACTGTGTATGTGATAAAAAATTTGGTTTATGTTATCACATTTTCATTTTTACGGCTTTATTTCCAAGTACTGTCCTGTCTGCAGCTCACAAGAATATCAATTTGAGGGGGTTTTATTTCCTACTATCTCTTTTAAGCAATAAACACCCCTCAATTAAGCTGCAATTCTTTATTTGTGAAGATCACAGTGTTGATATGCAGTGATGGCTAGTGTAAAATGAAGAGGCTTAGATGTTTTGTTATGTCGTGTTCACCACAGGTTAGCAGACTTCCAAAAAAAACTATGAGAATATGAAATACTGGTTAATGGACTCGTATGGAAAACAGAAACAATTAAAAAACTTTTTTACTGAATTAGTTGCTTGCAGTTTAATAGTGAATTATAAGTGGTTCAATTATTTATAGTTATGTCTGAACGAATAGCTTTGAATTATGTTTTGAAATGTGTTCTCTCTTGTATGAATATATAACCTTCAAATATTTATTTTGGCTACCGTTATTAATTGAAGGGCCTAGTTCCATTAGGGTGTAAGGAACAAATCTTTAATTTAGAGTTTTTAACATTTATGCCTTCTCCTCTATGTCTTAAATACTCAGTGAACTATTTGTACTTGTGCCTTAAACCTCTGCTCAGTTTTAGGAAAGAGCTGTGAGACTGCACATTCATTCTACTTCATAACAGTTCCATACAGGCGTAAGGCACACTTCCTATCTGTTATTGAGGTGTGTTTATCAACTGTTTTTATTTTCCGCAGTGCTACCATACAAGCAAATGTTTATAACAACTGAACTTTCATTTCTGAAGTGTAACTTTATTCAAAATAGATTGTTTTGCTTATTGTCTACTGTATTAATGACTATACTGGTATTCATTGGCAAATATGCAATTGTCATTGTATAATAAAAAGATTTTGCTACTGTAAAAGTTCTTCAGTTTTTGTTTAACATGTTTAGGTACCTCTAGTTGTAAAAAAATCCCAATACACGGTACCTTTACTTGTAAATTTGCAGAACACTAATTTAGCCTGTCCTTCAAAAATATATGTTATAAAATTAATTATTAAACCACCTACTTGTGAGTGGTAAAATTGTTTCAAAACATCAAGATCTCTCAAAACTATGTTCTTGTGCCTTACGCCCTTATGGAACTAGGCCCTTCAATTGGTTAATATTATCAGATTAGCTGCATCCCGAAGTGATCACAATAAGCAGCGTGCATTGTATTTCGATAATTGATTCATCCAGCCTACTGAACACCTATCTGAGCAGTGAAACATCTCCCTGTACACCCCTTACAAACACTAGGATTTATAAAGTAGAATAATGCGACATCAATTACATACACTATGGATGGGAAAAGACTACTGCAGGAATTTCATTTGTTTATATCTGAATAATGGACAATTAAAAGATGTTCTTATATCACGAGAAACAGTTTGGAATTATTGATCGAACTTGGTTATTCAGAACAGCTTAAACATAAAAGAACTTTTGTTCTACTCTGCGAAGGGAATTACTTACCATATAATTTTAATTAGCTGTTTTCCAGTTATACAGTGAACTCCCAATTATTTGTGTTAATGGAAGGAAAGGGTTGGAAAGGACTGAAGGAAAGGATGCACGTTTGTAATTCTTATTGTTTTATCAACATGAAAACTGCGAAATTTTATGTTGTAAAGTTGTTTACAATGCATAAACTTGGTTTCTTCCTATAAACTTGCTAGAAATAAGTAAAACTGTGAATAAACTGACACAAATGTGACCTAAACTGGCACAGGCACTATGAATTAGTGCTTAGGGATTAAGACTATTGGGTGGAAGAAAATCATTTGATGCAGGGTAGGAAAAGTGACACGTTTTTCACACTCAAAAATATGCAAAAATATGGAATCTGCAATTTTCCCCACTTACAGATGTGCAAAGTAGTATGAAAACAATGTGATAATTATAAAGAATAAGTGGAAACTTCTCTGTTGTGTAAAGCTATTGGCAGCAATGAATGTGCTGAGTTATGAGACAAGTAACAGCATGACTCTCATGCAGCAAAGGTGCTTACAAGATGAATTTTAACTTTTTTGTTACCAAAATGAACTGTATCTCCCCTTCTTCATTTACAGGATTGTTTGTGATCATACGCATGATGTATTCCTTTATGTCCTGCTGGAGGACGGGTTCACAAGAGTCAATGTTCAACAAGCAGAGTTCACAAGTGAGAAATAAAAAAAACTTATGGGGGGGGAAAAAAGACGTACAAATATCGCACAAACCTGATAATCTGCATACGGCTGCCTTTTAAAACTACAGTAAGTCCCACGCAAGAGTTGGCCAATCATGCGGGTTTCTGCATCGCGGCAGCCCCAGCTCTAACTCTTGAGCGATCAGGTGAAATATCTACGCAAATAAAGCCGCTGACGGTGTAATGGTTCAGGTTCTCACATTTACAGTTGGAATTACAATGAAAATAACCACATACCTCATCACAAGAGATGTTGGAAATGTCCTCCTCTTGCATCCACACAACACTGGCACCTTTTTAGGAAATTTTCTTTGATGCGCATAATTACAGCTTCCGAGATGGAGTCAATTTCTCTTGTGATATTGTCTTTTAAGTTCTTCTAACAGTATGTGACTATTATTTATGGGGAAACTTGAAAAATAAAGTGTATAGGTCAATTTCCCACACATTAGAAGAACTTAAAGACAATATCACGAGAGAAATTAACTCTATCTTGGAAGCTGAACTTATGCACGTGAAAGGAAATTTCCTAAAAAGGTGCCAGTGTTATGTGGATGCAAGAGGAGGACATTTCCAACATCTCTTGTGATGAGGTACTTGGTTATTTTCATTGTAATTTTAAGTATATCTGAGAGAACCTGAATCATTACACTGTTAGCGACTTTATTTGCGTAGATATTTCATCCGATTGCTCAGGAGTTAGAGCAGGGGCCGCTGCAACGCAGAAACCCGCATGATTGGCCAACTCTTGCATGGGACTCACTGTACTTGTTCCACATAATTTTCATTTAAAATGACTCCAACTTGAATTTAAATACCATTAAGATCACTAAACAGAGTGAGACCATCACGGATTTATAATACAGTTTTCTGGAAAACAGAAAAGTGGTGATCATCCTCATCAAGAGGTTCATTCTAAAAAATTCCTGACTTCACCCTTTCCACGCTGAATTTTCATATTAATATAACATTTCAAGTAAAATCATCAGTGGATTATAAATTTAAAATTAACTTGAGAATAAAAATCCTCTCACATGAAAACATGTATCATTATTTTATTAATCTAATAATTCTGCTTTTTTTATTTTTGTGGTGACAAATATATTATGTCAGTAGCAGTGAAAAGGTTAAAGGGGTACGTAGATGAAAATTCTGTTTTCTTGCTTTTCAAGCCTAGGAGATATTTTAATGCATGATATTATTCAAACAGTGAGTAAAAGTTATGATTACTACATTATTTCATTTTCAGGACACCTGTTTGTTACCCACATTAAAATAATAGAAAAGAAAAAGCAGATGCAAAATGCAGTAACTTCATCATTTAACTGGGGCTTGAATAAAAGCTTATAAACTCCACAACAAATCTAGTAAATGGTATTTTGATATTGTAATTCTATTTTCCTTTTACATATTTCATTTTTCTTATTTTAATAAAAAATCTACGTACAGTAAAACCTCCTTTTTACACTTTTCCAGGGACTGATGCAAAAAAAGTGCAAATGGCAAGGAGGGTAAATTGCAGGAAGTATAAAAGCTGTAATCTCTATATATATATAAAAGGCTTTGTCCTGACTGACTGAATGAATGACTGACTGACTGACTGAATGACAGGAATCAACGTACAGCCTGAACTATAACAGGTAGATACTTGGAATTTTGACAGTACCTTCGTTTTATAATGTAGGTGCTCACTAAGAAAGGATTTTGAAAAATTCTGATTCTAAATGCCAAAAATTAAATGTTTTTGAAAATACTTAATCCCTTTTTACATAGAATTATCCATTCCAAATCACAGAATATAATGTTGCCAAATGGTATATGTTGGGCTTGGAAAAAACAATTGAAATGCACTTTTGACAAATAAGAGAAGTTATCAAAATAATTCATGTTATAAATAAATATTACAGAATGAATTCCACTAAAATAATGGAATCACATAACTTTCTCTACCCTGGACATAGAGAAAACAAAACGAGGTATGGTAATGTGTATATTATTATATTATATCGCAGGTTTTTGGAGAGAAAAGTATGAAAGTGATAATGCTTTCTGTTTAATTTCATCTCCAAAACGGCTTTATGGTAACATAAGAGTGGGAAATTTCCCGCCTCGATATTACAATTTTATGTTACAGGAATTTCTGTTTCTTCTTATTTAAACCTCTACCAGGCTTGCTGTGCACTGTACAAGCGATGGGATGCAAAATTCTAGATCCTCTATGAGCCATAAAAAATTATATCAAGCGTTTTCTGAGGGAATAGTTTGAGTGTAATAAGTCGTTCTTCCTATTTCAAATTATAAATGCCTATATAAGGACCTAGAATTTAAAATTGAAAATCCTTCATAAGCTAATTTCCAATTACAAAATACAAAACCCGGGCGACGCCGGGTCTTTTAAGCTAGTGCTTTTTATTGCAAAATTTAATACATTAAAATAAATATAGGTACCTATGTACACTTACATTACCTGTTTAAATATGGTGCAAAAAAAGTTGCATCAACTTTTTGTAATATTAAGGTTTCAAGGTTAACGAAAGAAATAAGTATATACCATTAGAAAATTAATGTGCAACCTCCAAGTTAATAAGATTTAGGGATTTTAACAAATTTTTCATATAATAATATTTTCCTTGTAGCATCACACATATTAAATGAATAAATAATTGCTCTGACTATTCAATAGTTTTAGATGGTATTCAAAGTGGAGACAGAGAGTCCAAGCTCTTTCAACAACTGAACACATGTTCCGACATGTGAATCAATACAACACAGATGTAAATGGCAGGAAATACAATTGTTTAAAAGTTGTTAATGGCAGAAACACTATGTATTTTCGGTATAGGATAAAAGACGGGACTAGTGGAAAATGATGTAAATGGCAGGAAAATGTAAAAGGCAGGAATGTAAAAAAGGGGTTTTAACTTACAGATATTACTTAAAAAATATTTTCTAAAATAAGGTATATTTGATTTTAAAAATCTGCCAAAATTGTTCAGTAGATTGTTTTCAAGATGCCCTGCTAATTTCATGCAATGTGTGTGAGTTATTTCATTCAGAGGACTGAAGAATTAAAATTTTTCCTTTATGAGAAATGGAGAAACAAACTAAACAGTGTGTAGTATTTCATATATACATATTTTAAATTGGCTGCCGATCAGCTGTTCAGTGATTTATTACAAATATGCTCTAATAAAATACAGGACACTCAAGCTTTCAGCAGGGGAATGTTACACTAGTGCTGCCATTGAGTGGACCCGCAGCAGCCAGATATCTTCCTGTTTAAAATGGAATCATAGATTGAATATGTGTATTCGGAAAGTTGTTTTGATAAATGGTGGTACTGACAGAAATTCTGTTATTGTGAACTGAACTTGTTCTTTATTATTACTTATTATTAAGGTTCGGATGTTTATGACCTAAAAAAGTGGAAAATATGACTGCAAATATGCCTTTAAAAATGACTAAATAAGTTATGGCTGAAAAATCCTAAATATGACCTAATAAAATAACGTATTTTCAAAAAATAAATGTTCCAATTTAAAACATTTAAAGACAGCAAATTCTTACATCACATGAATTCAATCAGATAATAATTTTTTAACAATTTTGGTGATTTACAGTTTTACTTGTAATTAACTTCTATTTTTAAAGAATTTGCTCCTGTTTGCTCGTTAGTTTCATGCAGCACTGTCAGATACTGCGTTGATCTCATCATACTACTAGCTTTCACAGAGTCAAGATCAATAAGTTAAGAAACACTGCCTCATCTGCAGTGCAATCTTCTGTTAATTATCAGCAGTCTGGCAACACTGAACTGCCCTGTGTGCATGGTAGCTGTGTATGCCTTTCTTGCCTGCTTAACTTACACAGCGTTAACAAAGATAAGACTTGTGCCCACTTCTCGCTTCCCAAAGCATTAAATCTTTTGAATTATCATTCAAACACTTAAATCTTCATATCTTAAATAAATAAGATTTTTTTTACTCGACAACTCCCATCGCAACACATGACTTGAATGATTCTGATTGACACTGGATGCACAACACCTTCAAGTTCTTGCTTGTCGTCTTCTTCCTTTATAGTACTAATACAGTTCCTTGAAAAATATAATAATTACGGCATGAGAAGTATGACTAAATTCAGCTTGTTCCCACATTTATAGCAACACTTTCTGCAATATACATTTATTATTAGTATTTGATATTGTCAGCTGAATGATTACCATGTGATGCGGGCAGTTCAGATGGCGAGAACATGCTATAGCATAGCACAGCAATACTGTGCAAGGGCTGAAGTTAACCAGCTCTCAGCGTCAGCGAAGCAAGTTATTAAAGAACAATCTTGTGAAAGCATTTTGGGAGGTCAAAGAGGTCAAGTGGCATCTGCATGTCCAGTATGTGTTGAAGGAAGTGAACAAATGTGGAATCTACAGGGTTTTATTGATGTGTTGGTGGATAATGAACTAGTAATACCAAAGTGGACAGTTCTGCTGAAACTGAAGTTTCGAATTTGCAGGGCTTAGAGGCATTGTCAAGTTCATATTATATAAAAAATTCACTATTGCTCATAAGCAAGACTTCATTGCATATTAACCTTTAGAAGCACTTTATTTTTGTGAAAATGACTCATTCCCATTATCTTCTGTATCTTCAAATGCTTCTGAATAAGTAGATAGTAACAACTAAACTAAACTCTGTGGCGCTACATCCTTCAAGGGACTTGGCCTACCACCAGACCGCAGCATCATCTACCACAGGCAGATGGCAGGATTTGGGGGCATGTGTACATCCAGTTCATTCTTTAGTTGGAAAGGGTAAAGTACATTATTCATGTACATATTGTTTTAATATTGAAACCATCAGAGATAAAAAAAAAAATTCCTAGGTCGAGTTTTTATAGTTCATAAGATCGATGAAACTTGAAACTGTAATACAAGAATAATGGATATAGCTAATTAAAGCAGCATTCTTTCAACAATCTTACAAGGTGTTCTAAATATTGTAAATTTATCACAATGATATGATTTATGAGTGGACCGCGTCTTGTAGGTTAACATAGTGCATCTTCAGAGGTGTTGGCTGAGTCAAAGTGGTCTTCAAGTGAGGTCTCTACATGAATGCAACTGGTATTTATGTAAGATGGAGGTGATGGAGTGAGGGAAGTCACTGGCTATTTTAAAACAGATGGCCAGATTTCGAGTCTCATCTATTGTAAAACAGTTTATGTCATGGTGAATAAGAAGCAGAGAAATGTTAGCTCCAAATGTTAGCTGTGCATTTCAAGACCAGCAGTCGACAAGCGATTCAGCCAACATCTCTGAAGATATCGTAATATTTAGGAAGTTTATACAGTGAAGTAATTATTATATAAAAACAATAATGAGATGGATTGTAACGCACTAACTTCACTAGAATTGTCACTAACCTGGACTGCAGTTTCGAATGAGCATGCCGTTCGAAACTGCAGTCCAGGTTAGTGACAATTCTAGTGAAGTTAGTGTGTTACAGTCCATCTCATTATTATTTTTATACCTCTGAAAATGTTTGTCACACTTAGGGTGATTATCAAACCCAAGATCATGATCCCTCAGCCCTGAAGACTAACTTAACCTACAGTGAAAGAATAGTTAAACTCAATTTAATTTTTTTTCCGAGGAACATTTTAAACCCTCCCCCCCCCCCCCAAAAAACAATGAAGAATATGTTTCACTCAAGATGATTTAGAAACAGTTGTCAGATGCTTGCAATATGCGAGGGCTATTCAGAAAGTAAGGAACGTTTTGGAATTTAAAAAAAACCAAGTACAAGAAAAACATTTTATTATATACATGTGAAAGAGCGACTAAAATACTACTTTTCAATATAATCACCATACAAATTCAGGCACTTATCAAGCGGTGGACAAGCTTTGAAATTCCTGTGTCATAGAATTCTGCCGCCACTCAGTGACGCGTACCTGGAGCTCCTCATCATCGTCAAAACACTGTGCTGCTAGCCAGGTCTTCATTTTCGGGAACATGTGAAAATCACTTGGAGCAAGAACAGGACTGTAGGGGGGGATTGAGGAAAAACTTCCCAGTTCAAGAGTTCCTGGGTACGGTTTGCCGTGTGAGGTCGGGCATTGTCATGCAAAAGCAAAATTTTGGATGACAATTTTCCTCGGCGCTTGTTTTGGACAGCTCTCCTAAGGTTTTGCAATGTTTGGCAGTACTGCTCAGAGTTTATTGTTGCATCACGCTTGTGGCGGCAGAATTCTATGACACAGGAATTTCAAAGCTTGTCCACCGCTTGATAAGTGCCTGAATTTGTATGGTGATTATGTTGAAAAGTAGTATTTTAGTCCCTATTTCACATGTATATAATAAAATGTTTTTCTTGTACTTGGTTTTTTTTAATTCCAAAAGTTCCTTACTTTCTGAATAGCCCTCGTATTTTTAAAAATCGCTTACCATAATGGTTAATGTCTAAGTACCCCCACTGGATGGAATTATATCAGGATCCATACATTATAATCAGCATTTTATTTATCATTACTTTATTTTATGTTTTAAAATGACAATCTTTAGGACCAAGGGCATATACTACCACCGCCTGAAAAACCTCTGTTTAATATTTAAGTTATCTGGCACATGACACATTTATCTGGAAATTACATTCAAATTATGTTTTATGTCTTCTCTTTAAATGCAATTTGGAAGAATATTGAGTTACCTATCTGATATAAAATTGATTAAAACTGTTATTAAAACTTATATACAGTGGATAAAATTTTACCTTTAAAACGGTCACTACGTTTCAGCCTGACCTCCAGGCCTTCCTCGTGTAAACTTTAGTTCACCTGAGGAAGGCCTGGAGGTCAGGCTGAAACGTAGTGACCGTTTTAAAGGTAAAATTTTATCCACTGTATATAAGTTTTAATAACAGTTTTAATCAATTTTATATCCATAACCGGTGGAAAGAGTTGGACCTGGGTTGTGAATTACCTGATATGTTGACCTATCTGATGTTTCACTGGAGTTAATTTCAGAGTTAATGTTGGCAGGATTAACTCACACAATAACACAGTTGTAGATGTGCATTCATGAAACCGCAGAATATTGTTTCTGAAGCATTATATGAGAATATTCCAGGTGAAAAATTTCTCTGACCCGAGGATCCAGTCCCATGACCTTAACGGTTTTCCATCACAATGTTCTACCAACTGAGCTCCCAGAATTTTAATTCACGGTGCAAGATAGAATGCTTTTCCTATGAGTACCCCTAATAAAGTTTTTATCTTACTGAAAGCTTTAACATCATGTTCAGTTCATACAGAAGTTTCTCTGGAGGTCATAGTAAAGGCCCTTAAGTCAGTCACTTAGAATTTACAGCTGTCATTATACAGACACTTATCCTTTATAGTAAGAAAGAAAACTGGAGTTAGAAACCTGAGGTTCAGAATTATATCTATCTTCCTTTCTGATTTAACTGTAAAAAGATCCAAGCAGGGTTTAAGCTAGGGGGGGGGGGGAACCTTTAGCAAAAAAGCGAAAATTGATAAAAAATAAAAAAGCTTTAGCAAAATGCTAAAATACAGATTTATTGCTAAAAAATAATTTTAACTGCATTTTTTTATGTAGTTTCAAAATAATAAAAATAAAATGGTACAAATAACAAAATGAACTATAAAGCAAATTATTGAATTTATATATTTTTTAAACACTTTGGTTTGGAATTTAACACTTTTCTCTGTTTCAAATTGGCCCACTTCTCCTTTTGCATTTTTGCAAAAGTGGCTACAATTTCTTTTGTAGCTTAAACCCTGGATCCAAGATATATAAAATTACATGTGTTATAATACACTCTCCGGTGCATAACACACTATTTTACCCTTAAAAGTACAGTAAATATTATACAATGAACGTACAGATTTTGACATCCATGATCTTGATTACGCACTGCTTTTGATAGGCCAAGAATTGGTTGAGCCAGATAATGCAAAAGCACACATGACCTTCTCAAGACTTCTCGCACAGGGGAATCTCGCTACACAACTAAGCAATTTCACATGAATGACCAGTTACTTTTTTGAGTTCATGAGTGTGTGTAGGTATACTGTGTGTTTATCATTAGCAGGGCCTGGATTTTGATCACCTAAAAATACTTTTAAAAAAATGAGCTATAAAATTACTGTAAAAATACAAAAAAATTACCCAAAAACTAAAAAATTGTTGTAAATACTAGTTTATTCATCAGAATTGTGCCTATCTACATCAGTGTTGTTGACCCACTTGTAGGCTTGTAATTAGTTAATTATATAGAATATGCAAACAGCAAATATCATCTTTCTACATTCAAATTAAAATTATAACAAGATTTATTTATGCTTATTTAGAGTTCTGGAATTGAATGTAAGTAATTTCCAAAACACTCTATTTTATGCAAGAAAGAACACAAAATAAGAAAATAATGACTTTACAGTAAAAAAATTACCCAAAAATATGAAATGGAGGGGAAAAAAGACCGTAAAATGCCCAACAAATTACCAGATAACAACATAAAATTTTAAAAATGATGTAAAAACTAAAAATTGGGGAAAATGACCCTAAACATGCAATTTTTATAATCTAGGAGTCGTGATCAGAATATTTGCAATGTCCATGATGTACCAGTTAAAAGATGACATGTCATCAAAATCTGGGCCCTGATCAATAGTTATAATGGGAAGTACTGACCATACCTTTACTTTCAATGTAGTTTTTCCCAAAAAGTTGGGGTGCATCTTATAGAAATGAGCGTCTTATACACCAGTCTCATTCTGTTCAATATTGTTTTGTGCAAGGAATGAATGAATGAATCAAAAACTTGAGGACAACTTTTACATCTATCTTCATGCCCTAGAGAATGTTAATACCACTGTTGTATGGAGTTGGAATACTACAGATAACTCCATTGAGATTGATCGTCAGTTATACATTTTTACAAAATTGGCAGGCATGCAAATATGCATACGACAGAGAAAGTGCATCTGTGCAGGAAGAGCTATAGGATTTGACATAATTGATTAAATTAGATCTATCGATAGAAATCCTTTATATAAATCAATATTAGTGATAGAAATACACGTAAATAAAAAATCAGGCTTGATGCACTTAATGTTCTCTACCCTGGGAAGGGACAAAATCATTTCCTCAATTCACATTTTCATACAGAATAAGATGCCGTATTGTGGAAAGTGCGAGTTCAGTTGTCTCAGCCTTAGACAAAGCCTGAGTTTGTGCAAATGATGCTATGCCAGAAGTAGATAAAAAAACTTATCCACTGATACCTTATTCATAGCTGCGGGCTTTGTATTAATTGAGGAAGACTAAATCATTTTTTGGGGAGGAGAAAGAGAAGGTTGAATGTGCTTAATTTTTGCACTCAGAAGAGGCCTTGAAGTAATGAGAAGAGAAGAGAACAGGCTCTTGTGAACCATGCCTCAGAAATTTTGAACTGGCTCAATAGTTTTGTCCCTAACTGTACATTATGACATGAAGTGTTTCTGTTACAAGACTCTGTTTCTAACTTCCAGTTTCTTTGTTTAGATTACAGTATTACTTATTATAGTATAATTAATGTTTTATTTAGCTTATAGTTTATTAAGTTTATATTATGTCTAAAATAACCTTTCATTAGTAACAATAATCTGTCTTTAAAAGAATGATACAAGACTTTTAAGACTAAAACAATGATCAGTTTATATGAGGCTCGCTTTCCTTTGCTAAGCCTCCATGATTATATATTAAGTTAATATTAATGCCTTACGAAATAACTACAAATGAAATGCCCAAAAGTTGGCTCCTTCTCAGAAATAACACAATGCAGTCATATCTCAGGGTTAATACACTGTACTTTGAAATTTTAGGGTTACCAGATGATAGTTACATGAGGGTGAGTCAAATGAAAACTAGGCAGATGGATAAAAGTAAGTAAACTGTTTATTATTTCAAAAGTAATGGCCATAACTGTTAATACATTTATCCCACTGTGAGACAAGACTGTCAATGGCTTCATGGAAAAATGTTTGCGGTTGCCTATGGAACCATGATTCTACCCAGGCGTGCACCTCTTCGTTTGAAGCAAATCGACGGCCACAAATGTCTTTCTTCATTTCTCCAAAAATATGGAGAAATCTGGACTGTATGGAGGATGTGTAAGGGCTTCCCAGTGAAACTTCTGCAGCGTATCGAAACAACCTTGGCAACATGTGGACGAGCATTATCGTGCAACAGAATGATGCCATCAACATTCCTGGGCATTTGGACTTGATGGCATGCTTCAATTTTGGCAAAGTTTCCTCCATACAATGTGCAATTTTTCCATATTTTTGGTGAAATGAAGAAAGACATTTGTGACTGTTGGTTTTCTTTGGACGAAGAGGTGCACCCCTGGGTAGAATCATGGTTCCGTAGGCAACCGCAAACATTTTTCCATGAAGCCATTGACCGTCTTGTCTCACAGTGGGATAAATGTGTTAAGTTATGGAGATTACTTTTGAAATAATAAACAGTTTACTTACTCTTTTTCTGTCTCATTTTCATTTGACTGTCCCTAATAAAAGCAGAACTTCAAACAACAAAGTAGACTTTTTAAGAACAAGTTCTTCCTTCCAACATGTATAATGCAATAAATATTAGATTACAACATTTAATTTTGACCGTAGGCAGTACATTTTAAATGTATCACAAATGTCTTCCTGTATTCCAGGAGGAAAAATACCCGCTTAATCGGCTGAAGCAGATATGAAGATGCAACAAATGGGCAGAGAATTTGGTTCGTATGATAAGTCTCTTTGCTACAAATAAACGATATAACAGGTTAGCATATATATATCAAAGCTTTGTTTAATACTTGTTTAAGTAAAAAATCAAGATGAACTGCCTGATGTTACACCAAAAAGCTAAGATATGACCGGTGAAATGCAGACGTCTGGTAACCCTAGATATGCTTGCAAGCAAACAGTTAGTGGCATCAACCAAACTATTAAATTTAATAAAATGTATTAGGTTCGATCATGAATGCACTGCATTGTGTTACATTAGCTGAAGCCACAATGATAGTTTCAACATGCTTAAGGGTAAGGTGCCTTACCCTTGCCTTGGCAGTAAGGCATGCCGAAGATACCTTACTGTACTACCATGCGGTTGCTACCTTGCTGTCAACCTATATGGATGTTGCTGCAGTTTCTAGATGGATGTTGGGGTGAACACACCGGTACAGTCGATCCTTGCGGTTTTTAAATAAATGCTGGGGGTAGTGACTGTTGAGAGACTTCAGTCGTGTTATCAACATGTGGTCAATCTCTTGCCAACACATGTCTGTTTTGGTGACTTCTTTCACGTTTATCCCATAATGCAGGAATATTACATAGCCAATTTATTAAAGCGTCTTGACCATTTTTAGTACACAAACAACGAGGAGAGAAACAAGAGATGAGTCTGGACTACAAAACAAAAGTGGATCACATAGTTTAAAACACCCTAATAGACGAGTGGAGGGGGGGGGGGTCTCGTTAGCAAAGCAAGTTAATGATCTTGAACTAACCAATCACAAGTGACCTTTACCTTTTTGTTTTGACATCGACCTCATGGTAAACCTCACTTTAAACCGCTCAGTAAGGTAGTACGGTATCTTTGGACATGTGCAGGCATGTCAGTATCTATACTTTTGTTTCACATGGAGGTGGCAGCAAGGTAGTGACCTAAACTGCGACAGCAAGATAGTACAGTAACGCATCTTTGGCATGTACTTACCCTAAGGCTACTCATGTTATTTTTATGCTAAAATAAAAGTGAACCCAACATTCAACCAATACTAAATACTACAGAGGAAAATTTGTCCTGACAGGAATCAGCTTGGTATGCTGACATCAAGTAGTCTCAACTCCCAAGACCTCAACTATCCTCTAGACCAGCAGTTCTCAACCTATGAGTAATGACTCACTGATGGGTCCTGAGAGGATGAAATCCCCAGATAGAGCAAGGGATTCACAAAAATTTATATGTAAATAAATATCAGTTCCTCAAAAATCTGTTTCTGTTTTTGAAAACTTTTAATCATGACGTCTTTATGTTCTGAATGAAACTTATATAACACTTTAGTTTCAGTTATGACTACACTAACGGCTAACCTCTCAACAATACAGGCTCGACTCTTGTGTTCATGTCGATTTGTGCCTAACATCCGGTTAAGTAGTAAAATACATTAAACATAAACAGTTCAGCATTATTGATTTTCCTCCTTCACTGACAGTAAGCTACTGTAGCTGTCTTCAGCCAGCTTTTGTTCGATATTCAGCGAATTTCTGTATTAGTTAAAAAGTACGGGTGCATGGCTTATATCAGGAATTTCAAAAAGGAAAGTACAAATGAATGAAATTGTTGTTCTGCGAGAGATGTCTATGCTTCAATTCAAAACTTAAATAATGTGCAAAAAAGGATTTTCCTAATTGATCCAATAGTCCTGCATAAGCTCCAAGAGTGATGAAGTGTGGTTTAAACTAGAAATGTGTTTTTCCTCTTTTAATGAACTTTGAATCCACAATTCTATACTGATATGTGAGGTTCACAGAAATAGATATCAAATTTCTAACCGTATTTGGATCAATATACATCTGCAAGACCACTGTCAGTGCAATGGCTTTTTTAGTTGTTTAAGGGACAATACGCTTGAAAATCCTTGTGTGTTTCTTTTATCAATTAAAAGTCAAATTATGGCGACCTGCTGCTTTTCACTCTAATTTTGTAAGTAATTTATCAGATGCTTTATGTAGGTAACATTCAAAAGCTTTTTAGCTTCTAAGTAATTAGGAAAATAAAGCATACAAGGAGAGGAAGTTACAAAGAGAATAGAAAGCAAATAGCAAACACTAACGATTATATTTTTGAATCATATTTTTGTATGCATTTCTCAATATCAGTCCTCAATATTTTGTGCTTTTTTACAGATTTTGAGCATATAATTTGATAAAAGCAATATTTTAAGCATATATAAAGCCAAATAACCTACAGAAAGCTATTTTGCACATTCTTACACTTTTCACTGTTACTAAAAACTATGGTACCTATCCAGAGATGCCAACTGCTACGGAATTTCCGTAGTTTCTACGATTTTCTTGACTGTGCTACGGCAATACGGAAATTGCACTAAATATTACGGATTTTACGAATCCCAATATCTATTTTTTAAATTTTTCGTTTTTCGTTTCTGACGTGAGTGTGTGTTAACCAAAGATGTTATATCTTACAGTTATATCATAATTATTGTAGTTATAACATCTTTGGTGTTAACATATTTCCAATTTTTTATTATCACTGTAATGCCGCTGACGACTGCAGACGCCGTTGCTTGCTAGAAGTTTAATTGAGTGTTGCAGTGCTAGTAGCATATTGAGGAAATATGTCGTGTAAATGTAAAACCAGTGACGAGTGTGATGGACAAAAACGAACTGCGACAAATCAGCAGTATCGAAAGCAGTATACGGAAGGCCTGTGCTTAGTGCATGTTGAAGTTTGAAATTGCATATACTGTATTAATTTGCCCGAGACGTCGAGTCTCCCACCACTGATAACCACCTTTCAAGGTTGGCATCTCTGCCTATCTATACCCTAATAAATAAATAAGCATAAGAATGAGATATATCCTCCTTGCATTATATGTAGTGAGGTGAATAGCGGTCTATGTAAGTATTTGGAATTGGACTGGGCATGGTTTCGGGGAGTCAAGAGGTGTCAACGTCAGCATACCGGATTCAATCCCTACCCAGAAGAAATTTTCCTCTTCAGTACTTAAATATAAATCTCTTCAACTCTGCAGACTCACTAATATGTCATTAGTGTTGATGTGAATTCCTTCTACAACTATGAATCACCTTATTTATAACGTAAGTTGGGCTTATGTATAATAAACATATTATGAGATTAATATACTCATTAATTACAAATATATATATAAAGCAAGAATTAATCAAGAAACCTTTAATTAGCATTACCATTAATAATATTTATGGTTATTATTATTATTACTCGTATTACTATTATTATGTAAATCATTATTATTCTTATTTGGAATTACCATATTTCACCTGTTCCTGCTGGGACACTTTACGTGTGACTTAAGGCTTTCCTGGTGTTAAGAATGGCTACATTCTCCGGCTTCCATCCAAAGGAATAGGACTGATTCCAAGCTTTCAGTAGATTGCTCCACTGGCATCTTCAGAAAAAAGTGAGCTAATTATGAAAAGTTCCATATTACATAGAAAAGACTAGGTGGAGTGGATGGGCACTTTGTGGTATTCCTATTGGCATCACTTCCATTCTATTCAAATTTCCTTCTCGACCAATCAGAGCATCTGGTAGTTAAACAGAAGACAAGGTAAACAATGAAGGGTTTCCTTAGTGCTACTTTACACTAGCCAATCATGAGGTATTTTCTCTCTGTTGTTGTTTGATTTAGAAGATAACAAATAAAAAATATTTTAGTACGGTCTGCATTTAGGACAGTCAGATCATCACTGATATTAAAACTTACTTTATGGTCTGAATCCTCTTTAACAGGAAGAATACCTGTCCTTAAATACCTAAGAACCATAGAACCCAACATAATCTAACTTTGTACACAAAATTATTTTTTTTCTTGACTTTATGAATTCTTAGTTATATTTAGTTTAGTTTAATGTTCCTACTTGCCCAAAATCAACTGTACTTTGTACATTAATGATGATACTGGATCAATCAAGTATTATTATTATTATGTGTTCCACTTCCAGATTTCCTTCTGGCCCCCAATCCACCTAGCATATATAATACAGACTTTTTTCCAATTAGCTCACTCCTCCCACAAGATGGCAGCAGAGGACGCTGCAAAAAGCTCAGAATCGATCTCCTATTCACCTGGTTAGAAACCCGAGAAACCATTATCCATTCTCAACACCGGGAAAGCCTACGTCAGACAAAGTAAAGAACAGTTTTGTTTGTTCATACTGAGATGAATGTTACAGGCATTAGCACCTCGTCTGTTCCAACAAACTGAGGACTGACTGTACTATGACTGCAGGATAAACCTCTGACTACAACTTCTTTACAAGTGGGATATGTTTACGCAAAATCAATTTAAAAATGAAATTAGAATATATGAGAACAGTGATGTGAAATAGTGAGTTAATTTGTGTTTTTATTTAATTTTATAAACTTTCATAATTATTTCATTCAATTTATAGAATTTATAAGTTTTGGAGCAAGAGTGGCATAAATGGCATTTCATTTCTCACTGTTTGATTACATAAAAAATTAATGCTAAAAATAAATTTTATGAGGTCTATATCCTTTATTGGAATGTTTATTACTGGTTGCCACCTTCAAAGGAATCCTCGACTGGACAACTCTCAAGTAAAACCAACAGAAGACAATTTGGGAATTTAAAGTAGATTATTATTCTTACAAGAAAATAATCATTATACAATACAATACTACATTATTAAATATTATACAAAACACAACACAAAGTTGACTGTTATCAATATAATGACATGATTTTGCACTCAGTCCTGTTTTTCCCATATTTAGTGTTTTTCTATCTTGCTTTCAGCAGTCATTACTTTCTTTCGCTATCAGAAAAGTTCACCCTCATTTGCAGTTCTCTCTTCAGCAAGTTCACTGACATTGTGTTTCTTTCAGCAAATGAGTTACAGGAACTGAAAGAATGAATAACTGGGATTTGGATGTTTATGACCTAAAAAAGTGGAAAATATGACTGCATGACCTAATAAACATCTGGACCCCAATGATAACCTTTCAGCCTCAATAACCGGGAATGAGTAACAACGAATCTGGAAGCTGGGCTTCGATCCCCAGAGCCTCCTCAAACTTTTCCGAGGAAGTGAAGAGCTGTTGTTGGCTACAATGAGCATGGTAGAAGAGCACTGGATAACATGAAGAGGAGTGTGCTACAATGATCTATCCAGTGTCTCATGCTGTTCTGATCAGCCTAAACACACAGATAATAATTTATTATCATGGTTAATCATGTCATTAGTGGCCGGCATAGACTTTGTAAGGTCAAAGCCAATGTAAGGTGGGACAAAAGTGTGTCCCACCGTCCTTTGCATGGGATCCGGTACACTGTGATAAATTCCAGGACAATCCTCCCGAAAACTGGATGGGTGGCAACCCTAGACATGTTTAATAGGATCACTATGAGAATTGAAATTTTCAATAGGTATACCATGTGATGGTTCAAGCCAATGAAGGGAAATCCCCCCCATTCCCCTACAAATTGCACACTGGATTAAATGAAGTCTGGAAGAATGTACTCTATCTGGTAACTAGCGGATCAGGAAACCCAGAATGGCGGGAGGTTCCACAGACACCCGATTTTCACACTTGCAGGTTTGGGTTGGTTTTATGGTTATTTAATGACACGGACTGACTGCAAATTAGGTACATGACCGTCCTTGGCGTGTTGGAATTCTGTACTGAAGAAGCTTAACTCACAGAACAGTAAGGATTTAACTCATATAGAATGAAAGAGGATTGCACAAATTATTAAATATAGGTGAAAACATGGGTTCTCAAAGGAATTGATCTTATAAAATAAAAATATTACTGTCATCAGTCACTGTGACTCGGAATAAAAACCAAGCAACGAAAGTAACGTTGGGGAATCTGGAAGACACTTGTCTTGACGTTTATCTAGCAATCACAGTACAGGTCCTAAGCATATAAAAACACATTTATTTCATTTTCCTGTAGATCCGTCCAAGTTGGGTTTCCAACGCTGACGCTGTCTCGCAGCTACGGGTCCGGGATAGAAGTATCGCTGTCCTGATAGTAACATAAAACCAAACCTACTATTTCTCGTGGCCAAGCATAACAATATCATAACATCCTCTGAGGCAATGGGTTAGTTATCTGTCCACTTGTGTTGTGTATGCACAATGTACACATATGCAATTGCACATAAACACTAGGTTAATTTTAGTTCTCACATGTTAAAATAGATATTTTTCCAACATGTTGAAACAAAGGCCTATTACTCATGTTGACTAGTCTAATTAACCTACATGTTCGGTAACAATAAACTGTTACTGTTCGATCCTTATTGATGTGCAATGATGTCATTATTTATTACATATTGAAAAAACTACTATCATACAGCTGCAGTGACTCATGTTGTGAGGTTAAGATATCATTTATTGTATTTCATACTTTACGTAATTGTATGGGTCTTATAAATGATTTTTAATATTCACATTTTTTATTTATTTGTTGAAACAGCCCTAAGATTTTCAACTTCAGTCTTATCGGTTAGTGCAAAAGCACTCATGATATTAGTACGATAAATCCTTATGCTGTTTCTTACTTGCCAATACAAGCTCATTGGAAATCAGTAAGTTTGAAAACAAATTTGCGCTCTTAAGGGGTACATCCAGCTACAGTGATTGTGGTTTGCAGAATATCTGTTCATGAAAATTTAAATTTCCCATTTAATTTTGAATTTTCAGTACTTTATTTTGAATTGCCCACAAATTACGAGGGTCATTTCAAAAGTTCTGCACACTGTAAGATAGAATGGAAGAAAATAATTCATTTTGCAAAATACCTTTAAAGGCCTTCAATATAATCTTCATTCTTGCTTATGACAGCTTCCCAAGGTTTTAGAAAATTTTGTTTTCTGGATAGGGTACCTTCATTGTTGAGCTATCTGATTACTCAGGTCACCTCACTGGAAGCTTCGTCAATTGTAACAAAACGTTTTCAAAGTCTATGGATGGGAAAGACCTCCCCACCCATCATACAGTCCTGATTTGAGCCCACCAGACTTGATTTGTTTCCCAAATTGAAGGAACTACTCCGTGGAAAACGTTTTGTTACCATTGATGAAGCTTCCAGTGAGGTGACCTGAGTAATCAAACAGCTCAACAATGAAGGTGCCCTATCCAGAATACAGAATTTTTGTCAAAAGTTGGGAAGCTATCATAAGCAAGAATGAAGATTATATTGAAGGCCTGTAAAGGTAGGCTATTTTGTAAAATAAATTATTTTCTTAAATTTTATCTTACAGTGTGCAGAACTTTTGAAATGACCCTCGTATTTCGAATTTCCGTCACTTTATTTAAATTCCCGCACTATATTTTGTCAGATATTTAACATCTCGCACTTAATTCGGCATATGTACAATATGGGGACAAAGTGTGGGAAATTCAGAATCTCGCACCCAGTTAATTCTAACATTTCTATTATCCGTGATTTTCAATTATTCATGCATGTTAAGGTCCCAATTAACATGGATAATCGTGAGTTTACTGTATTTACACAAAATTTTGTTTGTAGGTTTATTTTGCTGTTCTACAAGTTGAATTAATGATGAAGTCCTGCCCTGGGACAGAGCCGTGGGGGGGGGGGGGGGAGGCCGGATGATACCACATTGGGGGGCCAGGTCCTTTCGCGAGATGGGAATGGGAATGGGAACACAACACCCAGTCCTGACCCAGGAAGGAAACTTTACATCTCTGTAAAATCTCCAACCCGGCCGAGAATCGAACCCGGGCCACCCTGGTTGCTAACAGTCATGCTACCATCTCACCCACGACAGTGGACTTTAGCTATAGAGGTACTAAATCAATTTTAAAATACAGAGTAACTGAAAATTTATATGTCTATAAAAGATTAATCAAAACCACCATTTTATAAATATGACTTTTAACGCAAATTTTTAAAAGCCCTTGATTCAAATTGTCCCTGTATTAAGCATAAACTATTCTTAGAAACCATAATTTATGGATGCTAGGAAGGAAACTGAGATCTTGAGCAGTTTTTTTCAACATAATTAATATGCATATCGAGTATTTTTTTAAACTTAATGACACATAGTAAATCCTGATCAAGAAGCCATGATTTTAGGATGCAAAGTCATAATCTGATTGACATATTGGGAGCTGAGAAAAAAATATATACTAAAATTTGTAAATTTTTCATATGCTATAGCTGGATATAGCACCTTAAATGATTTGGATTTGTGGTTGTTATAGTTTTTTTTGCATATCTTCTCCTTGAATCATCCTGTACATTACAAATTTTTGTAAATTCAATCTTAATTATTTATGTGGTATGTCACAGCCTCTCTGCATAGCAGTAACCATCATATTGGCAATACAATCTATGAGAGTACAAAAATTCTGTTATACGAAGGTTGTCTGTAATTACAAGAAGTTTGGTTTTTAAGTTTGCTTAGTTTAAAAACTACGACTACACACTCATTCGTACCGGTAAGTAATAAATACACACACTCAGACCTTTCTGTTTGGAAACCTGCCATGTGCAATGTTCAATTATAAACTTATCTCGGACAATTCCCAACAGATCTTAACCAATGAATATATCTGGCACGATAGCCAATCAGCAGGAAGTTCTACATGCTACAAGTAAACAGTATTATAAAATCTGGATGGTCTCAATAAATATAGCAGAAGCAGTGGCACCTCACCTACTTTTATTATATAAGGGTTCATAAGACTAGAATAATAACTATGCAAACAGGAAATTTATATTCATTGTGCCAATAATAACAATGACATTATTAATCAAGTTTCCAGTAAACAAAAACAGAGAGGGAGAGGTTAATTTCCTGTGACTTCAATTGCTCGAACAGCAAACAATGCATAATTTATATAACGTGATTAATATTATATAAATAAATACTATACAAAATAATTAATTAAAAGGAGAAAACCGTGAGCTTTAGATTATGAATTACTATCAGTACATTGCAGATAGTGATTGCTGCACTAGTAATCCACAATCATGCACAACCGAGAAAGACTTCATTCTTTAAAGAGTAATGACAAACTTAACTCCAAACTAACGTTTTTTTATCCAATATGCGATTTCAAAGCCAATAGGTAAAGCTACTCTGCAAGCATCAATATTTTTAGCCTGCCACTTTTGTTTCAGGATTTGAAAGAACTTTACATTGTCACAAAAGAATCTACATTTTCCCGATTCCCTCATTAGCAGATTAAAAAGAATAAGGGAAACCCCTGAACCTACTCACTGTTTATGTCTAATGGGAAATCAATAGGTAGCCATTAAGAAGTCAGTAATAGAGAAATGAAAATATGATTCAGGGCCACTAGAGATTTACTTGGATATTATTCGTTAAACAAAAAGCAAAAAAAAGAGAACATCGTGAAGTTTAGATTGGCTATGCAGATGTTCCATGTGTGTTCTTATCTCTTGTCACACGTCGGAGCATGTCCTGAGCTTGTTGCACCACTGTCAAGTCAAAACTGTTGAGAAACCCCTCCCCTAAAAAGTAGCTTTTCTCCAAAATGATTGCTAGACCTCACAATTTTAGCCATTAAAAATTGACATTTTAGGTCCCTAAAATTGGTTAGAAAATAATGCAATTAGGCAATATTCTTTAATTTTAGGCAAGAAAAAATTTTTATTTCAGGTACGGTATTTAAAGTGGTCCACAAAATTATTACTTACAAATAAAAGTAAGTATTTTTACTCAAAAGAAGAAAACATTTAAAAATAGATTTAGGCTAATTTCTGACCAAGCGTTAGCCTTAAATAATCTGAAAACACCACGGAAAAGTAATAAATTAGTTATGAGCTTAACTACCCTAATGAAGAAAATACCAATTCTTACCTGTTTGTTACATATACGACAAGGTTTATTTTCCCGTTATATATAAAATTATAATTTACTAGCCAGGAAGGAATTAAACAAGCTTTCGAACACTTGTATTTTAGCATTGTTTCACTTTACCCTGTTATGCAATGCAATTTCAGTAGAGTCCCGTTAATCTGGACTAACTGGGACCATACCCCAGACTAGATGGAACCAGATTCTGGACCAGAGGGGACTAGACCCCGGATTAGCTGGGGCCAGACCCAGGACTAGATGGGACCAGACCCTGTGCGGTTCACCTAAAGTACAGATGAATGGAATTTGTCTTAAAATGCACTAACTGTTTAGTTTTAGATGGGTAAAACTTTAAAAATGTATGGTTTTTTCCTCAAAAATATAACTTTTCCTACAATACTACTGTAAACATAGACTTAATTAATGTAATTAACCTACGAAATGATGTAGGATTAACAAGACAAAACATCTTTGTGAATAAAATTCAAAATTTATTGATTTTCTGGAAAAAAAACATGCACACACAGAAATCTGTTAAAGAATTTTAAAAAAAGAAATAAATGTTAAATCTTGTCTGGATTAACCGGATGTCCAGACTAGCAGGGTCTGGCTTAGCGTGATTCTACTGTTATGCAGTACAGGATATGAGCACTAAACCATAAACAGAAAAGTAAACTAGAAATGAAATTTAAGCTATGTACTGCGCACTGTTGAAGCACTCAAAACGGTTGGTAGTTAAACCATTAATTAGAAATACATTACTTGCTGGTGGACAGTCGTAAATAGTAAGCTTTTTACTGCTGACACAAATTCCCCTGTAGTCTTTATACGACAATATGGCGTCATTCCATGCACAAGACAAATTTTAAAATAAAGAAGTTTTAAGTAAACTATGATATTAAACCTTAAAAGATCTTGAAATTCTTTTAAAAACCATTAAAATTTACTTGTTTAGGATAGTTTAGGCAGAAAAAGGAAAAAATAGGCACTGACCCCATTTTAGGCACTTTGAAACTGTTCCCAATGAGTATAATTTTCCATTAAATTGGCAATTACTTTGCCCATTTTCCTAAAGGAATGCATTTGCATAAAATTCCAAGGTCCAATGATTACATATGCCACTTTAAAGCTCTTGAACATTCAAAACTGGCAAAGTTATTCTAAGGCCTCAAATTTATAAAAAATGGTTCTTGAAGTTTCTACATCAATCTGTTACTCCTACTGCCTTAAGCAAGTGAATTTCAGCTCTAAATCTTCACTTGTTTTTAAACTTTTAACATCATTGCATTTAAATTCCTGCTGGCCAAGCATACATGGCATAGGATAATTAAATCTTAAATTACATTATTTTATAGAAATGAGTTTGTTATTCGGTCTACAAAGCTAAAACAAGGACTGAAGTGAAGATAAAATGTAACTATCTTGTTAATGTGAACTATTTTAAGATTTTAAAATAAAATTTAGGCTTTTGCCCAATCACTGAATTTTAATTTCAAAACTCTAAACCGTTGAAAAGGTTGGTACCCATACCTGGTGCATCTATACAGAACATCCCATCTTCTTTGAAACACAACTCACTTGGGTGTTAAGTATGCATGCCTTCAAAGAATGAAGTAAATCAATTTGGGTGTTAACTGTCTTGTGGACTCCAAAGGGAGGGGGATGTTCACAGAGTTGACTTTCAAGTGAGGACAGTGAACATTTTATTATTCTATTAGTCATTGTAAACTGACTTTGTGACCTTCGAAACATGTTGCTCATATACGAGAGAGAATCAAATTAAAACCGAAATTAATTTTCTCCCACTATTTTACTGCAGGAAGAATGTTTGCTTGTACATTATTTTTCCACAGAGTCCTCCCAGTTCAATGCATTTACGCCATTGGATAGGAAGTGCTTTGATACCGCATGAGAAAAATTATTTTGGCTGATGCTGTAGCCACTCGTGCACCTCCAATTGGACATCTTAATCAGACTTGAACTTCTGCCCTCCATGATGCTCCATTAATGGACCAAAGATGTGGAAGTCTGATGGTGCCAAAGCGAAGGGGATTGCTGATTGCAGGTGTTTTGCTTCAACATGACAATGCCAGTCTTCATGCTGCTCGTGCGAAAACCATCAACATTCGCTTCAAGTGCCGCCCACATCCGCCATACTCGCCAGATTTGTCACCATCAGATTTCCACATCTTTGGTCCATTAAAGGAGCACCTTGGAGGGCAGAAGTTCAAGTCCGATGAAGATGACAAATAGGCGGTGCACGAGTGGCTACAGCATCAACCAAAATAATTTTTCTCATGCGGTATCAAAGCACTTCCTATCCGATGGTGCAAGTGCATTGAACTGGGAGGCGACTATGTGGAAAAGTAATGTACAAGCAAACATTCTTCCTGCAGTAAAATAGTGGAAAAAAATTTATTGCGGTTTTAATTTGATTCTCCCTCGTACAATAGACTCCATTTTTTTGGTGTGCAACAGGGTTCATCAAACTCATTAAGTCAGCAAAGAGAATACTTTATTATTTTCCTAATTATTTTAAACTGATTTGGTGACTTTTGGGACATGAAGTTAAAATTGTTGTTCTTTTCTTATTTGGTTTTTTGCTTCTCTCATTTCAGTTAATGATATTTACTAAACAAGGAGCTTAAATGAATAAATAAAAGAATAGCTCGCACCAATTCAGCACTTTACATGAGACTGAAGGCTTTAGATTTTTATTTTGTAATTTTTAAAAATAAGAAAGGGAAAAATTTTATCCCACATATACTTCCTATAATTTGTTAACTTACAAAGTGAAAAAAAATTAGGTTATTTGAAGACAAAAATGTTGGTACTAAACAATTGGAGGTCACATATATGCATGCCATGTGACAAAATAATTTTTGTCATTTGTTGAATATATGACTCCAAGGGTCATTGGAGTATTAAACTTCTAAAACATAAATGAAAAGGCAAATGTAATTCAGGATTCATAAAAATAAATACAGTTAAACTATTGGTTTTTGTTAGAAATCCATCAAATGTAGCACATTGAAGACAATTTTAACAATTGAATCATCCTTACAAGTATCTGCATTGTAATATTACAAGAAAAAGCAAATTTATTGTAATTTTATATGAAATATCCTACAGATCTTATCTATGCAGCAGCCTAATAATAAGAAATAGATTACTGGAGGTCAGCAAGAAAATAAAGGAGAGAAAAAGCAAGTAATACAACAGTATAAGTATTGATACAGTAAAGAAACTGTGTGTTAAAAGTCCTATGACAACATGTTAGCTGGACGACACTAGCGCTCCATGCGGAAAGTAATTAAAACTACATTCTCATCATATCAAATTACTTGGGAAAATACATAAACACATCACAAAATATGTTATGTTAAGAGAGAAAAAAAAAAAACATTTTTAATTAGTGCAAATCTGAATTTAGATTTGAGAAATAATAAAACAGATATTATATTCTAGTTAAGAACAGGTAAACAATACCTAAATATGCTACTGATAAGGACTGTACCTAGGCCTAGTATTTTTCCTTTAAAATCATTGCCTTGTCATATAATTTATAACTAAAATTATATTAAATATGTATTAAGTACGTAAATTATGATATTATAGGTCCATCACGTTGTTCATCCTGCACTTCACTGTTGAGAGTGTATTTTGATTCTTTGCCTTATATGGCAACATACGACTTCAATTGTATGTCTATGTAGCCTCAATTACTGCAGGATGAACTCCATTAAACAAAACAAAAATTTCTGGAGCATTTGGAATTAAGGACACCGTTGGTGCAGCAGTTTTAATTAACGAGTTTTTAGAGGAATTCATAAACTGTCTGTTTTCGGCGTGTTCCAAGGATAGACGGTAATTTTCACTCAAATATTTAACATCTTTTGTTAGTAGGTTTTCTTGTTGACAATAATGACCCATTTTATACACCAGAAATCATTACAACAGAATGAAATATAAAAATATTATGTTAAAGTAAGTTGAAACATAACCACACCAGAATCACGAGTAAGCCAGTAGGCCTACAATAAATATTACGTACTTTCGTTCTTACCTTTTTGGATCTTTCAAGAAAGTGAAGAAATGCAATTCAGGATTTTGTCCTTTATTATTACTGCAATTTACAGCAGAACAATAAGGTCCTTTCGAATATCGCTTGTTCTAATAAATACAACACTCCTATTTATTTACATACTTCCTGGAGTAGTCACTGTAATGTTAGTTTATGGCCGCTACAATCGCTAGGATATGCGCGCGCATGTTTGTCTGGCAGAAAAACGGACTGAGTTTCTGTACTGTATTAATATGTATACTGTGGTAATACTGTGATAAAAGAATTAATGAAAAGATCAAGATGTTGCAGAAATGGTTGAAAGAAATTTATTGGAAACCACAGCATTATGGGAAAAAACATAGAATTAAAACAAAATGTTCAGTATAAAAAGAAGCATCTCATGGGATTTGAATCAGCATCTCCAATTAACTAGTCCATCTGGGTCAAGGACGTATTTAAGGGGGGTCTGGACCCATCCCCAAAATATGAACATTAGTTAGGGAATAAAATAAATGTTGTAAGTAATTCAGGAAGTGAATACATCAGTAATTTAGGACCCCTTCAGAAACAAATTTCTAAATATGCGCTTCATCTGGGTTACCACTGAAACAACACTGGTGGCATGCTGAAGAGTTTGAAGATGAGGCAGTGCGACAAGGACAGTAGAAGAACACAACTTACCTGGGTAGCCTTCAGATGAATCATAGTAATCACCAGCGCCTTCATCATAATCCTCGTATCCACCGTACCTGCTAAAGGAGAAAAATGACATTGTGAACAAGATGAGGACTAGATGACACATGTTCTTTTTGGTCTCACCAAAACTAGTATAAAGAAATAGTGATTGGGACTTTTAATTCTGTAACCTACAGAACCTATGGCATTCGGGTTGAAGTGTACAGCAAAATGCCTCAAGAGTAGGCTACCAGTAGTGATGTTTGTAATTTCACCAGCTCAGTGGCAGCCTCCTGTGAACGCTCAACATTCTGAGATGTGGTTACCTATCATTAATTGAGATGTCAAAGTTCATGAGTTGATTCTTTTTATGAATAAAAATTTTCTCCCAGATGGAAAGTTCTTGTAACCATGGAAACACTTATTCAGTTCTTGAGCCATATCGACTTTATGACCAGCATCCCAAAAGTAGGCCCTACCACCTGAAGAGTCAACTCATGATCATTGACATCCTGGACGATGACCTCATGTTGAAATCTATTCAGTGTCTAAAGGAAGGTTCGCAGCAATTGAAGTATAGCTGATGAAAATGGTTTCCAAATCTAGTACGGATAAACTATACCGCAAATGAAGTTTCGTATTTATTTCAATTCCCAGATACTACAGTTTTCTGAATGGAAATGGGAGGACGGCAACGACATCACTCGGCGAGGGCAGTGGACCAATATGAGGGCAGTCACATTTCACCTGAGAAATGCCTGGTGGACAGGCAGAAACGTCGTGATTATAAAGGTGATGATTATTTCCTTTTTGTCATCCACTGTTCAAAAGTTTTTTAAATAATAACTAATTGCGCACAGTGGGAAGAGTTGGACTTGGGTAAATTACCAAACATGTTGATTTCAATTCCCTATAAAATTATTATGTTAATATAACTTCACTGTGTTATGTTTCAATATAATTTACTATTTAATATATACATATATATTTTGCAAAATTGAAACTGCTGATTAAGTGAATATGCATGAAAAGTCACATGAAAATAACATGTGAGCTGTTAGTATAGGAAGAAAAGTCCTTTTTTATATTTAATGTGCTGTCCTTTTATTAAATACCAGGTTACCATATACGTATTTTAGTTACTTCAATTCTTGTACCACTTACTCCTCAATATTAATGTATTAATAACTGTGGTTGCTGGTGACCCTGGTTGTTAAAAAGCCACCTTACATAAAAAAAAAGGGGTTATAATTTTGTAATGCAGTCGTGTTTTGTGCTGGGCTATAAATCAGAATATGGCAGGAAGCTTACTGATAACACGGACAAGGACAGTCCCATGAAAGACAGAACTCTACTGTGCACAAGCTGTGTTTGTGACTGCCACTTATCAGACAATTTCATTGTGCAAGCAGACACATCTGTTGGGAAGATGAAAAGTGGAATTACCGAGAATTAATCATAATTACATAATCTTCCCTAATGCCTATCTTTGGCTTTGGATACTTGTGGATGAAGAATTCTTCCACAGTTGTGGAAAAAAACTTCAGAATCTGTTATGTACAACCCATATGTTCATTGTCTTCGTTCTCATGGAAAAAAGCATTAATGCAAATAAACGACTATGAATCTAAATGCGATATAAAAAAGTATATTCTACCTGGTCCATCGTTCTTATGATCACCTACTATTGCAAATAGAAGAAATCTGATGGGAAATTCACGTATCTCTTAGTACAATATAATTATTATATATGACATTTAATTCATGTAAATTGTTTGAAAAATTAAGAGTAAGTCATTACATCACATCACATAGCATCCCTGAAGGATACATAACCGAAATAAAATCCGATTAATGTACTCTCGTAATTTTCTTTACTTTATGCATGGCCAACACATTTTTCTCACTTCCCATTCTGATATAGAACAAGAGGCCATAATGCAAAGAGCACATATTCAGAGTGGGTGGCTTATAACTACCGTATAGGTAATTTAAAAAAAAAAAAAATCAAGTAATAGTTTTAGTTCTACGTTGTAACGTGCTTGAATGTCGCG
The DNA here is from genome assembly GCA_964059195.1 of Ectobius pallidus. Lineage (NCBI taxonomy): Eukaryota > Metazoa > Arthropoda > Insecta > Blattodea > Ectobiidae > Ectobius > Ectobius pallidus. The sequence goes on along the minus strand of CAXKWD010000004.1, from coordinate 185,248,485 downwards.
CGAGTCTTCCCCTCTTTCTCCGGTTCGTGGCAGCCATTATTAATGGTGCTGCCATCTGTGTGTGTGACGGGGGTTGCCGGCCCGATTCTGGAGACACGAAAAACAGATCGTGTTCGGCCGTTGCCTAGTGAAGTGTAATCGTGCCTTCAGCTGTGGAGGGGAACCCGCGTCTACACATTGTAAGTTGCATACCATGTAAATCATCATGTTTCAGGTGCCCTCTGCGCCAAGAATTATGTTTGCTTAAATAATCATCTTATAGGTGCCTTTTGCGCTAAGAATTTAATATTCAGACATAAAACACCACTTGATTTCGTTAAACATATGAGTGTAGTAATTCAAATGATTATTATTCTAATAGTTTCTATAAGGGCATGAGTTTCCCCTTTAGTAAGGTCCGGTGAAAATAGTATGGAGAAATGGAAGCCACTTATCCTTGCAGAAGTTTCTTCTGCGTAATCCTTTTGTATCTGTGACGTCATCATTATGTTAGGGGCGTGTATCAGCCGATCTCTGACGTCACTTCTTCGTGAGTTGAGCATCCGATTCTGGGCTAAATTTAGATAGGTTCTATTCGCCAGTAAACTATGCCTTTTCTTATACATTTCTTTTGAAAGAAAAATCGCCTAATCCTACTGTTACATAATTTTGGCCTGTTTGCTTAGGCACTATATGCTAAAAAAAAAAAAACCTCTTATGAAATGTATACATCTTGTGGTCCCTAAAGGAGATTATAACGTGTCCATTGAAGTAACTTCTTCAGTTATGTTATATGGCATTTTGAGTCTTGGCATAATGTCGAAGCATTGCATCTTCTAAAGAAGTATTAGTAAGCAAATTCCTTGTGCTTTTGACTAGCACCGTTTGCAATTAATTAACCTTTTTTTTATTATTTGCCTTGCTGAAAAATTTACCCAGTTTATTGTACTGGTTGTGCCTATATTTTTTTTTATATCTGCAGTTATAACCTAAGAATATTTTTCATTCAGTATTTAATGTAGCCTGGGACTTAAAGTTCTTTATTATTATTTTTTTTTTATTTCGTTGCTAGCTCAGATTTTGGTACCGAAAGCTCAGTGGTTATTCATGTGATATTATGAACCTTTACTACGTTCAGTGTTCTACTTAGATCTGGCAATAGATTCATCCTTAAGCTTCATTTACCGTATAGAGTTTTTTTTTGTTTTGCCTTCTGCATATTTTGCTGTAATTAATTAAAGGCGTTATTTGAACTTTGATAGTCTTGTATTCAATCCCTCCTTCTCAGATATTGCTACGTTAGTGTTTTCTGAGCTTATAAAAATTGTAGTTTAACCTTATCATATTTTGAAGCTCACTTGCCATTCTTCAAAATTTATTTTTTGATTCTGATTGTAATTCTGCTTTACTGTTGTATTATCCGTTGCCCTTATAAAAAGAAAACTAAACGAAGGTTATTTCTAAAAGTTTTCTCTATTAATTATTTAATTTGTTTGATGTTTTTTTTACCTCTTAAGGGTTATTCAAATTTTGAATTTTGAAATAACTTAATCCTGTTCTGGGGAATTATTGTACGTTACACTTGATGTATGCTAGACTTTCTACTGATGAATCTAAAGAAGTGTGCATATTGCGTTGTGGAGGTTTTTAACTGACCTTCGGTTTTCCAGTTTCTTATTTTCCAAATTTAAGTTCTTTTGTTTTTCTTAAATTTTGCTTAAAATTTTTTTGGGTTCTACTTTTTCTAGATCAAAAGATTATTAGTAATTTTGGATTCGGTATTGCCTTATTATTCTGATTTATTGTGAGGATTTACTAAAGTCTACATTGGAATTTATTTTTCTGAGCTACCATAGATCCTTGTAGGGTTACCTTTCTACATACATATTTACCCATGCTACTTTGGGTCCATTTTGATATATGACATTTTTGCACATACTGTAGTATTCACATTTCATAACTTATATTCTGGGTTTTGACCTAACTATCCCCAGATAGATTTTGCCTCTGAACTTAAATACTTTTATATGTATCTCTAGATAGAATATAGGAAAGTGGTATATTCTATTGTTGCCCAGTTTACTCACCTTTAGTATTTTCTATTCATGGTCGACTTCTTGCCTTTATTAAATAAGATTTTCATATTCCAAGATCATTCACTGGGTTCTCCTTAGGCGAATTAGGTTGATTAATATTAGCCCTTCGGATTTATTGTTTATAATTCCAGTTGGGAATTTATGAGATTTGTGAAAGAGTACATTGTTAAGAAAAAAAATATTTTGTTATTAGTTTGGTTCATTAAAATTAATTGGTCTATTGAAATATTTTCTACTCGGCGTTATTTTCAAAGTGTCTTACCTCCCTTATTCTTGTGTGCACTGAATCGAGTTAGATCCACTCCTCTAGGGCATATTTCCTCATGCTTCCTTGTTAGGTTATATTTCAGTCCCGCACTTTCTCTTTCATAGTGACTTGGAATTTTGAGTATTGGATAATTCTGAACTTAACCTTAGTTGCCTTGGACCTTTTATTATTGAACTTTTTACATACTATAACTTATTTAACTTTCAACTGCCGTTGCAACGTAAAAGGTGTTTTCAAAAAAATCACGAGAAACAAAATTTTCTTAATGTCAAGTCCCCTTAAAAATAAGAGAAAATGTTCTCCAATCTTGTGTAGCCTATACAACCCAATTACAAATTTTGTTTTTGTACGATTTTCCGTTACAAAGAGCGCACATTCAGAGGGGTGGCTTATTACTACCCTTCACACAATTTTTTCGAAAAAATGTTTCATCATTAAATTAAAGTAAATTAAACACTACATGATATGAAGATAACAGACTTAAGTGAGAAACCTTCAATAGAAAAAAAAAAAAAAAAAGTGTTTGTCTTTCTGTCTATGCGCAGTACCCAGCAAAATGTACTGAACACAGAGATCTGAAATTTTAAACGTAGATGGATTGAAGGGTGGGCAAATGCACCTCGAAGCCTGATTTTTAATTTTCCCTTTCGTTCACGAGTTATGAGTGAAAAACTGGCAGAAAACGTGATTTTTTTTTTCACTATCCAAGTATGTGGCTTTGCTGTTTTTTGTCATAATTTGGAAATAAAAGAATCACTTCATTTTGTAAGACCACTCTGGGTTGATTCATTTGTTTATAATGCCAAGGTCCGCAGACATCTGAAATTTTCAACATAGTCGGAAGAGGGGGAGAATGAATATAGGCCTAAATGGACAAACATTGATCAATTTGGACGAAAATCACTATGCAGAGGTTTTCTGGGCCAGAGAATTCAAATCTAAAGTTGTTTTTACCAGGCGGCACATTCCAATTGTGGAATTGTGGAATTCACTTCAAAACCGGATTTTTAGCTGTTTCATTAATTATTAATAATTTAGTTTAGGCCTATGAATGTTTTGCATGCAAGTGTTAATAAATACAATGTTTTAATTATTTTGCTCTTATCGTGGGCAAAGCCGCAGGGTTCTGCTAGTATTACATATAATAGAATACATTTTTAAATCAATTTAACCTTTTGGGTGTTAGATACTTTGAATGCTAATACTGCATAGTGATTAAAAAAAGGCATTTGTTTCGTAGAAACTCATTATGGTGTTGATCTGTCCCATACAAAAACTCTGATAAAGTTCTGCAGGAATGTCGCAAGGTCCCATCCAATTCAACTCACAGAGTAAGCAAACTATTTCTTCTACTTGTTTTGGTTAAACCCTAATTCTCAAACTTAAGATAATGTTGAAACTAATTACTATACATACCCTGATGCATTGTAAGAATCATAGGCCGAGGAATCATAAAATCCACCAGCACCTCCTCCACCCATTTCGTCTTCACATCCATACGACTCCTCCATGGCGACTCTTGCTCTATCCAAAATACTCAGGACTTTAGTTTTTGTGGGTGTTGGTCTTGGAAGTAAAGCCTGTGGAGGGGGAAGTGGTTTTCTGACACCAGCGGGACCACCTCTTGGGGGAAGTACGCCTGCAGGAGGGGTTAACAGACCCCTACCACCTCCACGGAGAGGGGGCAGTCCACCTCTCAAGCCGGCTCCACGGATCGGCATGCCCCCACGTCCTCTGAGTCCTCCACGAATAGGTTTTCTTCCAGAAGATGGTGTTCCGTTGTTAGAGCCCGCCGAACCTGGCTCTCCAGTCACTGTCTGAATAAGTTCCATTTCTCGCATCTGTTCTTGACGGATTTCATCGTTTGAATCGGGAATCAGGTACTTACGCACTTCTGCAAGTGCATATGCAATTCTGGCATGTGCCTCTGCTGGAGGAGCGAATGCTGCTATTTCAACATGTAAGTCATCACTTAAATGAGCATATTTAGGGTCCAAAGATGCTCGTAACTCTTCTTCCTGAAAAACAATAAAAAAAAAACTTGCTAAAATACATTGTACAAATACAGTTAGAAGGTTACCAGTATGTCACTTAATGCCTTCCAGCCCCTTTCACTGCTCACATCTGCCTGAGTATTGTTCCAAGGCTAATGCATGCGACTGAACTTGAACTCAAACCAATAAGACTGGCTTACCCAGCGCTGGTGTGTAACACGAAGATTCGTTGCCAACATTAAATAAAGAAAAACTGTAAGTGAAACCAGAATCATAGGAAAGTTTCTATGCACTCAAATGTGGAATAGGAATGGGAGTTTATTACAGTAATAAGATGCCTTTACAATTTACAGGACCTCTTTGTATACAATATTTTACCTCAGAATGTAATTATATTTAATTTTGTGTACCTAGTTTTCAGTAACTGATACGAAGTAATTGTTATAATTTATTTAGTGACTCTTGAAAAGGCAACATAAGAGCTGATTATCAGGAAATACAGCCTTTGGCCAAAACATCCCTTTTTCTCAATTAGTACAATGCCTACAGTGATTACCTTTGACATGCCAAATTGTTGTGTAACTTTAAAAGTAGGTGGCTATCATTACGTTTAGTCTGCTAGGTATGTATTAAAGAGTTATGTGAAAATATTCTATTTTTAGTTTTATTTTCTATATAATATACTACCTTAAAAGGCCCGGCATCGCCCGGGTTTTTTATTTTGTAATTGGAAATTAACTTATGAAGAACTTTAGATTTTTAAATTCTAGGTCCAAATATAGGTATTTATAATTTGAAATAGGAAGAACGACTTATCACACTCAAACTATTCCCTCAGAAAACGCTTGATATAGCTTTTTATGGCTCATAGAGGATGTAGAATTTTGCATCCCATAGCTTGTACAGTACACAGCAAGCCTGGTAGGAGTTCAAATAAGAAGAAAAAGAAATTCCGGTAACATAAAATTGTATTAACGTGGCAGAGAATTTTTATTTCTTACTCTCATGTTACCATAAAACCGTTTTGGGGATTAAATTAAACAGAAATGCAATAATTATCACTTTCATTCTTCTCTTCCCAAAACATATTACCTTACCTTGTATTGTTTTCTCTATTTCCAGGCTAGAGAAAGTTATGTGACTGCATTATTTTCGTGGATTTCATTCTGTAATATTTATTTATAACATTATTATATTGATATATTGATAAGTCACGTTTCATTTATTTCCAAACCCATCTGAGACCAGTGGCAACAATACACTGTTGTGATTTGGATTTGATAATTCTGTGTAAAAAGGGATTTAAGTATTCTCAAAAACATTTGATTTTTGGCATTTGAAATAAAAATTTTTCAAAATCCTTTCTTAGTGAGCACCTACATTATGAAACGAAGGTACTGTCAAAATTCCTAGTTTCTACCTATTATAGTTTAGGCTGTCAGTCAGTCAGGACAAAGCCTTTTATATATATAGAGATAACATGTAAACTGTAGTATGTAAACTGTAGTGTTCCCAATTGGGAACATTGGCAGTTCATATGAAGTATTATTGGAGATTTCTGTAATTGTAAAGATTTTAATAATCTCATATTAAATTTGTTAAGAAGCAAATAAATTATTATAAATTATATAAATTATTAAGCGTATTAGGGCTAAAATACCATGAATATAATTCAGAGAAGTGAAATTTATCTTTACAGTGGAAATTTCTACTGATCTATATATATACACACACACACACTAGCTTAAAAGATCTGGAGTCGCCCGGTTTTGCATTTTGTAATTTGAAATTAACTTATGAAGGACTTTCGATTTTTCAAACTCTAGGTCCTTAAATATGTATGTAGAATTTGAAATGACAAAGAATATCACACTCAAACTATTCTCTCAGAAAATGTTTGATATAGCTTTTTATTGCTCATAGAGGGAATAACGACTTATCACTCAAACTATTCCCTCAAAAAAGTTTGATATAGCTTTTTATGGCTCATAGAGGTTGTAGAATTTTGCACCCCATTGCTTCTAGGAATTGAAATAACAAGAAACAGAAATTCCGTTAACATATAATTATATTGTCTTTAAGGAATATTTTATTTCTTATTCTCATGTTATCATACAATCGTTTTGGGTCTGAAATCAAAAAGAAATTCAATATCACTTTCATATTTTCCTCCCCAAAAACCTGGACATAATTTACTGTGCATATAGTACTAAAAATGTTGCGTCCTATTTTGTCTCCTTTTACATGCTTAGGGCCTTTGATAAACATCCATATTTCTCAACTAAAAATACAAATGGGTGAAAAATACTTCCCACTGGTAAGTTAGTAACTGCTGTAGGCTTAGTAAGTAGCTGAGTAACAGAGATAGAACATTAAATGGGTTTCTGTGGGATTGACGAATTAGAAAGGAAACAAAAGGAAAAATCTTTAACACAATTATTAGAAGCATTATGACATGGATCAGAAGTATGGACAGTAAATCCCAGTTAATAAAAAGGTTAATGGCAACTGAGAGGGACTTTTGGAGGTGGTTTGCAGGGATATATAAAAGAGAGTCAGAAATGAAATTATCAGGAAGAAAATGGATGTCACAAATCCAACATTGATTTTGTAGAAGAAAAACAGTTCTTATGGTATGGACATACAAAAAGGATGTCAGAGGAGGATTATGGAATGGGAACTATGAGGAAGGAAGAAAGGAGGGAGGCATGGATACAAGGAATTTAGACATCAATTAGAAGAAATATTGAAAAGAATTTATGGGCAGATAGACACAAATGGAGAATGAAAATTAAATTGGATATGTAATCTTGGGTTACTGAAAAATGTAAATGGAAGTACAGTGAACTCTCGATAATTCGGACCTCAGTATCCAGGACTTTGGATAACTCAGACAGATTCTTGGCGATCCAGACCCAGATCTACAGCCATTCTATGGCCAATTTAGAACTTCAAGAGAATTAATTATTCAAAAGCAACAGAAATAATGTACGCACAGAAGAACATTTACAGTTTCTTTCGTCCTAAACCTTCTCAGAAAATTATGTTCATGGTGCCACATCAACATAATATTGTAATAATAATAATGTACCGTATTTATCTGAATATAAGCCGCACTTTTTTCCTAGATTAAGCCCAACAAAATATGCCTGCGGCTTAAAATCGCATACGAGTGTTCTTAGGCAATAATGGTAAATATGAGCACAATATAGCCGGTTGATCCATCGTGGCTGGTTTCCCACCTCCAAGCACCGCCACCTATCGATTATCTCGAATCTCCAGTACTATCAATGTAATAATCAATTTAATCGAAGCATCGTAGAAGATGCTTAAGCAAGTGGTGTTTCGCGTATTTTTGTCATTTTTATAGCGGTATTACAGAATATGCATGTATTATAAACTGCTCAGAAGTAAAAAAATGCCGTAACATATGGGAATGTGAATATAGGCAATTTTGAACTGATGGTAACTGAAAGTGAAGTTAAGAAAAATAGAAAAATTGCGCGAAATTCAACACTGATAGTCATATGAAGTGTAAAGTACTTATTTCTGTTTCCTTTTTCGTCAGTTTTATTATATTATATTAAATAAAATTAGAATATAACTTAAGTCAGCTGATACTTTCTTTTTCTTATTTCAGGTCTATTTTGGCTAGGAAATGTGTTACTTTAATATTATGAAAATGAGGCAAATTAATTTTTCACTTTGGGGTTAATTTAATTATTTTTCCTTTACTTTACTGCTAAAAAGGCAGGTGCGGCTTAAATTCAGGGGCGGCTTATATTCGGATAAATACGGTAACTGTGTATTTCAGACTCTGACTAGAAATTTCAATATAGAACTAAAGTGTTATTCTTTTTTGTTCCAATTGGAAGTGTTAATGTTTTGTTCTGCCTCATACATTTTGTTATTGCAGCTTAAACACGAAATTTCATTACTTAAATACCATTTCCTAATTTACTCTCCATAATCGGGACATTTCATAACTCGCCCACTTTAGTCCGGTTTATCGAGAGTTTACTGTACACCGTAAAACTGGATTCGGGATGATTTATAAACCACCAGCATTCTGCGTATCACAAAATTTTACTTTCTCTACCTGTACTGAAGGTTTTTTAGTCTTGTGTTTACCTGAAATTCAATTAAAAATATCACTTCAAAAATGACATTTTGAAGTTATACAAGCTTGTGGTAATGCAGTCAGGATGCTGATATGCCTGTGCTCATGTTCCTGTTCCATTGAAAATGTAGTGCATTTGTTAGTCAGAGACTATTGTCATCAACGTAACTACAACAGCAGTATTCAAACATTCACAACTAAATGTAAATGCACTAGTGCTATATTTGAGAAAGAAAGGACAAATCTCCTAAAAATACTGAAGTCAGAGACTGCTATGGAGAAAGTCATATCAACTTTCGACTCCGGGGATTCAACAAAAACAGAAGCGAGAAAAGCTGAAGAAACTTTTTTAGTGTCTGTACTGTGGAAAAAATTATATAGATATTGTCTAGGTGGATAAAAATACAGACTACCATATTTTATGGACCATAAGATGCACTTTTTTTTATCTTGAAAACAGAGCCTTAAAAGTTGGGTGCGTCTAATGGTCCAAAGTACATTAAAAAAATTAAAATTATGGTAAATATATCTGGAATACCATAGTTATAAACATGTAACGATAAGATAGTTACAAATTTTGGCACAGACAGTACATCAATGCACTTGTCACAATCATAAAATGAGGGTAGCTGGAAGCCAGGTATACAATGCGAAAAGAAAGGAATGTTGAGTTTTTTTATGCAAAAGGAGTGTCTTCGCGAGTGGTTTAAATGAAGGCAATGACCTATAACCAGCCTTTTCCCGTTACACTTACCGTATGCTGAATTGAGGGTTAGAGGGGGTAAAAGTATTTTGCAGTCTTTCATGAGAAATCAGTTAGTTGTTAAAATTTACGCGATGTCACCTCTACAGAAGAGATTTTCGTACAATGCAGGTAAAAAGTTAGAAGTGATTTATACAGATTCCATTGTACAAGGTTATAATTTGCTTATGTAATGAAGTATATTATTACCTTTAAAATATTTAGTTTAGAATCACATTAAATTTATTTTCCTTTAAATTTCCATCCTAAAATTAAAGTGCGTCTTATGGTCCGTAAAATACGGTATTTAAAACTATCTGAAAAAGACTAGTGCCAAATGTCAGCACTCATATTGATGTTACTACCAAGTACACATGGAGAGTGGGGTTGGTCATGAAGGGATGGGAATTTGTTGCTACCCACTAAAATTACATTGGAAACAGCCTCTGGTGTCGTATACAAGTTCTACATCACTGCCACAAGAAGAGTGGAATTGCATGTACATGACTGTGCCTGGCATGAGAAGGCCAGGCATGGCTCAATGTGGAACATGAAAAAGAAGAATGAATGCTCATCAACCCTGAAGATATGACTTCTGACTCTTTCATTACAACAACCGTATATATATATGCATCACATCTATGTGTGTGTGTGCGTGTGTGTATATATATATGATGCACCACTTTGTATGCCAATAGACAACGGAAATTTTCAATGAGAGCGATTCAAAAGCGAGCCTTGCCAGGAAACCCGGGTCATTGGCTAACTCTTGCGTGGGACTCAGTATATAATATACATAAAATTTTAAGTGATTTACTATCTTCTACTATGTTTCTGCATGTTTCATGTTTCATGTAACTGAAATTTTAAACATAGATGGACTGTAGGGTTGCCGAATGCACCTCAAAGCCGGATTTTTAATTTTTCCTTTCAATCGCAAGTTGTGAATGGAAAACTGGCAGAAAACTTGGATTTTTTATGCTATCGAAGCATCAGTTTTTGGTAATACATTTCAATTGTCAAATTAATTGCAGGTGGCTTTGCATTTTTTTTTTTTTTTTTTTTTTACAAATTAAAAATACAAATTGATACAAAATTGGTACAAATACAAATAATATACACACAATTTGTACAATTTGAAAAGAGTATTATTTACCCCGCATGAGCATAGCTCGTGTTCACAGTCATAAGTTGATTAAAAAAAGCATAGCAGTTTTTTCAATATATCGCATGGAATTATTGATTATTTTGATTCTGAGAGCTCATTCTGGTCAGTTCGTTTGTTTATAATGTCAAGGCCTGCAGACATCTGAAATTTTCTACATAGATGGAAGAGGGATAATGAATGTAGGCTTAAATACGCAAAAATTGATCAATTTGGACGGGACTCACTATGCAGGGGTTTTCTGCGATAGGGAACTCGAATATGAGGTCTTTTTCCCAAGCTGCACTTTCTAATCATGGAATTCACTCTATGGTTCTGTGATTTTTTTCTGGATTTGCAAATCTATTTCAATTCTTGGGTTGGTAAGCATTCTTAATTTGGTCTTCGTCTAGTCTTTTCAGATTGAATCTCTCTGCATCAAAGCTTTGCCTAATCTTTTGCTTAATGAAAACTTCTCCTGAACCGCAACTACCAGATAATGATATGAATCGCAATCAGCACCCCTAAAAGTTTGAACATCAAATATACTAGACTGCCTCCTTGTATCTATTAGCACACGGCCAATCTGATTATGAGTCATTCCATCTGGCGAGGTCTAGGCGTACTTATGAATATCACGATGTTGGAATTTTTACTCTTTACCATTAAATTTTTAGCGGTAGCAAAATTCCCTACTCTAACCGCATTGTCGTTGCTCTGCAAGTGGAGACTTGCGTTCCCAATCATGGGCTTGAAAATATCCTCCCTTCCTACTTTCGCATCGAAATCTCCTAGTACAGCTTTCATATGATAAGCTGGAATCTGATCAAATGGTTCATTCTATTTCCTCATATGTTAGTGCGTAAATGTTCACAACTATGATGTAACACTATCACCCTCAGAAAAGCCTATCTTTAATAAAGTCTACTTTCTTTATGGCTGAATTGATTCTCCTATGTACGAAGAAGCCGGCCCCTAACTGACAGTTATCATTCCCTTTCCCATAGAAAACGGTATAGCCTATGCATCTCTCTGTATTGAACCTTCGCCCTTCCCCCTAACTTCCTGTACTGCTACTACAGTGAGTCCAATGCAAGAGTTGGCCAATGGCACGGGTTTTTGGATCGTGGCGGGCACAGCTCTAACTCCCGAGTGATCGGGTGAAATATCTATGCAAATAGAGCCGCGATCGGTGTAATGATTCAGGTTCTCACATTTACAGTTAAAATTACAATGAAAATAACCACGTACCTCATCACAAGAGATGTTGGAAATATTCTCCTCTTGCATCCACACAATACTGGCACCTTTTTAGGAAATTTTCTTTCACGTGCATAAGTTCAGTTCTCTTGTGATAGGCCTATGTGATATTGTCTTTAAGTTCTTCTTCTTCTTCTTCTTCTTCTTCTTCTTCTTCTTCTTCTTCTTCTTTCGTTTCACCCTCTTTGGGGTACGTTGAACCAGTCATTTCTTTGTGTGTTGTTCCTTCCTAAGTGCCCAGTATTTCTTCATTCTTTCTGATCTTCTCTTCCTCTCTTTTTCAGAGATAATAGGTTTGGACTTCAGTGACGACCTGTCTTGGAACCTTGTATTTTCGTCTTTAGTTATTATTTTAGCCGTTCGATCTAATAGCGAATTTTCTGTAATTTTTAACTCGACTAGGTCTTTTTCAGTTTCTTTAAACCAGTTGGGTTTTGTTTTGCGGTTGCGGAAGAAGTCAAAGATTTGTTTGGTTAATCTGACAGAGTCCATTCTAAGAAGATGACCATAGAAATTTATCCTCCTTTTTCGCATAGTGTCTGAAAGTTTTTCAATTTTCTTGTAGAGGGTTTCATTCTTGATGTATATCATCTTATTATCCTGAAATTTAGGTCCTATGATTTTTCTTAAAATCTTCCTTTCCTTTAATTCAAGTTTCTCCATCTGACCTTTGAAATTCATGTTTAGTGTTTCTGCCGCGTACAGTGCTTCTGGTTTAATTACTGATCTGTAATGTTTAATTTTTGACCCCCATGAAAGGGATTTTTAAGTTCTTCTAATAGCGTGTGAATATTATTTATGGGGAAACTTGAAAAATAAAGTGTACAGTTCAATTTCCCATTCATTAGAAGTTAAAGACAACTTCTAGCGTACAGGAAAGCATAGGCCTATTGTTATAAAATAATTTATAACTGGTAGGTTTATAATTTTTTACTTCTTATAACAGTGACGCGTTACTTCCAACATATGTTATAAGGCAAGATATGTAATAATTTATATAGCCTACACTTTAAGCAGGGAAGCCGCGCGCGCATCACCGGCGGCTAATGCGGACTCCGTAGTGGAGAGTGAAAACACCGGTCGCCCCGTCTCAACTTATAATAAAGACCTTGTACATCCTACAGTACTATGATAATTTCTCAAAAGAAAGACTATAGACTATAAAAGAAAGACTATATTCATAACAATAAATGGTCAGATACCTAAAGACTGTGCTGAACAACTAACATCATAATATTCATGGTGTATTAATGATCACCAGGGCCCGGATTCTAATGACATGTCATCTTTTTATTGAAGCTAAATAGACATTGCCAACTTGTAGATAAATCATAATCATGGCCTCTAGATTATAGAAATACATTTTTATTAGGTCATTTTTTTGTCATTTTATGCGATTTTATATTTTTAGGGCATTTATTTCATTTTTAGGTCATTATTTTGTCATTTTCTTGTCATTTGCTTTTTTATTTAGTCATTTTCATGTATTTACATTGAGTGCATTAACTTTTTCCGTAGCTAGCGGTGCTGTCTTTGAAGTGTTGTTTGTTTAATGCAAGAAGAAAAAATTCGGCGTTAAAGTGTTGTCATGTCTCAGTCGGAAATGAGAATCAAAGAAACGCCAAAATTTCGTATTATATTACTATTGTTATTAGATTGACTTGGCACCAGAGTCTGCCACCTGCTTGGATTTGAGAGTGCAAACTACTGATTACCCTCAATAAACAACAGTATCATCCGGCAGACCACAAAAGGAAGTGCCGAATTTTGACTCGCCAGTGCCTCAGTGCCAGTATAAATTTCCGTGAGAAAAGAACATTCACAACATTACAGTTATTTACAGTTGTTACAATTATGTACAAACTAGTCTATAACTTATTTTATAAATAAAATTTCAGTTTTTAGGTCATTTTTTTATAATTAATAAGTCATTTTCTTTAAAATTTAGGGTCATTTTGTAGGTCATTTTTCAAACAATTTTAGGTCATCAGAATCCGGGCCCTGATGATCACAAATCACAATACAACTGTTTAGTTACTAAAAATAGTGTATGAAGTTAAAATGCTTGCAAGAACATGGAACTGAGACAGCATTATATTCAACCCCCTCCATACAGAATTTCACCGTACGCCCATGGACTGCTCCATATACTAGCCTTGTTTCATCACTAAGGCCCGTTATTACCACCTTCAGTAAAATATTTATGGTTACTTTTACGGTTACTTTACTGGCAGTTTGATTTTACAATATCTGGTTATGCGTTAAATGTTGGTAAACATCTCTTAACTGGCAGTAATCTTTACTGTAGGAAAATGTACAAGTAAACTCCTAACTGGAGGATTTTTTGAGGTTATACTTCTTGCGATCTGAATTAAAATGGAAGAGATGAAATTATTTAACTGCTTTCGTAAAGTCAGTGGTGATGAAGAACAATGACAATATATGTAACAATACATTTTTAAAACATTGACAAGTAGATGAAACTATTATGAAAGTTTGGACAGTCAATTACTTTACTGTTTGCTTCCTCTACCCATACATCAGATTATATTTGGGTTTTGCATCCTTCGGGGATGTTTTAGAAACATGGTAACTTTCTTTTAATTTATACAGCCACTTTATTTGAGGAGGATTTTATTCTTCTTTATTTTTTTAGAAAACAGCTTAACAACTTTTAGATTTTAACAGGAATTGTATAATAAGCGTAATATATAAATATATAGGCCTATATATAATGTATTTTAATATGTTATGCTAAGAGCTAATAATTTAATTTGAAAACATCTCCTAATATATCCTGTAGATATTAGCTACACATTTCATACACAAATTTATTAGGTTTTAGGTCTTGCCTCGCAAATTATGCAACCTTTTTAGGCTAAGACAACTGAATGCACACTACTGCCCGTACTGTGTACTGTATACTATAGTTAAATTCAGAGGAAGTTATGTGTTTCACAAGAGGTTTTTCTGATACGACTTTCTGAGCTTTGCTCTTATGGCCACACATTACTGTGTGTATTTATTTTGAATTATATGACGCTTTTCGTTGATAATATTCAGAAACGTTTGTTCTTCACTTGAAAAGAAATGGCTGTGTCTCTTAATTTTTTTTATATCAGCCATAACCTCGTTATCCATTGCAAAATCAAACGAAACAATGAAAACAGATGAGAAACTGCTACAAACAACTGAGAAATGCTCACACCAACTGCTATGACTTTTGTCTGATTGCGTTAACTGGTAGTAAACTTTAACTAGAAGATGATAAGAACAAAGAAGCGTTTACTGGAACTTTACTCCGACTGTAAAATAAACTGTCAGTTAACATTTACTCCTACTTAACTGGACATCGTAAGAACGGGCCTAAGTGCTTCATCTTCATCAGTCCCCCAGACTATCCGGCTCAGGAAGTAGAACCATAATATTATCAACTGTGTCACAATCATCATGAATTTGATTGGCATGTACAATATCCAGTGTGTCTTCTTCTTCTAGTGTACCGGTAATTCCTTTGAAACAGGCCTGTAGCCAGGAGGAACATTTTTCTTGCCCCCTATAGTTTTTTGCATTTAAAATCATAAAAATCTATTTAAACAGTAGTTTGGAATTATTATTTTTTTAAATAGGCAGAGCTTGTGCTTATCTCTACATATAAAAGGCTTTGTCCTGACTGACTGACTTAATGACAGAGAATCAACGTAGAGCCTAAACAATAACAGGAATTTTGACAGTACCTTCGTTTCATAATGTAAGTACTCACTAAGAAAGGAGTTTGCAAAATTTTGATTTTAAATGCCAAAAATCAAATGTTTTTTGAGTATACTTAATTCCTTTTTACACAGAATTATCAAATTTAAATCACAGTTCACATGACAACGTATTGTTGCCATGTCAGATGGGTTTGGAAATAAATGAAACGGGACTTTTGACAAATTAGAGAAGCTATCAATATAATTCATGTTATAAATAAATATTAAAGAATGAAATGCACGAAAATAATGCAGTCACATAACTTTCTCTACCCTGGACATAGACAAAACAATACGAGGTATGGTGATATGTATATTATTACATCGCAGGTTTTTGGGGAGAGATTGTATGAAAGTGATATTGCATTTCTGTTTAATTTCATCCCCAAAATGGTTTTATGGTAACATGAGAGTGAGAAATAAAATATTCCGCAAAGACAATACAATTTTATGTTACCGGAATTTGTTTCTTTTTATTTTAACTCTACCAGGCATGGTGTATAGAAGTGATGTGGATGCAAAATTCTACATCCTCTGTGAGCCATAAAAAGCTATATCAAGCGTTTTCTGAGGGAATAGTTTGAGTGTGATAAGTCAAATTCTAAATACCTATATAAGGACCTAGAATTAGAAAATCGAAAGTCCTTCATAAGTTAATTTTCGAATTACAAAATAAAAATCCTGGGTGATGCAGGGCCTTTTAAGCTAGTAAGCTATAAGAAAAACTTGTTAAGACTCTTGATGTGATCAGTTTGTATTACAGTTTGCAGATAATTTGATAGGTATTACGCCTGTCTATTCATAATTATCACTGGTAAATAAGTGTATAATTCTTCCACACTTCTTTCAAAAGTTGATCATTTGTTGTAATTTTCAATACCTTAATTTCAGTGTCTGTAATTTCTGTTAATAAATTATTTTATCTGCTGGAGGGTTATCTCCTTACTTGAGATCCAGTTCTTTTTGTTTGATGCTTTGATTTGTCCCTCGAAAACTTGACCCTGGTTATGGGCCTGCTTTGAATACTACTTCATAATTATTATATGCCTATCTCTCAATGAAATTTGAGAATAAAGAAGAGAAAGAAAGAAAAGACTTCATGTATCATCTTTCTCATTTTCTGTTAGTTCTTAATTGCAAAAATATCCCGTACAATTCAAAATTATACAACATATTGTAAAAATCAATTTACACTGACAGGCAAAATAAACCGATCACTGTAAAATTTGTTGTAATTTTAAGATTAAACTTAAATTGGAATGATAATTCTTTCACACTGGCCGTGTGTAGGCTAAGATGGAAAGGTGAAGTCACACGGTCAGTGTGAAAGAATTATCATTCCACTGTGACCTACTAGTGGTTTACTATAAAGCCCAGGTCTAAAGTACTCACAGGTTGTAAGTCGCCACTGGGTTCGTATCTCATATTGAGAACGCCTGGTGGTATTCTGGGATTGTGAGTCAGTTGGAGAATTTAATGTTGTACCGGCACGTTGCCATGGTAGCTCAGTTGGTTAGAGCATCGGCACGGAGAGCCGAAGATCCTGGTTCAAATCCCGGCTATGACATTGAATTTTTCATTCTGACTTCACCTTTCTAAACTTAAACTGTTTGGATGTTTAAACATTGTTGTTGGGGAGGATGAATTATTATTTTTATTGGACCATTAGCTATAGATACAGCATATCCGCTTTCTTAATATCCTTACTTTTTCGCCAAACAAAATATAAAACAGCACGATAGGCCGTTTCCAATCTGATTATCTGCACCAGCTTGTCATACATATTGCAAGATGTTTCATTGTTGTATTGTGTTATTTCCTTCCAAACCGAAGTGATTCTGTAGGTAAGTTTAGTTGAAATTATGCCTCTCAGTCCCGAAGACGTTGCCAAAGCTGTTGCTCTAATTGATGATGGACGCAGCCTCCGTTATGCCGCTGCAACCTTAGGTTCACCGTACATCATGGTACAAGAGGCCGCGAGATGATTTCGAGAAACAAGCAATTATACCAGAAAAAGTATAGGCCTACAATTGCAGTAATTTTATTTCAAGCACTACTTCATAATTTTTATTTAAACTTCATTTTTAAAAATTTCTTTAAGTGATCGGGTTTTTTTGCCTGTCAGTGTATTTACATGATATCATCTCTTGAAAAAACAATTAGGTGAACTTTTATTTCGAACAAGAAAGTCTTACAAAGCAAATAGATTCAGTTTCATTGCAAGAAAACCACAATTAACTGTCATGCCACACGGTTTCAGTGAGCTGATGGGAGGATATTGCAAATACCCAGCAGTCTATAAAGAGATCGCTTGTTTTTCAGCTCATATTGTTGGTATAAGAATTGCTTTTAGCTGCGATTTCTTTTTTATGATGCAATAATAAGTACCGTAAACGACAAGTTTACTGCATTTGTAACGGAAATACAAACGAAAATGTTTTTTTCCAGAAGCTGCAGTCATGTGAACTAATGTTGCACATTATTCTCCTTTTTCAAACAAATAAAATGTTTACACTAGTGATGTGTCGAAGCTGAATCTCGAATCTACCGAATTTCCAGAAAAGATTCGGAACCAAGAATCAATTGACGAGATTCAACAATCGAATCTCGAATAATAAAAGAAAACAAATGGCATTCCATCTGTGTGAGGGTCGATCGATAAATCGATATTGGAGTTGGCGATGAATCACAAAGGAAGATAGAAGTGCCCGAGCCCATGTGAATTCTGTGCTCTCATTGTGTGCCGCCAGGGAGGTAATCCCTCCTCCCTGTGTGCCGCTTCAACTATGAATACTATCGATATCGGCGACTATTTAGCACTGCCGGGCTTGTGTGCAGTAAAAAAAGAAACCGCCTCGACCCTGACCAGGTGAAAATGCTCATGTTTTTATACAAAAACTTGCATAAGGCCAAACATTTAACTTTAACTTTAACTAACTTTACAAGTTAAATGTGTTTTAATTCATGGTAATGAATATCTGTATCTGTATCTAGTACCCTATGATCCCCAGGTGGGGCGAAGGGGCCTCCAATGGAGGTTTCATTACCTATACTAATTTTGATATGCTTACTTTCCGAGAGAGGGTAGAGGGACAGGTGGTAAGCCCATCGCCTCGCAACCCCCCTCTGGAAACTAAGTATTTCTTGGATGTGAAAGGGCCGAGAAATTTTGTCCAGAGACTCTAATTTAGGCTTGGAGTTCTTTTACGTGCCGTAAATCTACGACACGGGACCCCCAGCTTAAAGTCCCTCCCGGAGGACTCCGTGCCCAGGATTTTTACGTCCTTAAAAATCCATCAACCGCGGCCGGGTTTGATCCCGCAACCTGCGGATCTAGAGGCGGGCACACAACCTCTAGACCACCGTGGCCGACATGGTAATGAATTGGTCTAAAATAATTACAGCTGTGTTATGAATTAGGTCAGTTATAATTAAGTTTGGAAAAATTAATGCTTGCTTTTTATACATAACCATGTTAAAGATTAATGTTAATTACATCAAACGATTCACAATTTCTTTCAGAATGGCAGAATTTGGTTTGGTGATGATTTTATTCCAATTAAACTTAGGCAAAAAGATCATTTAGGAGTTTAGTTTTAAATTTATAAATTTAAAACTAAACTTCTGTTAAAGCAATCAAGAATGGACACTCAAACATACAGTTATTTCAACATTTAGGACTCCAGAATCGGGAATCAATTGAATTTGGACTCGAGATTCAAAATTTGTGGATTCGACCATCACTAGTTTACACAATTAGGTAACACTGTTCATGACATAATATTAAAATTGCCTCTTCAGAATTCATATGACTTAAAAGGAAAAAGTAAATAAAATTTGCAGAAATCTATAAAGAGACCACTGGGCATTAATGGGTTAAAATCTTCCTTACCTTCTGCTTATCCTTCATGGACCCACGTCCAAGAACAGCCATTTTGGTCATTGTGTCTTCTTGCAGTCGTTTCATGGAATTTCCTTTTGGTCCCAGTAATTTCCCTACGAAGTTGAACTGCAAAGAAAATAAGACACTGATTATAATATTATACAACACATTGAATATAATTTATAACTATTCTGGATGGCATGAAGAATCAAATTACTTGTTGCCTCATTCAAAGCAAATAAAGGTGAGTTTCTTGAATACTAAGGCCTCTATTATGCTAGGAATCAAAGTCATAGATAACTAAATCAGATGTAACTGAAATGTTTCATGTTCCGAAGCCACATTGAAACTGCACTGCAATCAGGTATATCACAATCAGTAGCATGGAGCCAGTTCTTTGCTGGGAGAAATATTATTGTAATTCTAACGAGTTAAGTCATTTAAATTTAACCATAAAGTTGAATAATGCTGAGATGCTTCTCCTTGCACTGCTGATGAAAAAATGGAGGAAATTACAGATATAGTGTGATGTTTTGTTTTTGAATGTCAAAGTCTTACTTTGATGAACTATGGGGTTATGAAGAAGACTTACCGTATTTTAAGGACCATAAGACACACTTTTTACTTTCTCGCTTATACGGAGTATAGAGAAAGTATTGTGATCGTGACAAAAAATCGAAGTTGAGTTAACACCGGGAGAGCACGTTTCATGAAGCCTAGAAACCGAAAAAAGTATTTTTGGAATGACGTCTGTCCGTCTGTCCGTGGACAAGCACAGCGGGTAAACGGCTCGTTGTATTTACTTCATTTTTTTAAAGAAGGACTTTTTCGAAATTTTGTCGAACCGCCCAGAAATTTAACTTTACAACTGAAATATTAAGGGAACTTTTCATGAAAACTTTTTTAAAATTTTTGATTTTTGAAAAAATGGCTCTAACGATTTTAATAAAAATTTAAAATTGGAAACGCTTATCTATGAGTAATAAAATGGCTATATCTGTATTTCTGCAAAAATGACTTAAGGGGTACTTTATTCGTATCCATTTTCAGTTTTTCTAGATTATATCCATTACAGTAAGTGATACATGAAAACCTACCACAGTAAAGTTGTAGATAAAATTAAAATGGACATTTTTTGTTTAAAACATTTCTTTATGCAATTAATAGATATCAAGATAAAAACGAAATAAGTACAGCTTAAATGCTAATTTCAGAACATACATATCAATTAAAATATGAATGGCATTTTGTTGCCACTAGCAACAAGAAAACTATAGGCCTAATGTACATATTGTTGTGAAATGCAATCAGTTTAGCTCAGTCGCATTGAACACACTAAACCAATTACAGCGATGTGATAGGCCTATGGGCTAACAGGGAAGAGGTCCTGAGTTCAAATCAAACCTCGTGGCCGCCCAAATTGACTTGGGTTTTTCATGGTTACCTCGTTCGCAAAAGCAAACGCCGGGTTTATAGGGCTTGCTTGTTTTCCATAACTCATCGCCGCTACGTCACTGGATATTATAATCGTTTAAACTGAATGCCACATACGAAGACATCACTAAACAATAGAAACAGATGACGCGAATGAGTTGTTACAATAGACTAATAGTTCACGCAAACATACTAAACACATTACATGACCTACAATGCAGTTAAAGCGTGCAATATAACCTAAGTAGTATTAGCAGTAGGACCGCCGACGTGGTCATGTGGTTAGCGTCAGATCCGTCGGTCCGGGTTCGATCCCCGGTACATCGTTGGATTTTTCTGAGGTTGAGGGGTCTGGTAGGGGTACACTTCCTCGTGATTCAAATTCAGGAGCTACTTGATAGAGAAGTAGCGGCTCCGGTCATGGAAACCACCATTAACGGTCGTGGGGGTCGGCATGCTGACCACATGCCCCAACCCTGCCTGTGGTAGATGAGACACCGGTCGGTTGGTAGACCAAATCCTTAAAGGAATGTAGTTCCAAGGAGTTTAGTTTTAGTATAGCGAAATTCAAATATAAGTCGCCCCTTAAGCTCCGTCCATTCGATATTCACATTTGCATTTACTGTGTGATGTATTTTGTTTCTGAGTGCAGCAGAGTGACCAACTGTCCTTGTATTGGTGGGTGGGTTGGGTGGGGCCGATTTATCCCAAGGTGCTACTTATATTTTAATTTTCCCGTAGTAATACTAGTAGTACTAATAATATGCAGTTTTACTGTCATTCATTATTATTATTATTATTTCACGGTAAAACCATTAAACATGAAGATCGACTCTGATGGTTTCCGTTCTAGATACTTCTTAGTTTTATGAAAATGTAATAAATACAATTTAATTGT
This sequence comes from Ectobius pallidus, assembly GCA_964059195.1. Classification (NCBI taxonomy): domain Eukaryota; kingdom Metazoa; phylum Arthropoda; class Insecta; order Blattodea; family Ectobiidae; genus Ectobius; species Ectobius pallidus. Next base: position 185,226,915 of record CAXKWD010000004.1, on the reverse strand, counting down.
CTCTTTAATTTAATTTTTTCTGTGCTAGCCTTTAACACGTATATGCGAGAAAGTTTGTGCAACGTATTTTTGCACCATTTATTTACCTTGAAAGTTGGGTGCATCTAATGGTCTGAAGTACACTAAAAAAATTAAAATTATGGTAAATATTGCTGGAATACCATAGTTATATGCAAGATGTTGAAAACGATAAGACAGTTACAAATTTTAGCACAGACTGTCCATCAGTGCACTTGTTACAATCGAAAAATGAGGGTAGCTGGAAGCCACGTAGGCCTATACAATGTGAAAAGAAAGGAATATTGAGTTCTTTTATACAAAAGGAGTGTCTTAGTCGGATGGTTTAAATGAAGGCAATGACCTCTAAACAGTCTTGTCCCGTTACACTTACCATATGCTGAAGAATTCAATTATTGAGGGTAGGAGATGTAAAAGTATTTTCAGTGTTTCGTGAGAAATCAGTTCAGTTGTTAAAATTTACACGATGCCACCTGTGCAGAAGAGATTTTCATAGAACACTGGTTTTAAGTTGGAAATGATTTATATCGATTCCATTGTACAAGGATATAATTTGCTTAACTGTAATGGAGTATATTATTCCCTTTAAAATATTTAGTTTAGAATCACATTAAATTTATTTTCCTTTAAATTTCCATCCTAAATTAAGGTGTGTCTTATGGTCCGGAGCGTCTTATGGTCCATAAAATACGGTAACTTCTAAAAACACACTTGTAGAAGAAAGCTTACCAGAGGAAGAAAAACTGATTGTAACTAAGTTCAAATGCATTGTATTATAGAAACAATTCTCAATATACACTACTCACACTATGATATCTTATAAACAGTGGTGGCCTCTGATCATGTTGGAGTGTTGCATGACGACCAGTTTTTAACAAAAAGAATATTTAGTCTTTTTATTACTTTATACTATTAAACTACTCCCAAATCGTCTTTGTGATAGGTTCTTATTGACTGAAAACATGCCTCACATGATATTTAACAATTTTAAATAATTTAAACAGGAAAACACGCTTTAGTCGTCGTAATGCAATTGCAATGGTTGCTGCCAGCAATTAGTGTATGCGAGATGCTTGACTTGGTGGTAACACTCCCGGGGTTTAAACGTTCTGGTCAATGCATGAGGTGTGCAGCGACACGGCGTGATTCCTGTCTTCACTGCTAGAGCCCCTGCAGAATTCAATAAGTAGCCGACCCTATAATAATTTTCTTCATTAACTACATTTTATTGATTAAAAATAGCAAATCCTTCATTTAGTATAAACCCCTGCTTAAATTTTAAAAATTCTGTATCCCAAGAAAAACGGTGAATCAAGGTTCTATTGTAAATTGAATATTCAATGCTGTTTCATGTGATGGATCGTACTAGTACAATATGCTCCTAATAGTCCAATGCTAGTGTTCAGAGTGATTTTGTTTCATAGTTTTGCAACTGAGTTACAGCAGTGTGGGCATGTTACACAGTATAATAGACTCTGTTTTCACAGATTTTGTGAAACTTATTGTGATATTATTTATTGTTGGCTTATTACTAGTATGCACAAACGAGGAGATATTCATTGTCTTTCACTCTCATCCCTAAACCATTATATACCTTTATTCATCGGCATTCATTGATCCATTGTTTAAAATAAAATACAAAAATAAAATAGTAAATAAAAGCAGGTAAACTGATATAACAAAGTGCTGGAAAGGTATATTGCTTGCACAAGAGTGCTTAAGAAAAATACTCACATTAAAATATAATATAGATATTGGTAGCCTACATTTCGATAGAATGCACAATATTATATCAACAGCAGCTGCATTAAATTATTCAATGCCTAGATACCCGAGCGACAATGTGATAGTTATAATTTGTAAATTGTGGCCATGCAATGTTATGGTAGCATTTTATACACATTATAAGAATAATATTGTTTGTATGCTATCAAGTGGGCAAAAAATAAAATTTATATAAATTACCAGCTGGATAGAATTTCTGGAAATGAAAGCATGCCCTTTAATAAGTAAGTTCGCCTATTATTTCTACTTACAGAAACTGATAAATCTGAACTTTTACTGTTTACATCAGTTGCGGGAGCTCGGCCGCTGATTGGCTGTATGCGAGCCAATTAAAATGCTTTGAATTTTTGGAGAACAAAGATTAGTCATTATTCCAGTACCAGTCAATAGGCTTCTTCCCATGGATGTTATGAATGTGTAAACCAAGTTCCATGTAAATCTGATAAAGCGTATTTGAGTTATCTTGCGCACCAGCACATGGACGGACAGAAAGACATGTTCCCGTGTACCAAACAATCTCACAAAGTATCATTCTGGCACGTAATAAAACATCTAAAATAAAATATTCTACAACTGATGCTCATTGCATTCAGCAACAAATTATTTTTTTATATATATAACTAGTTAAAAGGTCCGGCATTGCCCGGGTTTTGTATTTTGTGTATAATTCAAAATTAAATTATGGAGGACTTTTAATTTTCAGGCTGTAAGTCCTTATATGGGTACCTAGAGTTAGAAACGAAGAAGGGCGACTTACGACTCAAACTATTCCCTCAGAAAACGCTAGATATGTCTTTTATCGCTCATACAGGACTTTGGATTTTGCAATCCATTGGTTTTACATGCAATGCTTGATCATTTGTGTACTAGCTGTTGATAAATTGATTGCAAGCATAAAAGCAAATAAGGTAAGAATACTATTAACAACATGCCTCTCTAAAGCGTTACTTAAAACTTTCTCTTTTTTCAATAAAATTTATTAGTAGGCTGAAAATGGCTTATGCCCAGTTTCTATAAACTCGTGAAATACCTATGGGTAAACTATCCATGGACAAATTAGTTCCTAATCACCCACGATGATATAATGAGGAAGGCCTTTGAGTTGTACAGTTAATTTAATTCAGAAGGCTTTGATTCTCATTGTTTAAATTATTATTGGTCCTATGAGAGGTTAAATTTTATCCAGCCATCCATGAAAGGATAAATTAACCCGACGATTTGCCCTTGGAAACATCTAGCCCGAGTTTGTAGGAACATTTTTTCTGTCATTTTCATATTTACTCAGAGGATATTTTTCTACAAACTCGCCACAAGTGTATGTGATTGTTACCTTTAAATTATTTGAGTTTGTTTGGTGTTATTCTTGTGTAAATTCTGTCCATTGGATAATTCACCCATAGGTATTTCGCGAGTTTTTAGAAACCGGGCATTAGTTAAACTGAAATGCATACCTATGAAATCAACATAAAACTCTCATTAAATCATTAACTCTCTACAAGCAACAATCTACAAATGAGGGAGAATCAAATTAAAACCGCAATTAATTTTTCCCACTATTTTACTGCAGGAAGAATGTTTGCTTGTACATTATTTTTCTACTTAGTTCCCTCCTAGTTCAATGCAATTAAGCCATCGGATAGGAAGTGCTTCAATACCGCATGAGAAAAATTATTTTGGTTGATGCTGTAGCCACTCGTGCACCGCCGATTGGACATCTTCATCAGACTTGAACTTCTGCCCTCCAAGGTGCTCCTTTAATGGGCCAAAGATGTGGAAATCCAATAGTGCCAAAGTGAAGGAGATTGCTGAGTGCAGGTATTTTGCTTCAACATGATAACGTCCGTTCTCACGCTCCTCGTGCAACAATGAAAACAGTAGATGACATCCGTCATAATCGCTAGATTTGGGACCATCAGATTTCCACACTTTACTCAGGCATTTCTATACAATATAAAGATGTACTGACAAATGAAGATCATATTCACTCATAACAGTAACCATAGCCTCCTGTAATACTGAATGTTAACCTATGTCCTTGAGAGCCAATCAAAATGCTTTGAGGCACTTTTACACTTTAGCTTTTACTTTCTCCCATATACGTAGTATAGAGAAAGTATTGTGATCGTGACAAAAAATCGAAGTCGAGATAACACCGGGAGAGCATGTTTCATGAAGCCTAGAAACAGAGAAAAGTATTTTTGGAATGACGTCTGTCCGTCTGTCCGTCTGTCTGTGGACAAGCACAGCGGGTAAACGGCTCGTATTTACTTCATTTTTTGAAATAAGGACTTTTCCGAAATTTTGTCGAACCGCCCAGAAATTTAGCTTTATAACTGAAATATTAAGGGGACTTTTCATGAAAACTTTTTTAAAATTTTTGATTTTTGAAAAAATGGCTGTAACGATTTTAATAAAAATTGAAAATTGGAAACTCTTATCTATGACCAATAAAATGGCTATATCCGTATTTCTGCAAAAATGACTTAAGGGGTATTTTACTCGTATCCATTTTCAATTTTTGTAGATTATATCCATTAGTGTAGGCGATACATGAAAACCTACCACAGCAAAGTTGTAGAGAAATTTAAAATGAACATTTTTTGTTTAACACATTTCTTTATACTTTTAATAGATATCAAGATAAAAACGAAATAAGGACGGCTTAAATGCGAATTTCAGAACGTACATGTCAATTGAAATATGAATGACATTTTGTTGCCCCTAGCAACAAGAAAACTATAGGCCTAATGTACTTATTGTTGCAAATGCAGTCCGTTTAGCTCAGTCGTAATGAACACGCCAAAACCAATTACAGCGAGGTGGTATAGGCTAACAGGGAAGAGGTCCTGAGTTCAAATCAAACCTCGTGGCTGCCAAAATTGACTTGGGTTTGTCATGGTTTCCTCGTTCGCAAAGGCAAACGCCGGGTGTGTAGGACTTGTTTATTTTCCATAACTCATCGCCGCTATGTCAGTGGATATTATAATCGTTTAAACTGAATATTACATAAGAAGACATCACTAAACAATAGATGCAGATGACGCGAATGAGCTGTTACTATAGACTAATGGTTCACGCAAACATACTAAACACGTTATATGACCTACATGCAGTTAAAGCATGCAATATAACCTAAGTAGTAGCAGTAGTGGCGAAATTCAAATATAAGTCGCTCCTTAAGCTCCGCCCATTCGATATTCACATTTGCATGGACTGTGTGAGGTATTTTGTTTCTGAGCGAAGCAGAATGACCAACTGTCCTTGTATATTGTCGCAAGTGCCTTGTATCCCCCTCTACATATAACTAAATAATGCCTAACACTAACCACATAGTTAAAGTGCGCGAAGCGGAGGCGGAAGCCGTTGCGAAGCGCCCTTGCATTTTCGAACACCTCCAACGTCCGATCACGAGTTTCTTCATAATACAGACAGAAGAATTTGCTAGATCGTGGTATAAAAGAAACTGCATCGGTGAGGGTGGGTTGGGTGGGACCGATTCATCCCAAGGTGCAATTTATATTTGAATTTTCCCGTAGTATTATTACTAATAATATGAAGTTTTACTGCCATTATTATTATTATTATTATTATTATTATTATTATTATTTCACAGTAAAAGCATTGAACATAAAGATCGACCCTGATGCTTTCCGTTCTAGATATTTGTTAGTTTTTATGAAAATGTAATAAGTAAAATTTAATTATCTCTTTAATTTACTTTTCTCTGTGCTAGCCTTTAACACGTATATGGGAGAAAGTTTGTGCAATATATTTTTGCACCATTTATTTAGTTTAATATAGTTTTTTCTCAATTATTTTCCAATCTAACATTCCTGCAGGCATTGAAAAGACTTTTTGCATCTCTATTGATTGTGTTTATGTCAATCGGGCATTTGCCATTTAACTCTAGGTCTACCTTGTTTTCCTGAACTTTCCTAATGGCATACTCCAAAGCGAAATTTAAAAGTAAAGGTGATAGTGTATCTCCCTGTTTCAATCCACTTCTGATGGCAAACCTATCTGATATAAATTATTCTACACTGACTCTGCTACAGGTTTCATATAGACACATTTTGATCAGCCTAACTAACTTCTTTGGTATCCCGAACTCAATGAGGATATTGTACATTTTGTTTCTTTTTTAAAAAAATCTATGTATAGCTGGTGAACAGACTTATTATATTCCCACTTTTTCTCCAGGATTTGGCAAATACAAAATATATGATCAATGGTTGATCTATTTCGCCTAAATCCACATTGATCTCCAATGATTTAGTCCGCATATGGAGTTAATATTGACAGTAGTATATTAGAAAGAATTTTGTATGATGTTGACAAGAGAGAAATTCCTCAATAGTTATTACATTCGGCCCTATCTCCCTTTTTATGCATCGTTATAATAATAGATTCTTTACATTCCTTTGTCTAGTCTTCCTTTTGCCAGATCAATAGAATGAGTTTATGGATCTCTGAATTTAAGCTACCTCCACATGACTTTCATTAATTCTGCTGGAATTGGGTCAAAGCCTTGACTCGCGAATGAAAGTGAAAGTTAAAAATCCGGCTTTGAGGTGCATTTGGCCACCCTTCAGTCCATCTACGTTTAAAATTTCAGATCCCTGTATGCAGTAGATTTCGCTGGACACTGTGCACAGACAGACGGCAGAAAAACACTTCCTCTTATTATTATATATTATATATTCAAGTGAAATCAACTATAGATTATACGTTTGAAAGGAATAAGATAAATTTCAGTCGAGTAGCTGGTCGAGCTGCAATATAACAGTACACATTTTAACATAAACCATTAATCCGTTAGCCTAATAATTCCGCTTTTATGCAGTTTATGATGTGACGAATTCATACATCAGTGGCATTGCAAATGTTAAGGTGTATGTATTAAATTTATTTTTAAACCTTTCAGTTAATTTACTGTCACAACAAACTAGTTGAGAAATGTAGTTGAGTTAAGAAAGTGGGATTGCATTTATTGTTGTTTGCAATACAAAAGCTTATCCAGTCTGATAGATGTGGGGAAAACAACTGATGTGCATGTTTGAAGCCACCTTTGTGAGCTACAGCTCCTCAGTGATCTGCGAAATGTAGCTTAGTAGACTGTACATGCTAAACTGCATAGCATAGCTTTGTGTACGGTAGCCTTTAACCTCAATGTCATTACGCCCTTAGTGGCATACCACACATAGTTGGTTGGGTTACTCTTTCAGCGACTCAAATTGGAGCTGCATGCTCTGTGAAGTGTTCAAGAACAGGCTATCCTTGAAAGTACTACAGGTAAGTGGTTCATCATGTTTCAAATAGGCGAACTACGGACCACGATATTCAATGCTTTTGCTGGAAGTGCCTTAGTGTTTGCAGAGTAATTTATCATTCTCTGGTGCTTGCCTTCTTTTAGGATAATCTGTCCTGGAACTACCTTTGTCTCAGAATTCTTCTGGCATGTGACATTTTTGAAGTGAAACTTCTTTAGCCGCACTTGGAGTAAATTGAGAGCTAACCCAAACTTGCGTTATGAACAAAATCGTCACGAAATTGTTACACACAAAATCATCACGAAATTAGTGGGGATGTGATGGAAAAGACTACACAGGAAACAACAACTCAATGATTAGGCTTATCCAAAATTTAAAAATAAAAAAATCCAAAATTACAAAAATCTAAAAATCCAAAATTAAAAAATTAAAATTTACAGGAGCGTGCGGGGGAAAGGTATCAGGCGTTGAGTGGGGGGCTATTACTGCTTCAAGTCAAGGCTACATGAATGTCTACAAAAAGGTGGTCGTCATTTATCGGACACAATTTTCAGAACAAACAGAAACTAATTAAAAAACTTATTGGCAATTATTGCTCTAACAAATGTGATCATTAAACTTTGCATTACAGTGATGTTTATTATTTTTATATGCATTTCAAAATCATCAGATTATTCTGCCGGTCCCTGTATAATACATTGCAGCAATATAAATTCAGGTTTAGAATTAAACCCAAATTTATCTACCATAGAAGAAGAATTAAAAGTGTAGTTATTATTGTTAGATGTACAAATATTGTCATGGACATAGGGGCAGCTTTCCCCCTTCAACTTGAAGTGCTTCGTTTCATCAAGTTATTACCACAGGCCTGATGTTTTTTGGAAAAATAAAAAAGCATATTTTGATTTTACTGTTTTTCTACTTTTGTGGATGTTTTACAAAAGTTGCTATTTTTATACTGTATTTCAAATCTTCAAATTATACTTACCTGTTTTTATTAATAGTCATGCACTGCTAAAACACACTTCAAACATGACTAACTCCAGAGCTTAGGCCTACTTCAAAAATGTTTTCAACACTGTACGAAGAAGAATTATTGTTTAACATGCAGTAACCATCAATCAATGCCTGCAATCAACTTATGGGAAATTTATCTTGATCCAATAATAAGCCCAGCAGGTGTGGGTCTGCTATCGTGTGATTGATAAATCATTGCCAGCTAGGGGAAAGAGTCTGCAGCAATATGGCAACTGTACAGACACATGATGTCAAGCTCAACTGGCTACATCATAATGGTTAACATGACGGAAAAAAAAAATCATATAAATATGTATTAGTTCTACTGGTTTCTTAAGAATAATTAACAGAAACTGTATGGAATTTTGCTAAGAAAATGTAACTGTTGTGTCTAGCTTTATAGTAAAAGCATAAGGACATTATATTATTTGAAGTGGAAGTTAGCAACTGTGATGTGTTATGGCAGCAAGGTAAAATAGACATTAGATATAATTGGTGAGGTCCTTCCTTTCCACACTCAAAATTAAATATTATAATAGAATATAAAAATAGATAAAACACTTATAGCGTGGATGCAAAATCGTTAAGAATTAAAAAACTAAAACACAGGCTACGTTTCGATCCGCCTGCCGGATCTTTCTCAAGCCAACTGACTGGGGAAGACATCCGCGAAGTCCTCAGGGTAGGGCTCCTGTTGCTGTTGTTGCTGCTGATCAATCTGATATATCGACTCGCGATCACCTGGAGCGTTGTACTTGTAGTGTTCCGTAACCCATTCATCCGGTATATTGAAATCAGATTCTAAACCATCCATGGGTCTTGGAAACCGTGGAGCCATGTCTTTTTTGCTCACGTTATAACTTTTAACCATGTCTCCCCTAAGTCACCTTCGTAATTATTAAGGCATCTTTCCTTTACTTCCAAAATATGCTTTGCCTCGTATATTTTCCGCCGAATGCGATCGCTCTCGTTTTTTATTGTTCTGAAATCGCCAATCCTGTGGTTTTCACTAATTAAATGTTGACTTAACCCTGTACTTCCTTTCCCATTTCTAAAGTCTCTTTTATGTTCACGTAACCTTATATCGAATGATCTTCCCGTTTCACCAATGTATATGCCCTCACAATCCATGCATGAAATGGCATAGACACCCATACCTTTCATTTTATCACCATTCTTACCCAAATGCTTATACTGCGTGAATATATTTCCTATTGTTTTTTTGGGTCGATAAGCTGGGGTCACATCGTATAAAATAATAATAATAAAATATAATAAAAAACGAGAGCGATCGCATTCGGCGGAAAATATGCGAGGCGAAGAATATTTTGGAAGTAAAGGAAAGATGCCTTAATAATTACGAAGGTGACTTAGGTGAGACATGGTTAAAAGTTATAAAGAATGTGGGCAAAAAAGACATGGTTCCACGGTTTCCAAGACCCATGGATGGTTTAGAATCTGATTTCAATATACCGGATGAATGGGTTACGGAACACTACAAGTACAACGCTCCAGGTGATCGCAAGTCGATATATCAGATCGATCAGCAGCAACAACAACAGCAGCAACAGGAGCCCTACCCTGAGGACTTCGCGGACGTCTTCCCCAGTCAGTTGCTTGAGAAAGATCCGGCGGGCGGATCGAAACGTAGCCTGTGTTTTAGTTTTTTAATTCTTAACGATTTTGCATCCACGCTATAAGTGTTTTATCTATTTTTATATTCTATTATAATATTTAAGGTAAAATATCTTCTGCTTGTGAGCAAGAACCAAATGTGACCTTTGGCAAGGATTGTGAGAAACATCATGTGTTCAGGTCGCCAGGAGGGACAAAGTCAAGTTGTGTCTGATTCAAATTGGTTGCAGGATTGTAAACGAGGGAATCTCTTGTGATTACTTTCCAGAGAATTGGCAGGGCTTTATAGATTCCACCCTTGGAAGTTTACTTACAGAAATCTATGGAGATAGTTTGTTTTTGCTTTAGCTAATTTGTTCAGAAATTCATTTGCCTCACAAATTATAATGCATACTTATAGTATCAATTAAAAAAGTATGTTAAAAGAGCTTACCTTTGGGTGCTCCTTAATTGGTACCAGCACCTTAACGGCAACACGTATCGGTTTTTCCCGATAAATATCCACATATTTGCTCTCTTTGGGCAATGGCTTTCCTGTGGCTTGGACTCGTGCTACTTCTTTTGTTACTTCTGAAACACAAAAGAAAATTGAGCTGCATTAAAAAATGTAATATACAACTAAACAAACACAGCAAAATTTTCTTAACACAAATAGATGGGGAAAAACTGTTTGTACAAACTCTTTCATAAATGTGTTATAACTAAAAAATAAATAGTTGAATAAAAACACTTTCTTAAACGCACTTTATTTTACCTTAGTAAACTTCTGGACGGCCGTTTCGCAGGTGGTGTTCCTGCATCATCAGCAGAGTGCCAACTCTGATGATGATGCAGGAACACCACCTGCGAAACGGCCGTCCAGAAGTTTACTAAGGTAAAATAAAGTGCGTTTAAGAAAGTGTTTTTATTCAACTATTTGTTACACAACGCTAAAATCGGACACAAGAATGAATAAAAAATAAAACTCCACGGTGCTACATCCCTGAAGGGACTAGGCCTATCACCCGACCGCTACATCATCTACCATAAGCAGATGGCAGAATTGGAGGGCATGTGGTCAGCATGCCGACACTCATAGCTATTAATAATGGTTTTCATGACCGGAGCTGCTACTTCCCTATCAGGTAGCTTCTTAGTTTGTATCACGAACACTTATTACGTTCTGGTGTTAATGCCTGTGGCTCTACCTTGGTGACCAGTGTTTGTATTTCACTTCTCATAGGACAGTTTTCCTCCCTTGCCTTCCTGTATTCCTCCATTACCCCCTGAGGAGCAAGAAGCATGATCGTCTTTCCTTAGATGCTCATTATTGCTCTTATAAAACAGAAATCCAACTGACTTAAATATATTCAAGCCTTGTCGTCCTCATCAATAATGATGCTAAGAACAGTTATAATGAGCAGTTGAGCAAAATATTAGGATGAACAGTGACAAAAAGAATAGTTATGACAAACAAAATTATTCATATGTTGGAAAAACAATGTCAGAATGTACACTTACATCAATGTAGCACTGGGATTTCAGTTCAAATGATTCAAAATTGCGTTGTTGTTTCATTGAACACGTTACTTCATTCAACAATGTCAAACACACAACTGATAGATAGATATATAAGCTTTTATGAACCACAGATTATTGTCTCTGTTGGACAATACATGAGAATATTATAGGAGAAAAATTCCTCCGACACTGGGACTTGAACCCAGGACCTTTGGCTATTCGCACCAATGCTCTACCAACTGAGCTAAGCCGGAGTTCAACTCACAGCGCCAGATGGAACCTCTCTCCTATGACTGATTGCCCTAATGGTGAGGTAGACCATTAGGGCAATCAGTCAAGTCCCAGTGTCGGAGGAATTTTTCTCCTATAATATTCTCACACAACTGATAATACAGCGATGTTATTTCCAAGCTCAAAATAGCAGAGATTTTTACAAAGACGCAACTACCCTTTATGTATAACTACAGTTCTGTCTAAGTTCTCCCATGTCACTTCCTATTTCTGAGATGACTGAATCAATAAATTCCATTATTTTAATTTTGGATTTACATCATTGTTCTTCCAGAATGGCGATATTTTAATGTTTAGTGAATATAAGGGCTTTAAAACTAAGATTATGAATACGGAAAAACAGAAGTTACAAGACATTGAAATTCATTCATAACCTATTTAATATTTTATCTATTTCAATCTAACTAGATGCACAGATGTTAGCAAATTTATGTGGGCAATTACGTGCCAATGAGCAAAAAACTTGTAAATAACTAGTTAAATGCCTTATTTATTCTGTACGTAATATTGGGACTGTATGGCTGACTGATCAAAATAACAGAAAATTAACACAAGAGGAATCATTATCATCTAAGTTGAATAGGCAATAAAGTTATGACAGTTCTAAAAATTCTACAATGTTATTAATGTGTACGTTCATAGACTTCTCAGTGCTAAACTTGAAGTTTCCAACGACAATAGTGACAATAAGTCAAGGCATACAACATATACAGTTTTATACAATCTACTTGCCGATGCATCGCTTTATAATGATGTAAAATCAGAGAAACTTTGACTGTATTGAATTTCAGAACAGCTTGGTACTAATATGGTAGCAAGAAATTTTTAAATTAAAATAAGCCTTGAATGGCCAAAAATGCCTAATGTAACAGAAGTGTACCACTAAAGCAGAGAGCTGACGAAGGTTCCAACCTTAAACAAGTGATTGTGAACAATTTACAGGATTCTACTAGGTCTGCACTGTAGGCCTTGAAAATCCAGATTCAAAGCCGAAACTTCAATAGGGAAGGCAGTCTAGATCTTAGAAAGGTCAGGAAGCCAATACTCCAAAATAAAATAGAGCTCAATGAGAAGGACCCATTTCGCATCTTCCTTCCTGACCAATCAGAGCTCCCCATTAATTATTCCATTTTATAATTTTCTATTGCCCCTCCCCCCACCCGTTCTAGCCTATCTTGCCTTTCCTATATGACTCATTCTCCAGAAATGGGGCATATCAGCTTTTAATATTAAAAAAATCCGAAATATGTTTAACTTTGTTTTTATTTTAGAAGTGTGGAGTGAAATGAATTACTTTACCTTAATAGTCGAGCTCAAAATTATTTCTTAATTAGCACTTGAATTAGGCGTAAGAAACCATTATAATATTTCAATGTACTAGCCCCCTCCCCCCCCAAAAAAAAATGTGTAATAATACTTTTAATATTATTTCCACCATAGGCAACCAATCAAAAAGAAATAGGAGTTTTCATTAAGCAAAATATATATAATAAATTCATTTATTCCATGGAGTTGATTATTCCATGGAGAGTTGATGTCTACGGAGTTGACAAATTTCCAGTTAAAGCTTGCATATGGCTTCAAAAGTTAGGTTAGGATATCATTAGTTTGTTTACACAATCAGCTTAACATTTTCTAAGATTATATAAAAAATAAAACTTTAATAACATAGATTTTATTTATGGCATGGAGTTGATGATGAATTAGTGTGACATGCCTGGAATTCTGTTTTCATCTGCAATAAAATGGTACATTGGATTGGTTTCTTTCATAGCAAGAGTAAACAATGTGGCCGACACTATTTTGGATGTACTTCTCCTTGCATTCAGAGAAACCAATACAGTATATGATTAAATAATAAATTTCCCTTTGTCCATGGAGTTGACATAAAACTGGGTTTCACATTTCCGGCAAAAAATTCCAGAAATTAGTAAGCTTTATAACAGTTTCCAATAATGCATGTGTGTGAATATAGTATAGACTTTAGGGGGGGGGGAAAAGGTTAAATTAAGAAAACTAAATATTCTAACTGAAAATATTATATTTCAAAGATCTGATTTTGAGCTAGTTACATTCCATGGAGTTGATTTTGAGCATATAAAACAGCTCAGAAATACAATTCTTATCATTGAAGAGACACAAAATAAGTAGGGGAGTTTTAAAGCATAAAAAGTTAGTTACCATGAGAATGAAACAGCTTAATAATATTAATAAGTACACTTAATATTCGCCAGTTACATAAAATGTCCCGTTTTCGGAGAACGAGACATATATGAAATATCCTTTCCCAATCCAGCTCTTTCTTCTCCCAGAAGATGGCAGCGGAGATAATTTCCAAAAGCTTGGTACCAATTCTCCAACTCACCGGGTTGGAAGCCCAAGAAACAATAATATAAGACTGATAATCTTCATTTTTTAGGTCCTTCCAGTTCATGATTTGTTTAAAAAGTGTCTATAGGTCTAATCCAATCGATGAATATACGAGGGAGAATCAAATGAAAACTGCGATTAATGTTTTTCCACTATTTTACTGCAGAAAGAATGTTTGTACAATATTTTCTACAGTCCCCTCCCAGTTCAATGCACTTACGCCATTGGATAGGAAGAGCTTCGATAACGCATGAGAAAAATTATTCTGGTTGACACTGTAGACCCTCATGAACAGCCGAATGGATGTCTTCATCATACTTGGACTTATGTCCTCCAAGGAGCTCCTTTAATGGACAAAAGATGTGGAAATCTGGCAAGTATGGCAGATGTGGGAGGCAATTGAAGCATATGTCATCGATGGTTTTCGTGGTTGCACGAGCCAAATGAGGACGGGCGTTATCAAGTTGAAGCAAAACACCTTCTCTCAGCAACTCAGAATAAATTTTTCACTTCGTCACCATCAGATTTCCAAATCTTTGGTCCATTAAAGGATCTTTTGGGAGGGATCTTTATCAAATGGGATAAAGACGCCAAATTGATGGTGCAGGAGTGGCTACAGCATGAACCAAAATAATTTTTCTCATGCGGTATCGAAGCTCTTCCTATCCAATAGCGTAAGTGCATTGAACTGGGAGGGCACTATGTAGAAAATAAAGTACAATCCAACATTCTACCTGAGGTAAATTGTGGAAAAAAATTAATTGTGGTTTTCATTTGATTCTCCCTCCCGGAAAGGAAACAGTGATTGGTGAAGGGCGAAAGAAATACGTATAAAGGTTTCTTTAAAAATCACCTGCAGCAGAGAGCAGGAGAATCAATAGTGTTATTCCAAGTTGAATGTACAGTAGTAGTAGTAGTAGTAGTAAGAAGTGTGACAGTCAAACAATAGAGACCTACTCTTTGTATTCTACATGTACACCCCAAGTTCAGTTCTCCCTCGTGAGAGTTTGCTCCGACTCTTTCCTCACTACTGTGGACTCTCAAGTTTCAGAACTCGCAAAAAATTTGTAATATAACTCGGTTAAGTAATAGATTTAATTTTAAATGTACTTGTAACATTTTAAATGTGCACTCATTCGCCGAGTCATTTGTGATATTTTATTTTTATTCGCGAATCTGTAAAACACCTTTCGTAATATGAATTCAATGATTCTGTATGTTTTTATGTTCAAATAGTTATTTAGGGTAGATTTTATTCTGCAAGTAGGAATAATTTCAGGATGAGTATAGCGACTGTGAACAAAATAAATTCGCTGTAACACGCATGTTAACATTTGTTAAATAATAAATATTATTGTACTGAATTAAGTGCTGTAAAGCCAGCCATCTTGCAACACGCAGATAGATGACAGATGTAATTTATTTTCTTGTACACTACTGCCAACATGAAAATACCTTTCACCCACCAACTATAACAACTTTTGCAATTACTGTGAGAAATTTCAATTTAAAAAGGCGTACTGGATGTTAAAATTGTTAATTTTTATCAAACTGAGTCTATATAATAATCATATGCAAATATTTTAAACTAAATTAGTGTTTTCTATGTGAGAGATACCAAAGTTGGAACCAATGGAATGACATAGAATGTGATAATAAGCAGTGGCTTGTGCTAGAAGTTCTACTTTTAATTGAAGCTATCTAAAAAATATATTATCATGTTTTGCACTTTTGACAGAAAGTAGTAGTAAGTATTCTGCCTTCCGGCAGGTTTTCAAACTTGGTACGCGAATTTTGTTTTCCAAAACTGTCTATCCTCTGCTTCCTCCTTCAGCATCCAATATTTCCGCTTTTCCCTTAAATCGTCCAACAGCTGAATTCTTCTTCTTCCAAGTCTAGATGTACCCTCCAATCTTCCTTCTACGACATCATGTAATAAGCAGTTCCTTCTGGGAATGTGCCCAACCCAGTTTGCTTTCCTCTGACGAATTGTTTGTAATACTATTCACTAGTTTATTTTCCACCACTACAGCTACGCCTCTTTCGTTACAATTTCCACCCGAATAGAACATCGTATAATTACCACAAGCCACTTCACCTTGTCCAGTCCATCTCACTTCACTTAAACCTACTATATTCACACCACATTTATTTAATTCCAGTGTTAAGTTCTCCAGTTTTTCTGCATGTCTAAGTGTCCTAACATTCCATGTTCCTATTTTAAGCTGCTGTCTTCTATTGTTTGTTCATTCAATATCGATCACTCCCCCTGAAACACTTCCCGCCCGGAGATCCGACTACCACATTATTTTTTCCCTGAAGACACTTGGGATTAGCGAATATGATGACTGCTCCTGAAGCAAAATATTCCGGAAGTAAAATAAAATAAAAAAATTATAGAAAGATTTACAAAAATAGTAGTTGGATGTGTGGATGTGAAGTTGAAATGATATTGAGTTTTCCTGGCTTACTCTATGAAATCAAGCTGTAAAGGAGAGGTGACTATCACCCCACATCATAACTCTAGGACTCCGAAGGAAACCCCGTCAGGGTCTTTGACCTCAATATTTTTTTTTTTAATTTTTTAGTTACTGGACCTTTTGAAAACAATGGTGTCATTGTTTTTTTTTAACATAGCTTATTTGACTGTAATAAATAAAAAATGGTTCTGGCAGAATAAAAAACCTAACAAGAAAAGTACAATAAATTGAACAAAATGTTCCTAAGACCACAAAATCAGTTTGAAAGGATTAGCAAAATAATAAAATGTTTACTTTTTCCTCCCTTCGGAGTCCGTGGCATAGAAAAAAAGGGATTCCTTGGGTTAATGTACGAGAGTGATGAATTCAGTGGATGGCATTGGGGGGGGGGGGGGTAAATCCCCCGAATATTTTAAATCTAATACATATATACAATAATTTAAAATAAAATAAAAAAACAAAATGAATGGATGAATTCAAATTAGCGTCCACTTTGATAACTGCTAAACTTGTAATGTGTAATTAAAATTCCATTTTAAACTCAACAATACAGCCATTTCATAATTACGGGTGGGACATTCTAGCAAATTATAATAAATGGTGCAAAAATACGTTGCACAAACTTTCTCGCATATATGTGTTAAAGGCTAGTACAGAAAAAATTAAATTAAAGAGAAAATTAAATTTTACGTATTACATTTTCATAAAACTAACAAGTATCTAGAACGGAAAGCATCAGGGTCGATCTTTATGTTCAATGCTTTTGCCGTGAAATAAAATAATAATAATAATAATAATAATAGTCAATGGCAGTAAAACTGCATGTTATTAGTACTACTACTACGAGAAAATTCAAATATAAGTCGCACCTTGGGTTGAGTCGGGCCCACCCAACCTATCCTCACCGATGAAGTTTCTTTTATACCACGATCTAGCGAATTCTTCTGTCCTAGTATTATGAAGAAACTTGTGACTGGACGTTGGAGGTGTGACGTCTTACCGCTAGACGAGAGGTGGCAGGCTGACAAACCTTGCGGGAGATATAATATGCTACATTTTCGAAACCTACAAACAGTGTATCGTACATTATTCGAAAATGCAAGGGCGATTCGCTACGGCTGCCGCCTCCGCTACGCGCACTTAACTATGTGGTTAGTGTTATGCATTATTTAGCTATGTGAACAGGTGGATACAAGACACTTGCGACAATATACAAGGGCAGTTGGTCACTCTACTTCGCTCAGAAACAAAATACATCACACAGTCCGTGCAAATGTGAATATCGAATGGGGGAGCTTAAGGGGCGACTTATATTTGAATTTCGCCACTACTACTATTATTACTACTACTACTACTACTACTACTACTACTACTACTACTACTACTACTACTACTACTACTACTACTACTACTACTACTACTACTTAGGTTATATTGCACGCTTTAACTGCATGTAGGTCATATCACGTGTTTAGTAGGCTATGTTTGCGTGAACCATTAGTCTATATCAGCATTTCTTAACCTTTTTGAACCCGAGGACTTCTAAAATGTCTAAAAAACTTTACGGACCCCTAATTTTACATACCATTGTTAAAAGTAGGCTATATGTATTCCTATATTCTTAATATTTGGGGTATTAAATTATTGGTCGATTTAACGAAATAATTTTTTTTTTTTAATCCGACGGAAACACAGTTATTGAATTGGAATGAAACTATTGACAGTAAAATTATATTTTGAACAGACTTTAATATGTATTACCATTTTGATAATATAATTAGGAATTATGTTATTACTTTTAATGAGACGGTTGATCTTGTCGCCTCTTGCAGAGTTCCTGGATATTTGGCTAAATATTAGTCAAATTTAGTCGAAGATCAGCAGTCGGTTTCTGTATTATGTTTTTAGTTAAACGAGCGATGAAAATCCCTTCTCATAAAGATAGGTTGTTGAAAACTGCATGGCGCCTCTAATAACAAAATTCCGACAAAGTCTTATTTTTTAGGGTTTTGAATGAAAGAGGGAACCATAGACGTCAGTGCATCAGGGGTTTGAAACTGTGGTCCGTAACTGCAAAAGTAAGGAATCTTGCAATATGACCTGCATTTTCGAAGATTTTAAAAACTTTGACATCTAGTGTCCATTTTATGTGAAAAATTTCTACTTCTTTACTTCCCACTTGCTTTATGATATTTTTAAATTAATTATGTCTGCGGACCATAGGTTGAGAAACGCTGGTCTATATTAAAAACTCATTCGCGTCATGTTTCTATTGTTTAGTGATGTCTTCTTATGCGGTATTCAGTTTAAACGATTATAATATCCAGTGACATAGCGGCATTGAGTTATGGAAAATAAGTGTTGTTATGCTAAATATTGAACACAGTAGAAGAATTGAGATAAATGGCAGCTCATTTATAATAGCATTCCAAACTACTAACTCACCAACAAGGACTGGTGGTGGCAGCACCATACATACATAGTTACAGAATAAACACAAAATAAACAATATTAGATGTTCATTTGTTGGTTTACGTAACTCAAGCATGGATACCAACACCTCTCCTCGGAAATCAACAAATTCAATAAATCACAAATGACACTACAATATTTCCAAACTTTGGCTTCTTCACTAAAATCCAAGTCTGGTTCCTTTCATGGTTCTTCATCTCCACCTCCAATGCTTTCAACCAGGTGTCTCTATCCTCTCTACACATGATCTCTTCTGGGGTCCTGGGTGGCTCCAAAACATCAATTACACCATCTCTTACCTTGCAGCAATAATTGCAACACGACAGATTGCACATCCTTCTAGGTTGCTTCAAGCGTTTTGAACTCCTAAGTCCCTCCTCTGAAGTGGCATCATTGTAGGGCACTTCTCTCATAGAACCAGAGTCCTGTACCTCACCTGTGTCACCGGGGTCTAGCACATCTCCTGCGGCACCAGAGTCCAGCTTCTCTTCTGTGGGACCGGGATCCAGCACCTCTCCTGTGGCACCGAGCTCTAGCTCCTCTCCTGTGGCACCGGGGTCCAGCACCTCTCCTGTGGCACCGAGCTCCAGCTCCTCTCCTGTGGCACCGGGGTCCAGCACCTCTCCTGTGGCACTGGGGACCTGCATCTCTCCCGCAGAACCAGGGTCCAGCACCTCTTCTGCAGCACCGGGGTCCAGCACCTCTCCTGTAGGGAACTGGATTATATCCACTAGAGTTGGCTTCTCATCCTCCAGAGCATTGGAGGATCGGAAGGGGAAAACATGCTCACGAAAGACAACATCTCTACTATGAAGTATCTTCTTCTCCTGAATACTCCATAGGCGGTAGCCTTTTATCCCATCGTCATATCCCAGAAGTACACATTCCTTAGCCCGAGGTTGGAACTTTCCATCACGCAGCTCCTTGGGTATCCATGACCATGCTTGACAGCCAATCACCCTCAGGTGTTCCAAATCACTCTTCATTAAATTTCTTCCCTTCCATTTTTCTACAGGGCTGCAGAAGCTTAATGATCTGGACGGGCACAGGTTACGAAGAGTACAAGCAGTTTGAAGCATTTCTGCCCAAAAATGAAGAGGTAGTCCTGCCTCGAATAATAAACACCGTATTACATTACAAAGGGTTAAATTCATCTTTTCGGCAAGGCCGTTTTGCTGTGGAGTGTAGGTAACGGACCTTCTGTGAAGTATTCCATTTTCGACTAAGTACTCCTGAAAGTCTCTGGCCAGGTACTCCATGCCTTGGTCTGTCTGGAATTCTTTTATTTTCCTCCCATGCAAAACTTCACTTCTCTCTTTATATTTCTTGAATTCTTGTAGGGCATCACTTTTCTTCGCCATAGCTGACGTGGTGACATATCGGCTTGCCTCATCAATGAACGTTATTATATACTGCTTTCGACCAAGTGATAGCGGTTTTATGGGACCCATAATGTCAGAATGGATTCTATCTAACACTGCACTGGCTTTATCACCTTCATCGACCGGGAACTTTTGTCTTCTCATCTTGCCTTTCAGGCATGGTTCACAAAAATCATTCGGATCGTCCCTTTTACCAGTTATCATCTCTGATAGGGCTTCAACTCTTCCCATAGTTTGCAGGTTAGGGTGGCCTAGTCTCTTATGCCACGTCATCTGAGAAACTCTTGCAGCTTTTCTCGTGTTAACGTTCTTTAGATATCCCTCATTTAACTCTTTTATTGATACACCTCCAACAGTAGTGACAAAATATAACCTTCCAATTCGATGTGCTTGGAAGATTAATTTTTCTCCCTTTAATAACTTATTCAAACCATTCTTCGATCTGAACTCAAGACTTTCTCCTCTATCTGACCTTGAGAAATCAAATTATCATGTAATTCAGGCACATAGAGCACGTCCTGAAGCTCTACATTCTTTCCTCCACATTCATCTGACATAGGAATTACAACAGATCCCAAGCCACTTATTTTCAGCGGTCTCCCATCACCGACTTCAACAGTACCTGAGCATTCTCTGAAATTCTTGAAAATCTCTCTTCTATGTGTCATGTGGTCAGAAGCACCACCGTCTAATATCCATACATCGTGTTTGCATTGAGAATACTTCTTCGCATGCAATACCACATGCTCCCTTGTAGTAACTGAAGCAGAAGCTTTCTTGGGTTCACTACTCCCTTTTTCCTTCTCTTCTAGTTCCTGAGTCTTGGGGCAATTTTTCGCAATGTGTCCTTCACCACCACATGCATAGCAAAAGTATCTCCCTTTGTACTGCTTCCGTTGAGATATACTGTTATTCTGATTGGTAGAATTCCTTCCATCGGTATACTTTTTACCTTTAGTGCTCGGCGGTTTCCAAGTTGTCTTTATTGCTTGATGTGATGATAGGCTTTGTTTTCTCATTTCTTCCTCTTGTTCCAGTAACACTTGCTTTATGTAGGACATGTCCATCTTATCCGGCTGAGTCACCAAAGTTTTCACTGTTATTTCATATTCTGGGGGAAGGCCAGACAAACACAAATGAGCCAACTGTTTATCAGATATCTCCAAATCATTCTTCCTCAACAGTCGATTCATATTCATCATTGTATTGCTATACTCTTGAATGGTCATATCACCCTTTACCATGGTCGCCAATTCTCGTAACTTCATCATAGCACCATACTGAGTGTTCTGGTGGCAAATAGTTTCGAGTTTGGTCCATGCTTCACTCGCCTTGTTGAAATCAACTATGTCGTTAATGAGATCATCACTAACTGATCTCATAATAAGAGATAGCGCCATGAGGTTGGCTTTCTCGCGCCGACGGGTTTCTGCTTGATTTAGATGAGCTCCATCAACATCCTTATAACCCGTGATTGCTTCCCAACACCCTTTAATCAACATTTCAGATTTCACGCGCGCCATCCACGCCACATAGTTATTTCTTGTTAGCTTTGGAATATAGAAGGTTTTCTCTTCCATCTCCGCCATTTTGACCGTTGCAAAATTCGTCGCTGCACTGTTACACAATATGGTAGTTTACTAGATTCTCCACACTTTCCACTACATTGTATTACGTCTCCTCAATTCACTCGAACACTGCGCACCTGGGCCCATAACCTGTTGTTATGCTAAATATTGAACACAGTAGAAGAATTGAGATAAATGGCAGCTTCATTTATAATAGCATTCCAAACTACTAACTCACCAACAAGGACTGGTGGTGGCAGCACCATACATACATAGTTACAGAATAAACACAAAATAAACAATATTAGATGTTCATTTGTTGGTTTACGTAACTCAAGCATGGATACCAACAATAAGCAAGTCCTACAAACCCGGCGTTCGCCTTTGCGAACGAGGAAACCATGAAAAACCCTAGTCAATTTGGGCGGCCACGAGGTTCGATTTGAACTCAGGACCTCTTTCCTGTTAGCCCATAGGCCTACCACCTCGCTGTAATTGGTTTTAGTGTGTTCATTGCGACTGAGCTAAACTGATTGCATTTCACAACAATAAGTACATTAGGTCTATAGTTTTCTTGTTACTAGGGGCAACAAAATGTCATTCATATTTTAATTGACTTGTATGTTCTGAAATTCGCATTTAAGTTGTCCTTATTTCGTTTTTATCTTGATATCTATTACATGTACAAAGAAATGTTTTAAACAAAAAATCTTCATTTTAAATTTTTCTACAACCTTACTGTGGTAGGTTTTCATGTATCGCCTACTGTAATGGATATAATCTAGAAAAATTGAAAATGGATACGAGTAAAGTACCCCTTAAGTCATTTTTGCAGAAATACGGATATAGCCATTTTATTAGTCATAGATAAGAGTTTCCAATTTTAAATTTTTATTAAAATCGTTTGAGCCATTTTTTCACAAATCAATTTTTTTAAAAAAGTTTTCATGAAAAGTCCCCTTAATATTTCAGTTATAAAACTAAATTTCTGGGCGGTTCGACAAAATTTCGAAAAAGTTCTTAGTTCAAAAAATGAAGTAAATACAATGAACCGTTTACCCGCTGTGCTTGTCCACAGACGGATGGACAGACAGACGGACAGACGTCATTCCTGTGACCGATCCTATGTTTAGATGTTAGATCGGTGGGTGATATGGTAATTAGCACCGAGATGGGCACCAATTTGTGACTGTTGGTTAGTTAGGCCACAAGTTGGGCAGCTAATTTGTACCCGTTGGTTAAGGTGTCGTTGAATTGGCCTAGAGTTGAGTGACCAATTTATAACTGATTGCTAGGGGTTCGTTGATTTATATGAGCGCCTTTCTTTTTAATTCTTACATTATCAATAAATATATTGTCCAGCTAGTGCTTACTCAGTTGGTAGAGCGAGATCTCTTTCTAGGGCCGTGCTCGACGAAGCTAATACAGGATATAAGCCTAGGAAATGATGGGTCGTGAAATGATGTCAATTGGTTATGTACTTGAATAATATTTGTAAGTTTATTTTGTTCTTAATTTTGTCACTTAGTCTGTAATTATCGGAATATGTCGGGAGGAAGAATACGGTTACCTTATATAATGTCTTTATCTAGTTACTTCGTCGTCGCCAAAATCATTTTAGGTTATTTATTATCCTTCTAACATCTGCACGTTTTATCGCAGGAATTTTACGTTATTTATCTTATGGCGGTATATATTCTTTTCACTTCACAATACAAAAATAATATTTATAATCTTTTCTTGTTTCTTTATATAAATTTATATCCTCGACAGTATTACTGAAAAGTCGGTATAAAATCAATATTCGTGTTCGTTACTATTCCACTGTATAAAAGTCAATATTCCTACCTCTTATTTCGTCTACAAAAATAATGTCCGTATCCCTTCAATCCATGTCTTCCAGTCTCGTATTCGTTACCTCGGAGTATAAGTCGCAAGTCCTCGTTCCTTGCTCATGTTCCTGTTAATATGTTTCTGTGTTAAAATATTCTTGCATTTCCATTGGTTGTGTCAGTTAGCTTTGTCTCTTGTGATTGGGAATTAGCTAGGTCGTCTGCTAGTGTTTAAAATATTTGTCGTTAAAATGGAGTGAGATTTGGGGGAGAAACACATATGTCAATGTCAAGCTAATGGTGGCGTCAGTGGTCTTTTCCAGACAGAAAAGTACCACCCTCAATGCATTGTATTCCTCTATTTAGTTAATAATTCATAAAGTATTTGTCACTATTGTCTGTTATAAGTGTAGTTGTATTGCTTTCTTGATTATGCTTTGAATGATGTAATTTTCTATGTTGTCGTGTTAATAATTAATCGTTTGATTAATTATTTGTAATTGCAGTTAATGTCTTTTGATTCAGATGGTCGTGTTGCATATCAAATTGTCCGTGTAAATGTCCTCTGTCTTGTCATGTAATTTGTTTTATGGTCATTGTAATAGTCTAGGCGTAATGGTCATTTTTAGTAGTCAATAATGTTGCGGGAAGTTCAAATATTGTCCGCGGAATGTATTTTATATAAGTCTATATGAACTGATCGGCTACAAATGTCCGAACGTAACAATTATTAAAATTATGAAGTAATTGGTATTTGGAAAATTCTATTATAAATGATTTTAAAAAATTTTCGTTAGTCTCGCATCCAAAATCTCTCAATCAGTTCGTATATTAATTTATTATTTCGAATTTTGTCATTATGAATATTCTGTTATTTCTTATCCGTTATCTTTTCTCTTTTATCTGTATTCTGTATTCTGTATTCTTCCTCGACGACAAAAAAAAATATATGGTTTTCACATTAAAATTCTTAAAATATAAACATTGTTAAATCATACACTTTTACATTCAATTAGCTGATAACCGTCTTTTTCACTTAATTGTACTTACTTCTGGTACGTGTCTTTCTCTTTTTCACCTAATAAAATAAAATCTTTGTTACATTGAATTACTTGATAATAGTCTTCTTAACTGGTTGTAACTCATTTCTGGTACATCACTGTTCTTCACATAATAAAACAATACACTAATTACACTTAGTTACTTACCGTCAAATACATAAAATTTCATTTAACACACAATGGGATTTTATTATTTTTATCCTTCACACTTTATGTTTAATTACACAAATAAAAATGTACTATTTTCTTTCTTCTGTTCTTCAGGTATCATATTCATTCGAATAAATTTATTTTGCTTATTTTGTAATATCATGTTCAAATGCATACTCACTCCTACACAATCAATAATACCATCATTAAATATCAATCAACATTTTCTTAGCATGTTAATTATAAGTACTTGCCTTATCTCCATTCTAATACATTTTCTATCTCATTAGTGACCTTTTTCACTTCTTTGGCAGTGGATTCCTTCCCTGTCATATACTTTGCTCATTTTTTTTTTGTCGACTTATTTCTTACCTTTATTCATTTATAATCTTTCATACTCTTGAATTCACTTTTCATAACTCTTTATTTATCTCTTTGATCTTCATTTTATACCTTATATTTGATTGGTGTAAGGTTGTAGGGAGGATACTAAATTGAATATGCATGATAGTAAAATACTTATTCATTTATAAGTTTTAACTCTTTAACCCAAGTGTTATATGTAATTATAAAAATTAATTCAATGTTTTCAATAAGTGTAACTAAAATTTCCTTAACTAATTAAATCAAATACTAGTGTGATTATCCTAAGTCAAATCGATGTTTCATTTCCTTCAGTATAATTCAGAGGGGAATCTGCACGTCACTTCTTAATATATACAATTTTAGTCGGAAAAAGGCTGATCAAACCCTTATTCGTCTCCAAGGAAACACTGCAAAAATCACTTCATTATATGAGGTAATCCTTGTATCTGTATTGTCTTTCAGTGTTTACTTATAAAATGAGTGCGTCATCATATTACCTTAAATTAATACATTCGTTGCGCTGACGTAAAAATGAAACATAGATTGAGAAGGTTCACGCTAACGTATTTTACATTCCATTCTCGTAGTCCTTTTTCGATTCCAGTTCGTTGAATAAAAGCAAAATTTACCTCGTAGATGTTTTGATTCTTAGGAAATTCGTGACATGATATAATATGGTTTCAATAAATATTTACGGAACTTTTCACAATTTTATGGGGTTTCTTTGCCTCTTGTTTTATTCGTATATCAGCGCATAGTGAATTGGATTGGATTGGATTTTCTAGTAAATGTTCTTCGCTGGTAGATTTTATTATCATTTATAGTTTTGTGGTATAAAATATTTATTGAATAATTTCCTGCTGACTTGGAACTTTCTCTTTCTAAAATAAGTCTCAAATGTTTACAGTACGTGTTGGAATTTTTGTATGGGCTGTCAATTCTACAAGTTAGTTTTAAATTAGTATATACACTGTCGAAATGTGAAAGTTGGGTAGTTATTTACAAGCGGATGCACTTCCTTTAGAAATAAATTTAAGAGGGTCACTCTGTGGGGGTTTGGCTTACTTCTTCATAAGAAATGGTGCCTTATTGGGGTGACTGGAATAACAGTGTTACGTAAGGTCGTAAAAAAAGGGGGAATGACCTATATGTTGTTTGGGTAAAATTCTTAAGAAATGTTTGTGGTAAACACGAATATGTTTTGTCAAGAATCGGGGTTATTTGCTTCTTTCGTTAAGTTACTTTAGTCTTCAATAGTAGGTGTCGGTGACTGATTGCCATTGTTATTTTCATGATTATTCATAGTGCTATTCATGGTCTGATTGTTATTTATTGGGTCATGTTGATAATCGTTATTTTGTCCATTGATATTAGCATATCGGTTCAGTCCTCGTCGTGAGTTATTTCTACCTCTAAAACTTGGTCTAAAAAATCCTTGGTTGTACTGAGTCCTATTGAACCAGCGGGGTGTTCCATTGTATGGTCGTCTGCCATAGTTATTTCTGTTGTTCTGATTCGAGCCTGAGGAGTTATCATGTGTGTAGTCATTATGATTATTGTTATAATTATTGTTGTAGTTTTGGTATCGAAAATTGTTATTCCTGAAACCATTGTTGTAACCTGGGTAGTTTCTTCCGTTGTTGTAGTGATAAGGGCGATATCTAAAATTTCTACTCCTCCAATAAGAAGTTCTATTTCCTCTCTGATATGGCGTATTTCTCCAGTACTGTCCTGGGCTATTTGAACTATTTTGTGGGATTTCGTCAGTCTCGTTTCCATTTACTTGTTGGTTTTCCTCACACAACTGGGCAGATCCTGTCCGCGTCTCGCATCCAAAAGCGTTTTGACTGGGTTTGGTTTGAACATAATTAATGTTTCTTTTTATGCCTTGATTATTAGTGGTAACCTGAGATTTATTTATCTTCTGTGAGGGAAACGGGGATTCCTGTAGGGATTTCAACAATGCTATCATGTCAGGGATTGTCTTGGGGCACGCAACAATTAAACTGTTCTTTATTGAAAACGGATAGTGTAAGCAAAGGGCTTTTATGAACATTTCGTCTTCGATGCTAGGGGTCAACAGCTGTTTGGAGTCACATAGGGAAATGAAATATTCCATGTAGCTTTGGCCGCTATTACGATCAAAACTTCCATGAAAAATCTGATTTTTTAAGCGCTCCTGATCAGAGATTGACCAATACTCTCGAAGAAAGGACTCTTCAAATGTCTGCATATTCAATTCCTGAGTATCGTTAACTACATTGAACCATCGAGCTGCACTACCTTTTAATGACCTGGCTATCATAATCATTTTTAACTGTTCAGGTACGTTTCTTACGTTGAAAAAGGTCTTTAATTCGCGGAGATATCGTACAGGGTTAGTCTTCTGTTTGTCTTCGAACGTGGGTAGGGGCAAATCACTTTGACTAAGGGTAAATCCAATATGATTACTAGGGTTGAAATTTTGATGATTGTTATTGTTATTTTGATTTGAATTACCTGCAGTGTGATGGTTCAATCCGTTATCGGATCTTGGTAAGCTGGCGGGTGGAAGGGGAATGTTAGGTGTGTCAGTAGGTGTGTCGTGGAAAGCAGAGGAAGCTGACGCAATTTCGCCTTGGTTCGAGACTAAGACTGTACTATCAGTACGATCTTCCTGATCCCTTAACCTTTGACGCAATCTGTCCAACTCCGAATTCAGGGATACCAATCTAGTATTGTTACTCCTCACCTCTCTTTCTACTGCACTGACATGATTTCTAATTCCATCAACCTGTGTACCAATCTGGGTTTGAACTGCTTCTACCTGTGTACTAACCTGTGTTACTCGGGAATCAATTTGCATCAATTCTTCAGCAACCTGTTGTCTATGATTTTGAATTAACTGAGTAAGATTATTTGTTTGTGCTGTCAGTTCTGAATTCAAGTTTTCATTAACTTCTGTTTGTAGTGAAGTTAACTGAGTATTAATTCCAGTCTGCATTGAATTCATTTGACTATTGAGTTCAGTAATTGTTGTGTTTAGTGTAGTATTTTGACTATTAAATTCATTCTGCAATGAATTAATTGTTGTAGTTAGCGTAGTGTTTTGACTATTAAATTCAGTCTGTAATGAATTAATTTGACTATTTAGTTCAGTTTTAAATTCAGTCTGCAATGAATTAATTGTTGTATTTAGGGTAGTATTTTGGTTTGCCAGGGCAGTTATAGCATTCATAATCTGCTGTAATGCATTGACATTTTCAGTGGCAATTTCGGTGTTACGAGACATAGTATTTGTAGGAACAGCTGACTGTGCTTGGTTTTCTGTTGTTAAGTTATCACTTACATTTACATTTAAATCCTCTAGTTCACTGCTTTGCAAACTAGATTGATCATTTGACACTGGGTGTAGGGGTTCATGCGGTGACTGTGGAGCACTTGAACGTGTTACAACATTTACAGGATTCACAGGCATCTTAATCTTATTGTTGCGTAAACGCATAGAAAAATATGAAATTGAAAATGATTACTAAAAATGTAAATTTAAAATGTCATTCCTTCTTGAAAGGATATTATGCAATTTAATTGAGCTTTTGCAAATAAAGATTGAGAAAAAAAAAATTATTCTTGTTCTGTGAATTCCGTAACAAGTCTAAGCAAAAAAATTTAACGATACCCAAGTTTTTGTTGAAGTCACAGATGCCTGGCGGTCAGTCGCCGGTGAATAGAAGTCAGCTGGTTATAGGTCGCTGGCTGAAGAGGGATGTTGATCTCTTGTAGATTAGGGGGTGGGGGTGTAGATTTTCAGTTGAGTGGAGGGTTTATGGTGAATGTTGATGGTGAATGTTGATGATGATTGATGTCACTGGTAATCCACAAGGTCCACGAAGTTTATTATAATGTCACACAAAATTTGTCGCAGCGTAAAGAAATTGAATTTATTGTCAATAAAATTCGTCTATCCCCGTGTCGTTTCAAAAAAAGTTTCGATGTCTGTTGGCCTAAGTCCTATATCCTAAATCGCTTCGAAAATTCTGCCACACGAGCTGGGAGCCAATTTGTGACCGATCCTATGTTTAGATGTTAGATCGGTGGGTGATATGGTAATTAGCACCGAGATGGGCACCAATTTGTGACTGTTGGTTAGTTAGGCCACAAGTTGGGCAGCTAATTTGTACCCGTTGGTTAAGGTGTCGTTGAATTGGCCTAGAGTTGAGTGACCAATTTATAACTGATTGCTAGGGGTTCGTTGATTTATATGAGCGCCTTTCTTTTTAATTCTTACATTATCAATAAATATATTGTCCAGCTAGTGCTTACTCAGTTGGTAGAGCGAGATCTCTTTCTAGGGCCGTGCTCGACGAAGCTAATACAGGATATAAGCCTAGGAAATGATGGGTCGTGAAATGATGTCAATTGGTTATGTACTTGAATAATATTTGTAAGTTTATTTTGTTCTTAATTTTGTCACTTAGTCTGTAATTATCGGAATATGTCGGGAGGAAGAATACGGTTACCTTATATAATGTCTTTATCTAGTTACTTCGTCGTCGCCAAAATCATTTTAGGTTATTTATTATCCTTCTAACATCTGCACGTTTTATCGAAGGAATTTTACGTTATTTATCTTATGGCGGTATATATTCTTTTCACTTCACAATACAAAAATAATATTTATAATCTTTTCTTGTTTCTTTATATAAATTTATATCCTCGACAGTATTACTGAAAAGTCGGTATAAAATCAATATTCGTGTTCGTTACTATTCCACTGTATAAAAGTCAATATTCCTACCTCTTATTTCGTCTACAAAAATAATGTCCGTATCCCTTCAATCCATGTCTTCCAGTCTCGTATTCGTTACCTCGGAGTATAAGTCGCAAGTCCTCGTTCCTTGCTCATGTTCCTGTTAATATGTTTCTGTGTTAAAATATTCTTGCATTTCCATTGGTTGTGTCAGTTAGCTTTGTCTCTTGTGATTGGGAATTAGCTAGGTCGTCTGCTAGTGTTTAAAATATTTGTCGTTAAAATGGAGTGAGATTTGGGGGAGAAACACATATGTCAATGTCAAGCTAATGGTGGCGTCAGTGGTCTTTTCCAGACAGAAAAGTACCACCCTCAATGCATTGTATTCCTCTATTTAGTTAATAATTCATAAAGTATTTGTCACTATTGTCTGTTATAAGTGTAGTTGTATTGCTTTCTTGATTATGCTTTGAATGATGTAATTTTCTATGTTGTCGTGTTAATAATTAATCGTTTGATTAATTATTTGTAATTGCAGTTAATGTCTTTTGATTCAGATGGTCGTGTTGCATATCAAATTGTCCGTGTAAATGTCCTCTGTCTTGTCATGTAATTTGTTTTATGGTCATTGTAATAGTCTAGGCGTAATGGTCATTTTTAGTAGTCAATAATGTTGCGGGAAGTTCAAATATTGTCCGCGGAATGTATTTTATATAAGTCTATATGAACTGATCGGCTACATTCCAAAAGTACTTTTTTCGGTTTCTAGGCTTCATGAAACATGCTCTCCCGGTGTTATCTCGACTTCGATTTTTTGTCACGATCACAATACTTTCTCTATACTACGTATATGCGAGAAAGTAAAAACTATTTTTGTTTATTACATATCAGAAATAATAAACTAGAATTGGTTCTTCACATTCTGTAAAATTTACAATGCCTTTTCCTCAACACTGCATTTAAAATTTATTTTAAATATTTTAAATTTATTTTTCTAAATTTGTTACGGGTGGGACATAATTTGGACACTGATTTTAATGATGCAAAACAAAAGCTCATTTTCTGTTCTGCTATTACTGTTAGGGTCTTAATGTTGTTATTAATGAAGGTATGAGGGTCAAGTAAAGGTAAAGTGATCCCTGTACAGGCCATGGAGGCCCAGAGGGTTCCAGGAGGTTGAGACTCCCAGATTTTGGACATTCGGCACATGAAGGTGGTAAGGTTGTCAGCCTTACACACCGGCCGCCTTTACCCCCAGGATTGCTCCTGGTACTCATTTCTGTTATAGGCTGAGTCGACCCCAGGGCCATAGTGCCACCAGAAGGATTAGGACAATTGAAAAATATCAATTACCTCATCGGGAATCGAACCCGCGACCTTCCGGTTTGTAGCGCAGCGCCTCAACCACTACGCTACGGCGTACCCCAAGGTATGAGAGATTCAATACAAATTATAAACTGTTTCCAGGTTGTCAGAACATTTATTTAACTCATCAATAATAATTTAGGAATCGCGCACAACGTGCATTATCTTAACCTAAGACTTAACCTAACACCCAGTCCTGAACCCGGGGAGGGGATAATTCACTACTGAAAAATCCCCGACCCGGCCGGGAATCGAACCCGGGCCGCCGGAGTGGAAGGCAGGCGTGCTACCGACTCACCCACGGCGGCGGACTTAACTCATCAATAATAATTTAACAAAACAATCACTGTTACGGGTGGGACAAAAATTCCCTTGTTTGTTATTTTACATAGTAACTAGCTTAAAAGACCCGGCATCGCCCGGGTTTTGTATTTTGTAATTGGAAATTAGCTTATGAAGGATTTTCAATTTTAAATTCTAGGTCCTTATATAGGCATTTATAATTTGAAATCGGAAGAACGACTTATTACACTCAAACTATTCCCTCAGAAAACGCTTGATATAGTTTTTTATGGCTCATAGAGGATCTAGAATTTTGCACCCCATCGCTTGTACAGTGCACAGCAAGCCTGGTAGAGGTTTAAATAAGAAGAAACAGAAATTCCTGTAACATAAAATTGTAATATCGAGGCGGGAAATTTCCCACTCTTATGTTACCATAAAGCCGTTTTGGAGATGAAATTAAACAGAAAGCATTATCACTTTCATACTTTTCTCTCTAAAAACCTGCGATATAATATAATAATATACACATTACCATACCTCGTTTTGTTTTCTCTATGTCCAGGGTAGAGAAAGTTATGTGATTCCATTATTTTAGTGGATTTCATTCTGTAATATTTATTTATAACATGAATTATTTTGATAACTTCTCTTATTTGTCAAAAGTGCATTTCATTTGTTTTTTCCAAGCCCACCTGATACCATTTGGCAACAATATATTCTGTGATTTGGAATGGATAATTCTATGTAAAAAGGGATTTTCAAAAACATTTAATTTTTGGCATTTAGAATCAGAATTTTTCAAAATCCTTTCTTAGTGAGCACCTACATTATGAAACGAAGGCACTGTCAAAATTCCAAGTCTCTACCTGTTATAGTTTAGGCTGTACGTTGATTCCTGTCATTCAGTCAATCAGTCAGTCATTCATTCAGTCAGTCAGGACAAAGCCTTTTATATATATAGAGATTAATTGTACCTTAAGATGTATATTTTCTGAAATGAAAATGGACATAGCTGATTACTCTTGACTACTTGGTATTAAAGAGTGTTAAAATCATGCTAAAAATGGCAAAAAAAAGTAACTCAACGCAATAAATAAGTAAATCGACAGATTTTACACACGAAACCACTTAAAATACACCCAAGTCCTTAAAATTCAGATAATTTGAGGTTTTAAACTTATTTTTTACCACCCAATTACAATAATTATAGAACTTCTCTCTTTGAGGGAAAAATTCCCATATTTTATGAAATGGCTGAATGGGCATGTGTAAAGCAACACCTCATTCATTTCCTCGGACACCAGTCTCGTGTTGTAACAAGCATCAACTTCTTGCAACTGCATCTTTTAACAGTTTGTCAACAGTTTACTGTGATAGTGTGATGTGTGCTTGGCGCGGTTTAAACAAGAAACATTACACCTATTTCATAATTACGGGTGGGACATTCTAGCAAATTAACAAAAAAAAAATAAAAATTTATACAAATATACAAAACAAAACAAGACCACCCGAATGAGCAAGCGCTCGTGCTCGGGCACAGTTCAGCCATTTACGTTATTTTTATTACATATCACAGATAATAAACTAGAATTGGTTCTTCACATTCTGTAAAATTTACAATACCTACTCCTCCACACTACATGCAAAGCATTATTTAAAATTTATTTTAAATATTTTAAATTTGTTTTTCAAAATCTATTAAGGGTGGGACATAATTTGGACATTGATTTTAATTATGCAAAACAAAAGTTGATTTGCTGTTCTGCTATTACTGTTAGGGTCTTAATGTTGTTATTAATGAAGGTATACGGGATTAAATACAAATTATAAACTGTTTCCAGTTTGTTAGAACATTTATTTAACTCATCAATAATAATTTAACAAAACTATCAAAACCATTACAGGTGGGACAAAAAGTAACTTGTTTGTTATTTTACATGGTAATTAACTACACATATTTTTTTAAAGTTAATCTTATACCAAATTGTACCTTAAGATGTATATTTTCTAAAATGAAAATGGACATAGATGATTACTCTTGACTACTTGGTGTTAAAGAGTGTTAAAGTCATGCTAAAATGGCAAACAAAGTAAATCAATGCAATAAATAAGTAAATCGACAGATTTTACACACGAAACCACTTCAGTTACGCCTAAGCACTTAATATTCAGAGTATTTGAGGTTTTAAACTTATTTTTGATCACCCAATGACAATAATTTTATAACTTCTCTCTTTGAGGGAAAAATTCCCATATTTTATGAAATGGCTTATTATTTACTTTCTTTTCTTATCAAAGATAGTGTATTGCAGAAGATGCATCTATTGAAAGAAATGCCAGTGATGGTGAATTACTTAGTGATTCTTTGGTTACGCTACCTTCTCAGTCTTCGGCGAAACGGTACTTTAGGCCGCGCACAGGTTTTCCTTCCACTGAATAATGAAAGACCCTTGCACCAAACATAATTTGTCACAACTATAAACAACAAAATAATATTTCATAATAAAAAAATACCCTTGTACAAAAAATCATATTTCACAACTATAGGAGTGGGAGTGAAAACTCGTGAGCGACCTGTTCTACCATTTTCCCCAGTCTTCAAAGGAAAAAAAAGTGTAACCTAATAGACCATGGGCTACCAATATGAAACCCTCCCCCCCCCCCCCGTGGGAATTTCCGACACATATATTTTTTTGTTGGTATTGTCATCTAGTTTAAGATTTTAGTTGTTTGCCTCTTATCAATTACAGCATTTAGCCGGAAACCCCGGAAAACCCCGGAAATTCGCAGAAAATGAACTTGTTTTAATTTTTCATTGTTCTTTGCTCCTAATATTCCCAGGGAATTTCTGACTTACACATTTATGTTGGTATTGGCATCTATTTTAATGTTCCAGTTGTTTGCCCCTTACAAATTACAACATATTCCCGGAAAACCCGGAAAACCACGTATATACGGAGAAAATTACTATGTTTTATTTTTTAAATCTTTGTTCTTTGCACCTAATATTCAAAGGGAATTTCTGACTTACATGTTTTTTTGTTGGCATTACCATCTAGATTAAGGTTTCAGTTGTTTGCCCCTTATCAATTACAGTATATCCCCGGAAAACACCAAAAACCACGGAAATCCGGAGAAAGGGACTTCGTTTTATTTTTTAAAAATCTTAGTTCTTTGCTCCTAGTATTCAAAGGGAATTGGTGAAACATATGTTTTTGTGTTGGTATTCCCATATAGATTAAGGTTCCAGTTGTTTGCCCCTTACCAATTACAGCATATCTCCGGAAACCCCGGAAAACCACGTTTATACGGAGAAAATTACTATGTATTATTTTTTAAATCTTTGTTCTTAGCTCCTAATATTCAAAGGGAATTTCTGATTCGTATGTTTTTTGTTGGTATTGCCATCTAGATTAAGGTTGCAGTTGTTTGCCCCTTATGAATTATAGCATATCTCCAGAAAACTCCGAAAACCACGGAAATCCGGAGGAATTGACTTTTTAAAAATTTCTTTAAAATCTTTGTTCTTTGCTCCTAATATTCCCAGGGAATTTCTGACTCATATGTTTTTTTGTTGGTATTGCCATCTAGTTTAAGGTTTAAGTTGTTTTCCCCTTATCAATTACAGCATATCCACGTAAACCCTGAAAACCACGAAAATCCGCAGAATTTCTAGAACTCGGAACTTGTGATCTAAGGTCACTGAAACCGTTATTGCGAAGTAATTCTTCTGCTTCAAGTGTGTCCCTTGCAGGTTCAAAAGGGTGAGTATATGGACTACGAGATATCTGCCATAATTGTGATGGTCACAAAGGATCAAAGGATCAAAGAACAAAGGTTTTTAAAAAATTAAAACGAACTCATTTTCTTCGGATTTCTTAGGTTTCCGGAGTTTTCCGGGGATATGCTGTAATTGATAAGGGGCAAACAACTGAAACCTTAATCTACATGGCAATACCAACACGAAACCATATGAGTCACCAATTCCCTTTGAATACTAGGAGCAAAGAACTAAGATTTAAAAAATTAAAACAAAGTCATTTTCTCCGGGCTTCCGTAGTTTTCGGAGTTTTCTGGGGATTTGCTGTAATTGATAAGGGGCAAACAACTGAAACCTTAATCTACATGGTAATACCAACACAAAACCATATTAGTCACTAATTCCCTTTGAATACTAGGAGCAAAGAACTAAGATTTAAAAAATTAAAACAAAGTCATTTTCTCCGGGCTTCCGTAGTTTTCGGAGTTTTCTGGGGATTTTCTGTAATTGATAAGGGGCAAACAACTGAAAACTTAATCTACATGGCAATACCAACACAAAACTATATGAGTCACCAATTCCCTTTGAATACTAGAAGTAAAAAACTAAGATTTAAAAAATTAAAACAAAGTCATTTTCTCCAGGCTTCCGTAGTTTTCGGAGTTTTCTGGGGATTTGCTGTAATTGATAAGGGGCAAACAACTGAAACCTTAATCTACATGGTAATACCAACACAAAACCATATTAGTCACTAATTCCCTTTGAATACTAGGAGCAAAGAACTAAGATTTAAAAAATTAAAACAAAGTCATTTTCTCCGGGCTTCCGTAGTTTTCGGAGTTTTCTGGGGATTTTCTGTAATTGATAAGGGGCAAACAACTGAAACCTTAATCTACATGGCAATACCAACACAAAACTATATGAGTCACCAATTCCCTTTGAATACTAGAAGTAAAAAACTAAGATTTAAAAAATTAAAACAAAGTCATTTTCTCCAGGCTTCCGTAGTTTTCGGAGTTTTCTGGGGATTTGCTGTAATTGATAAGGGGCAAACAACTGAAACCTTAATCTGGATGGCAATACCAACGAAAGAACATATGATTCAGAAATTCCCTTTGAATATTAGAAGCAAAGAACAAAGATTTAAAAAATAAAACATTGTCATTTTCTCCGTATAAAAGTGGTTTTTCGGGTTTTCCGGGGATATGTTGTAATTTGTAAGGGGAAAACAACTGAAAACTTAATCTAGATGACAATACCAACAAAAAATATGTGAGTCAGAAATTCCCTGGGCATATTAGGAGCAAAGAACAACGAAAAATTAAATGAAACTAATTTTCTCCAGATTTCCGTAGTTTTCCGGGGTTTCCGGGTAAATGCTGTAATTGATAAGGGGAAAACAACTGAAGACTTAAACTAGATGGTAATACCAACAAAAAATATGTGAGCCAGAAATTCCCTGGGCATATTAGGAGCAAAGAACAAAGAAAAATTAAAACAAACTCATTTTCTCCGGATTTCCGGGGTTTCCGGGTAAATGCTGTAATTGACAAGGGGCAAACAACTGAAAACTGAAACTAGATGGGAATACCAACAAAAAAATATATGTGTCGATAATTCCCACGGGGGGGGGGGATGGGGGGTATACAGGTGTTGTGGAGCAACTACAGATTGCAAAGATATTAAGTAATATGATTGCCGCAACACAATGAAGAATCAACAGCCTAATTACAGAGTGCAATGTCAGCATTATCTTCGTATAAATAGGACTCGAAATATGTACTAGGAGAGTCAGGCAGCAGCCCTGTCTGTGGCCACGCCACTCGGGCCTTTGGGCCCGAGAGAAGATTGGAGAGGTTCCGACGACAACATCACCCCGTCAACCCTTCCCGTGTGTGCTGCTAGCTCTGAGAACAACTTCTATAAAAGGTATGAAACTTGTCTATGTATTATTGTATCAATATGTAGAGAGACATCATAAACTATTTGAGTAAATATGAATACTTACATGATTCTAACTAACAGAATAAGAATATATATGTTGTTAATAAAGTTGATAGTATCTTTTATACGGATTTTATGAAACCCTAAAAGTAACACATTAACAAACAAATATTTAATAAAATAACCACCATAACAAATGGTAGAGGCGCGGGACGTTACCATATTATGTACCTCAGCATGCCAAGTTCGCCTACCTAAATGAAACCCCCCAAATAAATTGAGAATATGCTATATTTGAGGAAATTTGTAGTAATTAAAGTAGGAATTACATATTATAATGCAATTAAAATCAATTTTTCTGCTATTGTAAATACAGTAGTAACCTTCACACAGTTGTTAAAAAGCTTGCTCATCACACATGCTCACATAACAGCAATCACTGAAATAATAGCTTACTTGCTGAATAAACAAAAATGTATACATCATTCTCTTCTAAGTGAAGTTCCTTTTAAGAATGTCACCTGTATATCAAAATAAATATTTAAAACGTCAGGAACAGGGAATAATTTTATTCCATATTTATAAAACGGGAAAGAAGTACGGTACATAAATTTTACTATGAAGTATTAAAAGAAATAAATGTTTTTTTGTTATTAGTATTTTCGTCTTATTAGAGAATTATTATTTCTTTTTCTAATTAAATTAATGATTATATTGGTAAATTAATACATTTATAAATTTATTGGAATTTTGAAGCAATAATAAATTGATAAATGCGTTTAACAAGAGAGTGGCATCTAAATAAAGTGAAAGATTTGTTGGGGCATATTTCTTTATGTACATTAATAACAATACAACTTGTGAAAAATGAGTCACAGGGACCTATGAATAATATAATTAGCGAGTAAAATACACTTACGAGAAAAGGGACAGAGAGGCCCTACGCCGAAATAAATAAAAGGGACAGAGAGACCCTACGCCGAAATAAATAAAAGGGACAGAGAGGTCCTACGCCGAAATAAATAAAAGGGACAGAGAGGTCCTACGCCGAAATAAATAAAAGGGACAGAGAGGCCCTACGCCGAAATAAATAAATGGGACAAAGAAACCCAACGCCGAAATAAATAAATGGGATAGAGGAACCCAACGCCGAAATAAATAAATAAATGGGACAGAGTAACCCAACGCCGAAATGAATAAATAAATGGGACAGAGAAGCCCAACGTCGAATAAAGTAGGTGAGAGTATAGCCTATAAATAAATAAAAAATGCATTGTAAGTGTGTATGATAATTATGATAGGTCAAAAGTATTAAATAAAATGTTATATAATGGAATAGCCTCACGATCTACCAATATAATGGAATCATAGCCACGTGCCATTTAACTAACATAAATTTTTCATCTTGATAGAACGCAAGAATTCAAAAAAAATCAGGGACATCTCAATTATTTTGTACGTAGAAGTGTCGTTAACTGAAAAAATACTTAGAAAAGTATGAAATAATTTACATAACTGTAACACAGATTAAAGTGACAATTTATATCAAACATAACATGACATTTAAATAATTTCATTCTTGACAACAACAAAATAAGAATTTTATTCAATGAGGTAAATAGGCTTGTGTGAAAGCAAGATTTTCTAGCAAATGTGGTGAAAATAAAATTATATTAGCTTATTAAAAGTAAGTCCTACTGTGAAAAAGAATAATATAAGAACTATTTGTTGGCCAAGTGTTCAAATAGCAATAAGTATAAGTTATTTAAAATATGTAAATATGTATTAAAATTTAAATATGAACAATTTTGTTTAAGAACAAATTATATTATGTAAATAATAGTGATTTTTTATAATAATCTTGCCTTCAAGGAGCAAGCAGTTAAGCTACATGTTGAAATCATGTGTGTCAATGTCTACTACAATCAGCTGACAAAGAATTCGCTGACACCTAGCATTACATCATAATTACTTAAATATACCAGAACTGTGTTATGATTTTGATTGCACATTTTACCAGTTCAATATAATTTTTATGTAATAGAGGAATGTTATTTTCAATAATATGGCAATCATCAATGTTAACTTTGTAAGTACCCCCCCCAAAAAAAAACACACACACACAGTAAGTGTGAAAGCTATATATAAGTGAAAGACATACAATTTTATATAAAAGTCATAGCACTTTGAATATTTAAATGAATTCTTTATCTTTAAAGACATAGGCGTAAGTATGAAGGAATGTTATAATAATATAATTTTCTCTGTTTCAGGTGAAGAACAAATCTGTATAAATCATTTAAATGATATAATTACGTTTCTTTTTCACAATGATTTCACAGAAGCAGCTCGAGAAGAAAAATATATACACTTAAATAATACATTCAAGAATGCATGCAAAACAAATAGAAAAAAATTGGTAATGTAGGCCTACATAAATAATTATAACGGTAAAAAGAAATATACTCATGTGCACAAAAAGGGGCCCCGAAGAAAGAAAGAAAAAAAAAAGTTAACCATCCCTCAATACCATTATACCCACCCTTCCCACTTAAAGATTGTACATTTATAACAAGATAAATTTTAAGAGAAGAAATTTCAAAAAAGAATTTTAAAAGGACTATCAATGTATTTTTATGTGTGTAAGAAATGTTACCATGTATTTAAAAGTTTTCAATGTTCTATTGAACATCAAATATCAATTTTAATCATTGTATGGAGATTAGTACGTACACTTCTTAATTTTTAACATTTCAGTAGAAGTGGAAAGAAAAACTCAAAATTCTTATAGAACAGAATTTTTTAATATTTTGAATTTTGTTTAAAGACAGTTTTTATTTATATAAAAAAAAAGTTATTTATACACAAACTATGAATTATAAAGAACATTTAATGTTTAATTTTGTTACATTGAGATAACAATGTATTTCAAGTTCTATAATAATTTTCTGTTCGAAATAATTTTTAATGATGCACATTTTTTTGTTGACTGTGTGTCACTATTTTGTGAATGAATACTGACACAATATTGCATTCACTCAATTTTCTCATAGAAAAATTTATGTTTAAATAATACAGTAAACTGATTATATTTATAAGAACTGTTATCCTAAGTGACAGTTCATTGGAACGATTTTACCTGATTGCTGTTATTGATATTATGTCTTATGTTTTAAAATTTCAGAAAAATTATTCGTATTGTTACTAGGCTAATGTGCACTTAAAAACAACTTAACTTATTAAGAAAAAAGAGTTTACCAAAATGAAAAGCCAAATATTTCAATATTTTATTTTCTTGTGGATTAAGTGCATATATTTTAAACAGAAAAGGGTTTTATTATGTTTATGTTGAGACACTGTAATTTACTGATGTAAGCAGCACACACATTCCTTTCTATCCAAGAAGATTCATATTATGCTGAAAAATCAATTCTCCAAAACAATGACCTCCTCATTCTGATATCAACGCAGAAAACGATGAATAGTAGTCCACAGCTGATGTACTGATCTCTGTACAAAACGTATCATCGTAAAATATGGACCCACATGGACCAAGGACCAAGGACCAAGGTACCTACAGGTACCTACACCATGAAGAAGGGAAGGGTGTTGTGGAGCAACTACAGATTGCAAAGATATTAAGTAATATGATTGCCGCAACACAATGAAGAATCAACAGCCTAATTACAGAGTGCAATGTCAGCATTATCTTCGTATAAATAGGACTCGAAATATGTACTAGGAGAGTCAGGCAGCAGCCCTGTCTGTGGCCACGCCACTCGGGCCTTTGGGCCCGAGAGAAGATTGGAGAGGTTCCGACGACAACATCACCCCGTCAACCCTTCCCGTGTGTGCTGCTAGCTCTGAGAACAACTTCTATAAAAGGTATGAAACTTGTCTATGTATTATTGTATCAATATGTAGAGAGACATCATAAACTATTTGAGTAAATATGAATACTTACATGATTCTAACTAACAGAATAAGAATATATATGTTGTTAATAAAGTTGATAGTATCTTTTATACGGATTTTATGAAACCCTAAAAGTAACACATTAACAAACAAATATTTAATAAAATAACCACCATAACACAGTAGCCTACGCTCTATAACTCGCGATCTTGAAGTGTGAAAGTGTAATACCGGTACCAGCAAAAGTGGGAGTTTAAGAGCAATTGATTGTA
The DNA here is from genome assembly GCA_964059195.1 of Ectobius pallidus. Lineage (NCBI taxonomy): Eukaryota > Metazoa > Arthropoda > Insecta > Blattodea > Ectobiidae > Ectobius > Ectobius pallidus. The sequence continues at coordinate 185,185,448 of CAXKWD010000004.1, read as the reverse complement.
CTTTGACCACGATCCAGATGGGGCTTTTTATCTTGCGGGCCAATATTAGCTGCATGAAGTCCTAAGGACACTCGCTGAATGTGTGCTGGTACTGTGCATTTCCACTTCCACTGTGGGTGTAGAAAGGTCAGTCAGCATCACGAATAGGGTGATGACTAGGGACCGGATTTTTAGGTTTTTAAAAACACTGTTTTAAGTTTTTCATTAGGTGAAATAGTTTTTTTTAGGTTTTTTGTCCAAAATATCGTTTTCGGGTAGATTAATTGGTTTAATGAATTTGAATGTGCTACATAGGATTCAATACATAATACTTGTAAAATTTAACGTAACAAAATTGACTTAAATTTGTTTAAACTTGCTTTAGGACAATATTACACAACTGAAGAAAGAAAGCATAAAAAGTCAAAAGATAGAGTGAAAATAAGATTGCCTCAAATTTCCTGGTTACAGTATATTACTAAATATCTTTCAAGATTCTCAACTGTGAGTTGTATTGAATGACAACGTCTGTTATATACAGCATATACAGAGCAGACGTAGAAACCCGCGGAGTGCAACGTCATAAAATAACCTCAGAAGAAGAATAAGAAGAAGAAATTCAGGTCGTCGCCAATCCACTGCCGTAATAAACTCGATTTCATTTGTTTTGGCATAATTAACACGTCTTCTTAAAACTGACCACTCAGTATGAACAACAGGGAAGTACTAAAGGCAAACAAGCGCTTTAAAACACAGAAATCTATATTATCCTTATTCATACATAGCAACAATGGTTGTTCGTGCGAATATTTTAAAAGGAATACGCCGGTACTCACACTTCCTCTCTTGATACTGTCCATACGACAAACGCTGGTGGTATTAATTTCAACCCGACAAAAATTATTGTCTCTCCGCAAAATATCGATTTCTCAACTGACAGACAAAAAGAAAAAAAAAGTAGCCTAAATGAGATATTTTAGGTTTTATATCCCGTTTAGGTATATTTAGGTTTTTATACCCTATTTAGGTATTTTTAGGTGCCACAGAATTAATGTGGGTGAATCCTATGGACATGATTCGAAAAAGTGTATGATCGCTTTTTGTTTTGGAAGTAAGGAAAAAAATAGGTAAAAACCTAAGAATCCGGTCCCTAGTGATGACATAATTAAGAAATAGGATGGGTCAGGCTTGTGTGAAGGTGTCAACTTAAAGGGCAAGAGGAACCCACGGAAAGTTTCACAGATTTGCTGTAAAAAGGCCTTGAATCATCACTTTGCTGTAAATGCAAGTTAGCCTACTGCAAGCTACAATGTTATTTTATTGATTCTCATAATTTACCAAAATTTTAAGCCTGCGATCCCCTCGGAAGGAACGGTTTTATTAAACAGTGCGTACGAGTATTAATTCAAAAAACGCACAAGAATTAACAATGTTTCAATAATATTAATTGTTGTTTAAAGACTATGCAACACGCGTAATAGGCATACGCAAACAACAAGAATTCGACGATGTCTAGACGAACCAATTTTGAGACCAACCGATAGAGAGACATCCACCCCAGGAAGATTGCTCAGGCTCCTGGGGGCAAACCGAGCACCAAAATCAAAGATCAATTAGTCTAAAGTGCACGGGTTGCTATGGGCTTCACCCATAGCGGCCGATCCGAGTGAGGTTTTACGGGGTTTTCCTCACTCTCTAGGCAAATGCCGGATCGGAGACACTACCCCCGATAGACAGAACGACAACACAGACAAAGTTACACAGTTCTATAGTGTTGAAACAAACAACCAGCTCTAACATGCCATTTCCCCTAGTTAAGTACACACCAGAACGAAAAGAGCAATAGAACGCAATCGCCGAACAGTTGTTGGGAGCGGAGTATGGCCTATGGTCGTGGATCTCCGTGGGTGGTGGTGGGCCAAAAAAAAAAAAAAAAAAAATATATATATATATATATATATATATTAATTGTATTTATTTTTGGGCACTATCAACATTACAACTTTAACTCGGCACCATTCGCGCCCATGGCTGTAACGCCATCACTCGCCCGTTAGATTTGATGAGTTTCTTTTCTTTTTTATAGGTATTAAATACAACTCAAACGCATGGATTAAACTTACAATAAGATATTATGTAGCCATTTTAACAATACTGTAATTTAAGAAACACACAATAATACATGGCCTTTCAAAAAAGTAAGTTTTTACACGATTCTGGAATTGTAAACATTTACAGCATTACTAATAATCCAGTTGTAACATTTACACCAGGAATATACACAGCTGAGGAGAAAAAGTGTACTAATAATCCTTGCATAAGGCTGAATGTGTGCAACCTTTACACAGTCTGGCCCCCTTGTATAAACTTGACGTAAATTAATCAAGATGGCCGATGTCCGTAACAGCCGGTCGTTTCGTAGATGTCTGAGATTGAATTTTGAGACTATGCATATTCTGAGCTGCTTTTGCGGAATTATAAACATTGTTCCTTGTTTGCGGGACATATTTCCATACTATTGTACCCATGATGACAGCTTTCTGAAAACAATATAATGAAATACTGAAACTAGGCGGACGACGCATCGCTGTTTGCCCGCTGCTCCGATAAATGGCTTTCAGCAGTCCTTCATAGCCAGGGGCTAGTAACGTCATGAAAAGCGTGACGTGTTTGATGACGTTGCAGTACAAACCCGGTGTAACCCTCGGCAGTTACACTCCGTTTATTGGTAATACGGCTTATGTAGAACTTGCGCGCAGAACAACCAAACAACCGTTCAACGCAGATATAAGCAGCTTTTATTAGTAAGGCTGTTAATTTATGTTAGTATATTACTATTATTATTTTTACTTTATCTTTTACTATTATTGTTATTGTTATTATTATTATTATTATAGTGTTATAACACTTAAAGTGAAACAAGCAGAGAATCAAAAGAAAATTATTCAAAATACACAGGATGAATACGCCGCTTTGTTAAAAAATACCACTGCTGACACGTGTGTGATATCATGTTATAACTGACTTGCGGAAATTATGGAGCACATCTGTCGAGGAAGGCATTGCTAGAAAAACAACTTTCTCTTTTAAGACATACGCGAGTTATTAAAACGCACAATTGTTAGTTCCTATCTAATAGCGCGAGCTATCGCGGATTAAGCCATGCTTATCGTGGTCCTCATCACATTTATAATATACTGTATATACTGTGTTTCCTTGCTTCAGTTCTTAACGGCTTCTGACTGCCTGCACGAGCCGCCACTGATGTCACGTATCAAAGTCTGCCATTACAGCTCATCTTAAAAGGGTTGTTAGAACTGAACGCCCAGCAGGACGCATTGTGATCACGCTAGGAGCGACCTCATTTCCAATCCGAATCATGTGGCTGTATACACACGCAAGGGCGCCGGGGGGGGGGGGCGATACAAGTGCGACATTGTAAGTTGAAAGAAATCGTCCATACTTTAATTTCCACTTACTATCTGAAGATAGTTGAAATGGAAATAGCTAGGATGAAATAAAAAAAAATAGCATCCATAGCCCTGTGCGAAGCCGGGTAACACACTAACAGTCTTACTAATAATCCAGTTGTAACATTTATACCAGGAATATACACAGCTGAGGAAAGCAAGTGTACTAATAATCGTTGCATAAGGCTGAATGTGTGCAACCTTTACACAGCCTGGCCCCCTTGTTTAAACTTGACGTAAATAATCAAGATGGCCGATATGCGTAACAGCCGGTCGCTTCGTAGATGTCTGAGATTGAATTTTGAGGTTATGCATCCATTCTTAAGGTAACTTGTTATGAAACATTCTGGGCTACTTTTGCGGAATTATAAACATTGTTCCTTGTTTGCGGGACATATTTCCATACTTGTACCCATGATTACAGCTTTCTGAAAACAATATAATGAAATACTGAAACTACAATTAGTCTGCAGACGATCCATCGTTGTTTGCCCGCTACACCGATAGATGGCGTTCAGCAGTCCCTTCATAGCCTGAGGCTAGTAACGTCATGAAAAGCGTGACGTATTTGATGACGTTGGACGTACACACCTGGTGTAAACTCGGCAGTTACACACCTATTATTGGTAATGCGGCTTATGCAGAACTTGCACGGTGAACAACCAAACAACCGTTCAACGCAGGTATAAGCAGCTTTTATTAGTAAGGCTGTAGTATATACATATATATACACATATATATACACATATATACACATACATTACATATACATACTCAAACAGTGAACGCTGCTTAATATAATTGCGGATGTTACCAGTCGGTCACTTTTATGAAGTCCCGTACGGATTAATACTGATACATTGAAAAAGTGCTGTTTATTGTGATCAAAGATTCTGTTTTTATTACCATGTTTTCCCTTTTTCTTGCGTTATTTCTAAGTATTGTACGTCATTCTAAGTTTCGTTTATAACTTAACTGTATTGTGTTGTATTGGAAGAAGCAGTACTGTTCCCAGCTCACAGGCTGATCTGTTCAAGGGGGATGGTACACTTGAACTTTCTCTTTTAAGCAATAAAACATGTTTTACCCTTTATTTAAGTTGCAGCTTTTGATTTGTGAAAATAAAAGTTCTGCCATGCAGTGATTGTTATGTGGTCACCACAGGTCAGTAGATTTCCAAAAACACTTCTAACTTGAACTGACTATAGGTTACTGGAAAGGAAAATATAAACAACTAGCTTAAAAGGCCCGGCGTCGCTCGGGTTTTGTATTTTGTAAATGCGAAAATAACTTATGAAGGACTTTCGATTTTCAAACTCTAGGTCTTTAAGGTCTTTATATCCGTAAGGACTAATATTTTCTTTATTCTAGAGTCCATTCGTTTCAATTCATGAGAAATAAGCAAATTATTTACTAGATAACACAGATATAAATATGTAGGCTGTGTAAAATTTGTTGTACCGATTCGCATTTATAGCTTATTATTTTTACTGTTTTTTCTTTCCAAATTTCGGGGGCGGGATATCCCTCTGCGTCCGCCACTGCGCCGCTTATTGCGATCTCTTCGGGATGCAGCTAAACTGATGATATTATCTAGTTGATAACAGTAGCCGAAAGAATTAACTGAAGGTTATTTTATTAATGTATAAGATAATACACTACAAAACAATTAAAAGCTATTTATTCATAACATAATACGTATCTGTGAATTATTGAATCACTCATGATATAGTATTAGAGTGCAAGCAACTTCTTTTCAACCAGTAACAAAGTTTTTAATCTATATTTATAAAAATGAATGTATGTGTGTGTGTGTGTCCTTTATGCATTACTACACCATTCATCCGATCGCCATGAAACTTTGGGAAGTTGTTGGGTACATTCCCGGGAAGGTTTCTGTCATACTACATTTTTAATTTTAGCCTTCGTTCGCGAGTTATGAGTGAAAAACGGCAAGAAAACGTGCATTTTTAACGCTTTCGAAGCATCACTTTTCAGTTATTCATTTCAGTTGTCAAATCAATTGCAGAAGGCTTTGCCTATTTTTGTCATACCTTGGAAATAATATCGTCGCGATCGCTATGGAAGGCAATGGATATCTCAGGTTATTATAAAAGCTATAGATGTCGATAAGATAATGTTAAACATATTTTATTTGACATGGAATATAGTTTACTGAAAATTCCGGGGAAGTTGCTTAGTTCGGGGTCCTGGCTACAACGTTTTTATATGTAATCGTAATTAAAATATCTTATGTAGGGTCGTTAAATCTGCCTGAAATGTAACGGAATTATAAGTCTGGACAAATGAATATAGGAATCACGGCCTCAGTAGGCTTATTCCATTCTTCACCTATACTATAAATAAAAACTAATGTACTATGTCTGTCTGTCAAATACATTTACGCACTTTTTTTATCGCGGGTTTAATCGATTTCAATTCTCATAATCTTTCGAATACTGCATTTTTTCATTTATTTTCTAATCGTGAAATTCACTTCAAAGCCGGATTTATAGCTGTTTCATTAATCAGGCCTATCAATCGTTTAGTTTACACCTATGAATGGTTCGCGTGCAAAGTGTTAATAAATATAATATTTTAATTATTTTGCTCTTAATTGTTAATCTTTCGATTAATTGTCTTGGGAGAAGCCGTAGGGATCTGCTATAAGCTACGTATAATAAGCTATAGCCTATCTAGCGTTTTCTGAGGGAATAGTTTGTGTGTAATAAGTCGTTCTTCCCCCATTTCAAATTCTTAATACCTATGGGTCAATCCATACCAAGTGGTCCAGCACTGGTTGCTTGACCATCTCAGAAAAATTTGATATTTGCTGGGTTAGTTCCCCAATGTTTAGTGGTCACAAAAATATTTTTTTAAATTTTTTATTGTTTATTATTTTGAAACGGCAGCCATTTTTGTTCCAGGCCGCATGCGTTTTTTGGCATTTGCAAGCATCTGCATTTTTTAAAATTATTCAGTAGTGGATTGTCCTAAGCCTTTCAGATAAAATGCATTTAGTTCAACACACTCTGGCCTACAAATTAACATCATTATCACTTAGCTGAATGTATTCTTTAATATATTTTTAATAGTTCAAAGTTCTCAGCTACAAATTAAAAAAACTCAATTTTTGAACAGTATTTTTCCAAACAAAGAGTAACTTCTCAGCTTTAATATTTTTTGTGCTATTACTCTGTATAGTATAGTTATTTTTTATAGAGTATCAATGGTGAGCAGCTTACACTTAAAAAATTACACTATTTTAAAAAATGGATTTTTTGAATTTTTCCATTTTCTGGCCTGTAATATCTTTGTTGGGGGACCAGATAAAAATCTGAAAATTACACAGTTAATAGATCTTTATGATATTAAACTTCAGTATAAATTACAACTTTGAGATTCAATTGGAAGTATGGAAAAAAAATTATAAACATGAGTCAAAAATACGTTTTTTAACATCTGCGATATCTAGGCTAATGGAATAAAATATATCAATTACAGTAAATAATTTAATCATATCTATGATTACTTATTTTTTTAATTGAAAATGAGCCAACTACTTACAGTATAGTGTTATCATGTTATTTGTTTTTAGTACATCGCTCATTGAACATTTGAGAAATTTCTTCACTCAGTTTGGGTGTGAGATTTAAAGTTCGCCCAGTCACAGTTGTAAATTCCATGGGAGACAGCTTCTCAACTTTTTAAAAAGATGTCCTTGGTCCTGGAGGGTGGTAAAAAAAAAACATGCACATCTTGGTTTTGACAATCAATATTATCAACTTCGGCAATCCACCACTGTTCATCGTAAACACAAGCCACTATGCCTTTATTTTGAAGAGCCAGTTGTACAAGTTTTCCACACTGATGAAGTTCACTATCAGGCGATATTGATGTGATCTTACACTTCAGCAAGTCGTGTGAATGGGGTACAAAACAATGAAAAGATCGAGTGCCTTTAATCTTCTGACAAGTGTTGAACCTTTCTTCAAGACATTGGCATAGACTTCTTGAATTTCCTCACATTATACAAAAACATAGGACCTGCAGAGGACCGATGACAATCATATCATAACACCTCAAGAGATATTTAAATTCTGTAAAGAACATATAAAAGGAATTACCTATGGTTTTGTAAAATGTGAGGAAATACAAGAAGTCTATGCCAATGTCTTGAAGGAAAGGTTCAACACTTGTCAGAAGATTAAAGGCACTCAATATTTTCATTGTTTTGTACCCCATTCACACGACTTGCTGAAGTGTAAGATCACATCAACATCGCCTGATAGTGGACTTCATCAGTGTGGAAAACTTGTACAACTGGCTCTTCAAAATAAAGACATAGTGGCTTGTGTTTACGATGAACAGTGGTGGATTGCCGAAGTTGATAATATTGATTGTCAAAACCAAGATGTGCATGTTTTTTTTTACCACCCTCCAGGACCAAGGACATCTTTTAAAAAAGTTGAGAAGCTGTCTCCCATGGAATTTACAACTGTGACTGGGCGAATTTTTAATCTCACACCCAAACTGAGTGAAGAAATTTCTCAAATGTTCAATGAGCGATGTACTAAAAACAAATAACATGATAACAATATAATGTAAGTAGTTGACTCATTTTCAATAAAAAAAATAAGTAATCATAGATATGATTAAATTATATACTGTAATTGATATATTTTATTCCATTAGCCTAGATATCGCAGATGTTAAAAAACGTATTTTTGACTCATGTTTGTAATTTTTTTTTCCATACTTCCAATTGAATCTCAAAGTTGGAATTTATACTGAAGTTTGATATCATAAAGATCTATTAACTGTGTAATTTTCAGATTTTTATCTGGTCCCCCAACAAAGATATTGCAGGCCAGAAAATGGAAAAATTCAAAAAATCCATTTTTTTAAATAGTGTAATTTTTTAAGTGTAAGCTGCACACCATTCATACTCTATAAAAAGTAACTATACTATACAGAGTAATAGCACAAAAAATATTAAAGCTGAGAAGTCACTCTTTGTTTGGAAAAATACTGTTCAAAAATTGAGTTTTTTTAATTTGTAGCTGAGAACTTTGAACTATTAAAAATATATTAAAGAATACATTCAGCTAAGTGATAATGATGTTAATTTGTAGGCCAGAGTGTGTTGAACTAAATGCATTTTATCTGAAAGGCTTAGGACAATCCACTACTGAAAAATTTTAAAAAATGCAGATGCTTACAAATGCCAAAAAACGCATGCGGCCTGGAACAAAAATGGCTGCCTTTTCAAAACAATAAACAATAAATATTTTTTAAAAATATTTTTGAAACTACCAAACATTGGGGAATTCATCCAGCAAATATAATTTTTTTCTGAGATGGTCAAGCAACTGATTATTTTTTTCCTGGACCACTTGGTATGGATTGACCCAGGGGTCAATCCATACCAAGTGGTCCAGCACTGGTTGCTTGACCATCTCAGAAAAATTTGATCTTTGCTGGGTTAGTTCCCCAATGTTTAGTGGTCACAAAAATATTTTAAAAAAATATTTATTGTTTATTATTTTGAAACGGCAGCCATTTTTGTTCCAGGCCGCAAGCGTTTTTTGGCATTTGCAAGCATCTGCATTTTTTAAAATTATTCAGTAGTGGATTGTCCTAAGCCTTTCAGGTAAAATGCATTTAGTTCAACACACTCTGGCCTACAAATTAACATCATTATCACTTAGATGAATGTATTCTTTAATATATTTTTAATAGTTCAAAGTTCTCAGCTACAAATTAAAAAAACTCAATTTTTTAACAGTATTTTTCCAAACAAAGAGTAACTTCTCAGCTTTAATATTTTTTGTGCTATTACTCTGTATAGTATAGTTACTTTTTATAGAGTATCAATGGTGAGCAGCTTACACTTAAAAAATTACACTATTTAAAAAAATTGATTTTTTGAATTTTTCCATTTTCTGGCCTGCAATATCTTTGTTGGGGGACCAGATAAAAATCTGAAAATTACACAGTTAATAGATCTTTATGATATCACACTTCAATATAAATTTCAACTTTGAGATTCAATTGGAAGTATGGAAAAAAAAATTACAAACATAAGTCAAAAATACGTTTTTAACATCTGCGATATCTAGGCTAATTGAATAAAATATATCAATTACAGTATATAATTTAATCATATCTATGATTACTTATTTTTTTATTGAAAATGAGCCAACTACTTACATTATATTGTTATCATGTTATTTTTTTTTAGTACATCGCTCATAGAACATTTGAGAAATTTCTTCACTCGGTTTGGGTGTGAGATTAAAAGTTCGCCCAGTCACAGTTGTAAATTCCATGGGAGACAGCTTCTCAACTTTTTAAAAAGATGTCCTTGGTCCTGGAGGGTGGTAAAAAAAAAACATGCACATCTTGGTTTGACAATATTATCAACTTCGGCAATCCACCACTGTTCATTGTAAACACAAGCCACTATGTCTTTATTTTGAAGAGCCAGTTGTACAAGTTTTCCACACTGATGAAGTTCACTATCAGGCGATGTTGATGTGATCTTACACTTCAGCAAGTCGTGTGAATGGGGTACAAAACAATGAAAAGATCGAGTGCCTTTAATCTTCTGACAAGTGTTGAACCTTTCCTTCAAGACATCGGCATAGACTTCTTGAATTTCCTCACATTATACAAAAACATAGGACCTGCAGAGGACCGATGACAATCATATCATAACACCTCAAGAGATGTTTAAATAATAAACAATAAATATTTTTTAAAAATATTTTTGAAACTACCAAACATTGGGGAATTCATCCAGCAAATATAATTTTTTTTCTGAGATGGTCAAGCAACTGATTATTTTTTCCCTGGACCACTTGGTATGGATTGACCTTAAGGTGCTTTGCAGATGACAAGTCCTATGTCCTTCAACTTGCATAGATACGCGGTCCAATCAGAGACGGCGAGACGGAGGGAAGACTCTCATTGCTAGCGGCAGTCTTTTAGCCCGTACACGTGATTGGCGGTGAAGGAAAAGACTTCTCATTTGTAAAGTACTGTAGTCAACTTGTTCAGTTCGAATTTCTACAATTGGTTGCTCTTAGATCCACTCTAACATTATCCCATTTTTCGTCTCGGATTTGCTAATTGTCAATTTCCTTCTGGTCTTCCCATTAAAATTAGATAAATGTCCCTTTCCACTCCCATTCGACCAACATAATTATACAGTTCGTATTAACCACCTGCATTTAATTAATCTTAGGAGAGCGGTACAGACTGTACATTTTATTTTTGTACAGCTTTCTGTATTCCCCTGACATCCCATTCTTTTTTGCCAAATATTTTCCTTAAAACTTTGTTTTCAAAACCTTTCAACTTGTTTACCTTTTGTAATGGTAACTGGACATGCTTCACTTTCAAACAAAACTACTATAGTAACAGTTTTGTAAACTCTTTTATATATACAGGATGTTAATAAATAACACCGAAATATTTTACCTGTGTATAGAGGGGATTTAGACAAGTAACTTTTATTAGGAAATTTTTGGTCTATGACGTAAAATATGTATGCTACAGGGCATTAAGTCATTACAATTTGGTGCTCAACTCAATAATGTAGCGAAATAGGGTTAAAATGTTCATTAAATTGACTTCATGCCTTCTTAGTGATTGACAAAAACCTGTCTCTTAATCATTCGTCAACAGCTATATCATAATTTAGTGTTTTCATAATCTTCGAAACTTACAGACTAATCATATGACTGGTCGCCACTGCATTAGTCTTTTTTTTTTATTTCATACTACTGACTACAATGTTAACAACGAAGTTCCTTTGTTTTGCATTTTTTCCCTAATGTTAGAAGTCAGTGGCGGCCATGCCCTGGGAGATTTTATGATGTAACAGGAAAAATTGTATCCATAGAGCAAAAATCTCCTAATAAAAGTTGCTTGTCTATGTCTCCTCTGTACACAGGTAAAATATTTCGGTGTTATTCATTAACACCCTGTATATCTATATTTAGTTGGTTTTCTTTCTATCTACTCAAATCCCTCCCCGAAGAAAACACTGAAGCGGCGTGTACTGTATGTACGCCTACTTATATAGTCAAGTTTAAAAAAGGAAATCCCTGGAATTTCTGAGACACTCGATATGGTAGTAGATTTTGTAAAATACGTCAAGGTTTGCTCAGGTTAAGCAACACAAGTGTGAATCACTATCAGAGCATTTGTGTGTTTAGAACATAAAGATAAACTGGAATGTGTCTGAAGCAGGAAGAAACGAGAGCAATAATACCCAGCAACCCACGCAGGGAGCCTCGAACTCTACAAGGTCAAATAGAACAAACACATTCGATATTCAGAGTGTAAGTAGACTGCCACAAATAGCTTTCAGTTTTGCTACAGACATACTGGCTGTGATTTCCAATTGCAAGAAAACTATTATTATCTCATCCAGATACACCGGTAAGGTAAGGAATTGTCCATATTTTTCTCTAGTAGCATTAAAAAAATCTTATATTAGATAATTATAATTTTTAATTCACGTGGCCACAAATGGGTACAGTTTTTCAACAAAACTCTACCTATGGCCACCATGTGCTCACTGGTATTTGAGTAGTAAGCTGCTGAATACTGGAAGCACTTGTAGATTGTGTACTTGGAATGCTATCATTACTGGTCATAGGTGTGTGCCTGATTTACTTTCAATGGTGAATACTGAAATCTTCTCTTGGCAGGGGGGATGATGATGTTAAATTTATTAATTTAGATTCACCTACCATTACTACTATTATTATCCATATAGAAATGTTGGAAGATGAAATTTACTGGGGAAAATCCTGCATTTTTTGCAGTTTTTCAATATTTTGAAAAATTACTCGAAACTTCGAAGCTCCATATCTCGGTATGTATTTGACTAAAAAAAGTTTAAACAGTGCAAATTGTAGAAAATTTATTCCCCTTTAATTTTTATAACAGACATTTTCAGATAAAACGCGTTGTTTAGGAGTTATAAGGAAAACATTGAAAATACCCCAAACATTTCGGGGTTTTTCGGCTGCCCTGAAGTTAGCACAAGGTTCTCGAATTGGAAAACTTGGAGTCTACACCTCAGAATACCCATATACAACATACTAAAAAATCATTAACTTGGGACATTTTTCCAGGCAAACCCAATTTTCAGTACCTGGTGACTGGACTACTAATCATTGAGTTGATTGTTTTCTGTGCAGTCCGCACCGAAACAAGTAAGAGTGTGACTGATTTCGTGACTGATTGTGACTGGTTTCGTGACGATTTTGGTGTGACTGATTTTCCAGATTTACCCTCTACCGCCACTAAAGAAGTTTTACTCCAAAAATATATATATATATTTTTTTAATTACGTCTGTCTGTCTGTGGACAAGAAAAGCGGGTCAACGGTTCGTTGTATTTACTTTATTTTCTAATTAAGGAGTTTTTCTGAATTTTATCGAACCTCCTAAATTTGATTATTATAACTTAAATATTAAGGTGACCTTATATATAGGCCTAAACTTTAAAAAAAATGGCTCTTACGATTTTAATAAAAATATATAACACTCAATACTTCTATGACTAATAAATTGGCTATATCAGTTTGTCTGTGAAAGTGACTTAGAGGGTATTTACATTACAGTTGGCGATACATGAAAACCTGGCATAGTAAAGTTGTAGAGAAAATGAACATGAACATTTTTTGTTGAACACATTTCTTTATACAATTAATAGGTATCAAGATAAAAACGAAATAATCACGGTTTAAATACAAATCTCAAAACATACATGTTAATTAAAATATGAATATTTTGTTGTCCATAGTAGGCCTAACAAGAAAACTATAATCTAGCTCTAGTCAGTTTATCTCAGTCGTAATGAACACACCAAAACCAATTACAGCGAGGTGGTATAGGATAATAGAGAAGAGGTCCTGGGTTCAAATCGATTGTGTCCGGCCAATTGAGTTTTGTTTTTTTCTGTTTCCTCATTCGCAAAGGCAAACGCAGGCTTTGTAGAACTAATCTCTATATATATAAAAGGCTTTGTCCTGACTGACTGAATGAATGACTGATTGACTGACTGACAGGAATCAACGTACAGCCTAAACTATAACAGGTAGAGACTTGCAATTTTGACAGTACCTTCGTTTCATAATGTAGGTGCTCAATAAGAAAGGATTTTGAAAAATTCTGATTCTAAATGCCAAAAATTAAATGTTTTTGAAAATACTTAATCCCTTTTTACATAGAATTATCCATTCCAAATCACAGAATATATTGTTGCCAAATGGTATCAGGTGGGCTTGGAAAAAACAAATGAAATGCACTTTTGACAAATAAGAGAAGTTATCAAAATAATTCATGTTATAAATAAATATTACAGAATGAAATCCACTAAAATAATGGAATCACATAACTTTCTCTACCCTGGACATAGAGAAAACAAAACGAGGTATGGTAATGTGTATATTATTATATTATATCGCAGGTTTTTGGAGAGAAAAGTATGAAAGTGATAATGCTTTATGGTAACATAAGAGTGGGAAATTTCCCGCCTCGATATTACAATTTTATGTTACAGGAATTTCTGTTTCTTCTTATTTAAACCTCTACCAGGCTTGCTGTGCACTGTACAAGCGATGGGATGCAAAATTCTAGATCCTCTATGAGCCATAAAAAATTATATCAAGCGTTTTCTGAGGGAATAGTTTGAGTGTAATAAGTTGTTCTTCCTATTTCAAATTATAAATGCCTATATAAGGACCTAGAATTTAAAATTGAAAATCCATCATAAGTTAATTTCCAATTACAAAATACAAAACCCGGGCGACGCCGGGTCTTTTAAGCTAGTTTTCCATAACTCATCGCCGCTATGTCAACGGATATTATAATCGTTTAAAATGAATATCAGAAAAGAAGTCATCAGTGAACAATATAAACAGATAACGAGAAGGAATTATTATAAGAGACTACTCGTATACACAAACATTCTAAACACGTGATATGACCTAGGGGTAGGTAGGGGAATGGCACGCAAGTAACTTGGAAAGTCTGTGTCGAGTAACAAACTTATACATGATCATTAAGAATATAACGTGCCAGGGAGTTGGAATACTTGTGTGAAAACATATAATATCTTCAATTTAAAAAGTGAAACAGGGCACTGCATCCTAGTGGGGCAATAGTATGCACACATCTAACAATCCGTCACTAATGAAGTTCAACCAAATAAAAGTATGAACAGGATGCAAAACTTAAATTTAATGAAAACAATGAAATTATCATAGGTAATCCCACGAGAGTTGGATTTATTAAGACTATTCCAAGAGTAAAAACGTAACGGATTATACAAATAATAATTACTTTCGTGCTTTGTTGCATAAAAACAAAACTAACAGCTGCGAGATCACGGCATACTATGACTTACTGTAACCATCCATGAACAGATTCGAGTTACCATGTGTGACCAGTGCTACCAATGGGGCATAGGCTATAAGATACAGTTAACTTCATTCAGGTAAGCTAACAGCAGAACAGAATAAAAGCACACGAACTGGCTTGCACCGAATCGAAATTGTGTTTTTAATCAATGTACATTTCTATTATTTCAATTTCTAAACAAGTTATGTTGTATAAAATAATCTGTTTTCGTGCTGTTAATGACAGCATCTCACTATTAATCACTGCACACTGATGCTTTCATGTCCAGTAACGAGCAGACGGTTTTACCCGTTAAAATGACATCCTCGCGATTCCTACAATATTATTGCAAGAGAAATGGCCGTGATTGGTCTATATCCGAAGAATTGCTAAATGCTATTGGTCAATATCAAACACGCGGTGGATGAGTGGAATAGTCTTATGAAACTCGTACTCTCGTGGATTTATTAAGACTATTCCATGATTAAAAATGTAGGGCAGGATACGGTGACGCGCCGCACTTTTCTTGAAATTCGTCTACCTCAAAACAGGATTGAATATTTTGAAAACTCTTTTTGAGAGTCCAAGCTATGATCTTCCCTGCCTATATTTCAGCAAAGGAAATATTTATAAAATAATAATTAAACGTGTAAATACAATTACTAAATTGAAAGGCAAAGCGGGAGAGATGCCAGTTTACAGGGTGCTATGCCGCACGCATGGGAGACATGCCGCATTCACAATATTAGTTTAAATTTACTTCAAAGGCACGTACAGAACAAAAGAGAACCTATCTACACAATCTCTGAATATTGGCGACTAGCCTTGTTTCATTTTCAGTACCAAATATTCCTTCAGGCCCAAGTGAGGGTTTTCCCAATTTCCTGTGTCCGTGCGCCTACGAATAGTCCTCTTTGGCATATTATAGCAACGTTCGGCTTCCCGAATGGAAATTTCCCCTGCCTTAATTCGCCGAACAGCTTCTTGTAGGTCACTGTCACTCCATAGGCCACGATGTTTAGCTCCCTCCCTTTCCCTATACCTTGTTCGCATGCCTATTGCTGAAAAGAGCAGAAAAAATAATTTTGGGGGTAATTATACTGCAATACATTGTGCGGCGTGTCACCCTTGAAAGCTATGCGGCATGTGACCCAAAACTCAGGGACACGTGCCGCACTCATCTGTAGAGCTTATTGTTACTGTTGTTATGGCGAACTTCACTCACAATATCTTTACAACCTCTAAATAGTCTATTAAAAGTAGTACACGCAGAAAAAATGGAACAAATACAGATCAGGAAAGAATAAAGTAATGAGTCCAAAAAAGTTTCGCAGTGAAACTAGAGCACTTACCTGATAAATACCGCTATAACAATGACATAAACACCGCAAACAATGAAGACACGTGATCCAATTACTCTAGGAAGGGAATTGGAGATGGTATCACGACAATTAGCGGTACCTAGCGTCAAATGTTCGAGTTAGAGGGGATGCGGCATCTATCCCGGTGCGGCGCGTCACCCGGTTTTGCCCTAACTGATTATACAAATAAAGACAAAACTAACAGCTGCCAGATCACGGCATACTATGAATGAACCATCCATGAATCGATTCGAGTTACCATGTAACCAGTGCTACCAATGGTGCATATAAGACAGTTAACCCAATTCAGGTAAGCTAACAAATGAACACAATAAAAGCACACGAAATGGCTTGCACAGTGTTGAAATTGTGTTTTTAGTCAATGTACATTTATATAATTTCAATTTCCAAAAATGTTGCATAAAATAATGTGTTTTTATTGTGTTCACTGGCAACATGTGACATATTAGTCACTGCACGTTGATATGTAGTCTACATTTCCAGCAACGAGCTGACGTTTTATGAGATGAAATCACATTACGGTATTAATTCCAGGGTGTCCACCAAGTAATGCTGAAGAAATTCCCGGCTTATTCCCTGATTTTCATTGATCATTTCAGCAATTCCCGACCATAATATGAAGCACTTTCTAATAACTGTGTAAGAAAAATTATAGGATTATACATACTTTAAATAAGAAAAACTTTTAGTAACAAAAGTAATTGCAAACAATAATTATTTAGACTATAACAGATACAAAAATTAGGAACAATAAAATAAATTAAATATTCTTGAGTTTTGTCCATTCTGTAGCGATAATCTTAATGATTTATGTATAGCGTAGAGCTTTATCACTGGTACTCACTACTAAATTGCGGTATTTTGTTTACCTGTAGGAGCGCTTTCAACCGCATGGAGCGGCCATCTTCAGCAACTGACTTCCGTGGTGTTGTTGTTGTTGTTGGGAAGACATTTCTGGATAACTGTATCGTACAGCGCGTGCGATTTGAGTTGTAACTGTTCGTTTAGGATGTTGGTGTTGTCTTGTGTGGTGTGTCTGTATATTTCATATTGTTCGAGTGTGTTGAGTGTGTGACCTTTGTGGTTAATGTGTAGGATTTCCATGTCTGTATTGATGTCTGCGTACAGATGTATGTGTAGGATTTCCATGTCTGTATTGATGTCTGCGTACAGACATCAATACAGACATGGAAATCCTACACATTAACCACAAAGGTCACACACTCAACACACTCGAACAATATGAAATATACAGACACACCACACAAGACAACACCAACATCCTAAACGAACAGTTACAACTCAAATCGCACGCGCTGTACGATACAGTTATCCAGAAATGTCTTCCCAACAACAACAACAACAACACCACGGAAGTCAGTTGCTGAAGATGGCCGCTCCATGCGGTTGAAAGCGCTCCAACAGGTAAACAAAATACCGCAATTTAGTAGTGAGTACCAGTGATAAAGCTCTACGCTATACATAAATCATTAAAATTAAATATACTTTCATATAGGCCTATTATTGTCTAGAAGTCTTTTTGATCACACTTTGCAATTTTTCGAATTTTCCCGGATATTTTAACAAATTCATTGACTTTTCCCGACCATACGAAATTCCCGGCCTTTTCCCGGATTCCCGGATTTTCCCGACCAGTGGACACCCTGTAATTCTGTATCTGTATCTGGTACCCTATGATCCCCAGGTGGGGCGAAGGGGCCTCCAATGGAGGTTTCATTACCTTTACTAATTTTGATATGCTTATTTTCCGAGAGAGGGTAGAGGGACAGGTGGTAAGCCCATCGCCTCGGAACCCCCCTCTGGAAACTAAGTATTTCGTGGACGTGAAAGGGCCGAGAAATTTTGTCCAGAGGCTCTAATTTAGGCTTGGAGTTTTTTTACGTGCCGTAAATCTACGACATGGGACCCCCAGCTTAAAGTCCCTCCCGGAGGACTCCGTGCCCAGGATTTTTACGTCCTGAAAAATCCATCGACCGCGGCCGGGTTTGATCCCGCGCCCTGCGGATGTAGAGGCGGGCACGCTACCTCTAGACCACCGCGGCCGACATGGTATTATAATAGCAAGCATTTTATAAGAAAACTATCGTGATTGGTCTATATCCCAGGAACTGCTAAACGTTATTGGCCAATATCAAACACGCGGCATGTGAGTGGAACAGTCAATGAAATTATTAACACTTACTCTATTCGAAATTAATTTTTTTTTAAAACAGAAGTGACAATTGAGAGCTGAAAACACTCTGCATGTAGCCAGCTGGAGCGCATCACAAGGCAGTATCCGGCTCATTACGCTATCCAAATTCGTGTCCCGCTAGATGTCATTTACATGTTTCTCTGTTTAGTATGTGAATAACCAAACAGGCATCGACATCATAGTCAATAACACACTAATAAATGATAATTCAACTGTACACTGAGTAACAAAATCCAAAATATCTCACATTGAGTTCAACAAATGAGTCACAAGAAAAGTGTGTTATGAATCGTTCCTTTTTGACGCCATATTTTGTCCTGAAAATCACCATCATGTTTCGAAACAGAGCTGACAAAAGTACAGGTACTACCACTACACCGGCGATTTGCTTTCATTTTACAAAGGTATTCATCCACAGGAATTTCCCAAACTTCACGCACTTGCCTTAAAATTTACGTAAGTGTTTGCTACAACTTATGCATGCGAACAGGTGTTTTCAATTGAGGACCGTTTTGACAAAACTCAACATCTCCATTTTTTGCCACATTCGTTTTTTAATAGTTTTAGGTGCTTTGAAATGAGATCTTTAAGATGGTGAAAAAAGAATGTCAACATAACCAATTCACTTTGAAGCCTTAATACGCAAAGGTTCTATCTTCTAAGTTAGCCTATATGTTAAAGCTGCGTCTCCATTGATATACATTTAACACCAACATGTCAATATTAACAAGTTGATATTGACATGTATATTGCAATTTCGCGTTCCAATTGACTTGACATGCAAACCCAGCGTGTTGCACTTAACATTTTCAGATGTTAATTTGTTTTCCGGAGAAAATGGACAACATGTCAAGTCAATTGACAAGTCGGTCGATATCGGCTTTGTTTCGGGAATTTCCGGGAAACAAAAAACGATCGCCAGCTTAATCGGCTGTGGTTCGGGAATATCCGTGTACACGAAAAGCAGTCGACAGCTTCCTCAATATTGCCGGCATCCATTTTGTATTATGTGAGTATTTGGTATATCAGGGTTCTCAATAGTATTGCATCTACTTTTAAAATTAATTTGTATGGCATACTCCATTGTTGAAAAATGTGATAGTTATTTTGAAAAGATCAAGACATCTATACAAAATTAGTATTTAAGAAAGTCATAGACAGTTAACAAGAAGATAATAACGAGTATATAAAATTACTCTCATTTTGTAATGTTGGCTGCCCTCATCAGAGACGTTTTCTTTTTGAATGTTATTTATTATTCACTGATTTCTGTTCGTAACCGCGCCAACACATGTTAACCCATAACATTGTAGTGGAGACAGTTGTTAATTGGCAAACCACTTGACTTGTATACGTCAACAAACATTTAATATATGTTAACTGCAACATGTTGGTGCTACAGGTATATCAATGGAGACGCAGCTTAATAGAAACCTTCTCCTGAACAATTTATGTTTTGGCACGTTGAGATTTGTCAAAACGGCCCTCATATTATGAATTTAAATAACCCTTCTCTGTCTGATGTTGCCTTAGAGGCTGTACTTAGATTTCTATGGCCAAATCGATTGTACCCAATATTAGTAAATTAGTTGCGGCAAAACGATGTTAACAATCTACTTCAATTGTAAATGTACACAAAGGCAAACACAAAATGTACACAAAATATGTAGAGAATAAATGGTGTGTTTACGTGTTCACAAAATTGTTATTAAGTGCCAGTATGGTACTTTATGAGATTGTGTGAGGGACAGGAAAATGTCTGTCCGTCCGCGTGTCTGTACGCGCGATAACTCAAATACGCTTAATCGCATTTTAATGAAACTTGGTATAGGCCTACGCATTTATAATGTCCATGGGAAGAAGTCTATTGATAATGGACCAAATCGTTTGGCCGAAACCGGAATAATGCCCAATTTAGTGCCTTTTTATGGTAATATATCACAAAGGCACGGATAACTCAAATACGCTTTATCGGATTTTCATGAAACTTAGTAGGCCTACAGGCTATGCATTTATAATGTCCACGGGAAGAAGCCTATTGATATTGGACCAAATCGGTTGACCTGTATATGAGCAATGCCCAATTTAGTGCCTATTTTATGGTAATATATTAGAAAGAATTTAACATATGCAAATCTGTTATCCTGACAACATATGTTTTACACTGTGCATATACGGCTTTGGAATTTGCAATACAGTTAGCCAAGACATATCCCTTCGCACTTGATTATCAAACTAGTCAGAAGTTTATTTATTTGATCAAGTTGAACACTGTTATATACAGAAGATATATTACTGTGAAACAATTAGGCCTATGTACATTAACTTAAGTGGAGTTCTTCGCCTGTGTATTTTGTGAGATGTTGACATATTTTAATAATGTCATATCAGTGTATACTAGTTTGAATTAAGGTTAAGTATCCAACTTTACACCGTTGTTCTTCCGTAAATCGTGGATTCGGAGATAGATTACAAAGATAACTTATTTTCTGCATATCATAATTGCAATTAATTTATCACTGATTAAACAAAAGCATTCTGGCACTGTGTTATATCAGTTTACCCGATTTTATTAATAAGCTGAGCGCTGGCTAGACCTGTCGGGCTGCCTCTAGTTCTACACCAGTGCTGGCCTGCGCCGTGGAAGCACCTCAGTTGGAAAGGCCTGGGTTAATACGTACCACGGTATGCATTTAATTTGCATTTCAGCGACATGAAGCAGTAGCTGTGGGCCTCGCTAAGAGATGGCGTTAATGTTTTGTTCCCCGCGACAACAATGACTCCAACACAAGTGTCCTGTATCATGTTAGAGCAGAGTGAATTTGCATAAACCGACTGTGCTATGTCAGGAGTGTGTAAACATTCCTCTCCACCATAGGCGTAACCAGGCCGACCATATGGGGGGGTTATAACATCTGGGGGGTGTGGAATACACCCCAGGGAAAGGAGGGTCCGGGGGTCCTCCCCCGGAAAATTTTAAAAATTAAGATGCAAAATAACGAGTTTTAAGCTTCCGGGGACACTCCCCCGGAAAATTTTAAAAATTAAGATGCAAAATAACGAGTTTTAAGCTTCCGGGGACACTCCCCCGGAAAATTTTAAAAATTAAGACGCAAAATAACAAGTTTTAAGCTTCCGGGGATTTACCCCGGATAATTTTATAAATTAAGATGCAAAATAACGAGTTTTAAGCTTCCCACGCTTTATACTTGTATTAAGTAATTTATGGGCAGACTTTAAAAAAATATACAATTTTCCTTTTTTTAATCAATGGGGGGGGGGGTTCAAACCCCCAAACCCCCCCCCCCCTCGGTACGCCTATGCTCTCCACTGATACCTTATTCATTGCTGTAGGTTTTGTATTAGCCTAATTTCACTTCATATAAAGTGGCTGTACTAATGAAAGAGAAACCTGATGTCGCATCCCCCAAAAATAGACAACTCAAATCAAACCTCATAAAATGCACTCACTTAGCTTTCTCTACTCCAAGCATGTACAAGAAACTTTCTTAGTTCACATCATGATATAGAATAAGATACTCTACTGGAAGCAGCCTGCACTGTTAGCCAGCAAGGACAGGCTTATTCTACTCAGATAATTTTTCCGAAAAAAGTTTAAAATAATAGTCCTTAGTAAGAGGGCCGTCCATAAAGTAAGTTTCCCTGGGGCCGTTTACAGAAACAAAACAGATACTACAAGTGTTCAGCTATTTTTCAATATATCGCCAACGGAATTGGGACTTTTTCATTCCGTAGAACCAACGTTCCAATACCTTTGTCGGAGAAGTCTGCCACCTGGGATTTGAACTATTGTGTGGCAACCATATCCGGCTGCCTGTCATTCTCTGTCATTTCTACAGGTAGGCAATAAGAAAAGATGGAAATCACCGGGAGCGAGGTCCGGGCTGTAAGGTGAATGTTTCAACACCTCCCAGTCGAACATCTGCAGAAGACTTGTTGGGAGGTGTTACCCTACAGCCCGGATCTCGCTCCCATTGATGTTCATCTTTTCCTACACCTCAATAAATTACAGAGAAGCGAAGGTTGTTGTCACACAATGGTTCAAATTCCAGGCTGCAGACTTCTACGACACAGGTATTCATACGTTGGCCCCACGGTAAGACAAATTTCTCAATTCCGGTAGCGAATATGTTGAAAAATAGCTGAACACTTGCTGTATCTGTTGCAATAAACATTTCCATGAAATTGTGTTTTGTTTCTGTAAGGCTCCAGGGAAACTTGCTATATGGACGGCCTTCGTTTAAGCACTTTGTGTACAAAGTATAGGCTAAAAACGTTAGAGAAAACCACGAGAAACTGAATTTTTTATTGTAAAGTGGAATTAAAATAACAGAAAATCCCTTAAGTGTCATATCCTCGAAATATAAAATGTTTTTGTACGATTTTTATTCTCGGGCTATGCTGTCCACACATACGCACAGGCATGTTCCTGAAAATAGGATTATTGTGTTCAAAATATGTATTTATGTAGAATTTCGGAGTGTAACACCATTGTGTACTTCCTGTACCTATAGTATCTATGGTAAGGGAAGAGGAAGTAAAAATTAACAAGCTGTGTAGCTTGTTCTGCATGTCACATTGCAAAAAATCCTGGCTATTATGTTCGGCTGTGACAATACCGACCGGGAGGAAGCTACATTGCATATCGATTTTGCTGCAGCGGCAACTCACGTGTGCGAACACCTCGGTCCTATCCTCCAGTTGGTTGTAAATCTTATGCACCATGCAGGTCCAATTGCAACAAAAATTATTTCACCAGCCCGGGATCAATAAATCAATTCCACCTGATTAACTCTTTACTAAACAACAAGGTCTGCCTATTCATCGGTTCCTATATTGTCAAGCTTTTTAGTCTCTCTGGTATGAGCCACTAATAATTGGTAATTATTTTGTGCCTTACTTACTCGATGGCAATAGACAATTTCTAAGTAAGCTAAAGGGTTATTATCTATTTTATGGAGCCCGGAGGTTCATTGCCGCGCTTACCTAAGCCCGCCATTCAACCCTATTCTGTGCTAACTCCATCCAACCATCCCTCGCAAATCCACTTCCCTTAAATATGATATCCTAATCAGTGACTTGAGAAACATTTTACTTAATTACAATTACAAATTACTTTTTTGAAAAAAGTAATCAGTAAAATTACAATTAGGCTACAATTACTTTACAAAATGGCAGTACCTAAACATTCCTTCTTTTAGGGGGGGGGGGCACAAAAAGTAATCAGTAAAATTACAATTACAATTACTTTACAAAATGGCAGTACCTAAAAATTCCTTCTTTTTTGGGGGGCACAAGGGCAGAAACTATTGGGCTTGGGACGTTACAAACTCTAAAATTATTAAAGTTACAAACTCTAAAATTATTAAAGAACAAACAAACAAACAAAACACCAATACCAATATTTCCATACACACTGAGTAACTTTTGTTAATATTACCTCTAACCTGGATATTAGTTGTGAAAACAGTAATGACGATGTTAGCCTATAGCAATTTGAGAATGAGAAGCAAGTTTCAAAATATAATTAATTAAGAAATGTTCTTACTGAAAACATTTAACTGAGAAAGTTTTAATTGGGAAGAAATAGATATTTATTTATTTTCCCACGGCTTCCAAATTCTGAATCTGTAAATTGCTTCAGCTTCACTGCAGCAAACAAGGTTTAAAAAGAAGGCCATAACAGTTCATGTAGCAAAGCCCATAAAGTGACATTTACAATAGTGAAACCCCACAACACGCGGCGTGATATTGCTGTATCACAATAGATTAGATTTGAATAAAATTTACGAATACCGGGATCCAGAATCCTGCTATGAGAATTATATGTGAATGTCACCTTGTTGCAAATCACTGGTCCTCATACAGCATACATGAATTTTCAATGCCAGAAGCAGTATTTTCAGCAGAGCCTCTAATGCTCGGTAATTAACTTTGAAGTTGAGGTTAGATTGAACTTAGTTTTATACCGTGGAACACGTAACCTCCTTTTCAAAAAAAGGGATATAAATAAATTTTATAGGCTGAGAACAGCAATTTTAATTTCTTGAACACGTCTTGAAATAAATGGAAACCACACAGAAATCTAATTAGGCCTAAATGTAGTATCGGTCCCCGTAAATTGCTCTGGCTGTAGTCGCCATTGAAAAAAAAATACGTCGACTTTCGCTCATCTCAGCTGATGTCGCATTGCCACGTTTTCCCACAGAAATACTGACTTGCCATGTCGAATGTCGCGTCGCTGCGTAAATCGCTACAGTTTTGCTGCAAGTTTAAAGTGTCCATGCAGCAAAACCCGTAAAGCCAGGTCTGACTTCGCTTCACCACCGCTGCAGCGACCATACAGCGATGCTGCAACAGCTGTAAAGCGCTTACGTTCTCTTTAAAAATAACGCAAAGTTCACCACCGCTGCAGCGACTGCCAGCAAGTACAAGAAAGTAATATTGCCAAATTCCCAATACGATACTTTCCGATTACTAAAATGTAACGATTACAATTTTATTTGCAGAAGTAAATTACGAGTAAAAATTACATTTTTTAAAAAGTAATGATTACAAGTAAATGGGACCAAAAAAGGAATCATTACTGTAATCCGATCACTTTTACTCAATTACTCCCATCACTGATCCTAATATTGTCCTCCCATCTGCGTCTAGGTCTTTTCAGACGGGTCTCCCAGTCAATATTTTTCAGATGTCTTTCCTTTCCCATGCGCGCAACATGTCCAGCCCATTTCATCCTTTCTATATCCGGTGACGAGTACAGGTCATGAAGCTCGTCGTTATGCAGTTTTCTCTAGTTCCCATTTTCATCTGTCTTAGGCCCAAATATTTTCCTAAGCCCCCTGTTTCCGAACACTCTCAGATTATGCAAGCGACCATGTCTCACCCATCCAATTATTTTGTGCCTAACCAGGCAAAACCAAATAGAACGATTCTAGGAAATCCCGGCATCAGTATGTGACTTTAACGCGCTAATGGTTGCTAAAGGAGCGTTTCGACTGTAATCTGTTATTTCTCCGGTTTGCAGGTGGCCTGGTTTGTCCACTTACGAGAATTTGTTCAATACCAATAGCGTACTTTCCGCATAGTTTAATGCCAAGTGAACGAATTAGGTCTTGTACAGCGACAAAGTTTTCGCCAGCGTATTTTGATACGATTCGGTAAATACAGAGAGAAAATGGGGAAATGGTTTCAGATCGCCGAATTATAAGTCTTAACGATGGTTTACTGGCGGATGATACAAAGAATCACCTTAACAGAAGAACAAATAACTTACCCAGCATAAGGCTTGGCGAAACCATGACTGGTTTTAAACCAGTTAACTGATGAGTAGACTTCGGATTTTAGGTAAAAACCTTTAAGTGATATATGGACGAAAATTTGTATATGCATGTTTCATAAGTGACTATGCCTGAAACTAATACTTTTATAGGACCTAAAACAGCCTATTTTTACGTTAGAGCCTAATATTGCTTTTTTGCTTGTTTTTCCTATAAAGTTCAAAATAAGTAATTTTTTGTTATAAATTCTAGCACTTATTTTCAGTTCGTACTAAATTTTTAGTTCGGAATGTGCAGAACATGACACATTTGTGACGTAGTTAAATAGTAAGGAATGTTTCGTCTTCAGTAGAAAAATTCCTTGGAATTCCCAAGAAAATGTAGTGATTTTCTCCCGACTCCCACATCCAGTACCGGTAGTGTTTTTCTCCCGACTCCCACATCCAGTAACAAAAGAACAAAAAACAAAAAAACAAAAAGTAGTTCTCTGAATCACTGAGGAATTCAAGGGGTTGAACATGCTAGTATGATATGCGTAGCTTCTGGGCGCAGAGATTAGGATTTCACTGTTATGGTAGTAATACAGGCCCTAGTAATAGGTCTATATAATTCTGTGTACCATAGGTCTATATCTGTGTTTTATGATTAATGATTAATGGTGACTTCAATACATATAATAATCTGCATTGCAATTGAGATATTTCAGAAAATTGGCAAGTTAACGATTTTATAAGAGACTATTTTACGATTTTTAGAACCTATTTTCCTATTTTTAGAGCCTATTTTAGGTACCTAAAACAGCATTTTTAGTGACCTAAAAGTCCGAAGTCTACTGATGAGGAATGTAATCTGCACTATTTCCGATTTGAAGGAGAGAACAGTACTTTGCTGTTATGTTAAGAGTTGTGGTTACCTTTTTCAGCTAGTACATACAGTGCGTTTCACGTACGAGTTGGCCAATCATGAGGTTTTCTGCGTCGCGGCGGCCACAGCTCTAACTCCCGAGCGATCGGATGAAATATCTACGCACATAAAGCCGCTAAGGGTGCAATGATTCAGGTTCTCACAGTTATAGTTAAAATTGCAATGAAAATAACCACGTACCTCATCGAAAGAGATGTTGGAAACGTCCTCCTCTTGCATCCACACAATACTAGCACTTTTTAAAAAGAAATTTTCTTTCACGCGTGTAAGTTCAGCCTCTAGGATAATTTCTTCCCACGGACGTTATAAATGCATATACAGTACCAAGTTTCATGAAATCCGATAAAGCATATTTTAGTTATCGCACGTACAGGCATACGGACGGACGGACATTTTTCCCGTCCCCCACACAATCTCATAAAGTACCATTCTGGCACTTAATAAACTTATTGCTGAGTGATGTTTGTTTCCCAATTAATTAAAATATTTATTGTTATGCAATTGAGGCTGACTACAGGAAGCTAGATTCTAATCCAAACGATTTTGCATTGTTCATTCGAGAGCACAAAAAATTGATCTAAATATGCATGCCAGTAGCCTACTAAATAGCATCACCCTTCTTATTTGCAAATCGTGTAGGACATAGATTGATTTATTTAAATACTCCTGTTGCCTGGTATGCCTTTATAAGACAATATTTCCAATCCATAAATTGGCGACACTTGGCTACTATAGCGTCAGTTAACATTCTGACAACCCTGGTACAATACCCTGTAGGACTTGAGTTATACCTCGAGACGAATGCTCATGAACGACATACCTGAACGAGTAAGTTTTTGAAGTGAAACTTCTTTAGCCGCGGTAGGAGTTAATCGAGAGCTAACCCAAACTTGCGTTACGGACAAAATCGTCATGAAATTAGTGGGGCTGTGACGGAACAGACTGCACAGAAAACAATCAACTCAATGATTAGACTTATCCAAAACTAAAAAATTAAGTAGTCCAAAATTTAAAAAAAATTAAAAATCGAAAATTTAAAAAATCTAAAAATCCAAAATTAAAAATCGAAAATCCAAAATTCAAAAAATAAAACAAATCAAAGATTCAAAATATCTAAAATTTAATAATTCAAAATTGCAAAATTAAAAAACTAAAAGATCAAAAATTAAAAAATCCAAAATTAAAGAAATCCAAGAACCCAACATTAAAAACTCCAACAATCCAAAATTGAAAAATTCAATGATCCAAAATTGAAAAAAAAAATCAAAAAAATTAAAACTAGTTTTACTTCCGTCGCGTGGCGTTCCGCGCAAACTTTTTTTAAAATACTCGGGCAATAAAAAAAAAGTCAGTAGGACTTCTTAATATATTGTAAATATGAGTATTTTTAAGTCATACAGTGGCAAAGTAGAGCTTGCCTTATTATTAGGGACCGGATTCTTAGGTTTTTACCTATTTTTTTCCTTACTTCCAAAACAAAAAGCGATAATACACTTTTTCGAATCATGTCCATAGGATTCACCCACATTAATTCTGTGGCACCTAAAAATACCTAGCCTAAATGGGGTATAAAAACCTAAATGTACCTAAACGGGATATAAAACCTAAAATATCTAATTTAGGCTGCTTTTTTGTCTTTTTTGTTTGTCAGTTGAGAAATC
Source organism: Ectobius pallidus (assembly GCA_964059195.1). Classification (NCBI taxonomy): domain Eukaryota; kingdom Metazoa; phylum Arthropoda; class Insecta; order Blattodea; family Ectobiidae; genus Ectobius; species Ectobius pallidus. The sequence goes on along the minus strand of CAXKWD010000004.1, from coordinate 185,157,090 downwards.
GATATTTTGCGGAGATAATTTTTGTCGGGTTGAAATTAATACCACCAGCGTTTCATTTAACCCAATGTCGTTTAGGATGACAGTATCAAGAGAGAAAGCGTATTCATTTTAAAATTTTCGTAAGAACAACCATTGTTGACGTCATGTGAGGTTGAAAGGACATTTTCTGCCTTCAAATGTATTCTAAGAGATAACAGGAAGAATTTCACAGTTGAGAATTTTGAAAGATATTTAGTGATACACTGTAACCAGGAAATGTGAGACAATTTTATTTTCACTGCTTCTTTTGATTGTTTATGCTTTCTTTCTTCAATTGTATAACATTGTCCTAAAGCAAGTTTACTCAAATTTAAGTGAATTTTGTTAAGTTTAACTTTACAAGTATTATGTATTGAATCCTATGTAGCACATTCACATTCATTAAACCAATTATTCTACCCGAAAACGATATTTTGGACAAAAGCCTAAAAAAAACTATTTCACCTAACGGAAAACCTAAAACAGTGTTTTTAAAAACCTAAAAATCCGGTCCCTACTTATTATGGTTTTGACTTACAGGTTAATGCCTGGGTATCAAGAACCTTTGTGGAATTCACAATTTTCAGACTTCACTCCTCCCAAGTAGCGCAGTAAGCACTCAAGATTAAATCAATGGGCGGTACCGACTAAGTGCTTAAATCCTCCTTCAAATTCCTCGCATGAAAAAAAATTACATTCTACCTCTTCGGGAGAAAATTAGTTTGGGAACTTTTATAAAAGTGTCGGAACCACTGGGAACGAGCATATGACCACAGCTATAACCACAGAGCTCTGCGTGATAGAGGTAACTTCTATTAAAATACGAGGGATGTTCCAAAAGTAAGTTTCGTCGTTTTTTTAAAAAGTGAAGATGGTAAAGCAGATGAAGCAAACAACTGCCATAAGAATCGACACCTATTGCTGGTTCAACGACGGAAAGAGCGTCAGCAGAGGAGAAACGATGCATGAGTAGAGTCCCGAAGAAGATAGAGTAGCAGTAGACTGGCGTGCCCGAGGTTATTTGAGTACAAATCACGATGGCAGATGGACGTGTACTGAAAACGTGGTCGACAATGGAAGTACATGCTGTTATCCGGTATGAATGGGCATGTAGGACTAGTGTGTCCATCATCCATGGACGCCTACAGACTGTGTATGGTGAAGAGGTCATGTCTCATCAAATTGTTGGTCGCTGGTGTTGCATGTTCAGTGAAGGAAGGCACCTGTTCCATGCACTGAAAGCCGCACTCTCGGGACGTCACTTCCAAAACAATGCCGAGGTGGAGAAGGCTGTGCGACAATTCCTTGCATAGCAGGGCACCGAGTTTTACCAGAGTGGTTTCTTCAAACTGATTGCAAGCTATGACAAATGTCTCAATGTCGGTGGAGACTATGTTGAAAAATAGTGCAAGGGGTATATTTCATGATTGCATGGTGTATTTGTATTGGTAATAAAGTTTCCATGTGAAAAAAAAATGACGAAACTTACTTTCAGAACATCCCTCGTAGATAATTGTTAACAAATTACTTCATTTTAGCAATGGGACAACTGTGTGCAACCAAGCGAGGTGGCCGTGTATCGCATTTGGGAGGTCCCACGTTCAAATCCCGTGGCCGGCCAATTTGACATGGGATTTTTCATAGTTTCCCCAGTAGTAAAGGCAAATGCCGAATGGGATATTTACAAGCCATGAATCATCCTCACCATTTCATCCTGTATCATATCCACTTAAATTAATATCAGTTGAAATTTGCTCCATAAAACACACTAACATTAGAAAATAATAGACAATCAATAGTTCCATGGCCTACCCTACTGTATAGACACAGTCCATTACTCCTGATATGGCCTCGTAGGTAGAAGGCGTATAAATACAGCTGAATTAAAAAAGTGTACAGATAGGGGGAAAAAAACGGATCGACTAAAATATGAGGGCGTTAAAGCCAAAGTGGTGTAAGTCATGATTTTAAAATGTTTAACCTCAGTATTGCAATGCAATGTCGCGGTATAGATCATTCTGTTAGCAGGAAGAGTCGTTTAAGTCCTATTATGTTCATACACTATCGGTCTTACTAATAATCCAGTTGTAACATTTATAGCAGGAATATACACAGTTCAGGAGAAAATGTACTAATAATCCTTGCATAAGGCTGAATGTGTGCAACGCTTTACACAGCCTGGCCTCCTTGTATAAACATGACGTAAATAATCAAGATGGCCGATATCCGTAACAGCCGGTCGTTTCGTAGATGTCTGAGATTGAATTTTGAGGCTATGCATATTCTGAACTGCTTTTTGCGGAATTATAAACATTGTTCCTTGTTTGCGGGACATATTTCCATATCTGTACCCATGATTACAGCTTTCTGAAAACAATATAATGAAATACTGAAACTATATTTTCTTTCGGCAGACAACACGCTACAGTTTGTTCACTGCTCCGACAGATGGCGTACCGAAGTCCTTCATAGCCAGGGGCTAGTAACGTCATCACCACGTGTTTTATGACGTTTCACGTACAAACCCGGTGTAACCCTTGGCAGTTATGCCGGTTGTCGACCAAGAGCTAAGCTAAGCTTCTAACTTAGCTTAGCTCACATACAGTGAGGGATTTCATATATAGTTGTGCCGGATTTCATATGTAGTTTTGTAGGCACAACTACATATGAAATCTAAACTAACTTAGCTAAGCTAAAGTAACTTAGCTTAGCTCTTGGTCGACAACCGGCATTATACTGTGTTTATTGGTAATACGGCTTATGTAGAACTTGCGCGGAGAACAACCAAACAACCGTTCAACGCGAATATAAGCAGCTTTTATTAGTAAGGCTTTATATGTATATGTATACGTAGGAAGGAGAACAGTATTAGGAGAGATTACTATAATGCATCTAACAAAACCTTGTTTCTCTCAATGCATAAAACATGATTTACGCCAATTTGGTTTTAACCCCCTCATATCTAAGTTGCCGAGATGAGCCACTGCGCATGCCTAGCGGCATTCACAGGATAGCTTGGAATGTACTGAAATTTCTTCTAGTGTCCACTGTTGACTTAGCCCATTTCGAAACCCAAATAAGCTAGTAAAATTCGCTGTCTGGGAATAATCCGTTAGTTAGTTTAATATTTTCTTACACAGTACAGTTTTTTTCATTAACCTACACTTAAAAGTTTACATATAGGCCTACTTATAAACTACATTTCTTATAAGTTTAACACACACATTTACAAATTAATAATTTACATACAAATATTCAATACATGTACAATATTTAAATATGCTCATTTTACTACAATACAATACTACAATAAATTTTAATATTATTTCTACCTCTATTTTTACAGTATATGGAAGATGAATTATACAAATTGAATGATAAATTTAAGAATATAGTATATACACACTTACAAAGAATAGAGATCACTTATATTATAAAAAACAGTTTGATAAAAGAAATGATTTGAGCATTTTCTTAAATGAAATTTCTGTTTTTGTGATGTTATATGAGAGGGGAGTGAATTAAATACCTTAGAGCAGCATTTCTCAACGTTTTGAGCCCGAGGACCTCTAAAATGTCTAAAAAAATTTGCGGACTCCTAATTTTACATCCCACTTTTAAAAGAAGGCCTATATTCTTATTATTTGGGGTATTATTATAGGTCATTATAACGAAATATGTGTAAAAAAATTTCCACTTTCTTTATGATATTTTTTAAAAGTGGTCCGCGGACCATAGGTTGAGAAACGCTGCCTTAGAGCATAAGTAGTATGGAGAAGATTTTCGAATATATGGGTAGTGTGTTTCGTCAGTGCTATGCTGTTTTTATGTCGGGTGTTGTAAGAGTGGTAGTCAGAATTAACTTTGATTAATTAAGTAACGCTCTGAAATCAACTACAAGAGTCGGTCCGCTCTTTTTCCCCTACCTGTACAACAGGAGGAAACCGTAAGCTCGTTATTTCACGAAATACGAATAACTTACATATATTATAGCTACATCAATATACGGTAATGAAAATGTAGCGGAAGTAGTAAGGGGTGGCGTTTAATCCAAAATGGCCGCCACCCGACCCCGCCCCGGCGTCGCGACGTCGCCCCCCTTGAAACATGTCACGACATGCACCAACGCGAGGTCCTTTGCTCCATGACGTCATAGGAATTTTTCAAACAAAAGGATACGGTCTTATGCGTTATTGTATTCCCTGGTTCATACCTACAGTGCAATGCAGGTAACGTAGGAATGAAACGATATGTAATGTTTACACATAGTTATAATAATAAGCTATTGCATCTTTCCGTATTCTGTTAACAAGTGACTCGCACACAAATACGTCTGTCTGGGAATATGATTGTATAAACAGATTTTCTCATGTATCCTAATGGCTAAAACATGTCGTTATAAGGGTCGCATTCCAAACATATCTTATCTCTCTTTTTTTTCTTAGGGGAGAGAGAATTTTAAAGGTGTGACGTCTAAGCACTATACATAACATCCTGACTAAGAGGAAAAGAATTCCTTTCAACAGCTTATCTTTTTTTGCGAAACAACAAAAAACACGGAAGTGTAGCCCTGGAATGTATCCCTTGGCTTGTTTAGAGATAAAATATATGATACAATCTTTTCTCTTGGGGGAGAGAGAATTTTAAAGGTGTGACGTCATTAATGTAAGTGTTTCAGTTTTCTGTATAAATACAGGTTTCTGTACAGTTCTAAGTTAAGAGTGACCTTATAGTGTGTTTGCGAAGTCATCCATCTGATCCTCTGGTAAGTAATCATATTTTCTTTTATTTACTAATAATTAAGTGACAGTTTATTGTTTTTTTTTTTTTAATGATTGCGCTGGGCTTTTATAGTGAAGCCGCTCTTTATTAATTGACTCAAGGATTTTATAATAACAGTTTTAGTACAAAATGTTTGTGGTTCAGAGCTATGAAAATTGTAAGTAAAAATAAAAGCTAATATATGTTCATTGTGTGCGTTTCCACCTAATTATATAGATAGTTTGAATTAAAGAAGTTTCGGTGTCACAACAAAACAAATATGAAAGCCCGCGTTGTGCCCTTTCGTCCTAAGGTGTTCCGACGCCTCCCCGACGCTCTAGTTGTGCCCTTTTGGCAAAAATACGTCATGGGTGTCATATGAAAGCGTGCGATGTGCCCTTTCGTCCTAAGGTGTTCCGACGCCTCCCCGACGCTCTAGTTGTGCCCTTTTGGCAAAATGTCGTCATGGGTATCATATGAAAGCCCGCGTTGTGCCCTTTCGTCCTAAGGTGTTCCGACGCCGCCCCCCGACGCCCTAGTTGTGCCCTTTTGGCAAAAAGACGTCATGGGTGTCATATGAAAGCGCGCGATGTGCCCTTTCGTCCTATGGTGTTCCGACGCCGCCCCCCGACGCCCTAGTTGTGCCCTTTTGGTAAAAATACGTCATGGGTGTCATATGAAAGCGTGCGATGTGCCCTTTCGTCCTATGGTATTCCGACGCCGCCCCGACGCCCTAGTTGTGCCCTTTTGGCAAAAATACGTCATGGGTGTCATATGAAAGCGTGCGATGTGCCCTTTCGTCCTATGGTGTTCCGACGCCGCCCCCGACGCTCTAGTTGTGCCCTTTTGGCAAAATGACGTCATGGGTATCATATGAAAGCGTGAGATGTGCCCTTTCGTCCTGTGGTGTTCCGACGCCGCCCCCGACGCCCTAGTTGTGCCCTTTTGGCAAAAATACGTCATGGGTATCATATGAAAGCGCGCAATGTGCCCTTTCGTCCTATGGTATTCCGACGCCCTAGTTGTGCCCTTTTGGCAAAAATACGTCATGGGTGTCATATGAAAGCGTGCGATGTGCCCTTTCGTCCTGAGATGTTCCGACGCCGCCCCCGACGCCCTAGTTGTGCCCTTTTGGCAAAATGACGTCATGGGTGTCATATGAAAGCGTGCGATGTGCCCTTTCGTCCTAAGGTGTTCCGACGCCCTAGTTGTGCCCTTTTTGCAAAAATCCCACCACGCATACTCAGGTCCTTTGCTTTATGACGTCATGGGGTTAGAATTGAAACATGTCACAACATGCACCAACGTGACGCTACTCTCCGAGCAACACTAGGATGTAGTCATGCTTTCTAAATAACTTTTCGATGACGTGTATAGATACATGTTTCCGTACATTCCTAAGTTAGGATAAGATCTTGTAAATACATGTCTTTTATACAAAACTCTCCGAGCAACACTAGGATGTAGTCATGTTTTCTAAATAACTTTTCGATGACGTGTATAGATACATGTTTCCGTACATTCCTAAGTTAGGATAAGATCTTGTAAATACATGTCTTTTATACAAAACTCTCCGAGCAACACTAGGATGTAGTCATGTTTTCTAAATAACTTTTCGATGACGTGTATAGATACATGTTTCCGTACATTCCTAAGTTAGGATAAGATCTTGTAAATACATGTCTTTTATACAAAACTCTCCGACCAACACTATGACATGGTTATGCTTTCTAAATAACTTTTCGATGACTTAGTAACAGCTACCTTGAGATATCTTTAAGTAAGTAGAGAGAGATAACGCAAACATAACAAATACGTTACAACACAGGAAAATTCGAAAGATTCATACTTTCTAAAAATAACATTTCGATAGCTAGTATAAATAGACGCATCTTACTTCCACGTCTCAGTGTACTACAACGCTTTCTACACATAAGGTGAAACAGAACAGATTACTCGAACAAGTAGTAGCTGAATCAAGGAAAAGAGTTAGAGATTTATCACCGGAGAAACAGTTTTACAGCTTTGTTGTTACAGAGAGGTGAGTGGTAATGCATTAAAAACGCATACAGTCATGTGCTAATTATTTCCGTTACATTCATGTGTTGTATTTTTCCATTACAGATTCAGTCATATTTGAGTGTAGCAAAAATAATAATAATAATAATGTCAGCCCCTATCTATATTATTTCCTCTGATTCTGAGAGCGAAACGGATAGTGTTACACTATCTGAATCAAGGCCGGAGATTTATACAGTCTCTAGTTCTGATTCAGATGATGCAATAGAGACCGTGACGCTGTCAGACTCGGAGGACGACGCAGTTGTTGAATCTGATGATGAGCTAGTTTCAAGCGAGGAAGAGTTGGATATGATGTCTGGCAATGAGGGGGAGGGTACTTCTTCGAATTCGGAGAATCGACCCTCCCCATTGTTTACAGTTGTCGAGAGTACTCGTAAAGAGTACAAAAAGTTCAACTCTGCCGGCTTGCAGCTAGTGGTACGACTCAAAGAACCAGCTGAAAATGCAGGACCCAACCCCTTTGAGACGGCTCTTAAAGCCGTTATAGACCATGCCCTAGTCGATACGAGAGACCATGACATGGTAGGGATCTCGATTTTCAATGAGGAAAACGAGGTCGATAAGCCGATTGGTATCTCCTTTAGGCGTAAAGATCAGATCAGTGTAGATGTGATTTCAGGCGTCGTAAGCAAAGTATGCCAGTCGAACGCTCGCTTCAATGCCACCGACCGTTTGCGTTTGGTTCTGGACATTGTCCGTATGCCGAACGGAAACGGAGGACGCGGCGACGGTATTCCTATGAAGGGGCGTACGACAGGTGTACTTGCCCATTTGAAGACAAGCGTAGTCTTCGTACAGGCAATCGTGAACTGTTTAGCATTCGCCATAATCATCGCTATTGCTAGAGTTAGCGATCGTAAAAAGTATTCATCCTACATTAAACACATGACAAGCAAAAAACTCAAAGCAGAAGTGGACGATCTGATCAGAAACTCAGGTGTCGATCTCTCGCGAGGTGGAGGTATCCCTGAGCTGGAGAAGCTTCAAGCCTATCTTAAGGATTCTTATAGACTTGTAGTTTACAGCGGCTTTAATCTCGATTCTGTACTGTACGACGGCGGTAATGTGGGGAAAGAAATACTTTATCTACTCTATGACAGAGACACCCTCCATTACCATACCATAACAAACTTGACCGCTGCAATGGCTAAACATTTCGTTTGTCCAGGGTGTTTTAAAGGGTTCAAGAGAGGAGCGCAACATTCCTGTCATTACGTCTGCTTCTGTTGCCGAACGGTGCCTCCTTGCGATTCTAACAAGAAGGTGGTGAAGTGTGCCGATTGTCGTAGAGAATTTCGCGGACCGGGATGTTTCGAGAATCATAAGCGTACCAAGGTTCAAGGGCGCACTGTATGCATGGCTATGCAGAACTGTCTAAACTGTGGTAAGTTTACGACATTTCAGCGGAAACATGAATGCTTCAAAATTTATTGTACCGTATGTAAAAGTAATCAAGCAGAGACAGGACATGAATGTTACATGGCACCGCTGAAAGAGACTAAGCGTTCAAACAAGGTATTGTATGTGATATTCGACATAGAAACAACACAGAATACCCGTATCAAAGACAATACCTTTCTTCACGTCCCCAATCTGATTTGTGCACAGCAGTTTTGTTCTCTTTGCGAGACATCGCAAGACGAAGAGTGCGCCAGATGCGGGCAACGCAGTCATTCTTTCTGGGAAGATCCCGTCTGTGGATTCATGGACTATCTGAGAATGGATAGAGCGTTCGATAGGATCATTGTTATTGCTCACAATGCTCGAGCGTTCGATCTCCAATTCATTCTCGACTACGCTATTAGGCAACAGTGGACTCCCGACTTGATTATGTCTGGATGCAAGATCCTTTGCATGAAGATGCACCATCTAACTTTTCTAGACAGTCTGAACTTCATTCCGCTGCCTCTGCGTAGTTTCCCTCAGACCTTTGACCTAAAAGACGCTGTTAAGGGCTACTTTCCACATTTGTGGAATACGGCACAGAACCTCAACAGTATTCTCCCACATCACCCGAACCAAGATCTTTACGGGCCGGACACCATGTCTGTGAAAGATAGAGAAGTTTTCAAGACTTGGTTCGAGACCGTTAAAGATCTGCCGTTCAATACCCGTGTAGAACTGGAGAGGTATTGCCAGGCCGATGTTACTGTACTGAGAGAAGCCTGCACTCTCTTTAAAAATCTGTTCAAACAAATTGCCAATATAGATATTTTCCTAGAGTCTATTACTATTGCATCGGCCTGTAACAGAATATTTAGACAGCTATTCCTTAAACCTGAGACCATTGGCATTGCTCCCTCCTGTGGCTATAGAAAAGCAGACAGGCATTCCCGTAAATCGTTGATGTGGCTTATCCACGAAGCCAAGGAGAGGAATGTATTTATACGTCATGCAGGTAACGGACGTGAAGTACGGCTTCCCGAACTTCCCCAATGGAAGGTGGACGGTTTCTGTGATGAAACAGGAGAGGTTTTTGAATTTCTCGGCTGTTATTATCATGGCTGTCTCTGTCAACCGAACAGAGATGTACCCTTGATGGATTCTTCAGAATCCCATGCCGAGAGGTACGAGAACACCATAGGCCGACTGGACATGATCCGATCAAAGGGTTATACCGTCCACGTGACGTGGGAATGCAAGTTCGATGTTATTCTCGAACAGTTCCCCGCACTGAGAGAGGACCCCTTGGTCTGTGATGTCCCGTTGGTTCTTAGGAACTCTGTCTACGGAGGACGTACAGAAGCCATGCGGCTCTATCGTAAGGCGGATGAGACAAAAGAAGAGAAAATCCTATACAGCGATATAATGTCCCTATATCCATCCGTCTGTAAATACAACAAGTTTCCTATCGGTCACCCCACTGTTCACGTTAGTGACCAGTGTACAGATATAGATTCAATGATGAAGAAAGAAGGCCTCATTAAATGTACTGTCCTACCACCGCAAGGGCTCTACCATCCCGTTTTACCTTTCAGGTGGAATGGTAGGCTCTTGTTTCCCCTTTGCCGCACCTGTGTTATGACTGTCGAACAAGGTAGCTGCAAACATGCGAAAGAGGAAGAGAGAGTGCTCACTGATACATGGGTAGTTGATGAAGTGAGACTAGCTGTAAATAAGGGCTATAGGGTGATGGTAATCCACGAATTTCTCGAATACGATGTCACGCAATACTCGCGTGAAACTCGTGAGGGAGGGTTATTCGTGGATTACATCAACCTTTTCCTCCAGATTAAGACAGAATCCAGCGGATACCCTGGTTGGGTGAAAACAGAGGCCCAGAAACAGGAATATATCGATTTGTTTTACGAACACGAAGGTGTTAAGTTAGACCCCAAACAAATCGTGAAGAACGCTGGAAAAAGGACCATTAGTAAGCTTTGTTTGAATTCCTTCTGGGGAAAGCTCGTCCAGAGGTCTAACCTGGGTAAAACAAAGCTTATTACGGAGCCTAAAGAGCTGTATAGGTTCCTCACGACACCCGGAATTGAAATTCAGAGACTACTTTTTGCAAATGACGAAGTCGTGTGGATTAATTGGATCCCTATAGAGGAGGAACAGGACTCTCTTCCTCATACTAGTGTCGTTCACGGTGCTTATGTGACATCGGGAGGTAGAATGAACCTCTACGGCTACCTGGACAAGCTAGATCGTCGAGCCATCTACTGTGACACGGACAGTGTGATTTATACACAGACGCCTGACGACGCTAAAAGGTACACTGTGCCTTTAGGTGACTATTTAGGCGACATGACCAGTGAACTTACAGACTACGGGGAGGACGCGTACATTTCGGAGTTTGCAAGCGGGGGCCCTAAGAACTATGGTTTTAGGGTTACCGTTCCCTCAAACAGCACCGCAAATACCTCTGTGTGTAAAGTCAGAGGTATTACTCTTAATTATAAGACGTTGCAGGATGTCAACTTCGACGCCATTAAAACCATGGTTTTAAATGGTGATCCTGCAGCAACTATCTCTGTGAGGACAGAGAGGAAAATTAAGAGAAAGCCTGGCCCACAGATCGTGTCTGAAGGCGAGAATAAGATATACCGACTCTGTTTTCGAAAAAGACGCAGAGTTAGTGGAGGGTTCGATTCCCTCCCGTTCGGGTATAAATAGAAACGAGACGAGAGCACCATCTCAGTATGGACTCGTCGTCGTCTCTGGAGTGTGCGTCAATTAGAAAATTATTGGATTTTAGAACGCTTATTCATCACACAGGTGAAGAGTTGAAGGTGTTGTCCCCTGAACTTTTAACGGCATGCGGAGCCGAGAGCATATATTTAGTGTATCATAAATTACCTGAAAGTGTGCAACGTAACGATCTTTTAAAAAAGTGTCTTAGATGCTTTAAACATTACCCTGATTCTCCTTACGATTGCTTGGATGGACCCCCACCTATGATTAAACATTGTTATGGTTGTAATAAAATTTGACCATCCCTTTTCTTTGATTGTATCAGGTCCGTCTTTTTCTGGAAAGACGACTTTCTGTGTAAAACTTATTAATAATTTACACCATTTGTGTAACGTGAGCAAATACGAAAGTATTCTGTGGTGTTTTAGTGAAAGTAACGCTGTCCCTCCCCAGACAAAATTCAATACTACCGTGACATACCACGAAGGTCTTCCTGACTTTAAACAAGAACATTGTACTAAACCCAGACTCATTATTCTAGACGACTTACTGGACAAAGCTTATTCGACAGAAGTGAGTTCTATATTTACAAAAGGTTGTCTTCATAGAAACATTTCAGTTATTCTCATAACACAAAACCTGTTTCACCAGTCTGCTCACAGCAGAGACATCTCTTTGAACACAAAGTATATGGTCTTGTTTAGAAACCTGAGAGATAAAAATCAAATTACTTTTCTAGCACGACAAGTGTATCCTGAAGATTGGAGGTCTTTCTACAGAGCTTTCCAAGACGCAACAAGAAAACCTCACGGTTATTTACTAATAGACTTTTGTCAAAGAACAAACGATTTACTTAGATTTAGAACTAAAATATTTCCCTCGGAGGTTACAAAGGTTTACGTCCCTGTAAAGGATGAAAAGGATAAAATCCAATTACCATATGTTACAAGTTCTTAAAAAGGCAACTCCCAAGGTACGAAAGGTTATTCTAAAAAGTGCAAACAAAAACCTGATACTTGCTATTATAGACTGTGTTCTTAATGTTTTGAACGGTCAGTGTAAATTATCTTCGTGTTCTAAACGTAAGCTGTTTAAACATAAACATTCCTTAAGACATCTTCTAGATAGGAACGTATCCTTGTCTGAGAAAAAGAAAACTTTGGTACAGAAAGGAGGATTTTTAATTCCTCTCTTGTCCTCAGTGTTATCCGTCTTGGGATCTTTAACATAATGTTACAGAAAATGTTTCTGGTTAGTGCTAAAGAGTACAAGCGTTTAAAACGTTGTGTCGAAGGTTCAAACCCGGCAGTTGATGTTACGGATCCGTACAAAGAGTTGGTTAAAATACGCGAGAGTGAGGATCCTATATTCAAGAGAAAACAGAACAGAATACTCGAACAGGAAGTAGCTGAATCGAGGAAAAGAGTTAGAGATTTATCACCCGAGAAAAAACCCATCTCCGAGGACGAATCTAAACGTAACGTTATAGGTGATGTAGCAGGTAAATATTTATCGGCTTATGTAACATCGCCAAAACTTGTAGACACACAGTTTGGAATCTATAAAAAGAAAGAGACGGGAGAGTACATGATAGGTAATTTTAAAATTCAATTGTTAAACAATAGTTTGATCATTAACGGTATAAAATACGATGCGAGTGCAGGTTTATGGGAGTTGCTTACTAGGAAGAAGGTGGATATGAATCTTGTTACGCAGGAAGACCTCGACACGTACAAAGACATTTTAACTAGGACCGAAGGACATAAGAGCGATATTAAAACCGCTAAAACAGTTAAATACAAACAAGTCATTGCAAAATTGTTTCCAACGAGAGAGCTTAGGTGGAGTACCTATAAACAACGGAGATGATGAATGAAACATTACACAAGTTGTATTACGACCCTGAGGCATCTACGGGTTTTTCCACTCTTGCTAAACTTTCACAAGCTTCTAGCATTACAGATAAAAATATCGAGGAATGGTTAGTTGAGCAGGATGTTTACTCCTTACATAAACCAATCAGGAGAAAGTTTCCTAGGAATCCGTATTCTGTAAATAACCTTTACGACGTGTTTGAACTTGATCTAGCCGATGTACAAAGCATTGCACAACATAATGACAACGCAAGATATTTACTTGTTGTTATCGATGTGTTTTCCAAATACGTATGGGTTGTACCTTTAAAATCTAAAAGAGGTAAGGATGTGACAGAGGGATTTAAACAGGTGTTGGAGAAGTCCGCTAGGAATCCTGTCGCTGTAAGAACCGATAGGGGTAAAGAATTTCTAAACAAATCTTTTCAAGACTTGTTAAGGAAAGAGAATATAGAGTTTCAAGTGTGTAGGAATCCCGATGTTAAATGTTCCGTCGTGGAAAGGTTTAATAGGACCCTAAAAACTAAAATGTACAAATATTTTACTTTCAAGAACAGTTACAAGTATCTCGACGTGTTGGATAAGTTTGTGAAGGGATATAACGATAGCGTACACAATACAACAGGAATGGCCCCTAATATGGTTAGCGATAAAGATGTTTTGAAAATATGGCGACGTATGGCAAAGAAACAGAGTCGTGTGAAACCGAGACCTGTAAAGTTTTCGGTAGGGCAAACGGTAAGAATAGGTAGAGAGAAAATGAAATTCGCTAAAGGTTTCGAGCAAAACTATTCTACAGAAATATTCAGAATCGTCAAGGTCATTAAACATTCTCCTCAACCTGTATATGAACTAGAAGATCTCAAGGCCAGTCCTATTTTCGGACAGTTTTACAGTTATGAGCTCACACCAGTAACTATTGGGAAAGACACTGTTTACAAGATAGATAAAATTCTACGCAGTCGTAAAGTAAGGGGTAGTACCGAACATCTCGTTCGCTGGAGAGGTTACGGTCCCGAGTTTGATTCCTGGGTTAAAGCTAAGGATTTAGCGTAATGGGAGAAGAAGAATTTTACGTTACTCTCCTGAGCGATGCATCGTACAAATCATTTCCTAGTAACACCCTTGCTAGTTTCCAGGTGCAGTTGGCACAGAGCATAAAGCTGGAGAGGAATCATTGGGATGTGGGCTTGTGCGAAATTAGTTACTCTCAAGGGAATGTATCGGAAACGAAAGCTTCGACACCAAATGAAACATCGGAATCTAAATCTGTGAAAACAAATCTAAATAGGAAAGAACTTGTTTTTATATACTGTAATATAATAAAACCGCAACTTGTAGGAGATGCGTACGTTAAATGTCTTAGAATTATTCAGTTTCCTTTAAATACAGCAACTCATGTCTTTCCTGAAGTTTATTATGTTCCTGTCGAATCTTCCGAATTTCAGGTGATAGGTATAGAAATGACAACAAAACTAGGAGAACTAGCTAACATAACGGATAGCACTAAACCTACGATGCTCGTTTTACATTTTAAAAAGAGAAGGCAGATGGTGTTATGAGTTAGTTTGCGATGGACCACCTTACAGCATACTACGTGAATCAGTCGGGAGGGCGTCTAGGCAATGGTGGTCCTTTCTACAGCGGCAGCCCCTATGTTCAACACGGTAGTGGAATAGGTAGTTTCTTGGGAGGATTATTTAGAATGATAAAACCAATTCTCTTTTCGGGTGCTAAAGCGGTAGGTCGTGAAACTCTTTCGGCAGGAGCAAATATTTTAACCGATATAGCTAGTAGAAAGGAAGGTGATAAGGTAAAAGATATTATTGCTAATAGAGTAAACGAATCAACTCAGAAACTCGTGAATAAAATGAAGGGTAGGGGTAGAAAGAGAAAAAGGGCGTCTCCTAAGATGCGAGATATATTTAGCGATGTAAAGAGGAGAAAGTAGTCAGTCGTGTAGAGATGTTTGCCGTGACAAAGTCAGAGTTCGACCTTTTCGAGAGGAGCCCTATTCAAACATCGGTGGTGGGAAATGTTACTACATTATGCAAAGCCATTACTCCGGTGGAACAGAGCGTTCTCGAATTCGTGGTTGCTGCAGACAGCGAACATTATACAGATTTAAATGTACAACTCATGGTGGAGGGAAAATTCGTTAAAAGCGACGGGGCAGATATAGGTGAAGGCGATAAGGTTACAGGAGTAAACAACTTGCTTCATTCACTTTTCAGTCATCTCAGCGTTTCCTTGAACGGGACATCAATCACCCCTTCGGAGGACTTGTACAATTACAGGTCTTACCTTGAAACATTGTTTGCATACGGTGAGGATGCTTCTAAAACTCATCTGACAAACGGTTTCTGGTATGCCGATAAAGCTATCGAAGGTTTGACACAACCTAAAGAATTGGTGGCATTAAACGGAACGTTGGGACCTAATGTTAAAAACGACGGTTGGACCGAAAGGTACAACAAGTCTAAGAATTCTAAAGTATTAGTCATGATAGGTAAACTACACGGTGATATTTTCAATCTGTCTAAACTTTTACTGCCTGGAGTAAACATGCATATAAGACTTACGAAAGCAAAGAGAGAGTTTTATCTCTTGGGTGAAAACGACAATTCAAAAGTCTTCTTTAAGTTTCTCGATGCAGGTCTGTACGTGAGGAAAATTAAAGCTTCGCCCAGCATTCTACTAGCACACATCAAAACTCTAGAGAAAGGTCATAATGCTCACTATCCTATCACAAGAGTGGATTTGAAAACATTTACGTTTAGTTCAGGAGCAAGCTCCATTTCTATAGATAATGCATACATTGGTACTCTACCTAAGCGTCTTCTCTTCTCCATGGTGAAAAATTCTTCTTTCTCCGGCACAGTGGAGTCCAATCCCTACGAGTTTCGACATTTTGCTTTGAGTTCTTTTGCTTTGTACGTTAATGGACAACAGATTCCATCAGAAGGATTACACATTTCCACAGATCATGAGAAGACTACTACTCTAGCTTACGATACACTTTTTAAAGGTTCGGGGATCCATCATAGCAATAGCGGGATGCTAATCACTCACGACATGTATATAAATGGGTATTTCACACTGATGTATGATCTTACGCCTGATGTTTCGGCATCGCATGGTCATAGAAGTTTGCCCTGTAGTGGAAACATTAGAATAGAAGCAAAGTTCGATAAGGCTTTAGAACAAGCCATCACTTGTATCCTCTACTCCGAATACGACAACTCTATCGAGATCACTAAAGATAGAAGAGTGATTACAGATTTTTAGAATAATGAATAGTAACCAAATAAACTATGCTTTACGTCACGTAGAAACATTCGGTGGGGTTTACCCTAGCGATATGTTACCATCTGTTGTAACGCATAAACCTAAGATTTATGTCATTAACTTTGATCCTCATTCTTCACCTGGTTCTCATTGGGTTGCCGTGCTTTTCAAAAATCAGAATTTTGCCTATTACTTTGATTCTTATGGCCTACCACCCATCATTCCTGGGATAACAAAATTTATAAAACAAAACTCTATACAATGGCTGTACAACACTCAAAGACTCCAGGGACCGACAACGGCAGTATGTGGACATTATGCCTGTTTGTTCACATACTTCATGAATAATGGCTGGACGATGCAGGAGTATGTAAACATGTTTACTACGTCTCCAGACATAGAGGTCGTCCGCATCTTCCACAAATTCCTTGGAACTCTCTGTGGAACGAGGAAAGTTGGAGGTCAGAGATGTTTTCCAGGACATGTGCATTGTAAGTATCTATCTACAGGGATTTATTGTTAGCTTGGAAAAGTAGGTTGCGCTCAAGTTAAAACTCTTACTTTCTGATTTCAGAACGAAAAGATATAAAGCAGCTCGATTTCATCGGACTAGCTCAGTTTCGTTGCAGTGTCTGGAACGAGAGGTCCTCCTAGTTCTATCGTGATGTCTTCATCATCAGAGACTACTACTACTGGCAAGAGCAAAACCAGCAAATGTAAAAAGGTATGTATATTCATTACTCATATGCTTGTATTGTATTGTTTGTTTGTTTATTTGATTGTTTTGTTTTCAGGTTTCATCATCAGGCCCCGTATAAAATTAGATTTCTTACGGGTATTGTTTTATGTGTTTCAGGTTTCGTCATCAGGATCTGTAAAGAAACAGAAGAAGATGGTGATCGACAAGGTTGTGAAGGAAGCTGTGTCGGCAACACTCCCAAGAGTTGCTCCTACAGTGCTAGCCCGCAGAACCTATTTCCTCAACAACAGAAAGGACCGATACATCAGTTTCGGATTCTACTCCATTGTGAATTACACTGGATGTGCGGAGATTGGAACTTCTAAAGGTGCTTGTGTTATTTTGTCGCCCTACCTCCTCTCTTCGTTCTTGTTACATTTACCTAAAATGTGTGAAAATATGTGTTATTCTAAACATTATCTGTTTAAAGAAGACTCTTTCAAATTACAGACACGTAAAGACTTGAAAGAATGTGTGATGCAATACGATAGTGCTCGTATTGTTTTACGTAATGATGACATTACTTACCTCGTTATGAATTCTATCATAATAAATGACATTATGAATAAGTTTGTACTAACGCAAAGCGAAGTGTTTAACTATATAAACAACAAACAAAGTGTTCCTGCAAGTTGTGAAATTCTGTCTTTATTAGACATGGTTACCGATGAAATAAATCATCCAGCTCTATTACTCTGAAACCATTTGTTTATACACTTTATTTCATAGGAGCGTGACAACCTTATGTTACGGGATAAGGTTGTGACGTTCTGAAATGAAACTATAACCTTAACCCATTCCTATTCCTTACAAAAGTCATTTCACTTAGTCGATAGTAATAGTAACAGTGTTCATCTGGAAGAAGAAAGGATGCTGAAAGGAAGAAGAAGAATTGGTTATGTAAGTATAAACCTATTTTATCTTTTCATACCTAGGGAGAGGTGGGAAATAATATGGTATTCATGCGTCCTTGTGCCATGTTGTACTATCTAGTCAACTTACCTTAGGAATGTACTGAAACCTGTATTTATACAGAAAACTGAAACACTTACATTAATGACGTCACACCTTTAAAATTCTCTCTCCCCCAAGAGAAAAGATTGTATCACATATTTTATCTCTAAACAAGCCAAGGGATACATTCCAGGGCTACACTTCCGTGTTTTTTGTTGTTTCGCAAAAAAGATAAGCTGTTGAAAGGAATTCTTTTCCTCTTAGTCAGGATGTTATGTATAGTGCTTAGACGTCACACCTTTAAAATTCTCTCTCCCCTAAGAAAAAAAAGAGAGATAAGATATGTTTGGAATGCGACCCTTATAACGACATGTTTTAGCCATTAGGATACATGAGAAAATCTGTTTATACAATCATATTCCCAGACAGACGTATTTGTGTGCGAGTCACTTGTTAACAGAATACGGAAAGATGCAATAGCTTATTATTATAACTATGTGTAAACATTACATATCGTTTCATTCCTACGTTACCTGCATTGCACTGTAGGTATGAACCAGGGAATACAATAACGCATAAGACCGTATCCTTTTGTTTGAAAAATTCCTATGACGTCATGGAGCAAAGGACCTCGCGTTGGTGCATGTCGTGACATGTTTCAAGGGGGCGACGTCGCGACGCCGGGGCGGGGTCGGGTGGCGGCCATTTTGGATTAAACGCCACCCCTTACTACTAGCGGAATTGAATGCATTGCAGTCAATTTGAAACAAGCTGGGAGGAAAAGGAAATGGTGGTGGGAAATGAAAAGCGCAATTCACAACAAAACAAAAAGAACTCTCTGTATATAAAATTTAAAGGTTCATGAAAACGACATTAAAAATAAAATGTTAAGAACAACATCAGTAATAACATCGTTCAGTTCTGAAAGAAATGCGGACTCGAAATATCACTAAATTACTTCTGATGTCAACTTCCTTATTTCTCAACTAATGCAAAGCCCACAGCAATGAATCAGGCATCAGAAGAAGACTTCTGACTTTTGGGGGGTGGAATATGATTGACGGGTAGACTGAATCATAATACTGGAGTCACGCTTACAAAAGAGCTGCTCTCTTAGCTTATGATTAGACCTGGGATTTTAGGCTCTAAAAAAAATTAGTTTTAGGTATCTAAAACAAGTAAATAGGCTTTAAAAATGGAAAATAGGCACTTAAAATATGCTTTAAGAATGTTTAAATAGACGGAAAATAGACTTTAAAATACTACGATATGCTGTTAAACTGTAACGTGATTTTTTTTGCTGTAAGAAGCGTGGTATAGGTATTCTTAACAGAAATACAGTAGAACCCCGATAATTCGAGCTAATTGGGGCTGAGGCTACCTCGAATTACAAAAAACTCGGATTTTACGGAAATATCACTAAATCAATGGGTAAATCGCAAATAAATGTTTAATGAGCACAATAATGGTTTAAATAATTAATAAATAAACAATATAATAGGCCTACATACCTGTGTTACGCCTGTAGGCATATGTATATATTGTCAAACATTTCAAATTTGCTACATCGGCATCCTTTAAGGATTAAGTCATTGTCTGACCCTTAATGGAGTGGAACGGGAAAGCGATGCTACTAGGAAAACACTTTTAATTACCATTGTAGAGATTACTGTATCAATACAGTATTCTTTTCTGAAAGGATGGGGAAATATGCACTGTACAATTGATTAACACGAGGTCCCGACAAAGAAAAATCGAACCTAACATTTTCTGTCAATCTGTAATAGAAATGCATTAGCAGTCTGAAACCAAGGTTATTTCTGTGTATTATGAACAGAAACCCTAAGTGGGACAGTTTTATCTGCATTTTTGTACATGGAAAAATTGAAAGAAAGCTCAAAATGTAACACATTCGGAAGTGCGTAAAACTTACTTGCGGACACCGTATAAAAACGGGATTTTACTTTAGTTTTACGGACAATTTTAATTTTCTTAAGACCAGCTCGAATTACACGGAACCTCGAAATACCGGGGCTCGAATTACCGAGGCTCTACTGTAACTGCAAAATTAAGACAGAATTTAAAAAAAAAAAGTTTATCAAAAACAGTTTTAGATTATATGAAAAATTAAATCACTACAAGCTTTCAATAACGGCTGCTGCCCAGCTCATGGCCTGCAGACATTGGGTGGTCGTGGGGTCAAACCGACAAATCCCTCGGCCGTATTGCGCTGCCTCCGTGAATAGTTTTCTAAATTACTGCCGGTACTGAAAATCCAACCCATGCCGCCTGGAAGAGGTCTCTAAAATTAATTAGAGGAGTCAATAGCAAAACCTTAGTTTTAGATTAATATGTAATATTGCAAACACCTGTTTATTGCTGTACTGGCAGAAAATAATCCTGCCATCAAAAGTCATCTCTGGAAATTGTACAAGCCCTTATTGTTGATTTCGTTTTAGGCATCAAAAACTATATTCACTTAAACAGATGGTCTTTCACTGGCGACTTGACATAGGCTAGTATGTCCCTTCTTACTATACATCTCCTACTTGTTCTTTTGAATTAGTCCACCCCCTCCCCCGCCAGTCAGCATTCCATGGCGACAATTGTTTGGGAAAATCAAGTTTCTGTGAAAAACCCACCCTCTGCTGTTCTGCTCTTCATTCAGGGATGTCCTTAAATGATTGTAAAAGATACAGAAGTAGAATTTTATTTTAAAAGTACAAAATAGGTATTTTAGGCACTAAAAGAGTAAAAATAGGCTCCAAAGGTCCAAACAGGCATTTTAGGGCACTATGAAACTCTATAAATGTGAGTGATTTATCATGAAACGTGAACATATTTAAAAATTTGCATGTTATTTCTTAAGGAACAAAATAGGCATCTGCCTTAAAAGCCCAGGTCTACCTATTATATCGTAGCATTCGCCAATACAAGACTTCTATTTTACTAGCATTTAATTTCACTGACCTTAGAAGATATACTCAGCTTATAACAGACGAACTCCTTAACTTCCAACATACCTAGAACAAAGAAGAACAATTATATAGATTTAGCTGCAAGTTAGAATTTCAAAACAATTCCTGGAATGTGATACATAATTTGAACTCAGATGTTAACATTGCGTGGAGGTGTCACACTAATTCAAAACTCAACTTCTGGAACACTCTAAAAAATTCTCAAACATTCTTAAACTTAACGTACAAAGCACCTTGTTACGTTCTTGGATATTTCTAATTTCTAGAATAGGCTATTCCGGGTCCACCGCTGTGGCGTAGGGCATGCATTCGCTCCTCTTACGCAGCGGGCCCGGGTTAGATTCCTGGTCGGGACAAATTACCTAGGTGGGGTTTTTCCTCGCCTGTGAGACAAATGTCGGGTAACTTTAGGCCCTTGTGGTCCCCAGATATAATCTGGCTGTGATTTTCTTCTTCATCCCGTCCTCGCCTTGTTTGGTGTGTGTGTAAATAGTATGTCTCGTCCTATGTGTTCGTGTTGTCTCGGAGGTGGCCCCGGCATTGGGTTGATCACTCATCCGGGGAGGCCCTCCATGTCCTTGTCTGGTCAAAAAAGTATGTATGTGATCGAAAGGTAATCCCTCTCCCGACAGGTCGCGGCCCTGTAAGGCCCGAGCGGCTTGCGTCGCTTAAATCCTAAAAGGGAGAGGTAAAACTACGATATAGAAGAAGAAAAATATTCCGGATGTTTTCTATTCCACGCGCCCCGCATTTAAGAAGAATTTCTAGAATACCTTCTATCAGAGCCATGAGCTTGAAATTGGCTGGGCGCAAGTAGGCACATAGATACTGTGCCACTAGTGAAAAATCTCATGAAAAGTCCATACCCATTTACTTTCATAAGCTACGTAAAAACCTGGTGAAGTGTTATATTTGGAGTATTGCTTTGTATGGATCAGAGACATGGACTTTGAGGAAATTAGAGAAGAAATATTTAGAAAGTTTTGAAATGTGGTGCTGGAGACAGATAGAAAATATAAAGTGGATGGACATGGTGACAAATGAAGAGGTTCTGAGTAGAGTGGGTGAGAAGAAGTCAATCATACACACAATTCGTCAGAGGAAAGCAAACTGGGTTGGGCACATTCTCAGAAGGAACTGCTTATTACATGATGTCGTAGAAGGAAGATTGGAGGGTACAACTAGACTTGGAAGAAGTGAGATGACAGTAGCTCACTGGGCGAGGGAGGAGAATGAAGAACACAAGCATATGACAACAGAGAGTTAAATAATAAGCAAAAGGAAGTACAAGACTATATATATTTATTAGATATCACAGACAGACACAGGTAAATACACAACAGGACGAGAAAATACACAATGCTCAGATCAGATAGTTTAAGAGACTTCATAATAACTCGCATAAACAGAATGGTATAGAATACTGATAGCGACCAAATAACCTAAAACTCATTATACCTTTTAAGTGCAGAATATATTCTCAGGAAAATAGGTGTTAAGTTCCAAATACACATAATTCTTTAAAGAGTCACTACTGTAAAATTGTTATAATCAGAGTACCTTTAAATCTCAACGACATGAGTCGTATGAAAGAAAATTACTAAGTCCGACAGCATATGGAATGCAAAATTCTCAATTAATAATATGCCAAAATTTAAATACCAGAAGAGTATCAAAAGGGAAAAATCAGAAATATATTCTCCTAAATCTGGCTTGATAAGGTCAGAAAGGCGAGCACGAAAGATTTAATATAGCAACTTTCAAGCAGAAGGCATTACTATAAGAAAACTTTCATAACGGAAACATATCGTAATATACACAGAATAAAATCTATTCTCAAGACGTTAAATTTTAACTTCAATTTGGAAAAGCAACTTGACTGACAAATAATGAGAAATATAATTCAGAAGAAAATTAAGTTAAATTTACCAGAAGGAAAATATCTAAGAATGAGCAATATAAAATGTATCACACTCTGTCATAAGCTAGCACTTCAATAAGGAACTATATTGAATTTCAAAATACAAATTATGTTATGACGGGCAAAATATGAAAACACTTCGAAATTGCAACTGACACTGGATAGATACCATAAGAAGCCTGCTTAATTTCAGAATAATCTTACCTTCCTAATAGGAGCAAACTCATCTGCAGCCATACGAATTACCTTTACACTAGGCCAGCATTAAATTTAACTTGCACAACAAATTATATTAGCCTGGCAGAATATGAAAGCTTGGTATAAGAAACTATATGAAAAAACCTTGCAAAGAATAGGCCAAATTTAACCCTCCAGAATGCAAATATCTTGTACAGTTACAATAAGAAGTCAGCTTAATTTCAGAATAAATCCTACTTTCCTTATAGGAACTAACTCAACTGCAGCCATACAAATGACCTTTACACTTGGCCAGCACCAAATTTAACTTTCTTCAATACAAATTATTTTAGCATGGGCAAAATATGAAAAGATTAGAATAAGAAACTGTATGAAAAATCTTGTAATGACTAGGCCAAATTTAACTTTCCAAAATGCAATTATCTTGTACAATTACAATAAGAAGTCAGCTTAATTTCAGAATAAATCCTACTTTCCTTATAGGAGCTAACTCAACTGCAGCCATACAATGACCCTTACACTTGGCCAGCACTAAATTTAACTTCCACAATACAAATTATTTTAGCATGGGCATAATATGAAAGATTAGAATAAGAAACTGTATGAAAAATCTTGTAATGACTAGGCCAAATTTAACTTTCCAAAATGCAATTATCTTGTACAATTACAATAAGAAGTCAGCTTAATTTCAGAATAAATCCTACTTTCCTTATAGGAGCTAACTCAACTGCAGCCATACAATGACCCTTACACTTGGCCAGCACTAAATTTAACTTCCACAATACAAATTATTTTAGCATGGGCAAAATATGAAAGATTAGAATAAGAAACTGTATGAAAAATCTTGTAATGACTAGGCCAAATTTTAACTTTCCAAAATGCAATTATCTTGTACAATTACAATAAGAAGTCAGCTTAATTTCAGAATAAATCCTACTTTCCTTATAGGAGCTAACTCAACTGCAGCCATACAATGACCCTTACACTTGGCCAGCACTAAATTTAACTTCCACAATACAAATTATTTTAGCATGGGCAAAATATGAAAGATTAGAATAAGAAACTGTATGAAAAATCTTGTAATGACTAGGCCAAATTTTAACTTTCCAAAATGCAATTATCTTATACAATTACAATAAGAAGTCAGCTTAATTTCAGAATAAATCCTACTTTCCTTATAGGAGCTAACTCAACTGCAGCCATACAATGACCCTTACACTTGGCCAGCACTAAATTTAACTTCCACAATACAAATTATTTTAGCATGGGCAAAATATGAAAGATTAGAATAAGAAACTGTATGAAAAATCTTGTAATGACTAGGCCAAATTTTAACTTTCCAAAATGCAATTATCTTGTACAATTACAATAAGAAGTCAGCTTAATTTCAGAATAAATCCTACTTTCCTTATAGGAGCTAACTCAACTGCAGCCATACAATGACCCTTACACTTGGCCAGCACTAAATTTAACTTCCACAATACAAATTATTTTAGCATGGGCAAAATATGAAAGATTAGAATAAGAAACTGTATGAAAAATCTTGTAATGACTAGGCCAAATTTTAACTTTCCAAAATGCAATTATCTTGTACAATTACAATAAG
This sequence comes from Ectobius pallidus, assembly GCA_964059195.1. Taxonomy (NCBI): domain Eukaryota; kingdom Metazoa; phylum Arthropoda; class Insecta; order Blattodea; family Ectobiidae; genus Ectobius; species Ectobius pallidus. The sequence continues at coordinate 185,132,534 of CAXKWD010000004.1, read as the reverse complement.
AAGTCAGCTTAATTTCAGAATAAATCCTACTTTCCTTATAGGAGCTAACTCAACTGCAGCCATACAAATGACCCTTACACTTGGCCAGCGCCAAATTTAACTTCTTCAATACAATAGGCCTGATAAACTATAACAAGAAGAATTTTCTGAATCGGTTTATATGGAAAATGTTTTATACATGGCAGATTACTTGAACTCTGATACTTTAACTTCAGACGGAAATCACGTGACTCGTGTTCTAGACAAGATGTAACTCTCAAACTCAAAACCCAGTAAAACAAGATATTAGCAAGATAGAGAAACATGAACAATTAACTAAATCCATAGCATACAATGTCTTCCATAAATAACATTAACTATGAGTTTCATTCGTATCAATATAAAATTTGTTGCATTCTAAGCACCGCTAAGTGTACCAATTTTTAATTTATTCATGTGACAACATGGCCGCCTAACGTTCGTTTTAACACCACATTTTTACTTGATAATCAGAATGCATACTTCCTAAGTTATGCCCAATAATTGGTTCCATAGTAATTTCAATAAATGGCCTAGGACGAAGTCTGAACAACTCCTCTCTTATTACATACAAGGAATGTAATTCCCACATGACATTTACAGGCGATACAAAAATGGCGATCATCATACTAACAAGAAACTTAAAGCTTGGTAAAAGAATATAATTAATAGGTGGCGATTCCAACCCGCATAAAGATAGTAGAGACTTACATTTTGAATTAGAGTTCACGTCCGAATGCACATACCTCACCGATGAACCCAGCAAGCAAGGGCACAATACGTCAAAGCAACACCACACTACATGGCAATCTCGGTTCTAACTGAGTAACCTCAATGGCTGACTCGCACAAGACCACGGCCAGAACTCCGCGCATGCGTAGAAAACAACTTCAAGGGAGAGAAAAAGTGAACTAGGCGCGCTCTAACAACGTAACTTAACAACAAAATGTCTCAATCTCCCCCTTGCGAAAAAAGAAAGTGAAAGCAGAATTACAAGGATATCGCCATAAATGTCTGATGGGAACCACAAACACAAGAATCAAATAGATATACTAAATCATACACTAACACAACCCTGAATATACAATACACAAAGTATATAGCACCATAAAATATGCAGTACTTACATCTAACCTTGGAATCTTAAAGTCTTAAACTTAGCAAGTCTTCAAAAAAAAAAATCATATGAGTTTAATAAGATTATAGTTCATTAGCTTGGGTACCATAAATCGATTCTGTAGGATTGAATCTGATCTAAGTAAATTGCAGAAAGTCTATAGAATAGAGTTCAAATATAGTCAGGCGCTATACATTGTGGTTCACTACCATCATTGATAGTTCGTTCAACTCTCATTCAATAAACAATAATTATTTACATGATCCTGAATACTCTGGAAATGTCTATGGAAGATAGTTCAATTTTAGGTTTCTCAAACGACGAATATACACAATTAATTTATACAAGTTGTAGGTTATAAAAATTAACTCCTTGTTGCACCTTGCAAACTTGGATAACGCCTTCTTCGGAGAATTGCTTATCATGGAATGGACGCACAAGAGCCACATAATAGAACATATGCGGAGAGCACAAACACTGTAAGGGGTCTTACCACTTCAGGAAAACACTCTCACCAAAATTAGACGTATTTTGAATAATCATCTCAGATGCCACTGGATATCTGCTCACAGAAGGTCAAAAAGTGCTGGAAGGAGTGGCTCCGGCCACCCATTCAGGTGACAAAACAAGCTGGGGCTGCAGTCCCCATGAGCCAGACCAACAGGCAAAGACGTGCGGATCCTCACGCCGAAACCAGAAGCAGGAACAGAAGACCAGGCATGCATGGTGCATGCTCTCACAGGAACAGCATAGCGTAGAAATCCTGAAGGCTCAAGGCATCACATCCATCAGAGGCATCAGACAGCATAGTACAAGTCAATTTGAAGGAAAAGGACAGAGCTCATGTCCAACCTTCCATCATATCAATGCAGCGAAGTCGACTTCAAAATATACTTTGTTAATTCATATATAGTGATTTCCATCTCTTGTCGTCTGTGACATCTTCATATTTGTGCATATTATGTCTTATCGGGCGACAACCCGATTAACTTGTCTTGTACTTGAGTGAATACTTATCAAGCTTATTATAGTCAAGATTATTATTATTAAGCTTGAAATAGAACCGTACATTTTAATGTTTGCCTTATCAACAACTCGACGAAAGGCACGCCATGTGCACCCCACTCCACCGGGATCCACCGAGAGGCGTACAAAGGACGTGAACAATAAGCCTCATACATAAAAATCATTCATGGGTAATTGGAATCACCACCACCATAATAATAAATAACTTTTTCAACAAATACCCTATTAAAATACCAAGCCATAAATCCATATAAAAAAATTAAGGTGCATATACTACACACCAAGTTACAACACATAAATTGTATATACATAATTCACAATAGCACCAGTATATAATACGAATGAAACTCAAAATACTTAATTTCCAAACATCATAATTTAATTAACCTAATTTCCTGAATAGAGAAGGACTCAAGGTAAGTTGGATGAGCCCAAAGCAAAACATTACTAGCCAAGCCTTGAGAAAGAGGGAACAATATCCAGAACACAGTCTTACTAATAATAATAATAGCTACAATCGGAATCACGCTTTATAAATAGAAATGCAAAAGAAGCCACGAGGATATAGCTAGCGAAAGACCATTCTGAACATACATGTGTACAAACTAAATGAAAACTGTACTGAATAACAGAGAACAAAGAATGATAAGTGGACGTGTAAAACACGGCCACCCTCCCCTACGGATGAAAAGAAGCTACTACCAGAGGAGAAGATCGAAGAGCAATGGCTACCACTGAGATGACAGTAGCTCACTGGGCGAGGGAGGAGAATGAAGAACACAAGCATATGACAACAGAGAGTTAAATAATAAGCAAAAGGAAGTACAAGACTATATATATTTATTAGATATCACAGACAGACACAGGTAAATACACAACAGGACGAGAAAATACACAATGCTCAGATCAGATAGTTTAAGAGACTTCATAATAACTCGCATAAACAGAATGGTATAGAATACTGATAGCGACCAAATAACCTAAAACTCATTATACCTTTTAAATGCAGAATATATTCTCAGGAAAATAGGTGTTAAGTTCCAAATACACATAATTCTTTAAAGAGTCACTACTGTAAAATTGTTATAATCAGAGTACCTTTAAATCTCAACGACATGAGTCGTATGAAAGAAAATTACTAAGTCCGACAGCATATGGAATGCAAAATTCTCAATTAATAATATGCCAAAATTTAAATACCAGAAGAGTATCAAAAGGGAAAAATCAGAAATATATTCTCCTAAATCTGGCTTGATAAGGTCAGAAAGGCGAGCACGAAAGATTTAATATAGCAACTTTCAAGCAGAAGGCATTACTATAAGAAAACTTTCATAACGGAAACATATCGTAATATACACAGAATAAAATCTATTCTCAAGACGTTAAATTTTAACTTCAATTTGGAAAAGCAACTTGACTGACAAATAATGAGAAATATAATTCAGAAGAAAATTAAGTTAAATTTACCAGAAGGAAAATATCTAAGAATGAGCAATATAAAATGTATCACACTCTGTCATAAGCTAGCACTTCAATAAGGAACTATATTGAATTTCAAAATACAAATTATGTTATGACGGGCAAAATATGAAAACACTTCGAAATTGCAACTGACACTGGATAGATACCATAAGAAGCCTGCTTAATTTCAGAATAATCTTACCTTCCTAATAGGAGCAAACTCATCTGCAGCCATACGAATTACCTTTACACTAGGCCAGCATTAAATTTAACTTGCACAACAAATTATATTAGCCTGGCAGAATATGAAAGCTTGGTATAAGAAACTATATGAAAAAACCTTGCAAAGAATAGGCCAAATTTAACCCTCCAGAATGCAAATATCTTGTACAGTTACAATAAGAAGTCAGCTTAATTTCAGAATAAATCCTACTTTCCTTATAGGAACTAACTCAACTGCAGCCATACAAATGACCTTTACACTTGGCCAGCACCAAATTTAACTTTCTTCAATACAAATTATTTTAGCATGGGCAAAATATGAAAAGATTAGAATAAGAAACTGTATGAAAAATCTTGTAATGACTAGGCCAAATTTAACTTTCCAAAATGCAATTATCTTGTACAATTACAATAAGAAGTCAGCTTAATTTCAGAATAAATCCTACTTTCCTTATAGGAGCTAACTCAACTGCAGCCATACAATGACCCTTACACTTGGCCAGCACTAAATTTAACTTCCACAATACAAATTATTTTAGCATGGGCATAATATGAAAGATTAGAATAAGAAACTGTATGAAAAATCTTGTAATGACTAGGCCAAATTTAACTTTCCAAAATGCAATTATCTTGTACAATTACAATAAGAAGTCAGCTTAATTTCAGAATAAATCCTACTTTCCTTATAGGAGCTAACTCAACTGCAGCCATACAATGACCCTTACACTTGGCCAGCACTAAATTTAACTTCCACAATACAAATTATTTTAGCATGGGCAAAATATGAAAGATTAGAATAAGAAACTGTATGAAAAATCTTGTAATGACTAGGCCAAATTTTAACTTTCCAAAATGCAATTATCTTGTACAATTACAATAAGAAGTCAGCTTAATTTCAGAATAAATCCTACTTTCCTTATAGGAGCTAACTCAACTGCAGCCATACAATGACCCTTACACTTGGCCAGCACTAAATTTAACTTCCACAATACAAATTATTTTAGCATGGGCAAAATATGAAAGATTAGAATAAGAAACTGTATGAAAAATCTTGTAATGACTAGGCCAAATTTTAACTTTCCAAAATGCAATTATCTTATACAATTACAATAAGAAGTCAGCTTAATTTCAGAATAAATCCTACTTTCCTTATAGGAGCTAACTCAACTGCAGCCATACAATGACCCTTACACTTGGCCAGCACTAAATTTAACTTCCACAATACAAATTATTTTAGCATGGGCAAAATATGAAAGATTAGAATAAGAAACTGTATGAAAAATCTTGTAATGACTAGGCCAAATTTTAACTTTCCAAAATGCAATTATCTTGTACAATTACAATAAGAAGTCAGCTTAATTTCAGAATAAATCCTACTTTCCTTATAGGAGCTAACTCAACTGCAGCCATACAATGACCCTTACACTTGGCCAGCACTAAATTTAACTTCCACAATACAAATTATTTTAGCATGGGCAAAATATGAAAGATTAGAATAAGAAACTGTATGAAAAATCTTGTAATGACTAGGCCAAATTTTAACTTTCCAAAATGCAATTATCTTGTACAATTACAATAAGAAGTCAGCTTAATTTCAGAATAAATCCTACTTTCCTTATAGGAGCTAACTCAACTGCAGCCATACAAATGACCCTTACACTTGGCCAGCGCCAAATTTAACTTCTTCAATACAATAGGCCTGATAAACTATAACAAGAAGAATTTTCTGAATCGGTTTATATGGAAAATGTTTTATACATGGCAGATTACTTGAACTCTGATACTTTAACTTCAGACGGAAATCACGTGACTCGTGTTCTAGACAAGATGTAACTCTCAAACTCAAAACCCAGTAAAACAAGATATTAGCAAGATAGAGAAACATGAACAATTAACTAAATCCATAGCATACAATGTCTTCCATAAATAACATTAACTATGAGTTTCATTCGTATCAATATAAAATTTGTTGCATTCTAAGCACCGCTAAGTGTACCAATTTTTAATTTATTCATGTGACAACATGGCCGCCTAACGTTCGTTTTAACACCACATTTTTACTTGATAATCAGAATGCATACTTCCTAAGTTATGCCCAATAATTGGTTCCATAGTAATTTCAATAAATGGCCTAGGACGAAGTCTGAACAACTCCTCTCTTATTACATACAAGGAATGTAATTCCCACATGACATTTACAGGCGATACAAAAATGGCGATCATCATACTAACAAGAAACTTAAAGCTTGGTAAAAGAATATAATTAATAGGTGGCGATTCCAACCCGCATAAAGATAGTAGAGACTTACATTTTGAATTAGAGTTCACGTCCGAATGCACATACCTCACCGATGAACCCAGCAAGCAAGGGCACAATACGTCAAAGCAACACCACACTACATGGCAATCTCGGTTCTAACTGAGTAACCTCAATGGCTGACTCGCACAAGACCACGGCCAGAACTCCGCGCATGCGTAGAAAACAACTTCAAGGGAGAGAAAAAGTGAACTAGGCGCGCTCTAACAACGTAACTTAACAACAAAATGTCTCAGAAGAAGAATTCAGCTGTTGGACGATTTAAGGGAAAAGCGGAAATATTGGATGCTGAAGGAGGAAGCAGAGGATAGACAGTTTTGGAAAACAAAATTCGCGTACCAAGTTTGAAAACCTGCCGGAAGGCAGAATACTTACTACTACTACTACTAAGCTAAGCATTAGCTTGCACAAATCTGCACCTTGAGCTAAAGATTGCAGTTATTTAAAAAAATCAGACAACATATTTTGGTCATATTTACAAGATTTACAACAATTTTAACACGATCGATAGATATTGTCTATTAATAAGAGGAAGTGTTTGTCTACTGCATGAAGAGATCTGAAATGTTAAACATAGATGGATTGAAGGCTGGCCAATCCACCCTTCAGCCCACCTATGTTTAAAATTTCAGATCTCTGCGTTCAGTAGATTTCGCTGGACATCGAGGACAATTCCTTTTATTAATATAGATAATATGAATTATAATGATACCTTCTCTAATTTGTCGAACATCCATTTCATTTAATCCAAACCCACCTATACCATTGGGACCAATATGTTCTGTGAATTAGTTTCGATAATTCTATGTAAAAAGGGCTTAAGTATTTTTAAAAACATTTAATTTTTGGCATTTAGAATCAGAATTTTTCAAAATCCCTTCTTAGTGAGCATCTACATTATGAAACGAAGGTACTATCGAAATTCCAAGTCTCTACCTGTTATAGTTTAGGCTGTACGTTGATTCCTGTCAGTCAGGACAAAGCCTTTTATATATATAGAGATTTACACCTAAATACACTATAATAAATACGACTAGGTAACAAAGGATAGCACGAGGATTACGTGCAGTACTTTAAAAATGGCGTCAGAAACACTTGTTCCATGCGCCCAAATGGCATAAAATTTTGAACAGATATACTTTCGAGTATGCTTGATTTTTTTACACTAAAATAAAAAAAATATTTATTTTTTTACCAAAATAGCAAAATCAACACTTCTGTCCTCCCCTGATGGTCAATGTCAGTTTTCTTGCATGGTCCTTGGTTCCTGTTGGATTTGATATAATTATTAGTTAATTCTGCAACTACGCGGTATGTAGTGCAGTGAGTTATGTTGCCGGCAATGGGTACCTGAAAATTGACATTGCGCCAGTTAAGGTTTTAGGTAGATTTCGAAGAAAAATCTACCTATTGCAATGGATACCACTTCATGATTTTCGAAAAATTCTTTCATATCTTTACGTTTCATGCTCCCCTAAGTACGAAACCACCGCCCGTTCAAAAAAAAAAAATTGTGATATATATATATATATATATATATATATATATATATATATATATCTTTACACGCTAGCGGCCGTAATTTTGAAGATATTTGAACCAAATTTTATTATGTCATTTCTAGGCCCAATAGTTCGGACAAGTTCGTTAATGAGCAAAATTGGCCCAAGGGGGTGGTCGGGGGAGGGGTTGAAATTTTAAAACATTTTTATCTCGGCCCCTATGAAGTATAGAGGGAAACTTTGTTTGAATAAATTAGAGTACTCCCTATGGAGTTCACACTGACACCAACGATTCGGGGGTTCGAGTGAGGGTGGGGATGAAAATTAGAAACTTTTGAAACCACGTCTTGTGGGGTATCGTTGAAAAGCTCTTGATGAGTACTCTACAAATCAATAAATAGTTTCTTGATAGCTCTCATATGACGCGAGATTTTAATGTTTGAAAATAATAACACTTAAAAGAATTATTATAATATCATAATTTTGTCTTGTTTAGCGGCTTTGCTAATTTTATTCATTGCTGATCTTGCGCACGGCCTCCCAGAATATTATATCCTATTCTTGTTGTCAAAACAAATGATTGTAGGCTCTTCCTCTTTACCGAATTCAATTCTTATTACTGCAGGTTTACCATGCCAAGGCTAAAGAAGAAGAGTGCTATGCAGCGACAATAAATTAAACCAAAAGCACTTCGAAATCTACCTCCGCCTGTAGGCCTGCCTCTATATATCTGTGGCCTGCCTAAAGGGATTTTTTTTTTCCTTCCGAAATTCTTTTTAAACTTTCCACACGAGCAACTTTTTTCTACGATAGGAAAAAACAAGCGAAAACGTATCAAAATTACTTAATTAATTACCATCAGTTGTTCTCTAGTTGGTTTGGTTAAGCTTTACGAATGTTATAAAAGTAAATCTGGATAGCGATCGATAAAACGATTACTTAAGCACATGCGCACAACCTAGCTGCCTGATGAATTACCGTTAAGTCAATTATTAACCCCTTACACTCCTGGGTCAGATATAGCACATACCGGCTTTTACCCATATACCTCATGTGTAAGCATATTATATTTTTACACTGCATGGATGGACAGCCAAGAGCAACAATGCAACCTGAATTTGTCGTCTGTTCAGCGAGTGAGGAACTAATTGGCTAGAAGCTTTCTTTTGTATTGTCAGCTATTTTTCACAATTCCATCACATAAATAGCTGTGTATTTTACAGTGTAAGTTAAATTTGTGTTTTTATAATATTCTTGTGAAAACACTGAGAGACCTATATCTGGACAGTTATAAAGAGGTAAGTTTAAATATTATCTACTAGTGTGATTATAATAATAATTCTTTATTGCAACCAAATGGTCATTGTTTTAAAACGAACGAATAATAATTATAACAAAACAGCTAAAAATCCGCCTTTGGAATGCATTCCACAATTATATGGAAAAAATGACCTTAGATTCAAGTTTCCTGACCCAGGCGGGACTCGAACCCACAGTTTCCTTCACCATGGATCTAAGGCACGTTTTAATTATTTTGCTTTTAATTTTTAATTAATTATCGTGGGGGAAGCAGCGGGAACCTGCTAGTCTATAATAATAAGAGGAAGTGTTTGTCTGTCTGTCTGTCTGTCTGTGCGCGATGTCCAACGAAATCTACTGCATGAATGGAGCAACGATGAAATGATATATGGTAGGGGAAACAGGAGCGCCTCGAGAAAAGCTGCCCGACCCCATTTTTTTACCACAATTTTCACATGGATCCACCGAGATTCGACGCCGGGTCCCATCAGTGGAAGGCGAGCGGTCTAACCACTCAGCCATGGGGATGGCCTACTAGTGTGACTAAGGACGAATTCCACCAAAATTGTGGTAAAGCATCTTTAGCTAATGGTGGTTTAGTTTAAAGAGAGAAATTAAAGTCAGTTTAGTTTGTATACATTTCACCACTGTAATCCGGCTTTACTTTAAAGCCAATTAGCTAAGTCTTCTTTAAGACTACACGGCCTTCTGGGTTCATTGTAAAATTGTAATACAAGAGGCCATGATTTTGCATAGTAACTGATCGTCATTTGACAGACACAGGTTCGCCAAATTACCCATTCTAATTAGAATTACTCATTTTAGCGTATTTTAAAACTCATGCGACAGAAAATGTGATTTACCGATGTGAAAATAAAGGCAATTACTGGAGGTTGTGATACGGAATATTGGCGACACTGACAGAAGTTAGTGCTTGCGTTGCCATAAGTTAACTGCAGGTAGCATAATACTGTCGAGTACAAAGCAGCTGATTAATTGGGGAGACAACTGCATTTCTGAAACAAATGATTTTCTGTATCTCCTCCTAGCTACATGAATAACCAGATTGTTTGACTGGTTAGGCCTATGTTTTATAGATTACTAGCTGAAAAGGCCCGGCGTCGCCCGGGCTTTGTGTTTTGTAATTTGAAATTAACTTATGGAGGACTTTCGATTTTGATACTCTAGGTGCTTATATAATATGTACCGTATGTAAAACTTGAAATGAAGAAAAAGATTTATCACACTCATACTTTCCTCCCCTAAAACCCGGGACATAAAATACTGCGAGCATAGGACTCAAAATGTTCCATCCCATGCTTAGGGCCTATGATAAACATCCCTATTTCTCAACTAATACAAAGCATACAGCTATGGATAACGTATACGCGGAAAGGATTGTTTACCTATTCTGATATATAGCATACTCACACACTTAAGATATCCCTGTAATACGACCTCTTATTCTACATCAAAATGTTAAGTGAGAAAATATTTCTTGTGTCGAGGGTAGAGAAAGTTATGTGACTGCATTACAATGTGCTTTATTTTCGTGGATTTTATTCTTCAAGAATTATTTTTACAAATCGTTAGCATCAGAATTCGTTAAAGTCCAATATTATGTAGGCCTAGTGTCCAGAGCCCCATGTGAACTTTGTAAACAATACACTGTTGTCTTGACAACTGAACAGCATTTCATTTTTTCAGAATAATAATCTCAGAAATTATATAATTTTCAAGGGAAGGACTGATTTATTTCAATTTTAATGTTGACCGCGTTACTTCCCGGGCTTAACTGGGTATGTGTGCAAAATTTTGTACAAATTGGTGAAGAAATGTGGATTTGTATAAGGAACAAACATACATACATACCCACAAACACACATTCGACTTTATATATTAGATGAAGAAAATTAATTAGGTATAATATAATATAATAATGTAGACTAGCCATGCAAATATTACGAGTATTTATGGTAGATTCTAATATCACAATGCAAAACAAAACTTACTTGTCTGATGAAAATTCCAAATCCTGTTTAATGTTTCCCAAAACATTCAATGTAGACGCTTTGCTAAACCGAAATTTCATTTCCTTATCTTTATCATCCAATAAATTAAAGAAAAAAGGCCTTTCAGCAAGTTTTCTTGGACGACTTGAAACAAAATCATCTTAAAAACAATGTGATTTCATGCTAAAGCTCCTTTAAGGGCTGTGTTCACCAACACGGATAAAATTTCTCGATATCGTGGATAATAAAAACTACGATTAACCCATTATCTCAAATAGTAAACCTTTCGGGTTTCACCACAAAGTTTGTCACCTTGGTTTTCAAAAGCTTGGTTTTTGTCTACTACTTGTCTGACCCTTAAATTTTTCATAAGAGAACCAACGACATCTAGCGGCGGTTGTGAGAAACAGCGGAGGGAAGACTGTCTATTGGCTACGTCCGGACGTGAAATGTAAACGTTGCTATAGCAACGGAGAGTTTCCCCTTACGCTGTCTTTAGCTAGTAGTTCTACAAATGGTCACTAGATGTCTCACTGTTTTGGGGGCGTGGCGTATAGCAGATAATTTCGTTTTCCCCTTGAAACTTGTGCAGAAATTAATGTCGCCATAAATGTCCAAGCACGGCGTACGTTCCTTTATCCATTAGGGTGCCTTATGCTGTGTTCTGCTTCATATTTCTCGTCACTCTGATCATCTCTCATCTTGATCAGATGTTCCAATCGCCTAAGCGCCATCTTGATGTCGCACTTATCTTGGTTTATCCTGTTTTGCCGGCCGATATTTCACCGGTAAAGCATTAGCTTGGATATTATCGAAAAGCCAAGTTACTGTAGCTGGTGAAACGCAAAATGGACAATATCGCAGCTTTTCAGTCTAAAAACCAGGATCAGACAGATTATCGGCATTGGTAAACACAGCCCTAAGAAAGTAAACGGTCAATATTTGACCACTTAACTTAAAGATGGTATAAAGAGAGATTAAGGAGCATGGAAATGCTCTTTTAGTTATATTTAGAACTACTTTAATGTCTCATTTAAGTTAAATGTCCCTGGTGAAATTGGCCCTAACTGATTATAATCTCCCAAAATCTGTTTCAGGCAGGAATGGCACAATATACGGTAGGCCTAGGCAGTATAGTATATAAAATCTAACCCTTGCTAATAAAAGGTAGTCCGATATCTTTGCTTTCAGTTCGTTTGCTACAAGGAACATCAAAAAGTTTTACGTCTCTTCATCTGCAGTAAATGTCACAGACACCGGCAAAATGAACATCATGCGATTGATTCTGAGACCAAGACTGCACAGAGAAAAACGTATGTAGAAGTGCAATGCAAAAAAGACAGAAACTGCTTCTTCAAGTTTTACGACGCTTACAACAATGGATGTAAGTTTGGTGATTGGGGCCTTGTAATATGTAAAAGTATCTAATATATAAAATCGAAAGTGTGTATGTATGTGTGTTTGTTCCTTATACAAATCTACACGAAATTTTGCACACATACCCTGTTAAGCCCGGGAAGTAACGCGGCCAACATTAAAATTGAAACAAATCAGTCCTTCCCTTGAAAATTACATAATTTCTGAGAATATTATACTGAAAAAAATGAAATGCTGTTCAGTTCACATGACAACAGTGTATTGTTTACTGTGATCACATAGGGCTTTGACAACTATAGAATACTGGACCTTAACGAATTATGATTCCATCGATGTAATATATTGGCGAAAATAATTACTGAAAAATGAAATCCACGAAAATAAAGCACAGTGTGATGCAGTCACATAACTTTCTCTACCCTCGACATAAGAAATATTTTCTCACTTCATATTTTGATCTAGAAAAAGAGGTTGTATTGCAGGGACAACTTAGGAGTGTGAGTATGCTATATCAGAAGTCGGTAAATAATCCTTTCCGCTGATACGTTATCCATAGCTGTAGGCTTTGTATTAGTTGAGAAATAGGAATGTTTATCATAGGCCCTAAGCATGAGATGGAACATTTTGAGTCCTATGCTCGCAGTATATTATGTCCCGGGGTTTAACGGAGGAAAGCATGAAAGTGATACTGCATTTCTCTTTTATCTCAGCCCCGAAACGGTTGTAAGGTAACATGAGAATGAGAAATAACATTTTCCGTCAAGTCAATACAATCTTATGTAATTTATGTTTCTTCTTATTTCAACCCCTCCCAGGCATGATGTGTAGAAGCAACGGAATGCAGCATTCGACATCCTCTATGAGCCATAAAAAGCTATATCTAGCGTTTTCTGATGCAATAGTTCCTGTGTCATAAATCTTTTTCTTCATTTCAAGTTCTACATACATATTATATAAGGACCTAGAGTTTCAAAATTGAAAGACCTCCATAAGTTAATTTCAAATTAAAAAATACAAAGCCCGGGCGATGCCGGGCCTTTTCAGCTAGTAAGTAAATACAATCAGGCAAACAGATGTAACAAAGTGCCAGAATGTTTTTGCTTAATCAGTTATAATTGCAATTATGATATGCAGAAAATTAAGTTTCTTTTTTAAATCGATTTCCGAGTATCGATTCATTAAGCAGGGCTTACGGAAGAACAATAGTCTAGTTTAAAATCAGATTAATATCGTCCAGCATCAGCTGAACTATATAGATTTGTGACAGCCTATCTTGACAATCGTACTCTAACATAAGGGATCTCCAGCATGAGATCGAAAATGTTACCATCTCGCCCACCTCGCTCAGTTCAACGGACTAGTTTGATAAGCGTAGGCCTATGTGAACGAATGGTGTTATTTGTCATAGCTAACTGTATTGGAACTTCGGAAGCCGTATATGAATACACTAAACAATATGTTCTCATGAGAACTGATTTGCATTTGACAAATTCTTTCTAAAATATTGCCATAAAATAAGCACTCTGAGGTGGACTTGGGTTGGGTTGGAGGGGTGAAGGATTTCTTCGGTAAAAGTACTTACTTCAATTCCCAGTCGGAGTCCATTCTGTTTTACGCGCCTCAACTTCCACAGCTGCTGTGCTCAGTGGTAGGTGCATGAATCATCTCGGGGTGTTGTCTTATAGCTAGTTATTGTCTTTGAAATAATAACTACAATATAATTCTTTATCTATCGGAATTTATTTATAAACTGGTAGCTTGTAGTTTGTGTTGCTGTGTATATGTCGTCACCACTTGAGTTTCACTTATCATTACTTACGTGATATTTGGTTTGTCTTGCTAATCACAAATGAAAGTAACTCACACGATTATATATGTTCTGAATGTGTTGCGTATGTGGCTGTGGGAATCGCCATAGCGTAGGTTTTAATTGCCGCGAACTTTTCCAAGCGAGCACGACACGACGGTCTGTGCTGTTAGACGAATGGTAGTGGAGTGAGCTTCTACTGACGCTCTGTTTCGCGCTGTAGAATGCTTTGCTCTGATTGGCTATACTCTCGCTTACGTAGTGCCTTCTTATTGGTTAAACCAATTCGCGGTTTGGAATTACGAATTTCGTACGTTGTATTTTGAATATGTACGTTTCGTTTACAGTTAATATTTCAAACTTGGAATTACATAATAATAATAATAATAATAATAATAGGAACGAGAATTTTGATACGGAAAATAATAATAATAATTTGGATAACTTGAATAAATATTAATTAACTGTACTTTTCTAAATAAATCGAAAGGGTGGGATAATTCCAGTTTCAACTCAATTGGGCTTTACTCCGGTACCGGCCAAACGATTTGGTCCAATATCAATAGGCTTCTTCCCAAGGACGTTATAAATGCGTATATAAAGTTACATGAAAATCCGATAAACGTATTTGAGTTATCGCACCCATATACAGGCGGACAGACATTTTCCCGTCCCGCACATAATCTTATAAAAGTACCATTCTGGCACTTAATAGTTTATGTACACATTTAAAAAAATCTTTTATATGTATCTTACAATTCCCATTTAGTACATCTGCCCTCCTGAGACCGATATCATAAAAGGACACAAGTAACTGCATACTGTGCCAGACAAGGCATAAACCCTAAAACATTCTGTCACGTAAGATTTGGATTTATTTTATTTTTTTCCTGAACTCAGGACATTATATTTAACAAGTAAGATTTTTCCAGAAAAAAGCACAAAGGCGACACTCCCAAAATAGCCCAGTATATCAGTACTTTTAGTAAACAGTTCTTTGGAAATAAGGTGGCGACTACCTGGTCCATTGTTCCCAGTCCAAGCTTGTTAGTGATTTTAATCTCTAGTGATTTCTCTCTGGTTTACCCAATTTCTCAGCGATTCTGACTTCTGTTAAAATATATGCAATACTTAAATAAAGTTGCTCAACTTCATTAGAAAAAATTATTAATTTAAATGAATATCAGTAATAATTAATTCATTATTTTCTGATTATTTTGATTCCAAACCTACTAACATGACTATTAATCGTATGGGCCTCTTGTGGAGTGATATAGAGGATATCTCCGTACGCATTTTGAAGCACTCTCTATGTATCTTACATAATCATTTGTATTGCCAGTATTGATTTTTCATATTCCATTGTTTTACTGTTTAAAATATTTGTTTTCTTAGGTAAGATACAATTAATTTAAAAATCATGCCTAAATAGGGTGGCCACTTGTCCGGATTTTGGCCGGACTGTAAGGCTTTTTGCTAAGCAGTCCTCCATCCGTCGTGGCTTTATGCCGGACGTTGATTTGTCCCCCTTTTCGAGACTCTGATGGTTCGGTAAAGCGTATTAATAAAATTTGTTCTCGGAAGAGTGTAATTCCATGCATAAGGAATTCCTGACCAACAAAAACCTCTTGCGGATGGCAAAGAACGGACAAAAATATAAATAGAGATGAAAATCCCTTTTTGCAGTGTATAATCATTTATTTATATAAATTCAGTTCTTAAGTCTGAAATTAGTCTGGATTATGCCATGTAATATCTGCTGTCCAGCCGTCCATGCCCGAAGTTTTATACTATGCTAGATTACCGAAGATGTGTGTCCTCCTTTCTGACATTTCAGAAATGGCCACCCTATGCCTAAATATTGTTAAGAATTTATGATGTACGTATATTGTATTCTGGATCCTTATGGTCACCTGAAATGTCAGGCAGATGTCACCTTTGTGAAATATATATATGTGTGTGTAAAAATAATTTAATTAAGCTTATTAATTAATCACTATGCTACTTGAACTGCTATAACTTACACTATAAAGAGGGTTAGCCAATAATGTAGTACGAATTGCCTTCTTAAACTGTCTGATGGGCAAGTTACTAAGATGGAAGGGAATAATATTTAAAAATTTCACAGAAATATAATCAAAGTTATTTTGTGTCAAAGTAAAAGTGCATTTGTCCGTATATACAGTGTGATCCGTTTGAGATGTCAGAAAAGTAAAACGTTATATTTAAGAGGTTAAAGCATATAGCTCTGTGCAATTTGCTTTAATGTAAGTGGAAAGGATGGGAGTTAACAATGAGTGATGTTTCAGACTTCGGCCACATGACTTGGCGGCGCTATCGTGAATAGAAGACAAAATGGTGGTCACGCCACAACAGAGCGCTCAGTGTTTAGTATGGTATGCGAAGTTTTCTACTTTAATACAAACACAGCGGGCTTTCCGACGTCGGTACAACTGTCGGTATGCACCTTCCAGATACTTGTTAACTGGTATCACATGTTCTTGGAAGATGGTCTCAAAATGCCTCGTACAGGCGGAAGGTTACGTGATAGGACTTGACTCCTCCAGATTTTTTTTTGTGTGTGGGTACATCAAGTCAACTGTGTACACACAAAGACCACAAAATGTAGCTGACCTACAACGGATGATTACAGCGGCCTATCAGCAAATCACTCCAGAAATGCTCCGCACCACGTGGCGGAACCTGTCCGCGAGGTATGATCTGTGCCGCACTCGCAATGGCGGTCATGTTGAGTGCTAATGTGCTGGAATACAAAACTTACAGGTTTCCTACACCTGTTTGTACCATTAAAAATTAATCAATTTAAATACAATGCTTTACACAACGCTTTACTTTTCTGACATCTCTAACGGATCACCCTGTATATTAGATCTGGTCCTTGCATTATAATAATGAACAGAAGAACATGTGGTAAAAGTCTCGTAGATTCATCTTAGCATACAGAACGCATTCGAGAACGTACATTGATGGCGTAGGAATACCTAATTTGACAAAGTGTGATTTACTGTGAGTTTTTGCTGAAGTTCCACATATTAATCTAATGCATCTTTTTTGTAAAACTAATAATTTTCCTGCAGAAGAGTGGTTACCCCATAAGATAAGACCATATGAAACATGGCTGTAAACACATGCATAGTACACATTCTGTAGAGATCCTAGATTCAAATAATTATTTAACAATCTTATCATAAATATTGATTTGCTAAGTTTGCTAGTCACGTGGTTCACATGTGTTTGCCAACCAAGTCCGGATTCCATATAAAAACTTTAACAGCGTTGTTCAAATTTTCCTGTTTAATACTCATTTTTATATCAACTTTTATTATGATTTAGATTAAGATTATTTGCATTGCACCAGCTAACAATAATGTCATTAATTAATTTAAATATGTACTTAATACAATTTCATTGCTGTGAAGAGCTCTGAGCCCGTACAAACACAGATACCTAACTCTTCATCTTCCTCCACACACCACCCCATCCACATTCGGATTAAAGTATGACACTCCGAAATATAGGCTTTCTCCCATGAAAACCCCATTAGCTGCCAAGACTGGAAAAACAAGCGACTCAAGGTCGTGGCTCAAATTGAATTTCTTCTGAAAGACACATCCCAGAACACTCTGAGTTCGTTCAGAAGTAAAGACAGAGAACATTCAAATTGTTGTGATTTTTCAAGAAAATTGTACGTGTTATTTCCTAATTCAAGAGCTATTACGAGGGTCACTCAGAAAGTTTTTAGACTTGACTGTACTGTTGACGATAGAAAGATAACAGTACTATCAGCGTGTTGGGTGGTCCTTTCTTAGTCAAGTGACGTAGTTTCCGCCCTGCCGCACCCCGCAACCCTTAGCAGCTATGGTTCAAACCTTGAGGGGTGAAAGTTATCTCAGTCTACAGCATGGAGCCGCAGCGAGAACATTTCCGTGCAATGATTTTGTATGATTTTAAAAGTGGCTTAAACCAGGCGCAATCACTGGAAAGGCTTACACAAGCTTTTGGGGACCTTGCCCCTTCCCGTGCCACAGTTTTCAATTGGTTTGCGGAGTTTAAGAGGGGTAGAACCTCTCTTAAAGATGAAGAGAGAAGTGGGAGACCGCCAACAGGAGTCACTGAAGAAAACATTGATGCTGTGGAGAAGATGGTACGAGAAGACGCCCGTGTTACATATAAAGACATTGAGGCATCCCTAAGGATTGGATCGGGGAGTGTTGCAAGAATTTTGCACAGCTATCTTAGGGTTAGCAAGGTGTCATCTCGATGGGTGCCACACAATCTCACTGAAGGCCAAAAGGTCACTCGAGTGGAATGGTGCCGTGAAATGCTTCGAAGATTCAACAATGGGAGCTCTCCCCGCATTTCTGAGATCATTACACGTGACGAGACTTGGATTTACCAGTTTGATCCAGAAACAAAACGTCAGTCGTCTGTCTGGGTCTTCCCCGATGATGATCGCCCTTTCAAAGTGAAAAGAGCGAAAAGTGTAGGGAAGAAAATGGTGCTCACTTTCTTTCGTTCAGGTGGTCATGTGGCAACAATACCACTTGAGCATCAAAGGACAGTCACTGCACAGTGGTACACCACAGTTGCCCTCCCACAGGTGTTCCAAAAATTGCAAGAAAAGCCCCCAAGAGCTGGACTGAGAGGCATCCTGTTGCACCACGACAATGCCTCTGCCCACACCGCCCATTTGACAATGGATTTTCTGAGGGAGACTCCTGTGCAGCTGTTGACCCATCCTCCTTACAGTCCGGACCTGGCACCCTGTGACTTCTTTTTGTTCCCTACGGTGAAGGCCCGACTGCGTGGGAAGCGGTTTTCAACACCTGAAGACGCGGTTGTAGCATACCAAGAGGAACTCTGTGCACTGGATGAAAGTGACTGCCGCCAGTGCTTCCAGTCGTGGTTCAGGAGGATGCAACGATGCATAGATGCTCAGGGAGAGTACTTTGAGAAAATGTAATGGTCAGATTTCAATTATAGTACTTCACGGATGTGTATCTAAAAACTTTCTGAGTGACCCTCGTACTACACAGTGCGTGTCAAAAGTGTCTTCGCACTGAGCTCAGACGCATGCGGGTGTGGGTAGGTTGGTAGCGGGACTACATTGACCTTGGAGCAGGTAATGCCCTCATCCCTTTGAAACAGTAGTACTGTGACAAGATAACTGATAACTAGAGACCGGATTTTAAAGGGAAAATTTTCACCCAAAAAAGGACGGAAAAAGGGAAAATTATTGCCAAAAAAAGGAAAATTATTGCCAAAAAAGGTGGGAAAAAAGGGATATAAAAGTAAGAGAGTGTAAAAATTCAACAGAGAAATACATGTTTGTTTTATGTAAAGCCTTTGCTCGGTTTACAGCTGCTGATTCTGTAACATCTAATGACTAAAGACATTTTTTGATTTTGTTGAAATTCTCACAGAGGAAAATAGCACACGAAATCCATGTTCCCCACCTTGTTATAATGGGAAACTTAGGGAATGGCAAGCCTGTGATTTCCCTGTAACGCTCTATTCTGCTGGGAGGAATTATTTTTTCAATGGTGAATCAGTGAAAACAATTTTTAATGTTTTCATATTGCCAAATACTGGGAAATTTACGAATTTTTCAAAATAAATTAGCAAAAAAGGTACTGGAAAGGGAAAGTTCCTAAAAAGGGGAAAATGGGCCTAAAAAAGGGGAAAAAAGGGACTTTAAAACCAGGTCATTTGCAGTTGAAACTTACTCAGTAATGTCCTGTTCAATTTTATCACGTTTTGTGATGAAATATAAAAAAAGGAATTCCCTTTAAAATCCGGTCTCTACTGATAACTGTGTGGTTGCATGCTTTTGCAGTGAAGTGCAGTGCTTGTGTGAACCATCGAATTGAGTCCATGCGTGTGGTTGTGCTTGTAAAATTATTATGTTAACCATCGAAGAAAGAGAGTTTTTAGTTGAACTTGTATTCCGTGAGCGTGATAAGTTTACGGAAAACGTAAGACTTAAATTTGGTGAACGATTTCCACATTCGATATGTCCCTTAGCTACCGCGGCTACGGAGACCGGCTTTAATTAGCGGAATCCGTTGCCAACCTAACTGTGGTGAGTGAGCGTGTTAGCGCATTCACTTCACTGCGGAGACTCTTTTGAGACACCCCGTATATATATACGCTGGATCCGAGAAACCACGCTCCTCATCCCTGCAGAGATAGTGTCTAAATTCTACAAAAAGTTCGTAATGATGATTAGTAATGGGCAAATTATACAGTTTTAACAATTTTAAAATATTGTTTAGTTTCGAAAAAAGAAAACCTGAGAAGAAATTCCAGGTTTTAAAGTATAAAATTTAAAAATCTATGAAGGTGACTGTATAGTAACAAAAATTTTTAAGAACTGCATTTATTAAACAAATAAATCAATGTTCATTTAGAAAAAAAATGTTAAAGAAATATATTTAAGAAAATTGGTGTAGTCCCGGATGTCTTGGGACGAGAAGATCCGGCTTGTGGCTGGACCCCCACAACTGAAGGGAGCAGGAGCTGAGAATCCCCGTCATCTTCCATCACTTTTCTGATATCGGATTCAGCGTCCGCAGGGAATATGTGGAGGGGCTCCATTTCTTCCTTATCGTCGTCTTCGTTCATTACAGGTACCTTGTTCAAACAGTTCCCCTGGCAGTTTTGGCATAAAGGGAAACAGTTCAAGGAAACATTCTTGCAGCCACATTTAAGACTGCTGCAATCCTTTGTGCACTTACAAAAAATCTTGTTTAAAATTTCTTGTGATGCTGCTGGGTCTTTGGTCAGCACTGGAGAAAAGTGATTTCACTTGTATTCCCGACCACTTCTTACTCTGGGGGTTATTGGCTTCGTAAGCAGAGCTGCACCTGGTGGTATGTCCGAAAGACATTTTCTTTTGTTGCCCCTTGCTTGGTGGAAGTGGTCATAGATTTTAGAAATGAATGGTAACGGAGGTGTTAAGGGAGCTCTCCTTTGGTGGGGCGCCGTACCATCTTAACATGCATGTTCATCCAGCTTCCTCAACATCAACTTGTGAGGAGGGCGGTTGTAAAATACTTGGGCTGCTCTGCGAATATCTGGGTGTTTTAAATAAAGTTTGACAAAACCAAGTTTACCCTTTCGGAATGTTATGGAAGTTGAATCGCAGCCAGTAAAAGCACGCTGGAACAGAATTTGTTTCACTCCCAGCTGCTCCATTTGGTGGATGGAGTAAACGTTGGCTAGAACTTTTCCGATCTGGTTTCATGAGTAAAATATTGCGGTCAGGTGGAGTATTTGTGGTAAATATCAATGCGAGATAGACAGTCCCATTAGATGTTTCTCTCGTTAATCGTTCAATAGCAGTACTTACAAACAGCACATCAGCATCGTCTGATGCTTGATGCGTTGCGATGTCGTTTCCCTCGAGTAGTGGGAAAACAATGTGCATTAAGGAAACAAAAAATTTCCTTCCTTGCAGGATTCGAACCGAGAACGTGTTATTTACCAGTCGAACGCGCTGCCACTGTCCAACAGGTCTAGGGAATACGCATAGACACTGGTGTGAACAACGCTCTGGAATCAGCTACAAGAGTCAGTCCGCTTTTTTTTCCCTACCTGTACATGCAGTATGAATTCCTTTTGGTGAATTCAGAAATTACATAACTTTACAACCCTATTTTGGCCCTTAGGGGTCAAAGATTTTGAAATCCTTTTTTAATGTGCATCTAGAGCTTACGAGTAACATGTGTACCAAGTTTTACGTTCCTAGGCTGTATAGTTTTTTAGATACTATGATCAGTCAGTGAGTCAGTGGGTTTTGGCTTTTATATAAGTTATATAGAGATTAGGCGGAATATCTCCATATTACTGATTGGAAGTTGATGTCATGTTCCCACACAGCCGAAGGGAATTAAAAAGTGTGATTAAAAGAATTGCAATGATTTCGTAATATTAAGATAAATAAGTTTAATGACGAATGCCATTAATATTAAATATGCCTAGTGCATTATTAATAATCAGAACCCGGATCCTAAGCACATGTTATATTTTTACTGATGATGCATAGACATTGCCAACTTGTAGATAAATGCTAATCATGGCCTCTAGAATATAAAAATGAATTTTTATTGGGTCATTTTTTGTCATTTTATGCAATTTTATACTTTTAGGGTATTTATTTCAATTTTACGTCATTATTTTGTCATTTTCGTGACATTTGCTTCCTTATATTGTCATTTTCTTGCATTTACATTTAATATATTTTTATATTTTAAATAAATTACTAGGTTAAAATAATGCAACATTTTTGTTGGATCTACTTTAAGAACAATTTTCTTGCATTTCTTCTCAGATGCTTTCATGAAGAACAAAGAACAAAGTTTTTTAGACTTACAACATCCTTTCTGCATTTACAGTTTTTACAATTAAGTGTGTACAATAATGATTTGTATAAATAAAATATCAGTTTTCAGGTCATTCTTTACAATTATTCAGTCATTTTTTTTTATTTAGGGTCATTTTATAAATAATTTTTCAAACAATTTTAGGTTATCAGAATCCTGGCCCTGTTAATAACACAACTAAATAAAAAGTAAGTGCGGACCTCTCGACTTCCAAAGTACTATGTTGCGGTCCCTTGGCAGGAAGACAAACCATAATTTAAAATGTAGGCTATGGCGATGACATTAGTACAAAGCTGGCGCTTATTGTTGGTGGCTTTGGATCAGGGGTCTCAAAAACAGTTTCTTAATTACCATTTGAGAACAAGGAGAAAACATTAGCCCCTACAGTATGCAGGTACTCTTTTGGTATTTAAATATTCCCATAAATCGGAGCTGGAAAATTTGAATTAACAATTCATAAATAAATTTTCAGTTTTCAGTGTGCAGGTACCTTATGTTGTGACAGGATTAAGGAGACAGCCACTTCATAAAATATGGGAATTTTTCCCTCAAAGAGAGATGTTATAAAACTAGTGTAATTGGGAATTCAAATAAAGTCTAAAACCTAGAGTTCACTGAATATTTAGGAATTATGTGTATTTGAAGTTGTTTTATGTGTAAAATTTGTCGCTTACTTATTTATGCGTTGTAGTTCATTTTTTTAGCATTTATAGCATGATTTTAACAATCATTAAAACTAAGTAGTCAAAAGTAATCAGCTATGTCCTTTCTGTTTTGAGAAAATATACATCTTACGGTACAATTTGGTATAAGATTAATTTGATAGTTTTGTTAAATATTATTTTAAGAGTGAAATAAATGTTCTGACAATTTTGAAACAGTTTATAATTTTTATTTAATCCCTCATACCTTCATTAATAATAACATTAAGACTCTAACATTAATAGCAGAACAGCAAATGAACTTCTGTTTTGCATCATTAAAATCATTGTCCTAATTATGTCCCACCCGTAATAAATTTTGAAAAACAAATTTTAAATAATCCTTTGCATGTAGAATGAAGGAGAAGCCATAGTAGATTTTACAGAATGTGCAGAACCAGTTCTAATTCATTATTTACGACATGTAATGAATAAAAGTAGTTGTCCCACTCGTAATTATGAAATGACTGAAGATCTATCTCATACCTCCGAGACTGAACCAGTGTTATAATATTAAACAGTTCTATAATTCTGGCAAGGCCTCGAATATGAACAAGGATCGATATTGGCACTATAATAGACTGTAGTATCAGGAACTTTCCAGGAAGCCCTATTGTCCCAATATTGATCTAGAATTTAGGAGAGTTCAAGTCGCAAATAGTCGAATGAAGTAGGTCACCACTTTCAATGGACGCTTTAGATGTATTTGGCCTCGGTGTTGTGTTAATAATAATTAGACCTGGGATTTTAAGGCAAATGCCTATTTTGTTCCTTATGAAATAACATGATAAATTTTAAATATGTGGACGTTTCATGATAAATCACCTACATTTATAGAGTTTTATAGTACCCTAAAATGCCTATTTGGACCTTTAGAGCCTATTGTACTATTTTAGTGCCTATAAATGCCTATTTTGTACATTTAAAATAAAATTCAACTTCTATAATTTTTACAATCTCATAATGGACATCCCTAAATGAAAAGCAGAACAGCAGAGATGGGTTTTTCACAGAAACATGATTATTCCAAACAATTGTCACTAAAGGAATGCTGACTGACGGGGGAGGGGGAGGATTAAGGGGAAGGACTACTGTGTCAAGACACCAGTGAAAGAACATCTGTTTAAGTGGATATAGTTCGTGATGCCTAACTTTGCAGTTAATTCTGTTAAGAATTAGTAAAAATTAGTAAAAATAGACCATTTTACAGTTTAAGTGTATATTGAAATATTTTAAAGTCTATTTTATATCTATTTACACATTTTTAAAGCATATTTTAAGTGCCTATTTTCTCTTTTAAAAGCCTATTTACTTGTTTTAAACGCCTATTTTAGGTGCCTAAAACTATTTTTTTTAGAGCCTAAAATCCCAGGTCTAATAATAATACAGATTCACATCCTACATAATACTTGCGTTTGGTGCCCTGAAAAGTTGTCATGTTGGAGGAAGGAGGTCTCTCATCTTAATGAGGGGCTCGCTGTATTCATCAAGGAAAGGATGAGGCGACCCCATCGGACAACCTGCCTGACGTAGCTGATCGGACACACTGCAGTTCGTTAATACAAAAGCAACCTGACAATTTTTAACATAATGAAATGTGTGTATTTACGAGGTGTACATATTCTGATTTTAGCTTGCTTGCCCCTTTGAAATTCTGCAACCAGCCACAGCTTTTAACTTGCTTGACAAGAAAGCAAGTCAGATTACAACGATGATAAGAAATACTGTCACTATGAGTCACAAGCTCTTCATAACCTGATGGGTTTCACAGGACCTAAGGAAACTGCAAGGCCTGGCGGAAAGAATATGAAACTGGGTATAGCAGTGCACTGGTAAGTCGTGCAGTTACGTAGTTGAGGAACTTCAGATGTGTTTAGAGAATTTTACCATGAAGGAAACCGAGGAGAAACTAACATGTGGACAGTTTGAATTATCAATGAACAAAGGTACTAGTCCGGCATGGGAAAAATTTTCAAACATTTTCGAGAAAACATCATAAAATCATTAATAACAATAACAATAATCCCTTTAGGCAAGCCTACAGGCTGAGGTAGATTTCGAAGTGCTTTTGGTTTAATTTACTGTCGCTGCGTAGCCTTGGCATGACAAACCCGAAATAATAACTGCAAAAAAGAGGAAAGAGAACGTTTTCAAACATTCAAATCTCGCCTTATATGAGAACTATCAAGAAACTAGTTATTGATTTGTAGAGTACTCATCAAGAGCTTTTCAACGATACCCCACAAGACGTAGTTTCGAAAATTTCATTTCCATCCCCATACCCCCACCCCCAAAACCCCCGAATCGTTGGTGTCACTGTGAACTCCATTAGGAGTACTCTAATTTATTCAATCAAAGTTTCCCTCTATACTTCATAGGGGCCGAGATATAAATGTTTTAAAATTTCAACCCCCTCCCCCGACCACCCTCTTGCGCCAATTTTGCTCATTAACGAACTTGTCTGAACTATTGGACCTAGAAATAACATAATAAAATTTGATTCAAATATCTTCAAAATTACGGCCGCTAGCGTGTAAAGATATATATATATATATATATATATATATATATATATATAATACCACAATTTTTTAACAGGCGGTGGTTTCGTACTTATTATTTATTTAATGAATATACAATTACTTAAACCCTATTCCACCCGGAGGTATATTAGGGTTATATAGTTACAAGACAATATATTTGCAATATTACTACTTCCTATCCAAAGGCTGGATGCAGGCCTTACTACTCTAAGAAAACAAGATAACTAATATATTATATTATAAAAGAAAACTATAACATCTTAAAAATAGAACACAAAAACTTTTGGAATTCTCCATAACAGCATTTTTTCCTAAAAATATCAAAGAGTGGTTTGTCTAATTTCTTTTTACAATAATCTAAGTGTGCGTCCAATATTCTTCTTTTATGCTCTAGGACTGGGCAATGAAAAATTTTATGTTCAACAGTTTGTTGTTCAGTACATATACATTGATAACCGTTCTGTCTTTGGATCATGAAACGTTGAAAGTAAAAACCATTTTTTTTTTTTTTTTTTTGTTTTTTTTTGTTTTCGTACTTAGGGAGGCATGAAACGTAAAGATATTAACGAACTTTTTGAAAGTCATTAGGTAGATTTTTCTTCGAAATAAAAACAATAATTGTATTAAGACGCTAAAACGATTTTTAATACTTTATGCACCTTTTAATTATCTGCATGATGAATTTCTTCTACCAGCATGTAGAAAAGCAAGACAGTATTGCCTACACTTAGCAACTACAGTTGTTTAGCTGATAGGAATGTCGCAAGCTTATTCTGACTTGCCTAGGTTGGGTTTGACTTGACCCACAAGCTTAAAGAAACCTGCCTGCTTCCTAGCTATGACGCTGGCAACTTGCTTGCCTGGCGTTCAAGCGGGTATGGGCAAGCTAAAATCGAGATTTGTACACCTCTAGTATTTACACTGCACGGCGCTTACTGTGATAGCTTCCAAACGCAGTTAATCTGATAATATTAACCGATTGATAACAGTAGCCGAAGGAATTAAATGAAGATTTATTCATATATAAGATATTACACTACAAAACAGAATTTAAAATATTATCCGTAAAATATTACGTAACTGTACCACTCATAGGCTAATACAGCAACAGACTGGAAGCAACTATTTTTTTAACCAGTAAAAAAGGTTTTTGTTTATACTTTCCTTTAGGAACCCATTAACCAACACTCCATACCCAGTTAAGAGTTACGAGTACTTTTGGAGGTCTACTGATCTGTGGTGAACACCGCGTAGCAAAAAATCTAACGCCTGTCCAAGTCTCTTCATTTTACAATAGCCATTACTGCATGTCAGCACTGTAATCTTCATGGATCAAAAGCTGCAGCTTAACCGAGCGGTGAAACATGTTTTACTGCTTAAAAGAGAAAGATAGGTAAAGACCTCGCACGAAATGTGCCGATGAGACTGTTACTCGCTAGAGAGAGAGGTAGCTTGGCCATTACAAATAGAGAGGGAGGTACTGTGTTGTGCGAGAGAGATAAGTAGCAGGCCAATCGACGCTCCAGTCCCCACGAAAGCATAATGCAATGACGTAGGCGATCAGCACAGATTTCGTGCGGGAACTTTAAACTCCCTCGAACTTGTCATCCTGTGAGCTGGAAACACTACCAAATAGGCCTACAACACAGTCCAGTTGAGTTAGAAAGGAAACCCTTAAAAACGAAATTTTGAATGATGTACAGTATCAGTCTTCTGTATCTGGTACCCTATGATCCCCAGGTGGGGCGAAGGGGCCTCCAATGGAGGTTTTATTACCTATACTAAATTCGATATGTTTATTTTCCGAGAGAGGGTAGAGGGACAGGCGGTAAGCCCATCGCCTCGCAACCCCCCTCTGGAAACTAACTATTTCTAGGACGTGAAAGGGCCGAGAAATTTTGTCCAGAGGCTCTCATTTAGGCTTGGAGTTCTTTTACGTGCCGTAAATCTACGACACGGGACCCCCAGCTTAAAGTTCCTCCCGGAGGACTCCGTGCCCAGGATTTTTACGTCCTGAAAAATCCATCGACCGCGGCCGGGTTTGATCCCGCGCCCTGCGGATCTAGAGGCGGGCACGCTACCTCTAGACCACCGCGGCCGACAATGATGTACAGTACTTGGAAATAAATCCGCAAAAAGGAAAATGTGACAACATAAACCGAATCTTTGATCACAATAAACAACATTTCTTCAATGGATTCGGGGGTTGAAATTTGGAGAGTTTATCTCGGTCCCTATGAAGTATAGAGGGAAACTTTGTTTGAATAAATTAGAGTATTCCCTATGGAGTTCACAGTGACACCAACAATTCAGAGGTTTTGGGGGTACGAGTGGGGGTGGGGGGATGGAAATTAGAAATTTTTGAAACCACATCTTGTGGGGTATCGTTGAAAAGTTCTTGATGAGTACTCTACATTAGAATAACTAGTTTCTCGAAAGCTCTCATAAGGCGAGATATGAATGTTTGTAAAATGCTCTTTCCTGTTTTTGCAGTTAATTTTGCGGGTTTGTAATGGCAAGGCTAAAGAAGAAGAGTGCTGCGCAGCGACAATAAATTAAACTAAAAGCACTTCGAAATCTACTTCAGCCTGTAGGCCTGCCTAAAGGGATTTTTAACTTTCAAGCTACACTTGAGAATTTCTTTTTGTGCAAGACAATCTGAATGCTGATTACTGGGACTCTACACTATTTAATTCGTAAATACTATAAAATACTAGAACTGTTCATATACCGATACTAAAAATATTTTATTGTCAAACACAAGCTCTTCCGAAGTCTTCCACAATCATTTTAAATCCGCCCAAAGCGAGGTCGGTAACTTCCCCCCCCCCCAGCTGATGGTTCCTGGAGCATCTCCCGCATCTTGTTCAGGTGCTTGGATTGAAATCAACGGTCAAATAAACTTAATGTATTTAGAACACGTTTATATGGAATGTCGTCTTGTTACGTAGCAAGAGCGGAGAGCCGTCTCACAATTTGTCAAGTTTACTTGGAGGAAGCGGATAATGCGGCAGGCACCGTAGCGATCATTATGTCCACCTCCGCTATTTCGTGCCGGTGTGGAGTGGAAATATATTGTTTGGCTTGCAGCTTTCCTCAGACCATAAGATGTACATTCTCCTTCAGAGCAAGAATTTAGGGGCATTCGTCGGAAGTGGGGCCTTTTCACACGTGGTGTCATGACAATTCACAATACAGTGCAGATTCTGGATGGTATTAACTACAGAGTGCTTCAGAAAATGTATACACACTTTGAAGTGTCATAGAAAATCTATTTTTCGTTGTACAAGGTTAAATTTCTGAAAATAGAAAGCTTAAAGTCCAATCTATATTAATAAAAGGAAGTGTCTGTCTTCCTTCCGCGATGCCCAGCGAAATCTACTCAACGCAGAGATCTGAAATTAAAAAAAATATGTGGACTGAAGGGTCGAAAAATGCACCTCGAAGCCGGAATTTTAATTTTCGCTTTCGTTCTTGAGTTATGAGTGAAACACGGGCAGAAAAAGTGTATTTTTTGCGTTTTCGAAGGATCAATTTTCAGTAATAAATTTCAATGTCAAATCAATTACAATTGGCTTTGGCAATTTTTGTCTTACCTTGGACATAAAACCATCGCGATCGCTTGAATGTCGTAGCTCACGCTGGTCGATTCATTTGTTTAAAATGTCAAGGCACGCGGACATACGAAATTTTCAACCTACATCGAAGAGGATTATTATTATTATTATGAGGGATAACCAATTAGGCCTAAATATGGTCAAACGTTGTTCGATTTGAACGAAACTCACTATACAGGGGTTTTCTGGGCCAAGGACCTCGAATCTGAGGTCGCTTTTACCAGGCGACGCTATCTAATCGTGGTATGCAATTCGCGTATTTAGGTGTTAATAAATATAATGATTTAGCCTAACTATTATGCTCTTAATTTTTAATTTTTGAAATAATTATCGTGGGCGATCGCTTGATTTTGTAAGTCCATCCTGGACGATTCATTTGTTTAGAAAATCAAGGCCCGCCGACGTATGAAATTTTCGGCAACCTACACGGAAGAGGGATATTCAATATAGGCCTAAATATGGTCAAACATTGTTCGACTTGGACGAAACTCACTATGCAGGGGTTTTCTGGGCCAGGGAACTCGAATCTGAGGTCGCTTTTACCTGGCGACGCTATCTAATCGTGGTATGTAGTCCATGTGATTTAGGTGTTTATAGGTATAATGATTTAACTATTATGCTCTTAATTTTTAATTTTTGAAATAATTATCGCGGGCCATCGCTTGATTTCGTAAGTCCATCCTGGACGAATCATTTGATTAGAATATAAAGGCCCGCAGACAAATGAAATTTTCAACCTACACGGAAGAGGGATATTCAATATAGGCCTAAATATGGTCAAACATTGTTCGACTTTAACGAAACTCACTATACAGGGGTTTTCTGGGCCAAGGAACTCGAATCTGAGGTCACTTTTACCAGGCGACGCTATCTAATCGTGATATGTAGTCCACGTGATTTAGGTGTTAATAAATATAGTCTAATGATTTAACTATTATGCTGTTAATTTTTAATTTTTTAAATAATTATCGTGGGCGAAGCCGCGGACACATGCTAGTTTTAAAACCAAATGGCTTTCTGATGAAAATAGGATTAATGTTCAAATGTTCAAAATGGTGGCCTTCAGGACCAATACACTTCTGAGTATGAGCCACCACTGATTCCGTACATCGTACCAAAGTGTCCAATGAGATTTCTGCTCACTCCACTTGAATCTCATTCCAAAGTGTGTTTAGGTTACGTGGCTTACCTTTGTACACCTCATCTTTTACTTTGCCCTAACTGTTAACGATTGTTGAAATTATTGTTGGATGATTGTTGAAACGATTATTGGCACGATTGTTGAAACTATTATGCGATCTGTTGACGACATATAACATTACTTTCTCCCAGCAATTTAACCTTGTAGAACGGGAAGTAAATTTTCTATGACAGTTCAAAGCGTGTATACATTTTTTTGAAGCACTCTCTATTTATGGGAGATTTGAAACAGAAAGAAGAAAAAAAAACAGCTCAATTTCTACCTGGTCTCTAGCCCCAATATGAAGAAGTTAACAGGGCAGACTGATATTTGTTAGACTGATATCCAATGATCTTTTCTTGAGCAAACTTTCAGTAACTTTCAGATCGACTGATATTTTTTACTTCCCCAGCCCATACTATAGGTAGAGGAAGTAATGTGTTCTACCTCGATATTCGAAATTGAGATTTTAAAATAAATACACGTTTTGAGATCCCCTGAATCCGAAGTTAATATGTTCAGAAACATGTCTGTGATTTAGTATTGTTGTGAACAGCTGAGTTCCAGAACGAAAAATCGTATGAAAAAAATTATTTGGGTTAGTTATCTTCTGGGGATGTGACCTCAGACGACTTTGTCTCAGGCCTACAAAAAAAAATTGTTTTTCGCAATTTTCTCGAAAACGGCTCTGTTTAAATTTTGTATATGAGGTCCTCATACCAAGAGCTAAAACTTTTATTTCAACAAAAATTACCTGAAGGGTAGTTTAAGCCAGCGTTTCTCAACCTTTTTGAACCCGAGGACCTCTAAAATGTCTAAAAAATTCAGGGACCCCTAATTTTCCATCCCACTTTTAAAAGAAGACCTATATTCTTAATGTTTGGGGTATTACTTATAGGTCATTATAACGAAATATGTGCAAAATTTTTACTTCTTTACTTTCCACTTTCTTTATGATATCTTTTTAAATTATGTCTGCGGACCATCTGCACCATCTTCGAGGACCACCAGTGGTCCTCGGACCATAGGTTGAGAAACGCTGGTTTAAGCCACCCACTGCTTGTAGAAAACCAGCCTTGCCTGATTAACAATAAAGCCTTGTAACAGATTTAAATAACTGAAAACGCTCTCTTTATCAGAATGTGAAGTGAGAAAGATGTATTGCCCATGCTTACGTTAAAGAAAATTACGCGAGTGGATTAATCAGATTTGATTTGGATTGTGAACCCTTCGGGGATGCAATGTAATAACGACATTCTCTTCATTTTTACACCAATTTACAACAAAAGATGTCATACATAACATTTATAACTTGCGGATAATTTAAATTCAATTATAAATGCTACAGCCTACAACAAATGTTTTTGAATTATGTTATCTGTTAGCTTTAATACGTACAAATTACAACCATTGAATGTGCAGATTAATTCCTTTTTTTTTTCTATTCAACAGTTTAACCTTCCCGTTGTAGGGACGTTTACGCGGCATGCCAGGGTCTTATAGGTCCATGACCTGTCGGGAGAGGGATTATCTTTCGCTCACAGGCATACTTTTTTGTCCAGATAAGGACATGGTGGGCTCCCGGAAGAGTGATCAGCCCAATGCCGGGGCCTCCTCCGAGACAACACGAACACGTAGGACGAGACATACCGATCACTCACACAATCACTCTAAACAAGGCGAGGATGAGAAGCTGACAATGACGGCCAGATGATAAGCCATCCGGGGATCACAAAGGCCTAAAATCACTCGATATTCGTCTTGCGGTGAGGAAAAACTGCGGAAAAAAACCCCACCTAGGTAACTCGTCCCACAAATTAACTCAAGCGCTCAAACTTAATAGTAGACACTGCCAACGGCAGTCGGTTTCGACAAGAATGACTAGATATTCGTATTTATCCGTAAGCGTTCGAAAACATTCAGAAGTTATCGATATAATTTGCATTTCCCACGCGACGTTGATTGCTTTTGGTACGCACATGTGTTAAGTAAGCAGTTGTTAAGTGCAAATTTGGAAGGTCCTGAGGCATATATCCAGTCTATATAAATGTGACAAGGGGGAAAAAAAAAAAAAAAAAATATATATATATATATATATATATATATATACACACACACACTACAGGGGGCAAAGTGTGCTAGGCCTAACATGGGCGTAATTTCAGCTTATTAACTGGGGTGGCAAGGTCTGCCGGCGGGTCTAGGGGGTATGAAATTTTTTTTAATTTGGCGTTAAAATGATGTAGATTAAGCATTTTAGAACTTTTTTGGGTTGGCAAAAAGAGGGGTTTGGGAATTCTGGGGTGGTAACTGCCACTCCTTGCCACCCCGTAATTACGCCGCTGAGGCCTAAGTACTTCTCCTGGGTGCATATTCGTGATAATTGGGTATTAAAGTGGACTTAGTAAAAACTACATAATTGTACTTAACACATATGCACTAAGTCATCGATACAGTCTATAGTATATTTTAATAAAGGCCAAGGCATTTAATGATCATAAAATAGAGAAAAACGCAAAATAAAAAAATGCATTTATGACCTAAAAATACAAACATTACTCAAAATCTACAAACATGACCAAAAATTTACCATTATTATTTATAATTACTTTTACAATATAAAACACACTTATTTTGTTACTAAAGAAGTAAGTAAATGTATAGGGTGAAGTAATGTAATTTGGTGATATAGGTTATTTGGTGATAATTCTTCTAAGTCGTGCCATCAGATAAGATACATATTTTATGGCATGGCTCGCGGTGAACATGTTACCTCATTCATTCGCATACCTCTCTGTTAATTGAAACTTACAAAGTCACTAAATATCTTGTTCCTGTAAAAAATATTAGTAAACATTAGAAAATTATTGCAGTAAGTTGGCACTTCTTTGCACGTGAGTTTTCATTTCGTTGTACAACAGCAAATATTCGTCAGATATCATTGTTACCACTTACCATCTGTTCTTTATAATCAATATTATTTTTTAAATTGTGATTCGGCTTAATAACATTTTCCCTTTTTAGTACATACCTTATAGGGTTCCAGTTAATTTTTAGCGTTTTTCTTAATTTTCTTAATTCTTCGTATAGTAGTCTCATTCCTTCCCCATTTAAAATTAAATAATTTATATATTATGAGTTATAGAAGTATTCCTTCCCCATTTAAAATTAAATAATTTATATATTATGAGTTATAGAAGTATTTAAAATTTAAGAAAACAAATAAAAAAGCAAAACGGGTGTTTTGGTAGCACGGTATTGCCCCGTCCTAAACCAATGCCTTCACAGTTTCAAGGTACCGTCCCAACTTGACTGTCACTTATCCTGGTGCGAGTTCTGGCTTATTGCTGAATACCCATGTCTCATCCCTTCAGGAGTTCAGTGACAGCCCCCACAGGCAATACACGTGCTACCAGTGAACTACACACTAACCTGGCCAGTGTAAGTGTGAGCCACCCGTGAGAGGGACTGGACATTTGGGGTATATATAGTATGTATTCTTCGCGCTATAGCATTAGCGAGTAATAACGTTTGAATCATTCTGGGAAATTTCAGTACAGCATCTGTGTTTCATTAATTAGTTATTTCATACATGCATATAATTCTGCAGCAATTAACGTAAAATAATAAAATCTAATTGCAATTTAAAATATTCCCTTATATGACGTCATAATTGCGAAAACTGACTGTCACCAAATTACCTACCTATTGTCACCAAATAACCTAGCACTATCGTCAAATTACCTTCCCTTGCAGTGTTGTCTTCAAATATTTGTAAATCATAGTGGGTGTGTACGAATTAAGTAATACAGCGATAAACATTGCCTGGAAGAATGATTTCATACCATGAGTACAGCCTGAAAAAATAATTCTGTATTTTCGCCTAACAAATTCTTTTTAAGTAAATTTATCACCAAAATACCTTACTTTACCCTACTACTTGGACACCCTTAGCGAAAAAGAAATTCTTTCTGTGTTGGCATCTCCATAAAATTGCCCCCCCCCCAAATAAGTGCCATTTAAAAAGAAAGAATAGAAATCTTCATTGCAACAAGTCAAACTTATGTGGTGTTTACAATAAACGTGAATTAAAATGAACTATGAACACTTGGCGGAGATTCAAAAATAAAAACGATTTGCTGTTGTCTGAAAGTATCGATTTGTACATGGAAAAGCTCCTGCCTACCTTCACTGAAACATGACCTAAAAATGCCGAAAATGACCCAAAATTGCCAAAAATGGCCTGTCTTAAAAATGACGGTAAATGAATGAAAAAAAACAAAAACAAACACAAATTGCCCTTATTTAATCAATTATTTTATGATATACAGTTAAATATATTCGAGCTATCTTTAATCTCCATATAGAAAATATACGAGGGTTGAATGAAAAGTAATGCCTCCACCTTCATAACTTGGGTTTTGATGTTAGTATTTTAATAAATCAAGCACAAAAATAATCCTTAGAATGTGCCCTTTAATTACCAATATTCACTTTTCCACATAATCACCAGACAATTGGATACACTTCTGCCAATGATGAACAAGTTTTTTGAAGCCGTCACAGAAGAAGTCGACACTCTGTTTCTGCAACCAGCCTCTCACAGTTCTCTTAACTTCTTCATCAGATGCATAGTAATGTCCCCACAAATCTTTTTTCATTATTGGAAACTGATGAAAGTCAGACGGAGCTAAATCTGGACTGTATGGAGGATGCA
Organism: Ectobius pallidus; assembly: GCA_964059195.1. Lineage (NCBI taxonomy): Eukaryota > Metazoa > Arthropoda > Insecta > Blattodea > Ectobiidae > Ectobius > Ectobius pallidus. Next base: position 185,097,213 of record CAXKWD010000004.1, on the reverse strand, counting down.
GTATGGTGGTGAGCTTCAGTCTCCACACCATAGCAGAACATACGGCAACCTCCACACAGTCAAGATTTAGCGCCGTCTGACTTTCATCTGTTTTCGATAAATAAAGATCTACGGGGACATTACTATGCATCTGATGAAGAAGTTGAGAGAACTGTGAGAGGCTGGTTGTGGAAACAGTGTGTTGACTTCTTCTGTGACTGCTTCAAAAAACTTGTTCATCATTGGCAGAAGTGTATCCAATTGTCTGGTGATTATGTGGAAAAGTGAATATTGATAATTAAAGGGTACAATTCTAATAATTATTTCTGTGTTTGATTTATTAAAATACTCCTTTTGAAACCAAAGTTATGAAGGTGGAGGCATTACTTTCCATTCAACCCTCGTACAAAATAATCAAATGCCTTGCCATAATAATAATCAGCGATGTTGTTAAAAATACTGCCTTAATCAAGATTTGAGACATTTGTCGTAGTTTCAAGTATGTTTCAAATTCACTTTAGAATCGATCATTATCATTTCAATGTCTGTATTTGAAATATTTTCATTAAAACATTTAATAAATCGGTTTCGTTGTGCGTTTTAAATTAACATAATATGGCTTTGCTTTTACAGCAGTACAGAATGAAAACTTGAAATGTTTGCATTTTAACAGCTAGGTGAAGTGGAATCTTTCTAAATAGTTTTCAGTTCCTGATTTGAGAGGGCGCATGACCCCTAACAGTAGCTAGCAGGCAGTGGCCGCTCGTGCTGATTTCTATCAGTGCTTAGGGGTGGGGTAAGATTGAAGGATGGTTACAAGTTGACCTCAATGTACGGAATTTCCGTACAGTACTTCAGAAAAATGTTGACCACTACAAACAGAGTGGTCAAGTTATACAGGTTAAAAGTTCTCACTGTGCTTAAGATACAAGTTTCACAGGTAGTCAACTTAGATAGTAACAGCTTATACATACAAACAAATGGGAATTTGCCGATTCATGAATATGCGGTGAATTAAGGCAGGTGGTCATGTTACATTCCAGGTTTTACTGTTAAAAAAAACAGGTACACTGATATAAAAAAGCGCCAGAATGCTTTTGTTTAATCATGCAGAAAATAAGCTATTTTGTAATCGATTTTCGAGTTAAGCACCAGACCGATTCATTAAGCAGGGTTTACGGAGAAACAAAGTTCTAAAGTTTGATAAGCATAGGCTATGTGAAGGAATATGTGGGTAGTGTTATTTGTCAAAGCCACATGTATTGCAACTTCCAAAGCCGTATATGAACACTGTAAAACAATAGGCTATGTTGCCATGAGAACTTGTTTGCATTTGACTATTCCACCGCGTGTTTGATATTGACCAATAACGTTTAGCAATTCCTTGGATGTAGACCAATCACGGCCGTTTATCTTACAATAAGGAATCGCGAGGATGGTATTTTATCAGGAAAAATGGTCTGGGTCGCTTGTTGCCATTAACAGCACGAAAACATATTATTTTATACAACATAACTTGTTTAGAAATTGAAATAATAGAAATGTACATTGTTGCAAGCCAGTTCGCGTGCTTTTATACTGTTCTGCTGTCAGCTTACCTAAATGACGTTAACTATGTCTCATATGCACAATTGGTAGCACTGATCACAACATGGTAACTCGAATCGATTCATGGTATGCAGTGAACTCGCAGCTGTTAGTTTTGTTTTTATATAACAAAGCACGAAAGTAATTACTTGTATAATCCGTTACATTTTTATTCATTGAATAGTCTTAAGAAATCCAACTCGAGTTGACGAGTTACATCAGATAAACTCGTCAACTCTCGTGGGATTACCTATGATAAATTATGTCTAATATATTACCATAAAATAGGCACTAAATTGGGCATTACTCCGGCACCGGTCAACCGATTCGGTCCAAAATCAATAGGAGTCTTTCCATGGACGTTATAAAAGTAAATACCGATTTTCATGAAAATCCGATAAAGCGTAATTGAGTTATTGCGCGTACTCGGACAGACAGACAGACATTTTCCCGTCCCCCGCACTATCTAAGGAAGTATCATTCTGGCACTTGATAACAAATAACGCATGGGTAGTTCCTCATAAGTGCTGCACATTACGTATCAATTAACGGTGATAAAACTCTTGGTTTGACTTCAGATTTGAAGTTTCATGCCCTGGCTTAATTGCGAGCAGTGTTAAGTTGCACGGTAATCATTGTGATTAGTGTTGCATGGGGCGCGCTGTTCCCCGTCACCTGCTACCGGATCGATTTGTTTTGCAGCGGGAACTTGATGAGACTGTCAGCTTGTCACGATTGCGTACGGCGCGTCGCCAGGATACTTTCTTCTACGGCGTAGCTTGTTTTATCCCTCATCTTCCGAATACAGTGAACTCATGAATCAGTGACCCAATCCAGTAAAACACTTTCCACGTATTTAATAGCGATGGCAGGTTTTATTCATGTTCGTAGTGTTAATTATTAAGTGCCAGTATGGTACTTTATGAGATTGTGTGGGGGACGAAAAAATGTCTGTCCGTCTGTCTGTCTGTCCGTGCGTCTGTACGCACCATAACTCAAGTACGCTTTTTCGGATTTTCATGAAACTTGGTATAAACATTCATAATGTCGATGGGAAGAACCCTATTGATATTGAACCAAATCGGTTCAACGGTACCGGAGTAATGCCCAATTCAGTGCCTATTTTAATAGATTATGGCGCCTTTCTCATAGAAAGGCGCCATCACTCAAATACGCTGTAACGGATTTTCATGAAACTTGGTATACCTATTTATGACGTCCATGAGAAGTGCCCTATTGAATTTGAACCTAATCTGTTGACCGGTACCGGAGTAAAAACCAATTTAGTGTATATTTTAAAGACGCGGTAACTCAAATACGCTTTACCGGATTTTTATGAAACTTGGTATACACATTTACAATGTCCATGGGAAGACGTCTATTCATAATGGATAAAATCGGTTGATCTGTTTCGGAGTAATGCTCAATTTAGCGCCTATTTTATGGTAATACTGTATAAGTATTCGAAAGAATTTATTTAAAAAATGAAAATCAGTTATCTTGACAACATAGCCTATTGTTTTACTGTGATCTTATAAGGCCTTGGAAATTAAAATACAGGTAGCTATGACAAAAAACACTACTGATTTACAAGCGCTTATCCAACTAGACCGTTAAAATGACCCAGGTGGCCGAGATGGTAGACCTTTCTTCTTCCGTAAGCCCTGCTTAATGAATAAATCTGGAGCTTAACTTGGAAATCAATTTAAAAAAAACATATTCTGCATATCATAATTGCAGTCATAACTGATTAAACAAAAACATACTGGCACTTTGTTACATCAGTTTACCTGACATATTTAATACATGTGAATGTGTCCAGTACCGGTACTTTAAAAAACAATTTCTTAAATCATTAATTCTTATGTTCACAAAATAGTCGTCCAACGTCTATATATATTTGCTACAAGTGCAAGAGTGGCTTCATTATATGCTATATTTTGCTGTTGTATTCTCTAATAACTCGTCTTCGGCGACGATTTTTCTGTCTCAGTGTTTAGATGATATGCATTTCGACACTGGCACGTGTCATCTTCAGTCTGAAGTGTTCTCAGATGAGATATAAATCTAAAATAGTGTACTCATTTGGAGCGCTGAGAAGCCACTCATAGAATATTTCAGTGACTACAGAATGGTATAATTCAAGATTTTAATATACAGAGTATATAATTAGTTATTTAAGAAATTGTTTTTTAAACTACTTGACTGGTGCAAACATATCTAACAGTATTACATTCACATGTGTATATATATTTTTTAAATCTATGTAATTGAGATGTGTAATTTTTAGCACTTTAATCTTTTATCATACTGAATTTCTGGACACACATTATATATTGTGTAAGTTATATTAAAAAATCCCCAATTGTTTTCTATAAATGTTTTAGGGGGCACTTATGTAACATAATCAACAGTACAATTTGATTTGGTTCACAATATAACTGCACTATTCAAACTAATATATAACTATTTCCTCTTGATAGTGGTTTCAAGGCTGATCTTTTACGAAATACATTATTATACTTTTAATACAGGCTTAATTCTGTGCATATCCCTATAATATAAAGCCACATGGTTGACTGACTGACTCACTCACTGACCACTTCCAGATGAGCTAGAAACTTGAAATTTGGTATACACATACGGGTTTTAGGCTGTACACCACAGGAAAATTCCAAAAAGCGTATTTTTTTTAATCTTTAGCCCTAACCCCCCCCCCCCCCGAAAAAGGGGTCGGTTTCCATGGCAACGGTATTATCAAACAGTTCACATAGGGATTTGCCAATACAGCAGACTAAATAAACGCACTCAATCTCCCATATAGCCTATCTTTTAAAAATCTTTCCCGAGAAACTCAGCGCGGGTTTGGGGGCGGAGCCCCCAATGAGCGAAGCGAGTCTAATATATAAAATCAAAAGTGTGTGGATAATTGAGCATATATACCCTATACAAATCTATAGTTCTTGAGCAATTTGCACGAAATCGTGCACACATACCCAGTTCAACTCGGAAAGTAAACAAACTACTCCTTCCCTTGAAAATTCATATAATTTCTGAGAATATTACACTGAATTAATGAAAATGCAATTCAGTTATAATGACACCAGCGTATTGTTGAAGTGTTCACATAAGGCTTTGGAAGTTGCAAGTAACTGGGCTTTGATAAATTAGAGAAGCTATCGCTATAATTCATTGGTGTAAATAAATAATGAATAACGAAATCCACGAAAATAATGCACAATGTGATGCAGTCAAATCCCTCCCCGAAAGAAAATTCTGCGTCCGCCACTTGCCCGATGGTTATTTATAATTGACCTTGGTACGTTTATTGACATGATATATGCATCTCTTCCGGTTTAAAATTACTTATGCATCTGGTATCTTTATTTCAGTGTTAAATGACAATCTACTTGGAGATATGCATTCCTTTCTGGAATGTGTTCTGCATGTGCCAATTGATTAATTTATATTCTGATGTCTTGCATAGAGTTATATGGTTTGATTAATTGAATTTGGCCCTTTTTTTCTGGAAGTTTATATATTGTTCTTAGTGCCAAACACCTTGTGTATTTAAATGATAAAAGTTTGGTATTGCTGTAGGCCTACATATCTAGTATTTCTTATATTTATGACATCAGCTATTCTAGATAGAGATTTATTGTAGGTGTCACCTTATCTTCTATAACTTATAAACAAAAATCAATTGCCACACGTACGTTGCCGCATCTCTTGAGAACGGCTTGACCGCTTTGACTGATTTTTTTTCTTTCTTTCTTTTTCGTAATATGTCAGGACAAGGTTTGTACGAAATGTTTTGGAAAATCCACGGAAAAAGTCGGAAATGTGAAGTGAGGCACAGTTTGAGAGTTCTGCTGTCACATGTTTACATAACAAAATAGAAGTGTGACATAGGCACAGTTTGAGAATTCTGCTGTCACATGTTTTCATAACAAACAAAAAAGTGTGAGTCTTGCAACCAAGCCAAATCGAAAGTGTGGACGTATGTATGTGGATATGTATGTTCCCTATACAAATCTACATTTCTTGACCAATTTGTACGAAATTTTGCACACATACCCAGTTAAGCCCGAGAAGTAACTCGATCAACCTTAAAATTCAAACAAGCCACTCCTTGAAAATTTATATAGGCCTATTTTCAGAAAATATTATACTGAAAAAATGAAATGCAATTCAATTATCATGACAACAGTGCATTGTTACAGTGTTCACATAGGGCTCTGGGATCTATGTAATACTGGAATTTAACAAATTCCTATGCTATCGATATAATACATTTATGAAAATAATTCTTGAAGAATGAAATCCACGAAAATAAAGCACAATGTGCTGCAGTCAAATAACTTTCTCTACGCTCGACATGGGACATATTTTCTCACTTCACATTTTGATGTAGGTCGTACTGCAGGGACAGCTTAAGGGTTTGCCAATGAGTATACTATATCAGAAGTCGGTAAAAAAAAAACCTATCCACTGATACGTTATTCATAGCTGTAGGCTTTGTATTAGTTGAGAAATAGGGATGTTTATTACAGGCCCTAAGCATCTAAAAGAAGACAAAATGGGGTGGAACATTTTCAGGCCTACGCGCGCAGTATAATGTACGCTATGTTCCCGGTTTTTGGGAAGGAAAGTACGAAAGTGATACTGAATTTATTTTTTATTTCAGCCCCAAAACGGTTGTATGGTAATATGAGAGTGAGAAATAAAATTTTCTGTTTATGTAACCGGAATTTCTTTTTCTTCTTATTTCAACCCCTGCCAGGCATGGTATGTAGAAGCAACGGAATGCAACATTCGACGTCCTCTATGAGCCATAAAAAGCTATATCTAGCGTTTTCTGAGGGAATAGTTTGAGTGTGATATGTCGTTCTTCCTCATTTCTAAGTCATAGCCTATTATATAAGGACCTAGAGTTTCAAAATCGAAATCCTACATAAGTTAATTTCTAATTACAAAATACAAAACCCGGGCGACGCCAGGCCTTTTATGCTAGTAAATAATATATTTCAGTTTTCATAAATTTCATTAGGCTTCTGATTGACTGATAAGCCCACGCTTCCTTTTCGGTATTAATTTCTCGAAGTTTCTGTACAGTTATTGTACCAAATGTAGCATTGGCTTAACATTTGTTTGAATTTCTGATATATATTAATTTTGCCACACCTGGTTGGATTCCATTTTAGTTAGATATATCCAATAGCTGAATATGTGCCAAATTTATGACAGTTGATCTGTATTAAGAATACATGTTGCTACTAACATTGCACTCAGTTTATGCAATTTGCTGTCCCTCCTCTGTCCACTCTGTGTCCACTCTGATGAGGACCAGATTGTAAAAATAATATTCCCTATTATAATTACTCAAGATCTCAAAATCATTTCACCCTTTTCCATAATATACCAGCAATAGCGTAAAATCCTTAAATATTTTATTCGTGAACTCAATAATAAAACTATATTAAATGACTACTTGAATAATTGACCCGTTTGGGAAAAGGAATGAATCAAACTTTTTTCTAACTTCGTAAATCTGCACTACTTTTATTTAGATATTTGTTGGATTATTTATTTTATTTTCTGTTTGTTTATGTTAGTATAATCTTTATGTCTAATTAGCTTAGTAAATGCCCTATTAGTTTACTATTATTACGCCTTTTTTCATATTTTAATATAATTTAATGCAAAAACGTACACCCGCAACAGGAAGTGAAGGAGGATTGTCATATACAATCCCGAGAGTTAATGCCTTCAGAGAAGTTGTATACGCTCTGACCATATGTTAACAACTGAAGCAAGAGTGGAAGAGTGGCCAAAGCATAAAAAACAGGCGAGGGCTTTCTAAGCGCTATGGGCCATTCACAATTAAAACTAACCGTAAACCTAACGTAAACTGAAAAGTCTGAGGGGCCATGTTTTTCAATGGGACTATTAACAATGCATCGCGTAAACTTTAAACTTAACATAAAATAAAACTTTAACTTACAACCCTTCCAAACTCCAAGTTCTTGTGTTAAGTTTAAGCGAAAAATAACGAAAGCACCAATCAGAACTCTCTGCTCAATTGAACTCCACATAACAGGAGACGGAAGTAGAAGCAGTTGAGAGATGATGTCTAAGGATGAGAAACTACAGCCCACATGTACTGTTTCATTTGTATTCATATTGTACATGTACATTCACTTGTAAGATTTCAATTTCTATGCATGTGTTTAATACACATGAAAGCTACTTCTGTTTGCTCTGGGGCTGTTCCAAGTTCTCATTTGTGATTGGTTGTTACCAAGGTTTAAGATGTCGTAGTGAATGTTCATATGTTAAGTTTAATGTTCTTAAGTATACGGTTAATTTTCTAGTGAAAGTAGCCGAAAAAAAGGACTTTGCTTGGAAGTAATAACTTGGTTTTATATCTAAATTTGAAGTGTGTCCCTATTTTCCCAGTGGCAGAGCTTCAGAAGTGGCATCACAAGAACAATACTTTCGGACTTTTTTGTAGTTTTTCGGAACGATTTATAAAAAAACATTCTACGGAAAAGATTATTAATGGATAAATAATTTTAGATCACAAAATTCTGCGTCTATGGAGTACGCAATATTAAAGATTCCTTCAAGATTACCGTATTTTACGGACCATAAGACGCACCATGATTTTAGAGTGGAAATTTAATGTGATTCTAAACAAACAAAAGAAAAAAATTGAAGGGAATAATATACTTCATTCCATAACAATTATAACATTTTACAATGGAATCAGTGCTAATAACTTCTAACCTGCGTTCTGCGAAAATCTCTTCTGTACAGGTGGCATCGCGTAAATTTTAACAACTGAACTGATTTCTCATGAAAGACTGAAAATATTTTTACACCCCCCTAACCCTCAATTCAGCATAAAATAAGTGTAATGGGACTAGGCTGTTTAGAGATCAATTGCCTTTATCTAAACCCCCGGTGGAGAAAAACTCACTTCATATAACAGAACTCAACATTCCCTTCTTTTCGCGTTGTATACCTGGCTTCCAGCTACCCTCATTTTATGATTGTGACAAGTCCACTGATGTACAGTCTGTGAAAAAATTTGTAACTAATCGTTTATAACACCTTGATTATAACTATGGTATTACCGGCAGTATTTACCATAGTTTGAATTTAGTGTACTTTGGACCATTAGACTCACCCAACTTTCAAGACTCTGTTTTCAAGGTAAAAAGTGCGTCTCATGGTCCGTAAAACACGGTATGCGATACTCGACAAACCAAGGAAGGTGTTTTCAAACTTCTCTAAAAACTCATGAAATTTTATTTTTGAGTTTCAATCATCCCCCTCCTTTTCTTGTGTTCTAGTGCAGCGTTTCTCAACCTTTTTGAACCCGAGGACCTCTAAAATGTCTAAAAAATATAAGGACCCCTAATTTTACATCCCATATTCTTAATATTTGGGGTATTAATTATAGGTCATTATAACGAAATATGTGGAAAAAATTTTACTTCTTTCCACTTGCTTAATGAAATTTTTAAATTATGTCAGAGGACCATCTGCACCATCTTCGCGGACCAGAGAATCGCTGTTCTAGTGGATTATAGCAACTTCTTGGTTGGGTTGAATTTTTCCTACCAATGTTGATTTGAACCTTTCTCTGTTCACGGTGATAAAACTGTCAGTTTGCTTGCTAATATCTTAAGAGGAAGTAGGGAGCTCCTTCACTGCGGGACGGAAAGGGGACAACCAGAAAGTAAAGAAATGTTTACGTTCAGATAATCCGTATCCAAAACATTCCACACATCCATTAGGTTATTATTAGGGCTCGGACTTTTAGGTAAATACATTTTTTTTTTGCTATTACTTATGATTTCAGGACTTTGTCAAAGTTCCGGTTGGAACCTTTGGATTCAAAATACTGAGTTGCATATCACATAAAAAAAAAAATATTTTCGATATTTTTTATTTGAATAAATATTTTTGGTAACTTAATTCTTTTTTACATATTTTACCACATATCTTGTTTAGAAATCAATATTTTGACTGTTTATGTAAAATTGCGACATATTTTCAATGTGTTGCGTTGTTATGTTAAGTCAGACAATAAATCAATAAATAGTGTAAATTTCGGTTTCCTCTCAAACTGCATTACTAAGTTGGAAAGAACAAAACAATTGTTGACAGAATCAATAAAAAAAATCAAACACATTGAAAACAAACTTAGAGAAAAATTCCTGTCATGCCTAAATAAAAATGAAGGGTTACAAGTGTTGCGCAAGATTTCAGATATTTTAATGGTTAACAGTGTAGAGAACTTGGAGCAGATGGAACATCTGAGTGTCAGTGAATTATTGTTACAGTGTCAGTGTTACAAATATGCAAGATTAACATCTTGCAATGTTGAACGTACATTTTCAAGATACAAGTCTCTGATCCGTGAAAATCGTCACAGCTTTAAGATGCACAACTTAAGACCTACTATTGTCGTTTACTGCAACAGTTCTACACTTGCTGACTAGAATGACTAGATGAGTACTTCTGTAAATATTAGTTAAATAAATAAATTTAAATATTTTCATATTTTTTAAACATATTTTCGACTTTTTTACCACATAAAAAATAAATATTTTCTGTTTTATAAGCACCTAAAAGTCCGAGTCCTAGTTATTATAATGTTATATGCAAGTAAGAGTGAGTGCTATGCTTGTACTACGGACAAGAACAGTTCCCTGATGTGTAAGGACTCAATATCAGTATCATTTAGCCTAATCGTGGCCATAAAATTCGTTATCACTTTGTACGGTACCGGTAACTTATTAATCCGGGGAAAAAGTAACCTAACAGAAGACAGAAATTCTTAATGAAACTCATTGGGTTCAGGTAGAATGCCAGCTATAATCCGGAACTAATTGCACTGAGGGTGGTTCGGATTATCGAGTTATGTACAAAATACCAGGTTCAAACTTGGAAAAAAGTATAGTAATAGAAAAGAGCAACAATACTTATCCGTTAATACAAAATAACAATCCTGCAGTATTTCCGAACTCAACTACACTTACCACTCCCACAGACAACACACTGTTACCACAGTATACGTATTAATACTTATACTGTGCTGTTACCGAGCGAGGCGGCCGAGATGGTAACGTCTTGGACTCACATTCAAATCCCGTGGCCGGTCATGGGGTTTTCAGGGTTTCCCCAGTCGTAAAAGCAAATGCCGAATTGAATATTTACATACCATGAATCATCCTCGCCATTTCATCCTGTATCATATCCACTTAAATGAATATCAGTTTAAATTTACTCCGTAAAACACGCCGACATTAGAAACAATTGACAAGCAATAGTTCCGGGACCTACCCTACAGTAGACACAGATCACGAACTCCTGATATAGCCTCGAAACTAAGAGGGGTATAAACATAGCTGAATTAATAATAATAACAGACTGTTGACACCCACCCAGAGATCGAAGCTTATACCGTACCACCCATCTATCATCATCCTAATTTGTGCTGACTCTCAACTGTCCGATCGTGGCTTCTCTGTACAGGCCCTGATGTTGACTGATTGTGGTAAATACCACTTTAGTGAGCATAGCAATCCCCAAGTATGTGGTACATGTGTGAGCTTAAAGGGTGCCATTGAATTTCAAACTGTCGGAGGATTCTAGTGTAATTCTGAAGAAAGCACTGTGCACAACAGTGACGAAGACTTACTTTTTTGAAGCAGGCATATAATCAGCTACCTCACTGTTATCAAGAATTCTAAAAAATCATTAAAACGAGCAGATTAAAGTTAAATATAACATTTGATTTGCATTTAAAAGTATTGAATATTCAATCTATCTTTAATATAAAGCAATTTATTGCAATTTTAAAATTATACTGTGATTTTGAGAGAGTAACATTATTTTCTATTCATTTTTGAGGGTACTTTAATCCCTACTTTATTTGTACTTTTAGGTTCGGGGTATCAACCTGAAGAATAAGCTGTTTTTTACAGTCAACCCTCGATATAGTGCCACCATCCGTTCTCTAACATTTATTTTTTTAAAAGAACCATGGCATAATACAGGGCTGTATTAATTTACTGTACTGTATTATGAAATAAAATAAAAGGCAAATACAGAACTTTATCAGAAAATAAAATCAGGTAAACTGATATAACCAAGTGCCAGTATGTTTATAATCAGTGATAAACGCAATTATGCATAAAAGTTATTTTTGTAATAGATCTCCGAGTTAAACTCCAAAAAAAAAAAAAAGGTGCTGGCAATAATAACAATGATGCAATAGACCTACGATTCGCTGATATCTCTGTTTCAATTTAAAGCAGCCTTAAAGGTTATGAATGAATAAAAAGTCAATATGAAATCTATCTGTCAGGAATTAGATTAGGTATATTGCTGCACAGAAACGAATATAAAAATACTCACATTAAAATAACGCCCAATGTAAATATCGGTAGTCTACATAACCATAGAATACACAATATAATATCAATATTCAACGGCTAGTTGTTATAAATAGTTTATTTACATTATTTAAATTATTATTTAGTCCACAGTGACATCTTTATGAAGAAACAAATCAATCAAGGTTGCTAACAATATCAATATACGATTGGCTTTGTTACGTTTTTTTAATATATTGAGGGCCATGAAAGAATATTCATTACAAAATTAATATTGATATACTAGTTATTTCGGTACCGGTCAACCGATTTGGCCCTAATTCAATAGGCTTGTACCCGAGAACGTCACAAATTCGTATACCAAGTTTCATGAAAATCCGATAAAGCGTACTTGAGTTATCTGCGCCTTTGTGATATATTACCATGAAAAGGCACTAAATTGGGCATTATTCCGGTACCGCCCAACCAATTTGGTCCAATATCAATAGACTTCTTCCCAGGAACATTATAAATTCGTATACCAAGTTTCATGAAAATCCGATAAAGCGTATTTGAGTTATCGCGCCTTTAAACTAGACACTAAATTGGGTTTTACTCCGGTACCGGTCAACCGATTTGGTCCATTATCAACAGGGTTCTTCCCATGAACATTATAAATGTATATACCAAGTTTCATTAAAATCCGATTAAGCGTATTTGAGTTATCGCGCGTACAGACACACGGACGGACGGACAGACAGACATTTTCCCTCCCCACACACAATCTCATAAAGTACCATACTGGCACTTAATAAAATACTGTACAGCAACTCAGTTTACTACAGTAGATGTCCAGTGCTACAGTACACAAAGGGGTTGAAAATCATATGGGTCAATGTAAGTGATTAACTGAGTAACTGTAATGTAATGTTTAGATATGAATGGACCCTGGACTAAAGGAAATGGAAGTTTGTAATGCCTCATTGTATAAAGGACTATTTCTACCTGGTCTACCCTCACGCAGTCTGTCTGTGCGACTTCTTAACATAGCTTCCTCATTCCACCTCACTACATTTACAGTTAGTGGCAGGGGAACACTCACTTCTTGGAAATACAGTACAGCATGTTTCATAAAATATAACCTTCCTAACATTCATGCAAAAAAAAAAAAAAAAAAACCACTGCAAGCTATACTTTGTAAAAATCGTGTATTATATTCACGGCACAGAATGAATTGGCACAGTAACTCATGTATTTTATATGGGAGAAGATCCGTTCACTTACATTTATTGGCACAGTGCGAGGGTGGCACTGTAAAGAGGGGCGTTATATCCAGGGTTCACTGTATTTATATTTAAAGTAGTTTACATGAGACATTTCAGTCCGACAAAGAACAGACTGCATTGATAACAGCACGACAAACAGTTCAGAATTCAAGTACCGCTTCCAAGGCCTAATATTAGAGTGAATAACCTAGTCTACAAACTGTTGGTCGTGATGGTGCATAGATGATGTCCTCGCCTGTGGATACGAAGGTAGTGGGCCCAAACCTGGCAACTGTTTCAGGACGTAAAAATCCTGGGGAGCTAGTCCTCCGGGAGGGGGCCATATATCGTGGGTCCTGTGTCCATTTACGGCCCTTTAAGGTCTCCAAGTAGTCACAGGACCGAATTCCCCGGCCCTTTTACGTGAGATTCATGTGGCTGGTCGTCGAAGGAATGGGCTTACCACTTGTTCTCTGTCCACTACAGCAAAATAAGCGTAACTAAATTAGTCCGGTGATGAAACCACCACTCGGAGGTCCCAGGAGTGGAGGGATGCAAGTAAACGAATGAAAAGTGCAGTATGGTTGGAAAATGTAATAAGTGCCAGAGCTTGTGACAGAAATGATTGGCTTATGACTATCTTCCAGATAATTTCAAATCAAATTCAGCTGTTCATATATAAATGGCGATAAAACCCCGAAACAAATCATTAGGTAAACTGCTAGTGCAAAGGCGACTTTCCACCAAACGAACAAAACAGATTTTGTTGGGAGCTGACGAGATGATCCGTGATTTGGTGGTGGCATGCAGGAGGAAGACGGTGTTGTGCTATAACTGCACGTGTAGGGGAGCGTTGCTATTGGCTGCAGATAAGAGCTCCCTAGTCATGGCAGGGATCATCTCGTCAGCTCCAAACTGTACTCATGTCTTTCTAAAAGAACTCCAACATTTTACAATAGTATATTGCGATACAAGTGCCGTAAGCGGCGCATACGGATCGACGAAAGAGTTTTTCAATTTCCGAGATCCGCTATGCGCTTACGGCACGAGTATTGCATGCTATTTTTTGCACGATGATTATTTGTAACAATTTAATTATATTAATTGAGATATTAGCTGAAAACATTATGTATATACATCATTGAAGATGGATGTAATATTTGAGAAAGTGATTCGCATGTGGTGGTTGTTATGGGGACTGAATATTTGTCCTGTTAAAGTCGCCACAAACTAGGGGGCCTTGGTTCCGGTCTCCCATAAAGGCTTAATATGATGATTGTGCTTTTGCTTTTTGTAATTTTTACCGCACGGAGATTGCTTTTGTTTTTATAGCAACCAGATTGCTTGCGGGAATGTCAAGTTACGATCCACGGCAACAATATTCGTAAGTACCACTAATTAGTTAAGTCGTGCAAAAACATATTTATAAACTCGAGTTGTTGGCGACTGTTTTGTGTAGTTTTCTGAGTTGCAGTTGAGCGAGCTCAGGGTTTATTTTGTTTTTACCGCACAGGCAAAACTGGGACAAAACAAACATGCTTCTTTCGTCCTCGCCAGCTCAATCGTTCAGTAAACTACACTTCTATTCGAGTTGTAGGGAACTGTTCTGTTTTGTTTTGAGAGTCCCGATTGTATGGGGAAAAGTCAACTGCTTTTGCATTAATTGTGTAGCTAAGCAGAATAAAACACAGTATGCATTTATAACCTAAAATTCCAGAAATATGTTTAGTATAAAAATGTCTTATAAAATATATACGAGGGTCATAATTAGAGAGACAAACTGACCTGAAGAAAAATCAGTTTATTTTTACAAAACAAGACTTTTCCTACTTTTCAACATAATCCCCATCAACATTTATGCACTTGTCCCAACGGGTTACTACCTTTTTTTGATACCGGCTGCAAAGAACTCTTTTGTTTTGGTGTCGGGGCCAATTTCCCACAAATTTCTTGACATCCTCGTTATCCTGGAACTTTCTTCCCATGTAATGCCTCCTTCAGTGGACATAGAAATGGAAATCAGAGGGTGCTAAATCGGAACTTCAACAGGCCGGCCAGAACGGTGTTCGTCAGTCACTGATTCTCGACCACTTTTGAACTGTTCTACCGACTTGTAAAAATTCCCACGGTTCATACAACTTTCACCATACACTTTAGTCATTCTGGAATATATATTAGCTGGTTTTTCACCTTCAGCAATCAAAAAACGAATCACAGAACGTTGTTCAACCAATGTGGAATTTTCAAGAAGACTCGACATCGTTAAACTTAATTTTGAGGTTATAAACAGATCAATGTTGATCCATCAGCCGATTAGATCTCATCCCAGTGATGCCAACTTAAAATCCTAAATGTATCAAACTTGTACTACCAACCGTCTTTTCCCAAGACCAATTTGTCTCTTTAATGATTGAATGACCCTCGTATATTTTTTTTAATTCGCTTGCTTAGGTAAAAAGTGAAGGCAAGAAAGAGAAAATGTAAATTTGAGGAATTTCAAGACGTCGTGTAAATTTGATCTAAAATACAGAATGCTGGGAAATTTTCACTAACTTCTTTAACAGCAGGTCTATCTATTTTATCAGAATACCACGAACGAATTTTCAAATGAAAGTGGCAACCTATTATCAGCTAACAAAGCTTTACATTTGCATAGAAAAGCATTTACCGGTATATGGATACAACAGGAGTAATTTTAAACTCTGGATTACCATAGGTAATCCACGAGATGGTAATCCACGAGAGTTTACGAATTTATCTGATGGAACTTGTGAACTCGAGTTGGATGAATTAAGACTATTTCATGAATCAAAAAAATGTAACGGATTATACAAATAATAATTACTTTCTTACTTTGTTAAACAAAAACAAAACTAACAGCTGCGAGATCACGGCATACTACGAATCAACCATCCCTGAATCGATTCGAGTTACCATGTTGTAACCAATGCTACCAATGGTGCATGTAAGACACAGCTTATCTAATTCAGCCATCAGCGGAACAGAATAAAAGCACATGAACTGACTTGCACCGAACTGAAACTGTGTTTTTAATCATGGACATTCATAATATATCATGTTCCAAACAAGTTACGTTGTATAAAATAGTGTATTTTTATTCTGTTCACTGGCAGCATAATTAGTCACTCCACGTTGATTCTTAAATTTCCAATAACGAGATACTTTTTATCAGATAAAATCGCATTCTTGTAAACAAGCATATTATAAGGTACACGATCGTGATTGGTCTATATACGACGAATTGGCCAATATCAAACACACGGCTTATGAATGGAATAGCCAATACAACAATTCTCCCTTGATAAAGGTTTTTCCTTCCTTTCACGTTCATTAAACTAGACTCGCTTCAGGCTTCAAGATGATTCAATTACACAACGAGAACTGGAGTATGAACTGCGGGTCAACAGGTTTCAAGAGTCCTTGCCCTAGAACTGCATTTCCAAAAATAATACGAACCAATATCCTATAGCCAAGACGTGTTTTCGTATAATTCATCGCATAATTTTCTATATGTTTTAGTAACTCATTTGTCTTACCATAAACCATGCAATGTCAGAATTTTTAGCCCTAGCAAACAATAACATCGCGAAAGAATTATTGTAGTGAATTACTTTCACGGCAGCATGACACAAAATAGTAGGGCTACTGAAAAATGCTGTCATGTGTTAATATTCATTTCAAACTTAATTATTAAGTGGCAGTATGGTACTTATGAGATTGTGCGGGGGACGGGAAAATGCCTGTCCGTCCGTGTGTCTATACGCGCGATAACTCAAATACGCTGATTATCGGATTTTAATGAAACTTGGTATACGCGTTTATAATGTCTATGGCAAGAAGCCTATTGATATTGGACCAAATCGGTTGACCGGTACCGAAGTAAAACCCAATTTACTGTCTATTTTACAGGTGCGATAACTCAAATATGCTTTATCGAATTTTGATGAAACTCTGTACACGCATTTATAATGTCCATGGGAAGATGCGTATTGATATTGGACCTAATCGGTTGGCCGGTACCGGAATAATGCCCAATTTAGTGCCTTTTTATGGTAATGTCTCAGAAAGGCGCTATAACTCAAATACGCTTTATTTATGACGTCCATTGAAAGAAGTCTACTGAATTTGGACCTAATCAGTTGACCGGTACCGGAGTAATGCCCAATTTAATGCCATTTTATTCTTATTATATTACAAAGAATTTATCAAATGGAAATCAGTTATCATGACAACATTTTGTTTTACACTGTTCATATCCGACATTGGAAATTATAACAGAGTTAGCTATGACAAATAACACTACTCCTTCACATTTGCTTATCAATCTAGACCACTAAACTGAGCGAGGTGGCCGAGACGGTAATGTTTTGGACTCGTATTCTGGAGGTCCTGGTTCAAATCCCATAGCCAGCTAATTTGACTTTTTTTAGGTAGATTTTCGAAGAAAAATCTACCTATTGCAATGGATACCACTTTATGATTTTTGAAAAATTCTTTCATATCTTTACGTTTCATGCTCCCCTAAGTACGAAACCACCGCCCGTTCAAAAAAAAATTTTGTGATATTTATATATATATATATATTTATATATATCTTTACACGATAGCGGCCGTAATTTTGAAGATATTTGAACCAAATTTTATTATGTTATTTCTAGGCCCAATAGTTCGGACAAGTTCGTTAATGGGCAAAATTGGCCCAAGGGGGTGGTCGGGGGAGGGGGTTGAAATTTTAAAACATTTATATCTCGGCCCCTATGAAGTATAGAGGAAAACTTTGTTTGAATAAATTAGAGTACTCCCTATGGAGTTCACAGTGACACCAAAGATTCGGGGGTTCGAGTGAGGGTGGGGGTGGGGGTGGGTTTGGGGGATGAAAATTCGAAACTTTTGAAACCACGTCTTGTGGGGTATCGTTGAAAAGCTCTTAATGAGTACTCTACAAATCGATAAATAGTTTCTTGATAGCTCTCATATGACGCGAGATTTTAATGTTTGAAAATAATAACACTTAAAAGAATTATTATAATATCATAATTTTGTCTTGTTTAGCGGCTTTGCTAATTTTATTCATTGCTGATCTTGCGTACGGCCTCCCAGAATATTATATCCTATTCTTGTTGTCAAAACAAATGATTGTAGGCTCTTCCTCTTTACCGAATTCAGTTCTTATTACTGCAGGTTTACCATGCCAAGGCTAAAGAAAAAGAGTGCTATGCAGCGACAATAAATTAAACCAAAAGCACTTCGAAATCTACCTCCGCCTGTAGGCCTGCCTAAAGGGATTTTTTTATGTGAGTGTGCGATTGTCAAGATATCACAAAAGTGTATAGTTCTGCTGATGATGGATGATTTTAATCTCATAAAAAAAATTGATCTTCGTTCTTCCGTAAGCCCTGCTTAATGAAGCAATCTGGAGCTTAACTGGGAAATCAATTTTTAAAAAACATTATTTTCTCCATATCATCATTGCAATTAAGTTATAACTGATTAAACAAAAGCATTCTGGCACTTTGTTACATCAGTTTACATGATTTTATTATTTTCTGAAATCTATCCTTATGCATTTGCTAATAAATTATTTTAATACTAAGCGCATAGTGAGTTAGGTCATGTTAATGTAAACTATGGACATTGTATTGTACTGTCATGAATTTTCAGCACAAATGCATGGGTCAAGAATCCTAAAACATTCTCAGCGGGAAAAATGCGTCTGTCTGTGAACACTATAGGCTACATTTACCACGTTTACATATGGGATTGAAATCGATCTGAATCCGATCCCAACTCAATACGTTCCCTGTTTACATGGCAAGTTCTAAGAGCGGATTGAGGTTTGTTGTACTATTGGCTAAATTGGTTATGTATGGCTATTTTTGTGGCCAACCTGTTTAAACAATTGCAGTGTTTATTTCATGATTAAAAAGTGTGGGTTCTATTAATAATTTCTAGTCACCATAAACAAATCATGGCATAAAAGAGTAACATAACAATATTAATATTATGGCGTGTGTGTGTGTTTTTTATTTTTCATTAAATTGGCAATCAGCCGATAGAACAAATGACGCAAGTGTATGCGCGCGCACCAGGATTGAGTTCGCTAGCGTTTACATGGAATTGAACACGACTTGAATCCGATCCGTTCCTACATTTGCAGAGAATCGGATCGAAAATTCATTCCGGACTGAGTCCACGTTTACGTGGCGATCTCAATACGGGGATCGGACTTAGATCGATCTGAATCCTGCATGTAAACTTACTAATTGAAAACTAAATACTGTATCAAAGCGACATTAAATGCCTTGCACTAATGGTTAGTAAGTCCTCGTCTTTTGCGATAGATGGCGGGAGACGGCCTCCAGAGTACCCGGGGCTTCTCATGGCATTTTAACCTCAAAGTCACGCACATTAAAACACATGAAACGGACTCAATTCAGTAAAATATTAACATTATTTTAAATACAGGTTATACAGTGTGCTGAAAGCATTTCATCGTCTACATTTTCCACCTGGGATTCGGGCATCTTTCCCCGTGTGAAGAAATCCTGCCCTTTCCCGAATTCTAAATCTGCCATTTTCTTAACTACTTTGCCAGTACGCAACTGCTCAAAAATTGTTTCGTTCATGACATTAATCAACAGTGTTATAATGAAATCCTGTATCATAATCGATAAAATGATACTTTCAAGTCACATGTAATTAAGCACATTATAGTATTGTCGAACAAAACAACCATGCTGACTATTCCACTCATACGCCGCGTGTTTCATATTGACCAATAACGTTTAGCAATTCCTCGGATATAGACCAATCACGGCCGTTTATCTTACAATATTCTTGTAGGAATCGCGAGGATGCAGTTTGATCGGGTAAAACGTCTGCACGTTACTGGACACGAAAGCATCAGTGTGCAGTGATTAATACGTCACACGATGCCATTAAGCAGCACGAAACCAGATTATTTTATACAACACACCTTGTTTGGAAATTGAAATAATAGAAATGTACATCGATTAAAAACACAATTTCGGTTCGGCGCAAGCCAATTCGTGCGGTTTTATTCTGTTCTGCTGTTAGCTTACCTGGATTAGGTCAATTATGTCCTACATGCACCATTGGTAGCACTGACCACAACATGGTTAACTCGAATCGATTCATGGATGGTTGATTCACAGTAGGCCTATGCCGTGATCTCGCAGCTGGTAGTTTAGTTTTTATACAACAAAGCAAGAAAGTAATTATTATTTGCATAATCCGTTACATTTTTATTCATGGAATAGTCTTGATAAATCCAACTCGTCAACTCTCGTGGGATTACTAATGATAAAAACTCTGCATAACATTTCAGGGTCGATCACACTATTTGCCTTTTCTTATACAGACAGCCATTCCATAAAATGTGGGAATTTTTCCCTCAAAGAGAGAAGTTATAAAATTATTGTAATTGGGTGGTCAAAAATAAGTTTAAAACCTCAAATTATATGAATTTTAAGAACTTGGGTGTATTTGAAGTGGTTCCATGTGTAAAATCTGTCGATTTACTTATTTATTGCGTTAAGTTACTTTTTTTGCCATTTTTAACATGATTTTAACATTACATCTTTAATGCCAAGTAGTCAAGAGTAATCAGCTATGTCCATTTTCATTTCAGAAAATATACATCTTAAGGTACAATTTGGTATAAGATTAACTTCAAAAAATATGTGTGGTTAATTACTAGACTATGTAAAATAACAAACAAGGGAATTTTTGTCCCACCCGTAACAGTGATAGTTTTGTTAAATTATTATTGATGAGTTAAATAAATGTTCTGACAACCTGGAAACAGTTTATACGTAATTTGTATTGAATCCCTCATACCTTCATTAATAACAACATTAAGACCCTAACAGTAATAGCAGAAAGGAAAATGAGCTTTTGTTTTGCATCATTAAAATCAGTGTCCAATTTATGTCCCACCCGTAACAGATTTTGAGAAACAAAATTAAAATAAATTTTAAATAATGCTTTGCAAGCAATGTGAAGGAGAAGGCATTGTAAATTTTACAGAATGTGAAGAACCAATTCCAGTTTATTATTTATGATATGTAATAAACAAAAATAGTTTTTATAATTTGCTAGAATGTCCCACCCGTAATTTTGAAATGGCTGTATATTATGTACAGTAGGGGTACTGCAAGGAAGAACCGTGCCTAGGAGCAATCTTCAGAAATGTGATAAGGGTAATTACTAGAAGGAGTATGATATATTGTCACGTGTGTGAAAAGGAGTGCACATGAACACTGGATTGGAATAATTATGCGACACCCGCAGTCCGCTGAACCTTGTTCAGTTCGTTACCTTGGAACTAATCCAAGACACCTACCGCAATCACAAACAGTGCAACACATATAAGCTCTTCCACTCTAACTTTATCCGTTGTTCTGATTGGGAATTGGGGAAGGTTCTGATCGGTCGTTTGCAACTTTAAACATTTAGTCACCGCAAGGTTTATTTCACAGGAAAAAAATTGTAAGTGTAATAAATATAGCCTACTTATGCTTAAAAATCTATTTTGCATTTTCTATATAAATGTTTAAAAGTAGCTCAATGTACATAAATGTGTATAATGAAATAATTGATCGAATAAGGGCAGTTCGTTTTAGCATTTTTCCCTTTATTTTGTATTTTTCGTAATTTTCGAGGGATAGGTCACTTTTTGAGAATTTTTAGGTCATTTTCGGCATTTTAGGTCATGTTTCAGCGAAGATAGGGAGGAGCTTTTCCTTGTACAAATCGTCACTTTTAGACAACAGACAATCGTTTTTATTTGAGAATTCCCGCTAAGTGTTCACAGTTATTTTAATTTGAACTAAATATAAAATCAGGTAAAGTGATGTAACAAAGTGCCAGTATGTTTTGGTTTAATCAGTTATGACTGCAATTATGATATGAAGAATATGTTTTTTTTTAATTGATTTCCAAGTTAAGCTCCAGATTTATTCATTAAACAGGGCTTACGGAAGAACAAAGGTCTAGTTTTTTTTAATGAGATTAAAATCTTCCAGCATCAGCTGAACTGTGCAGATTTGTGATATCATGACAATCGCACACTCACATAAAAATACCAACAAAAAAAATTCAAATTGGCCGGTTTCGGGTTTTGAACCATGGACTCCAGAATGTGAGGCCAAGACGTTACCATCTCGGCCACCGGGGTCATTTTAACGGTCTAGTTGGATAAGCGCATGTAAATCAATAGTGTTTTTTGTGTCATAGCTACCTGTATTTTAATTTCCAAGGCCTTATAATATCACAGTAAAACAGTAGGCAGTGTTGTCAAGATAACTGATTTTCATTTTTTTAAATAAATTCTTTCGAATACGTATATTACCATAAAATAGGCACTAAATTGAGCATTACTCCGAAACAGGTCAACCGATTTTATCCATTATAAATAGACGTCTTCCCATGGACATTATAAATGCGTATACGAAGTTTCATAAATATACGATAAAGCGTATTTGAGCTATTGCGCCTTTAAAGTAGACACTAAATTGGGGTTTACTCGGTACCGGTCAACAGATTAGGTTCAAATTCAAAAGGGCACTTCTCATGAACGTCATAAATCAGTATACAAAGTTTCATGGAAATCCGATATAGCGTATTTCAGGCGCCATAATCTATTAAAATAGGCACTAAATTGGACATTACTCCGGTACCGGTGAACCGATTTGGTT
This sequence comes from Ectobius pallidus, assembly GCA_964059195.1. NCBI lineage: Eukaryota > Metazoa > Arthropoda > Insecta > Blattodea > Ectobiidae > Ectobius > Ectobius pallidus. The sequence goes on along the minus strand of CAXKWD010000004.1, from coordinate 185,074,251 downwards.
CAATATCAATAGAGTTCTTCCCATGGACATTACAAATGTGTTTTCCAAGTTTCATGAAAATTCTAAAAAGCGTACTTGAGTTATGGCGCGTACAGACACACGGACGGACAGACAGACGGACAGACATTTTTCGTCCCCACACACAATCTCATAGAGTACCATACTGGCACTTAATAACGCCTCCATAGGGGTAGAAAAGCAAAACGGTGGACCTGTTCCCAAAGCCAATTCACGTACTGTCTTGTGCCAAGACACAGTGTTTGCAAGCTAATACAGTATTTATTTACTATTTTATACTTGAAGCGTCTACTTGCTAAAGTGGCTACATCCATTGTAAGTGAAACCGAGAAAGTTAAGAAAAACTAATAGGGCATTTTCTATTTAATGGAAGTTTTCCACTTCTCAGCAGCTTGAGGGCTTTGTATGAAAAGTATTAGGCCTATGCTGGGAAAAACCATATAAGCATAAATTCCAAATTATTTCAAATATTAGTTAGTATGTTGAGAGTTTTTTGGAAAGTTACACTGGAAGAAGAGAGTTTTGAAAAAAAAAAATTATAAGTTATTGAAATTTAAGAATTCTAATAGTATTGCCATAATCTGAAAGAATAATACAATATACAACTGAAAAATTATATCCTGTAGTAAACAAAGCTTCAGAAATAAAAACAACTTTACATAGAAATATTGAGAAAGGTGTTTGTTTATCCCTTACTCTTACACCACAAGTGGTGCATAAACATGTAAAAGGATTGAAAGCTAAAAATCCGGCTTCGAGATGCATTTCACGATTAAAGGGCGCCGCTGGGAAAGAAAAAAACTCCGATCCGAGTTTCCTAGCCCTAAAAATCACAGCATAGTGAATTTCATCCAAATCATACAATTTTTCCGGTCTGCAATCTGTCTATGTAAAAAAATCCCTTTAGGCAAGCCTACAGGCTGAGGTAGATTTCTACGTGCTTTTGGTTAATTTACTGTCGCTGCGTAGCACTCTTCTTCTTTAGCCTTGGCACGACAAACCCGCAATAATAACAGCAAAAAAAGGAAAGATCACTTTTCAAACGTTCAAATCTCGCCTTATATGAGAACTATCAAGAAACTAGTTATTGATTTGTAGAGTACTCATCAAGAGCTTTTCAACGATACCCCACAAGACGTAGTTTCAAAAATTTCGAATTTCCATCCCCTCACCCCCACCCCCACTCGTACCCCCAAAAACCCCTGAATTGTTGGTGTCACTGTGAACTCCATAGGGAGTACTCTAATTTATTCAAACAAAGTTTCCCTCTATACTTCTTAGGGGCAGAGATATAACTGTTTTAAAAGTTCAACCCCCTCCCCCGACCACCCCCTTGGGCCAATTTTGCTCATTAACGAACTTGTCCGAGCTATTGGGCCTAGAAATAACATAATACAATTTGGTTCAAATATCTTCAAAATTACGGCCGCTAGCGTGTAAAGATATTTGAAGAGGCGGTGGTTTCGTACTTAGGGAGGCATGAAACATAAAGATATGAAAGAATTTTTCGAAAATCATGACATGGTATCCATTGCAATAGGTAGATTTTTCTTTGAAATCTACCTAAAAAAATCTGATCTCTGCGTGTCGTAGCGTTATGGCCTAAACAAATGACGAAGCGATTGATGTTACGTTGAAAAAAATCGATTTCAGCGATGCTCTTTCTTTGCCGGTTGCTATTGGCAGCACAGCAAGGCCATCTGCACTTAATATTGAAATAGCCTATATTAGAAAAAACCGGTACTTCATCAGTCAGTTTTTCGCCCATAACTCGCGACGAAAGTGAACATAAAAAATCAGGCTTCGAGGCAGTAGCGGTTCGTGGCTCAAAACGAAAGTGTGCTGCAAATACTATTACATACAGCAAACTTAAAATATTTTTAAAAATTATTAGTATGCCTATCTAAACTGTTCGTCTCTTAATCCATCTCTGGGAACTCTCACGCGATTTTCTCTGCCCTAATTATTTTTTTGCTAATTTCTCTCGTCTCGTCGAACGTTGTGTGACGAGAGAAAATAGCAAAAAATTAAAATAAAAAAATAATAACAATAATAATAATAATAATATAAATAAATAATAAATAATAAGAAAAATTAGGGTAGGGAAAATCGCGTGAGAGTTCCCGAAATGGAATAAGAGACGAGAAAATAGTATTTTTAATGATCGAGGTAGAGGAAGTCGCTTAGTGTTCCCAGTGCGACAGAATATTTAATCGGGGTTGTGGAATCCGGGTTTTTCTGAATTTAACACATTCGAATTTGGCGGTGAAGATGAAAAGCATTGCTTACTCGCTACATCACGGTCCCCTACCGTCAGATGGTGGAAGATCTTCTCACATAACTAACAGCTCGCCCGCCGGCGAGACGTGAACCTCCCTCAGAATCCCACTCGGCTGCCTGCTGCCGCAGCCCATTTTGCAGGTTAAACTCCCATATACGCAAAGCAGCCAAGGTCGAGCATGACGTCACACTCTAAGAACGCTGCGCTGTTCACAAACTGCATTCACGAATACGGGAAAGATAATATTCACATTACCGACTTCCATTCTCCAACGTCAGCTAAGGAATTCTCGCGTGGACGCGCCAAGTTCAAAATCTACGCAAAAGAAAATATAATATTGCGTTTGAAAATAACATTATACGACGAGCAGAAAACAAGCTGTGTGCTGCAGCACATAGGAGAAACCGCCACTGCTTCGAGGTGCTAATGTTAAAGAGTCCTCTATGTTAGAGAGTTTAGATCTTTGTGTGCCGGGAAATTGGCTGGGCACCGCACATGGACAGAAAGATAGAGGCAATCAGGCATTCAACAGCAATACCCTTTTCCTTAAGAAGAAGCAGGCCTACAGTTATTCCACTATTTGTAAGGTTTTGTTTTTATGCAATTCAGAAACTCTTATAGTCTCGTCTTCTGCCCAGAAATCTAAAAAATTAAGATTTATAAGACTATTATCCTGCCGGTTGTATTAGGCCTATATGGATGTGAGACATGGCCGCTAACTATCAGGAAGAACATAATCTGAGTGTGTTCGAAAACAGAGTGCTTAGAAAAATATTTGGGCCCAAGAGGGATGAAAATGGGAACTGGAGAAAATTGCTTTACGACGAGCTTCAGGACCTGTACGGTTCACCGGATATAGAAAGGGTAATTAAATCGCGAAGTATGAAATGGGCTGGACATGTTGCACGCACGGGGGAAGAAAGACATATCTCAAAAGTATTGTCTGGGAGATCAGAAGGGGGAAAACCACGTGGAAGACCTAGACGTAGGTGGGAGGACATTCTTAGAACGGATTTAAGGGAAGTAGGATTTGTGAGGGATGAATGGATGGAGTTAGCACAGAATAGAGTTGAATGGCGGGCTCAGGTATGAGGGAAGGAATAAAAATCATAAACCTTTTCCAGATTGTCAGAACATTTAACGCTTACAATAATAATTTTTTTTTTTAAACTACCACCATTATGGGTGGGACAAAAAGTCATTTTCTGCTACTTTACATAGTAATTAACCACGCATAGTTTTTGAAGTTATCTTATACCAAATTGTACCTTAAGATGTATATTTTGTCAAACCAAACAGGACATAGCTGATTGATCTTGACTGCTTAGTTTTAATGAGTGTTAAAATCATGCTATAAATGTAAAAGAACTAACTACAACGCAATAAATAAGCAATCGACAAATTTTACACATGAAATAACTTCAAATACACATAATTCCTGAATATTCAGTAAACTCTAGGTTTTAAACTTTTATTTGACTTCCTAATTACACTAATATTATAACATCTCCCTTTGAGGGGAAAAATTCCCATATTTTATGAAATGGCTGAACCGTGAATCATTCAACTATTCAAAATGCAGTGTTTGACTGCAAGAAACTATTCTTGTAATCAATAAAAATTCTATAATTGTTTCTGTTTTCCCTTTGAAGTTCATCAACCGATATTTCATACTCATAGTGTTTCTGCAAGTTTACTGACCTGTGTTGAACACTGCTTAGCAAAACATTTAACGCCTGTCCGCCTTTTTATTTTACACTAACCATCATTGCATGTCAACACTGTGATCTACACAAATCAATTGTAACAGCTAAACTGAGGGGTGGAACATGTTTTATCGCCTAAAAGAGAAAATTAGGGAATATCACCTCCTAGAATAGGTCATCCTGTGAGCTGGGAACATACCGTTACTTCCAGTACAACACAATACAATGAGTTAAGAGACCTAATCCTTAAAAACAACATTCTGAATGGCATACAATACTTGGAAATAAACTTGCGAAAAAATAAAATGTTACATAAACCGTGTAATAACAAAAACTGAATCATCTGATTGCGGTAAACAGCATATTTTCAATGTATGAGTATCAATCCATATGGGACTTCTTAAATTAATAACATTACCCAATTGATAACATTATTCGCAATTACATTAAGCGGTGTTCACTGCATAAGATTCCAAAGAACATCAAATTAGGTAGATTTGTGAGTTTCTACAAAAGAAAGCACATAATCAGAGGGTCTTAGCATCCCCCAAAGGCAAATTATTATTTGTGTAGATTGGCAACATTTTATTGCCAGCACTGTATAATTTAAGTGCTCTTACAACGAACTGTTAGGTCTACCTGTGCAAGGTACTACACTTTCATGGTCGATATATATTTAAGTGCTTATTGTATTCACACTGATCTGAATTCTCCAAAGATTTTCATGTTGGTCAGGCCTAACTCATTAATGCATTTAATGTTTCATGTAAAGCAGCAATGTTGAAAAATGAATTCAAATAAGGTGGATCAGGCTGTATCGGGGTCACAGACGACTTACATATTTAAGTCTTGTGCATGCTGCTTAAATCAGAAACTTCTTAAGGAGAAGGACACATTCCATCATGGTCAAAAGGAGTGGGCGAGGATTGTCATTTATCAGTCATGCTATCAGAGTCTCATCATGTCATTTCTGGACCTTAGGCTACATGTCAAACATGCAGGCTAATGCAACATGCAAACCCCTACAGATCAATTTTAAAGAAGTAAATGTTACAAATGTAGTTTTAGTACGTGATTCTTTACAAAGGTAACATTTTTGTTACAAGTAATCAGCCATTTAATAAAATATGGGAATTTTCCCTCAAAGAGAGAAGTTATAAAATCATTGTAATTGGGTGGTCAAATATAAGTTTAAAACATCAAATTCTCTGACTTGGGTGTATTTGAAGTGGTTTCATGTGTAAAATCTGTCGATTTATTTATTTACTAGCATGTGCCCGCGGCTTCGCCCACGATAATTATTTCAAAAATTAAAAATTAAGAGCATAATAGTTAAATCATTATATTTATTAACACCTAAATCACGTGGACTACATACCACGATTAGATAGCGTCGCCTGGTAAAAGCAACCTCAGATTCGAGTTCCTTGGCCCAGAATACCCCTGTGCAGTGAGTTTCGTCCAAATCGAACGATGTTTGACCATATTTAGGCCTATATTGATTATCCCTCTTCTGTGTAGGTTGAAAATTTCATATGTCTTCGGGCCTTGATATTCTAAACAAATGAATCGTCCAGGATGGACTTACAAAATCAAAACACCTAAATCACGTGGACTACATACCACGATTAGATAGCGTCGTCTGGTAAAAGCGATCTCAGATTCGAGTTCCTTGGCCCAGAAAATCCCTGTATAGTGAGTTTCGTCCAAATCGAACGATGTTTAACTATATTTAGGTCTATGTTGATTATCCCTCTTCCGTGTAGGTTGAAAATTTCATATGTCTAATGGGCCTTGACATTCTAAACAAATAAATCGACCAGCGTAGGCTTACAACATTCAAGCGATTGCGATGCTTTTATTTCCACGGTATGACAAAAATAGTCAAAGCCAACTGCAATTGATTTGACATTGAAATGTATTACTGAAATCTGATGCTTCGACAGCGCTAAAATCACGTTTTCTGCCAGTTTTTCACTCATACCTCGGGAACAAAAGCTAAAATTAAAAATTCGGTTTCGAGGTGCATTTGCCCACCTTTCAGTCCATCTATGTATAAAATTTCAGATCTCTGCGTTCAGTAGATTTCGCTGGGCATCGCGGACAGACAGACAAACACGTCCTTTTATTATTATAAGATAACATGTGCCCGCGGCTTCCCCCGCGATAATTATTTCAAAACTTAAGTGCATAATAGTTAAATCATTATATTTATTAACACCTAAATCACGTGGAGTGTATTCCACGATTAGGTAGCGTCCCCTGGTAGAAAAAGCGACCTCAGGTTCCAGTTCCTTGGCCCAGAAAACCCCTGTATAGTGAGTTTCGTTCAAATCGAACAATGTTTGACCATAATTAAGCCTATGTTGATATCCTTCTTACGTGTAGGTTGAAAATTTCATATATCTGCAGGTCTTGACACTCTAAACAAATGAATCGTCCACGATGGACTTACAAAATCAAGCGATCGCGATGCTTTTATTTCCAAGGTAGGCTATGAGGTATGATGACAAAAATAGCCAAAGCCAGCTGTAATTGATTTAACATTGAAATATATTACTGAAACTGATGCTTCGAAATCGCAAAAAATACACGTTTTCTGCCCGTTTTTCACTCATAACTCACGAACGAAAGCGAAAATTAAAATTCCGGCTTCGAGGTGCATTTTCCGACCCTTCAGTCCACCTATGTTTAAAATTTCAGATCTCTGCATTGAGTAGATTTCGCTGGGCATCGCGGACAGACGGAAGACAGACACTTCCTTTTATTAATATAGATTGCATTGAGTTACTTTTTTTTTTGCCATTTTTAGCATGATTTTCACACTCTTTACTACCAAGTAGTCAAGAGTAAAATATACATCTTAAGATACAATTTGGTATAAGATTAACTTCAAAAAAATATGTGTGGTTAATTACTATGTACAATAACAAACAAGTGACTTTTTGCCCCACCCATAATGGTGATAGTTTTGTTAAATTATTATTCATGAGTTAAATAAATGTTCTGACAACCTGGAAACAGTTTATAAATTGTATTTAATCCCTCATACCTTCATTAATAACAACATTAAGACCCTAACAGTAATAACAGAACACCAAATGAACTTCTGTTTTGCATCATTAAAATCAGTGTCCAAATTATGTCCCATCCGTAATAGATTTAGAAAAACAAATTTAAAATATATTTGAAATTAATTGTAAATAACGCTTTGCATGTAGAATGAAGGAGAAGCCATAGTAGATTTTACAGAATGTGCAGAATCAGTTCTAATGCATTATTTATGACATGTAATAAACAAAAATAGTTTTTATAATTTGCTAGAATGTCCCACCCGTAATTATGAAATGGCTGTAATGCTACCTGAACATGGGGTGTTAGCAAATGCACCCCACCTACGTAATGATTTTAAAGACATTTGCATGTTGACATCCTGGGGCAAGGATGTTAATAATGCATGCCTATTACAGGCATCAGTCTCGGTTACACTGCGCTGTTGACATACTATGAACTTCCCTTTCCCCTGTACAACATACCACAGGAAGAAGTCCTCACAGAAAGAATAAAATCAGGTAAACTGATGTAAAAAAGTGCCAGTATGTTTTTTTTAATCAGTTATGACTGCAATTATGATATGCAGAATATGTTTTTTTAATTGATTTACAAGTTAAGCTCCAGATTTATTCATTAAGCAGGGCTTAGGGAAGAACAAAGGTCTAGTTTTCTTTTTAATCAGATTAAAATCTTCCAGCATCACAATCGCACACTCACATAAAAATACGAAAAAGAAAGTGAAATTGGCTGGTTTCGGGATTTGAACCATGGAACTCCATAACGTGAGGCCAAAACGTTACCATCTCGGTCACCTGGGTCAGTTTAACGGTCTAGTCGTAAGTTATAAGCGCATGTAAAACAATAGTGTTTTTGGTCATAGCTAACTCTATTTTAATTTCCAAAGCCGTAAAATATCACAGTAAAACAATTGACTATGTTGTCATGATAAATGATTTGCTTTTTTTTAATATAAATTCTTTCGAATACGTATATTATCATAAAATAGGCACCAAATTGAGCATTACTCCAAAACAGGTGAACCGATTTCATCCAGTATCAGTAGACCTCTTCCCATGAACACTATAAATGTGTATACCAAATTCCATAAAAATCCGGTAAAGCATATTTGAGTTACCGCGTTTTTAAAATACACTAAATTGGGTTTTACTCCGGTACCGGACAACCGATTTGGTCCAATATCGGTAGACGTCTTCCCATGTACATTATAAATGGGTATACAAAGTTTCAGGAAAATCCAATAAAGCATATTTGAGTTATCGCGACTTCTCATATATTAACATAAAAGGCAATAAATTGGGCATTATTCCGGTACTGGCCAACCGATTTGGTTGAACATCAACAGACGTCTTTCCATGGATAGTATAAATGCGTATACGAAGTTTCATAAATATCCGATAAGGCGTATTTGAGCTATTGCGCCTTTAAAATATACACTAAATTGGGTTTTACTCCGGTACCGGTCAACAGATTAGGTTCAAATTTAACAGAGTACTTTTCATGGATGTCGTAAATGCGTATACCAAGTTTAATGGAAATCTGATACAGCGTATTTTAATTATGGCGCCTTTCTATTAGAAAGGCGCCATAATCTATTAAAATAGGCACTAAATTGGGCATTACTCCGGTACCGGTGAACCGATTTGGTTCAATATCAATAGGGTTCTTCCCATTGACATTACAAATGTGTTTTCCAAGTTTCATGAAAATCCGAAAAAGCGTATTTGAGTTAGAGCGCGTACAGACACACGGACGGACGGACGGACAGACATTTTTCGTCCCCCACACAATCTCATAAAGTACCATACTGGCACTTAATAAAATATATATGCATGGACCTTATAAATAACAAAACCCTATTGGTACATACAGAGTGTTTTAATGAATAACACCGAAATATTTTACCTGTGTATAGAGGGGACATAGACAAGCAACTTTTATTAGTAGATTTTTGCTCTGAGGATTCAATTTTTCTTGTTACAGCATAAAATCTCCCAGGGCATGATTTCTAACATTTGAAAAAATGCAAAACAAAGGAACTTTCGTTGTTAACACTGTAGTTACAAAACAAAGAAAAAAATGCAGTGGCAGCCAGTCATGTGATTAGCCGGTAAATTTCGCAGATTATGAAAATTCTAAATTATGATATAGCTGCTGATGAATGATTAAGAATTAGGTTTTCATCGATCACTATGAAGGCATGAAGTCAATTTAATAAAAATTTTAACCCTATTTTAATTAATTATTACTTATGCGCACCAAACTGTAATGACTTTAATGTCCTGTAGCATAAGCATTTTACGTCATAGAGCAAAAATCTCTTAATAAAAGTTGCTTGTATATGTCCCTTCTATACACAGGTTAAATATTTTGGCGTTATTCATTAACACCCTATATAGATTAAGCAGCCATATTGCAGGAGTCTGCATAGCTTGCATTCTGTTTTAAAGCGAACCAGTAAAACTCTTTAGTTTTGCTGCAGGAATCTAGTGTGTAAAAAGGAACGGCCATGACAGTCCATGCAACAAAACACCTAAAGTGAGATCTGACTTCAATTCACCACCGCTGCAGTGAGCATAATGCGATGCTGCAGCAATCATAAAGGGCTGCAGTAGTGCTTTAAAAAAGAACATAAGGATACAGTTGTGTAAGCTTCATCCAAAGCTGTATCATTCATTAAAACCTGAATTTGCTGATGAGACGGGTAACTTACATGTACTCTGCAATATAAAGGCATACTGGTAGCCAGGATTAATCTGGCATCACTCGCATATATGGCTGTCATGCTATTACTTGCATATTAGATTGGATGCAACATGCGTTTCTGTACTTTTACAGTTATTAAATTCAATTCAATCACATGTCTTAAACTTACAATAAGATTCTATGTAGGGTTAATCCATATCAAATCAACCAATGGGTGTGGTGGACATATTTTATTTTATACATTTTCTGTTTCTATATGTATCTGGGAGTAGGCCTACAAAAGATTTTTTCAAATTTTTATCACTAACACTTTGGTTTCTAGCGGCCATTTTGTGTAGAAGGATCTGTTGTTCTTTGCATTTCCAAAGGTTAGCGATAAGTTACGTAAGTATTTGATTTATTAAGATAATAACTTTAAATAAAAACCCTCTTAATAAACAAGAAACTCTCTACAATTCATGTTATAGGCCTAATAAAAAATTTGTTAGTTTTTAAGGAAATAACTTAGAATTCTATTAGAAAATCATGTTTAAATTAGAATAAATTAAAGATTTTATAAAACTTCTTTTGATAGAAGGAATGAAAACATACATTTAACTTAATATTCTTTTCCCAAAGCAATGACTAACCAAGATTAGTATATGTAAGGTTGCCTCGTTCCCGTAAGAGCTGTAGAGACTCCTACACTGCTGTGTGACATCACCCCTAGCCCCGCACAAGGATTAAGCAGCTACATACCATAGTAATGACGGAAACCAATAACACAAAAACACCATCGTTTTACTGCATGTTTCCGAAGTAAAAATAGCATGCATACGATCCTACATATAAAGAAGATTTAATGTAACATAAAATAAATATTAAACACAGGTATAAATAATTGAGGCTCCCAGATTTTTAGACAATCGGCACATGAAAGTGGTAAAATTATCAGCCTTATGGACTGGCTGCCTTTACCCCCAGGATTGCTTTTGGTACTGATTCTGTTAGAGGCTGAGTCAACCCCAGGGCCATAGTGCCATATGCCAGTAACCTGCAGAAATTACCTGAACAACCAGTATTTCAAATAAGAGGGTGTCGTAGTCATGTTTTCACCGAAGTGCCATAGGTGGATAATGTTAAACAAGCCAGATACTGAAAATAATTATATATTTAAGTATTCTTTACATATATAGCCTAAGGAACCTGTTCCTATTTTATTTTGTTTCATAACATTAAAAACTCATTTAAGTGTTAGGCCTAATTAGATACAGACAGTCTACAATCTTAATGAATGGTATGAGTACTTTAGTTGGATAAATTTTAATTTCACAGGAAAATTTGAAATTCCGTCACACTCATTCATTCATTAATGGTATCTAAATAGAAAGATGTAACTAGTTTAGAATTTAATCACATAAACTACAGCTCTTCTAGTTTAGAATGATGTGTAATTAAAGTTCCTCAATCCTTAGAGTTCACAGAGTTTCAGAAGGTTTCACGCTATGGTTTGTATGTGGTTGACATTTTGAAATTCCGTCACAAATATTAATAACATTTTTTTCCCTTCTAAAAACTGTTTAAATTCAGTAAACTTATATACTCCTAGAAGCGTCCATACATCACCTATCAACACACAAAGAATCACTTTCTCTCATAGACATAGCTCAACATATCTGTAAGGACTAAGGCAAAAAAGACATTCACTTTGTAATTCCGTCACAAATGGAACGGCCCAGGTCTGTTGTCTGTAGGAGTGCTTGGCCGACTTACTTTAGCAATAGATCGAACGAGTGCATGTTTCCATTGTTGAGGAAATGTAGATGTAACAAGTGAAGCATTAAATATGTGAGTTATGGTCACAAGGATGATATCTATGATTGTGTTTAGCATTCTTATACTAATTCTATCAGTGGCCTGTGAATTAGTTTTTACCCGTTGAAGAGCTTACTTTACTTGCATGGGAGATACGTGAGAGAAATAGAATTTTTAAGGTTGTCAGTTCAACAATAGCTTGTCGTTTAGTTGCATTGTCTAAAGTTCTGGTAGGCACTGACGTAAAATGCTCATTCAGTTCGTTGAGAGATAAATTGTTGAAAGGTGCTATAAATGGTCATACAGCCTATATGGAATCTATCCAGAAACATCAAATTTCTCCTAAACTGTTCCCCCATTTGTTTATGGGAACTTCAATGAGGAAACCTTAACCTATACCCAGCCCATGGTTGCCACTACAATTTGGCACACATTAAATTTATAAGCCTACAGCAGAACTCCGCTAGTTCGAACTAATTGTGACCGGAGCCTGTTCGGATTGACATAAATTTGGATAAAAAACAGGGTTAATTTATAATTAAATAATTAGGTTTACATATATATGGAGTTTACAAGTTAATTCTATCAATTGCTGTGCTATTTTTGTGATCGAACGCTATTGATTTTGAATTCAGTATTGGGAAAGCAACCCGAAAGTGATTGGAAGAAAAATTTATTCAAGATAGAACAATTTTGTTGAATTGTGGCCGAGAAGGTAATCAAGGAGCACCATACATAACAAATGTCAGATATTGACAAAATTTGATGAAGCAATTTTTGTATGGTTTTGCAAGAAAGACAAAGAGGTGTTCCAATGAGTGGTCCTATAGCACTCCAACTCAGTAGGATGAGCTGTGAGGAATGTGGAAAACAAGAATTTGTCATACCAGGAAGCACGAAGTAGGCCTACCCTACGAAACCTAAGTTGGTCATTTTTCATCACATGAAGGACACGAAGGTGGGGCCAGTAAACTGATCATATGGGTGCTGGCCAGCTCACAGTTCTGTTTTGGAAGAAAATTATCTAGAAAATTGCATTAAAGCTATGGTAAGATGAGACACCGATGTAACAAACATTTTTTTTAATGAATTTTCTTCAGATCCAAGATGTTTCAAAGCTATTTATTCTCACTGCCAAATCCGCTGATGGTTCATTTTTTCCTCCTTTAATCATGCACAAGGGTAAGCCTATTTCAGTTCAGGCAAGGAGGCTACGCAACATCAAAAATGGAGAGACCCACAAGGATTATTGGTGTATGTTTTTCCAGACGGTGTTTCTGTACTGCGAAAAATAGGCCTACTATAAACAATTTAATTTGTACTTTAAGAATTCCAAATTAAAGTAAATGTAAGTTAGAAGTTCATTAAGATGCTTTTTTGCTCGATTTCAAGAGTCATTGGGATAATTGTAAACACTGATAGGTCTATTAGGTGCTTAGAAAACTTGCTTATGAAGTCATCAAAATGATTACATTCCCACAAAGTCTTGTTTCAGCAACTCTGTAAGTAGTAGGCCTACTAAATCGTCGTTTGGTAATTGTAAAAGTGTAAGTAGGCTAACTGTAAATGTCTATTTAGGCTATAGGCCTATGCTCAAAAAATTAATTTTAAATCCCAAAAATCTCAAGAACAATCAGAGATGTTCTACATTTGATGTAGAAGCCATAAAATGTTAAAAATTAACTAGGACGGAGAAATAACAAATGTTAAACTTAAAGCTGTAAACATAGCCCACCTGACCCAATGTATTCGCATGCTGAATGTTTCTTAATGCGGCAACCCAAGACCCTACTCGGCAAGAGTCTACACTAAAAAATCATACTTTTCTGCCATCTCTGGGTTTTTCATTGAGCTATCTGGGCAACACTAACTGAAGAGCATTAATCATAATAGCCGTGAGCTAAAAAATAAAACTGACCACTACAGTTCCTTTCACTGTGACATGTTTTGCATCCCTACTTGAGTTAATACAGTACAATACTTCACGAGAGTTAACTGAAAGGAAAATTCTCCTCATTTTAGAGGAGCCTGTTATAATATTAGAATCTGTGATAGTGGTAGTAAGATGGGCAGTAGTAATGACAATTCAGATGATTTTGTAACTGAGAATTAAGAAGAAATTCGGAGTGAACAAAATAATTGTCGAGATGGTGATATACAAGCGTTAAAACACAATGGCATGCCATTCATGGAAGAAAAGGAAGCAACGGTTTCCCTAGCTCATTGCCCTAAACGAATAATTTTTGTACAAACAAAAGTAGGCCTAGGCTATTTTAATAATTTTTAATGTTATAGCCTGCAGGAACGAAATTCTCACATTGATAATGCTCGTAGAGGTGAAGTGTGGACCACATTACAGCTAGGGAGGACGAGGTAACGCTACTTCGTGTATTTCTGAAAACATCCGAAAGAAGGTCAGGAATTTTCAAAATGCCATTTTGTTTGTTTAACATGCTCCAAGATGTGGATGTATTGGAAAGTTGTTTGTCTGTTCAGGATATTAACCCTTTCACAGTCAAACTTATACTGTCAAGAAAATTGTCAGTGGGCACAATAATTGAAATCAATAGCTCGAAAATTTCCGTGAGTTCCTTAAATGACAATCGTAACACACAGATAAAAATACTCACATTTTACCTAAAACATTATGCTAAGTAATAGGCCTAGTAATGTGTGCTTTTATACAACTCTGAGGGGACAGATTTGTATGTCGGTAGCAGTGAAAAGGTTAAGAATACTACATTACCGGTATACAATCATGTATCCAAGTTCTTTTTATGCTGTAAAAGAATCATTTATAATATGAAGGGTAGGCCTACAGGGGAAGGAGGAATGTAAAAAAATCAAAAGTTTTGCAGGAAACTAGGCTATTTTTAAAGTTTGAGTAGCCTACTGAAAACTCAGATGTATGAAATCAATACCGGTAACAAATACATTTTTATTCTATAGTAATAATAGTGTGTTTTATACAAGTTGTGTGAACATGAAGTTCTGTAAGAAAAGCATCAAATAGCCTACAATATAATGCAAAAATATTTTGAGGTAGTAGGTGAAAAGTAGCCTATAGGCTAATTACCGTGTGTGTCAGAATAAGATTGTGTGGGGGACGGGGAAAAAGTCTGTCCGTCCATCTGTCTGTCTGTACGCGCAATAACTCAAATATGCTTTATCGGATAAAATCCACGGGAAGAAGCCTAGGGGAGACCAGGGACACTAGATACAGTTCTCAAAAATAAGATTTTCCTTTTTTTTTTTTCTATTTTCTCATAAAACTTCCAACCATGTTTGTTTGATAAAAGAACATCTCTATCATGAACAAATGTTTAAATCTAAAAAAATTACTCTTTCAATTTGGAATTTTAAGAGTCTGCAAGGTGTATCAAGCCTTCCTAGGGATGGGAAAGTTAATACAGCTTCGAGGAGACTTGATACAATTCACAAATGAGTACGGTAATTAACAATTTTTACAAGAATTTAACATTACTTTTATTTACATGTTCAAAAATCAGCGCACCCTGGATAAAATAAAATTCTAGGCTATGATTAATTTTTTCATGCTAATTAGGCCTATGTTAGGTTTGCTCTTATTGAAAAAGTGTCCAAATTTGTCTTTGCAAATAAAACATGTGATTCTATAATTAGGTAGATTTCGAAGAAAAATGTACCTATTGCAATCGATAGGCCTACCATGTCATGACTTTCAAAAAATTCTTTCATATCTTTACGTTTCATGCCTCCCTAAGTATGAAATCACTGCCCGTTCAAAAAATTCTTTTGTGATATTTATATAAGTTAGGCCTATGTAGGCCTTAAATATATCTTTATACGCTAGCGGCCGTAATTTTGAAGATATTTGAACCAAATTTTATTATGTTATTTCTAGGCCCAATAGTTCGGACAAGTTCGTTAATGAGCAAAATTGGCCCGGGGGGGGGGGGGGGGGGTCGGGGTTGAAATTTAGAAAAATTTATATCTCGGCCCCATTGAAGTATAGAGGGAAACTTTGTTGGAATAAATTAGAGTACACCCTATGGAGTTCACAGTGACACCAACGATTCGGGGGTTTTGGGGGTACGAGTGGGGGGATGGAAATTCGAATTTTTTTTAAAACACGTCTTGTGGGGTATTGTTGAAAAGCTCTTGATGAGTACTGTACAAATCAATAACTAGTTAGGTAAGGGCACCAGTAGTTGACATGTTAAGGAAATGTGCGACATTCTTTTGATCCTGTAACTCTACTTTAAAATGTCAGAGCATTCTACAATATATTTTCAGACAGGTGGATGATCCTATTTTAATTTGCATATATGCTTTTAGTTAATTCATGAACATTTATATTAAAAATAAATTTATTTTTAAACCTCTTGACAGGCACCTATAGCTGACAACATAAAAAAAGACAGGATCCTAAAGCTGACATAAGTGGTACCTATACCTGACACCTGTCTCAAATCCTTAAAATCAGGCTGTAACTAGGGAATAAAGATGTTTTTTAATGTTTCTTACTGTGTGCAGAAAGGTTATCTATAAATATATAAACTTCTATTTTACCATAATTATTTTAAATCAATTTTTCAGCCTTAAAATTTGTATTAGGCCATACAACATAAGTTAGAGAATAATTCATTGAAGTATTTTTTAAAAATGAAATCTTGCAAACTTATTTTTTGAATTTTAAAAAATACTAAGAAATAATGCTAGGGCCCTACAGGTGTCTTAAGTACTTTTACATTCAAATATTTCAAATACGTAATTAATTACTGTTGTTATAAACCAAAGCGAAATACTAAATAATTAACTTACTGTAGCATGAAATTAATATATCACCAAGTGCTTGAACTGCTTCTATTTCCTTTATTACAGCCTCAAATTGATTCTGGGTCCCAAGGAAACAATCCATATTTCTGAAACCCTTTCTGCAGGATTTGAATTGTTTATTTTCTAACACAGAACTCGGTCAAAATCATGCTTCTTTATATCTATATTTTCCAAACACCAATCTTGCACTTTTTACTTCCAAGGCAACTTTAAAGTACCGATAGTAGAAAACTGTAACATACGTGCGGCATCTGTATATAAAGCAATCAGTTCAATGCCCTTCTCTGAACAGAACTGACTAATGGCATGATGCATGTGGTGTACAGCCATTTATAAACAGTATGATTGGCAACTTAATATTCCCCTTCATTAGCCAAGGGTACAATAAATTTGCAATATTGTGAGTTATCCACCAATTTTGTGGCCATCCAATAGACCATTCTTTTGGAACAACAAGCGCTAAGGCGAGCTGTAGCCTACTAACTGAACACTATCATTAAAGGAGCAATTTCTCTAGGAGTGCTTCATAATGTGTTCAGAGTAGTAATATTTCTTTTTCATCATTATTACCTCCCTGATAGACTGGACTGCTTCCTCACTCTTTTCATCCTTGCGATTGAGGAAGAAGAAAGTTCATAAATAATTTCTAGTTGGGACCTGAAGAATGGAGATCGATTCCTTCTCAACAAAATAGGTTTGCACATCCTCAAGCATTTGGCTAATATTGTTTTGGTATAACTTGATGTTAAATTTTGATGTAACTTATTCTCTGGCTTATAATAGGACTCCTTTGCAAAAATGCTTACCATTTTTTTACTGGGGAAGGAATCTTGTACAATGAATTTTTACTCAGCAGCCAGCTTTCTTATTTAATATGCTATAGAAATGTATATTTGGAGATCTGGAGACTCATTATCATCCATGCATCCATGGGAATGCTCAAGAATGAACAGTCTCCTAAAGATGACATGTTGGATACCTAAAGCTGACACCCCCTGTCGTCTATAGGTTCTGTAAGTCCTAGACCAATAAAAATTTAATATTAATTAATGTTGTGAAATATATGTTTAATCTAGTTAAAAAATTAAATATTTGGTATAGAACCTGAAGCTGACACGTGTGTCAACTTCAGGAGCAGTGGTAATTTGCAAGAACCTATGGCTGACAACCCTACTAAAGGGCTAAACACACATTTTCTTCTGCAAACAACTAACTAAAAACATTATTAAACATCCTTTACCTCAACAATACATTCAAACATCAGATAAAAATGAAATAAAATTATTTGAACCTAAAGCTCAGAACTTGCCTTTCTTGTGATTTTGTTTAGACATTCACTGAAATCTGCTTCATTCTCTGCAAGCACTTTTTCAATCCAACACCATCCACATGTAATAATGCATAAGGCTGAGGTTTTTTTTACTGCTGCCAGAAAACAAGTTTTGGCAATGTTGCCAGATTTATGTGAGGCTTCTTTGATCAATATTAACCTTATTTCAAACAATTAAAAAATGTATGTCGACTATAGGTGCACTGTCGACTATAGGTGCCCTTACCTTACTCGATAGTTCTCATATAAAGTGAGATTTGAATGTTTGAAAAAGCGCTCTTTCCTCTTTTTTGCAGTTATTATTGCGGGTTTGTCATGCCAAGGCTAAAGAAGAAGAGTGCTGCGCAGTGACAATAAATTAAACAAAAAGCACTTCGAAATCTACCTCAGCCTGTAGGCCTGACTAAAAGGATTTTTTTTTGTATTGAAACATGGGGGTGCCAGTTTACTTTCAGTTTGTTCATAATGAATGGTGCTGACATTTTCACAATCTGGCCATTTAAACTTGCTGCCTTCAATATGACTAAGCGAACTTAACATTCCAATCATCAATGTTTGATTTCAATTGCTGTCATGAATCAACTGACAATTATATTTTATCTGTTGGGTATTGCCCTGCTATTTTGCTCCCTTAAATTTGAGGTAACTCTAGCTATTGCATGCGTAGTGAAACTGCAGCAGCCAAAAAAATGTTGAATAGTTTAATTGAATTCAAACCTAGGATGGGAAAATAGTACTTTGCACCACAACCAAGTCCCCCACTAGTAAATTTTGGATCGACCGAGATTCGGACTTGGGACCCCTAGCATTATAGCTAGGAGTCTTAACCATTATGCCACGAGTGAATGTTGAGCACTGAAGGAAGCTTTCGTATATTTGAATTATGATAGGCTGGAGGAAATCTTGAGTTTATGAGTTTTAATGCAAGAATCGTTTTTTATAATTTTGAGATATTTTGTTAGTTATGAAAAGAGTACAAGGGAATTTTCCTGCATCAATTAACTTAAACCATATTTTATGTTATAATGTAGTAGTAAATATTCTGCCGAAAGGTTTTCAAACTTGGTAGGCCTACATGAATTTTGTTTTCCAAAACTTTCTATCCTCTGCTTCCTCCTTCAGCATCTAATACAACAATTTCTTTTTATAATTGTGAAATATTACATATGGTGCAAGGTTATTTTTTTAATGTGAAATAGCCATTTTGTTGCAAGGGTCGTTTTTATAATTTTTAATGTGAAATAGCCTATTTTGTTGCAAGGGTCGTTTTTATAATTGTGAAATATTATATGGAGGTGCAAGGGTATTTTTTTATTGTGAAATATTAGGTGACATGTCAATTGCAATTATGCATTACCAGCGTTGAGCAGCGGCTGCAGGCTTGATGGCATGTGCTGCAGGGAAGCGGGGCAGGCAGCATGCAAGGTAGCGGCCAGGCGAGTGGAAGGGGGACCCGGTTGTGGCGTAAAGTACTAGCTTGCCAAAAACTGTATCAAGTCTCCCTAAGGGCCCATTTTTTATTAAAAATTTTATAAATCCATTGGACCCAACCTGACAGCTGAAGTTTGTGGAGCATGTATGCATTTCATGTGCATCTTCAGATATAACATGTTAATTCAGTCAAGAAATATAAAGGCAAGTGAGACGCATTTTATAAAAGGAAAAATAGGCTACTTACATTAAGATAGGAAAATCACTTCTTTTCAAATAAATTTCAAAATGTGTGGAGCAGTGTGTTCTAAACAACAGCACTAAATGGGGGGATCATCTGACATGAGTTACAGCCAATTCTAATCATAGGGTAATAAACCAGCTGGGGTGAAATCAAGTCTCCCTATGTATCAAGTGTACCCAGTCTTCCCTACTGATATTGGACCAAATTGGTAGCCTACCTGTACCAGAGTAATGACAAATTTAGTGCCTATTTTATAGTAATAGGCTATGCTATATTAGAAAGAACTTATGAAATAAAAATCAGTTCTCATGGCAACATATTGTTTTAGTGTTCAAACAGGGTACGGCTTTGGAAGTTGCAATACAGGTAGCTTTGACAAATAACACTATCCAAATATTCCTTCACATATGGTATGCTTATTAAATTAGACCTTTGTTTTTCCGTCTACATAGGCCTAGCTACATAAGTCCTGCTTAATGAATCGATCTGGAGCTTAACTTGGAAGTTGATTACAAAAATAACTTATTTTCTGGATATCATAAAAACAACTTATTATCTGCATAGGCCTATCATAAAAATAACTTATTTTCTGCATATCATAAAAATAACTTACTTTCTGCATATCATAAAAATAACTTACTTTCTGCATATCATAAAAATAACTTACTTTCTGCATATCATAAAAATAACTTATTTTCTGCATATATCATAATTGTAGTTATTACTGATTAAACAAATGCATTCTGGCACTTGTTTACATCACTTTACCTAAAATTCATTCTTTATGTAAACTTACTCATAGCCTACATTTTTACATAGAAGGGTCATTCCATGTCAAGTGAACCAATTTTTTGTCAATTTTGAACATGACCATCTCCGATTTTAGTCATACTTGGTTGTCATGAAGTACCACCTGAGATATGTTAAAGTGCAAAATATCAGATTTTTATGTGTTGTAGTTTTCCAGTTATACCCTTCTGAAATATGGAAAAAAACCAAATTTTCTGCATAAGTGCAATCACAAAATGACGCATAAATCAAGCTGGAATTGACATAGATGAGTGGGAAAAGTATCAAAATGTAGCTTATATTATGAGCTTTAATTTGATACGTCACACGAGTACTTTCAAAAAAAATATTTTCAAGGTTACCCAAAAAAAATTTGAAAACTGAATTTTTCAAAAACCTATATTTTGAAAATTTTGAAACAATTCTCATAGAAACATACATATTTCAGCATCATGTCCTACAAGTTTTGATAAGGGATCGCAATGGGATCATATTTTTTTACATTTATAACAAATACTATGCACGCTGGGTAAGAATATATGGCACCGTAATCTTGCACTTAATTCTAAAATTTCATTACAATCAAAAAGAAAAACTTACAGAAAACATGTTACCTTCCCTTCTTCAATGACAAAAACGTGAATTTATTGTCTACAGTAATTTTCTAGAGCCATGGTTGCCGCATCCATCTCTTCCTTCAAGAGGTAATAACTACGGCCAGTGGGACATGTAGGTTGCACAAGGGTGAGGATCTGAGAGAGAGGCACAGTCAGTTTATTTGGACAGTCACTTTTGAAAGTAAATGATGGAGAAGGACCTGCAGGGTGCAGAAACATCAGTTCCACTATCTGTGCTGTCTCATTTTTGTCCACAACTACACCAAGCCACCAATGATTGTTGTTCTCACATGTAACATATCCTTTTACTTATGCTAGCTTCAGCCTCTGTTGCACACGTGGTCCTAACACTGAAAAAGTGGATGACTGTTCACTTCTTGAAAATACCTTTGTCAACAACACTTTATCTGACAATGGGATGAAACTGTGGAACTTCTGTGTGCCTGGTATTGCTTTTGTAGACAGAAATCTGTCTGCAAGTATTTTTTCCTCTTTGTTGTATTGTGCTTCATTGAAGAAGAAGAACTGCATGGAGTCGATGTTTTCCTCACTCCATGTAAACAGCTGTGCTGGTGTCATGATTTGATGCTCGTATGGCCGCTGTAGGCTTGCCTTTCCTGCAAGTCTTTTCACAGTACCACCCAGACCGTCACATACTCCTTTCCCATGGGCTGTTGCATAGAAATGCCACTCTGCCTCAATTCCAAAATCATGAACATGGTGGCATAAGTTTGAAAAGTTTTTTCTGTTTTTAAATTGCGCAGCTGCACCATCTGAGAAGTAGTAAATTTTTTTCAAATCTCTAATTACTTCCAACTTCAAATGAGAGATAAGCCTTTTCTGGAATAAATGAACAGCAGTGGTGTCATGCTGTAGACATTCAGAGATACATACAATACTTTTGTAGTGTATATTATGATCATTGTAGTAGACTGCTATAGGAAAAATAGTTGCTTGATCATTGTTCCAATGAAAAGACTGGGCTTCATCCTGTAGTACAAACGAATAATTTTCTGCAAAGTCCATACATACCACAGCTTCATTTACTCCAATATTCTGCTTCAAGTGATTATAATATTCTGCCTGTCTTCTTGCAATAAAAGAATGTCTCTTCAAAATCAACAACTGTTCACACAAAGTTTCTATAAACTCATCTGCAGTTTTGATGAAGGTTACTAAATTACATCTGTCAACAGAAACCCACTGCTTGTATGTAATGTTGTCCACCAGTTCATTATCTAGCAGCAACTGTAACTCATCTTTCAAATTATCTACACCTGGACATGAAGGACATTCATTAAGGTGGCATGCTGTGCCTGGCTCTTCACACATTAACTTCGCTAAACAGGAATTATAATTACTTATATCTGTGCCATCATTCAGTGTAATTTGTTTGGATTTCAACACTTGTAGCATTAATTTAACATTCTGATGCACTGTACAAACGCATACTGTGTGGGTACCACTTCCTCCAGCCAAGACGCAATGTTTAGGTCGTAAATCAGCAAATTTCGAAAATCCAATCTTATCAGTAGGATTTTTGTTTTTGAACAGCTCGTACACTTCCTTCAAGTTGCCCATCACTAGCCTCTTCTGTACATGAATTCTACTACTGTCACCCGTTTTCACAGAAACAAAATCTTTTTTTCCAGGCATAAGACGGCTGACATCATCACTGTTGTAGAACCCTATTACCTTCTCAATCACAGATTCATTTAAAACCTTTCCTGGTTTAGGATTTGGTGTTGCCAGAATACCCTTCGCTTTCACCAATGCTTTAGCTTTTCTTGCCATTCTGTTGCTAACCTGAAATTCATTTTGTATTTCACTGCATGACCAGCTTTTAGGTAGTACTGTTAAAATTTGCAATTTTTCACTAACACTTATATTTTCTTCTTGAAACTTTTCTTTTAGCTGACAAATGACTTCACATGATTCTGATTTATGGTCAACAGTTTTCTCTGTATTTGTACTTGCTGCTGTTAGTACCTTTTCTGTCAAACTTTTTTTATTTTACTGTATTTTTTATCACAGTATGATTTCATTTGCAACTTCCTCTTAGCAACAGGTGACTCCTCTAGAGAGCTTAGAGACTTATTAAGGTACTCTAAGGTAACATCTAAAGCTACAAATGATTCATCAACATTAGTAGGCCTAGTGGTATTGGCTACTGGTACTAAACAGTCATCTGTTGTATCTGTAACCTGTTTCTGCTTTGATAGTTCTTTCCTACAACTGTCACAAATTTTCATACCTACCACAATGGTGTCAAACATGTCACACATCCAGTCAGTAACAGGCCTCACACTTCTTTTCACACCCTGATGTCTGTCTTTCTTGAAAGGGTTGCAGCAGAAAATCTTTGCTGTTTCACTTACTTTTTCAGCCATACTGGGGAAATACACAATGCCTATTTTAATCACTGAACCCACTACTTTACATGCAGCAATACAGTCTTTGTACAGCCTTTGAAGAAAGGAAGCACACTGCATGAGAGTCAAGGCACAACTGAAGCCAGGTCCAACAGGTTACAACTTGCATTCCCTGGCTGACTCACATGCTTGCAGACTGTGTTTACTCATACCCATTTGACCACTTGCACAAGTTGGTATATGCATGTTGGTAAACAACTCCCTGGACAAAGGAATGGATTTTAGAATTAAGTGCAATATTCCTGTGTCATATATTCTTACCCAGCGTGCATAGTATTTGTTATAAATGTAAAAAAATATGATCCCATTGCGATCCCTTATCAAAACTTGTAGGACATGATGCTGAAATATGTATGTTTCTATGAGAATTGTTTCAAAATTTTCAAAATATAGGTTTTTGAAAAATTCAGTTTTCAAATTTTTTTTGGGTAACCTTGAAAATATTTTTTTTCGAAAGTAGTCGTGTGACATATCAAATTAAAGCTCATAATATAAGCTACATTTTGATACTTTTCCCACTCATCTATGTCAATTCCAGCTTGATTTATGCGTCATTTTGTGATTGCACTTATGCAGAAAATTTGGTTTTTTTCCATATTTCAGAAGGGTATAACTGGAAAACTACAACACATAAAAATCTGATATTTTGTACTTCAACATATCTCAGGTGGTACTTCATGACAACCAAGTATGACTAAAATCGGAGGTGGTCACGTTTTTCCATTGGTTCACTTGACATGGAATGACCCAGAACTGAAAATACATAGCCTATCTGAGCTTTCCTAGAACAAAATTTCTTAAAATGGTTTACATCTGAGTACTTCTCCTTTGAAAGTGGGATAAAATCTTTAAAAAAAAAAAAAAATGTTAACTTACCAGCAGGAAATAAGCTAATTTATAAAAATTATAGCAATTGAACAAAAAAGTCCTTAAAATTTCAATACCGCTAGCTTATTTCTTGATTTTTTGTACGGTAAAATACATCCAACTTTATTAATAATGGGATCTGGATAAACACTATCAACCCACTTAAGAACTTAAAGCACAAAGCTGTCATTCCCTGTAATGCATGGACATTTCCCCTTCATAACCTGTACGGTGAAATTTTAACGGCTATTTTTCCCTTGCCTTATGCTTTCTTCACCAGATTCGTAAGCAACGTTCACTAAAAGATTGCACAGTCAGCTACCAGATGGGCTTAATAACTCAATTTTTTATTTTGCTTCCCGTGTTCCCTTCATATGTTAATACCGGTACTGCTGGTTAACAGGAAAATAATATTTAACCAATGTAGCTGAGTTCTGTGTTGCTTGATGGGAACGAACTAAGTTATCGAACATAAGGCTGCTAGCCCACTGCCCACTGATGCAGTACCGGTAATAATATTATTAATCATAACTTTCTTGGGGTAATTTAAAAATTGAAAAGCTATTAAAACATGGATTTGGGTTAACAATACTCTTTCTTTAGGCAAGATTATACTTTGCGACCCACCCGGCTCCCCTTTCCATCGGCCTGGTCGCCTTCTCCACCAGCATGCTCGCTTCCCCTCCGCCTACCGCGCATCATCCCGCATGCATAACCCGCAGCTTGCTCTAATAATTGCAATTACCATTATAAAAAACAAAATAAAATTTCACGAATTATAGAAAATGTCGAACAATTAAAAAAATGCCCTTGTACCAAACATCATATTCCACCCAAAACCCCTACTTTCCACGCGGGTCCCGTTAGAGTAGTAGTGGTGGGGGACTCGGGTGAGTCGCAATATATATTTTTCCCTTTCTTTATGACCATTAGGCTAATTAACAGAACATTTGGTGTAGACAGTAGCCTATACCGGAGTTCACGGGACCCGCATTATGTTAGCAATGGTAGCCTAAGTGCCATAAATAATATAACATGGATGTTCATAACCTAACATTGGAATGATGGATTTCGTGAACTCTAGTATAGCCCGAAACGGTTCATTAAAAAGTTTAATGGGTCCCCAGTTTAATTGTGGATAGTATACAGTATAGGCTTACCAAAACAAAGTAGGCTACCAATGTTGTTGTATTTAACATTTTTTTATAGAAGTTAATGTTGCCAATTTTTTAACAACAAAGCAATGCAGTTAGCCAACTAGTGACATTTAACACAAAAGTGTCGATTTAGGCTTCAAATAAATTTGTACTATAACTTCTAGGTCTGTAAAAACGTTACTGCTTCTCTCACCTAAAAGTTCACCGCAAGCCACAGGTTACAAAGCCATGTGAATTGGGTTAAGTCAACAGGAATAGGCT
This sequence comes from Ectobius pallidus, assembly GCA_964059195.1. Lineage (NCBI taxonomy): Eukaryota > Metazoa > Arthropoda > Insecta > Blattodea > Ectobiidae > Ectobius > Ectobius pallidus. Next base: position 185,048,728 of record CAXKWD010000004.1, on the reverse strand, counting down.
AATAAATTACATTTCAGATATAAACTGAATTTAAAGGAAGACAGGGTCAACTGAACCAGGCAAGCCTACAAACATTTTTAGAATATCAAACAATTTTTTACGACACTATAGGCTATGTAATGACAAGTAAGATTAGACGAAACTTAAATTTGTTTGTTTAAATAGCCTAGCCTATTAGAAACAATTGGAAAAAAATTTCAGCACGTTTTAAGAATTAGAACAATTTATACCGGACATTAAAACAAAATATTTAAATAGGACCGCCACAGGTTTTTAAGTTAGCGGGCATTTAAATCCCGGCTTTAAAGGCTAGCAATATTAATCGGCGCTGCTGCCAAAGGCTATATCGTTAAATATTTTCATTTTTCCCACACAAAGAGTAATGATATGTGCCGACTTTTTTCTTACCCTCCTAAATAAGCCAACAGGTGCTTATGCTAACGCTCCATAGGTTATAACGCGAATCGGAAACGGGGGTAGCAATAAAATAAATTACTGCACCCCAACATTTTACCCCGTTTCATGTACTTGAAAACCTAAACAGATCTAAATTGTATCGTTAAATTTTGATTAAGTTTCACTAACGGATGACATTCCATCATAAATCGCAGCCTTTGACACCGCACTGTCACAAAATGATGAATCATGGCAAACTTCACGAACATGCACTATTCGATAGATATCGAATTCAAGTGTACGACGCTAGCTTCATGCCCAAGCTTTTAATGAGATGTGTTTAAAGTTCGTGTTAATGATAAACACAATGTAATAAAAAAGTTTCAACATACCTTGGTCGAGGAGACGCAGAGCGTTTGGCCACTGCGACGAATCCAAGCTTTGTTTCTCCTGCAGGAGCTCACGAACATAGTCGCCGGCTTTATCTGTGGAGACCGTTTCCACATCCATCTCACCAGTAGCACTTTTCATAGTAGCGTAGTCCTGTTGCGATGTGTTTGCTGTACTTGTATCACCAGCACCTGAATTGTTTAAACCCCCACTAAACTCCAGATCACCGTTGGATGATGAGTTATCCGCCATTACACGTTCACGCGTCCAGCCACCTTACTAGCTCCCCGCACAATGATCGCGGCGTTGAATTCGTCAGCGCAAGGTTCAGACAGCTAACGACAGAGTGCAGTTGCATCAGTGACCATTTCTCCCACGCCGTCATGAGTAGAAGTGCGCAAGTTCAAACTGAAATACACTCTTCTCTATTAAAATGTGTTATTTTCCCTCTTTCGCGACGACGCGGATATGGACGCGTGTCCAATATTTAGCATTAAGAAAAATAAAACCGCCTTCAGAATTTATCCCTAAAAACTGTAAACATATTCTTGACGGTTTCCCAATAGGAGTGTAAAAAACATGGTGCTCCTACCCACTTAAAGGTAAGGATCAGATAAGAATTTTTTTACATGTCTACATGCACCATTTTTCCATTTCAATGGTGACTTATAATAATAGCAATATAAAAATATGATACTTCATAAATGTTTATATGCTCAGATTTTCATCTTTCCATGAGAAAATATATCGCATACCACCTACAGAATACTACTACTAAATTAAATAGAGCTTATTATGTCCTTTCACCTCTAAAAAAATCTGTAATATTCATACACTAAAATCTGTCTAATTTGCTTATGTACAAAGCATATTAGCATATGGCATTGTTGTCTGGGGTTCCTCAAGTGATTTAAACAGTATATTCATAGTACAAAAGAAAATTATTCGTACAATTCTAAATTTAAAAATGGTTGCTCATTGCAGACCATATTTTCAGCAACTACTTATTTTAACAGTCCCATGCATATACATCCTTGAGACTGTTTGTTATATTCATAAGAACATCCACCATTTCACTGTAAACAATGAAATTCATCAGTACTCAACCAGAACAAAGGATAAATTACACTTGAACAGCATTAGAACTGCTACAATACACTCAACCATACTCCATAAGGGAATTATTTTTTATAACCTCATTACAAACATAGTTAGTAGCAAGTTAATTTACTTGTTGTTCAAAAGAGTTGTCAAACATTTTCTTATATATAACAGCTTTTATAGTACTGATGAATACATTGAATATTTTAAAGGGCAAATCTAAGTATGTTGACATTTATAATTTACAACTTTACTTTTATAGCCTATTTCAGTTGCTTTTAGGGTATTTACATTTATATTTCATAACTTTAATTTCATATTTCATCATTTTTTTATGTTAATGTATTATTTCTATGACTTTTCCTATGTCACTGTACCTTGTACATTGTATGACTTGAAGGAATAAAATGAATATAACTTGAATATAACTAATGTCATTAGACTCATCGCTTAAATACACTAGCTTGTGAGAATAAGCCTAGCTATGGCAACTTCATTAGGTCTAATACTTGTATGAACTTGCACAGTTTTTTCTTTACTATGGAGTATTAAATTTCACTTAAGAACGATACAGAATTCTTACAGAAGTGCTATTAGAGCCAGACACCTAAATTCAGAATTGGCAAATGTTTATATGCCATGTTTATAATATATCTAGAGATGAGGTGTATATTCTTATGTATTCTTATGTATTAAATTTACTTTCTTCTGTCCATAGTCATATTGAACATTTTCACATATGACACTAGAAATATAAACAGTTTAAGAATACAACAATATCAATACAGCAGTTCACAAAAAAATTGGTATTATATTTCAACTAAATTGTACAATGCAGTTGGCCTACCTACAAAAATTTAACTATTGTCACATACTGATTTTAAATGTAAAATTGAGAGTGTACTAACTAAAGAATGTCTATTTAATATTGATGTTCATGTTTTATATGGTTGACAAAAAAAATACTTTCCAAGCCAAGTATGGCAAGTCACTGGAGAGCTTTATTTCAGGGGATGCGTCTGGAGAATACAAAAAGTGCCTGCTTGCTTTGGCGACACCATAAGGTGCTATTTAATTTTTGTGTTTTTGTAAAATAATATTGTTCCAGAGATGTTGTTTCCTACAAAGAAGAAATAAACATTTTATTTGTTCAAGCTAGCTAGTCTAGCAGATATATTCTACTACATTTAAATGTGAATATTTTTGTATATTTTCAGGATAGCATAATTTGCTTGCCAGTTGTGGTATAATGCTTTTCTCAATTCTGTGTAACAGATATATCTTTAAGTATGCTTATAAGAGCATGAACTTTTAATAAGTTCATGGAAGATTTAAATAGTTGTCAGTATGAGGTAAATTTATTGACTGTGATTTGAAATGGCCATTTGAAATTGTTGCAAATTTAATATCAATTCTAAATTCACTTTTTTCTCTTTTCTGAATACACACTTTAAAACAGACTAATTAAAGAACAACTTAAACCAAGCATCTACTTTGATAAATAATTTTCCTGGCAATGTACGTACTCATGCCTATGAAAGTTTATCACATATAACGCCTATTATATATTATTTTAATCAGTCTATCATCAGGAAGTAATTGCTTTCATTCAGTATGTCTGATTTTATGCTTACAGAAATCAGTTTTGTGCCTTCGGTTCTGACATATCTAGGCTCAATGATGAGCAGAATTACTGCATTTCTTTTACAGGACCGGCAACTTAGCTTATCATCTATATAATGTCGATAATTTTTTTAACATTAATTGTAATTTACATTTGTCATAATTGAATCTACATCAGCCAAAACTTTTATGTGCTCTTGAAATAAATAATTATACTGTGACAAGTTATAACGTGCAAATGCCTATGAAAGTTCAACACATAACCCTATTATATATTTTAATCAGTCTACCATCAAGAAGTAATTGACTTCATTCAGCATGTCTGATTTTATGCTTACAGAAACCAGTTCTGTGCCTTCAGTTCTGACATATCTAGGCTCAATGATGAGCAGAATTACTGCATTTCTTTTACAGGACCAGCTACTTAGCTTGTCATCTATATAATGTTCATGATTTTTTTTAAATTAATTGTGATTTACATTTGTCATAATTGAATCTACATCAGCCAAAATTTTTATGTGCTCTTGAAATAAATAATTATACTGTATAAGAGTGTTTCATGATATTGTTTTGAAAAATAGTCTATTTTACACGAAGACTTGTGAAATTTTATTATATGTAAAGCATTACGTTTAACAACAACGATTGTCCATGCATTTATATGTTTAATGACAATAAAGATTCTGATTCTGTTTCTGATGACAAAAAAGCTCACACCATTTTCATAAATACATGAAATCATAATTACATCACTGAAGGAGGTTGCATATATACTTAAAGTTTCAAATGTTGTTATCCAGGGTATGATACTGTAATTAAAAGTTTTCTAACCTTTGAAATTAACATACTTTCAGCATTATCTGATGAAAATGTTTCATTATTTATTTTAAATAAATTTATGTTTTATTTATACCGAGGCATTCTAGACAGCCACAGTTGTGCCCCAAACTGTATGAAATTTTGCAGAAAAAATCTGCAGTCTATCAGGAATTTCCCCTTTAACTTTCTTAAAGTAAAATTTCTTTAGCCGCGGTAGGGGTAAATCGAGAGTTTGTGTAATGCTGAAAATCATCACGAAAATAGTGTAACGCTCAAAATCATCACAAAAATTGTGTTACGCTCAAAATTGTCAAGAAATTAGTGCACCAAAATTTAAAAAACCCAAAAATTAAAAAAGCAAAATCCAAAATTAAAAAATCTAAATATCCAAAATAAAAAAATCCAAAATTAAAAAATCCAAAAAATTAAAAATTCAAAGATCCAAAATTTAAAAATCCAAAATTCCAAAATTAAAACATTCAAAGATTCAAAATTTAAAAAATGAAAATCATAAATTAAAAAATCCAAAATTCAAAATTTAAAAATAAAAAATTCCAAAATTAAAAGATTAAAAATTTAAAATCCAAAATTAAAAAAGTCCAAAAACCCATTATTAAAAAGTTCAACAATCCAAAAGTGAGAAAATCCAACAATCCAAAATTTAAAAAATCCAAAAATTAAAACAAGTTTCACTTCTGTCGCGTGGCGTTCCACGCACACTTTTTTTAATGATTTTTTTGGTCGCTTTGACTCTTCAGAGTCTAATCGCGACTGTAGTCTACATTTACATAAAATAATCAGTTATGAATATGGTACAATTTTTAAATTCTACTGTAGACATTAATGTCACTTAGAAATAATATGACGCTTTTGTACCTTTTTTGGATTATTAAGAACTTGTATGTTGCAGGGAATCTTGTATTTTTCCCTGAGGAGATCGAAAGGGCAACATTCTTTGAACATATGGGAGACTGACAGTGGAGAATTGCATGTTGTACAGTACATTGGGGTCATCATCTTTTATAATCAGGTAGGAGTGAGTAATTTTTGTGTGTCCTGTGTGTCCTGCAACTTTTGTTGTTACAGGGAAAAGTTTTAAACTATTGGATATACCTTTTAACTTGGTGCAAATTCAGACTAGTATGTTACATTGATTAATAATTTTGTTTAACTTAATCTTTTAAGCTGTATAGTTTAGTGCTTGGGGAATTGCAACAATAAATTATCTTCAATTTAAATGTTTTTTCAGAAGTTATCGTTGTTTCAAATACAGAAAATTATGAGAAAATTACTTTGCAATAAATCGCCTGCAAACATTTTTCTCTCCATACGAAAAACTGACTTGGGCTATGAAGCCCTAGAATAGAAGTTTATTTTCAACAGGTTGCAAGTTTGAATTCTTGTATAGTTGATGTCAGAGGGAAAACATACATTAACACAATAGGCTACATACATTAAAACAATATCCTTACAGACTATACAGACGAGCATGTTTTAGAAATATATATCAATGTTGGGATGGTTAAAACATTCATATCTAGATTGTAAAAAGGATTATCTATTAACCAATTATAAAGTTTAGATTTAAATGTTTTCAAGTTTTTAATCTACAAAAATACTAACAAGTGCTACTATCTGATTAACAATATTAGGTCGAGCAAGGTCCCAGCTACATCAAAATGAGCGGAACTCAAAATGTATAACTTTTTGTTTGGGAAAAGATGCGCTTATATGTTAGTAGTATTACTGAGACATAGCCGATCGACGCCTAGCGTCGCGACGTCCCAACTCCGTTTTAAACTCATTTCTAGTTCATCTTGGCTTTCATATGAAACAACCCCCACCCCTCTATCATCTCCCTGTAAAAAAGTTATAACAAAATATAAGATTTGGCAGGTAAAACAGAGACCCTCAATAATAACCTTGAAACAAAACATTAAAAAACCCATTTAGGACCTCTTGGCACCACCCCCACCCCTCTTCATTCCCCTAAACAAAGTTATGGGTCCGCACTGTGCTGATCCCATTCCAACGTTACTCCAAGCCTTTCAGAACATCTAGGCACCACCCCCACCCCTCTACCACAAAGTTAAGCCCCAAAATAATAAAAGCCATACTCACCATAACCAGATTCAGCCTCGATCGCTTAAACTAGTTTTATTAGTTATGTCCATAACATTTAATGGGTTTTCTATGTTGAGAACACATTTTGTATCGCCATTAGACCACAACATTATGCAAGTGACTTGTCTTTTACTATGTTACGCAAATGGAGAGACTTTTTTATTTCAGCTGTAATTAAACTCCTTTTAGCTACGGGGCCTATCAGGAGTTCAGGATCTGTGTCTATACAGTAGGGTAGGCCACGGAACTATTGATTGTCAATTATTTTCTATTGTTAGTGTATTTCAGGGAGTACATTTCAACTGATATTAATTTAAATGGATATGATACAGGATGAAATGGTGAGGATGATTCATGGTATGTAAATATTCAATTCGGCATTTGCCTTTATGAGTGGGGAAAACATGAAAAAAAAAACATGTCAAATTAGCCGGCCACGGGATTTGAACCTGGGAGCTCCCGAATGCGAGTAAAAGACGTTACCATCTCGGCCACCTCGTTGGCTCTACGACTATAATGTTACCATGGAAATATCCTCCACTGCATTGGTTGCGTTATTTTAGAGAAGTTCCTGTATACAACCTAGATCTCAATTTACAATTGGCCCACAAATCAATGTTTACATGATTGAGATATTTTGTATCTTATCTCACCGAAGAGATAATTATTAACTAAATTTGTATTAACCTGACCCGCTGAACCTCCAGACAACATGTTGTCGGCCTGGATGGAGCAGTTAGTATCGCGCTGGCTTTCTGAGCGGGTTCGATCCCGGCCCAGGTCAATGGCATTTATGTGTACATAAATGTGTCAGTAGATTTACTGGCATGTAAATAACTCCTGCGGGAAAAATTCCCGGCACAATGGCGACGGTCAGATGCCTAAGTAGCAGTACATCCCCGTCGTTAAATAACCTTAAACCAACCCACATGTTACATAATCTTAGGAAGTGAAGGGTCTCGGATTATTCCGATTTCAGTGGAAGGATTGCTACAGAACCTGAATTTTATCAACATTTTTGAAAACTATTATGTTGATTCGTTATCTTAATAAAAGGAAGTGTCTGTCTTCCTCCGTCTGTCTGTCTGTCTGTCCGCGATGCCCAGCGAAATCTACTGAACGCAGAGATCTGAAATTTTAAACATAGATGGACTAAAGGGTCGGAATGTGCACCTCGAAGCCGGAATTTTAATTTTCGCTTTCGTTCGTGAGTTATGAGTGGAAAACGGGCAGAAAACGTGTATTTATTGCGTTTTCGAAGCATGAGTTTTCAGTAATACAAATCAATTACACTAGGCTTTGGCTATTTTTGTCATACCTTCGACATAAAAGCATCGCGATCTCTTGAATGTTGTAGCTCACGCTGGTCGATTCATTTTTTTTTAATGTCAAGGCACGCAAACATAATATGAAATTTTCAACCTACACCGAAGAGGATTATTATTATTATAATTATTATTATTATTATTATTATTATTATTATTTTACCAGGTGACGCTATCTAATCGTGATATATAGTCCACATGATTTAGGTGTTAATATAATGATTTAACTATTATGCTCTTAATTTTTAATTTTTGAAATAATTATCGCGGGCGAAGCCGCGGGCACATGCTATCTTAAAATAATAAAAGGACGTGTTTGTCTGTCTGTCCACGATGCCCAGCGAAATCTACTGAACGCAGAGATCTGAAATTTTAAACATAGATGGGCTGAAAGGTGGGCGAATGCGCATCGAAGCCGGATTTTTAATTTTAGCTTTCGTTCGCGAGTTGTGAGTGAAAAACTGGCAGAAAACGTGATTTTAGCGCTGTCGAAGCATCAGATTTCAGTAATACATTTCAATGTCAAATCAATTGCAGCTGACTTTGGCTATTTTTGTCATACCGTGGTAATAAAAGCATCGCGATCGCTAGATTGTTGTAAGCCCACGCTGGTCGATTCATTTGTTTAGAATGTTTAGGTCCGTAGACATATGAAATTTTCAACTTACACGGAAGAGGGATAATCAACATAGACCTAAATATGGTTAAACATCGTTCGATTTGGACGAAACTCACTATACAGGGATTTTCTGGGCCAAGGAACTCGAATCTGAGATCGCTTTTACCAGGCGACGCTATCTAATCGTGGTATGTAATTCACGTGATTTAGGTGTTAATAAATATAATGATTTAACTATTATGCTCTTAATTTTTAATTCTTGAAATAATTATCGCGGGCGATCGCTTGATTTTGTAAGTCCATCCTGGACGATTCATTTGTTTAGGATATCAAGGCCCGAAGACATATGAAATTTTCAATCTACACGGAAGAGGGATAGGCCTAAATATGGTCAAACATTGTTCGATTTGGACGAAACTCACTGTACAGGGGTATTCTGGGGCAAGGAAATCGAATCTGAGGTCGCTTTTACCTGGCGATGCTATCTAATCGTGGTATGTAGTCCACGTGATTTAGGTGTTAATAAATATAATGATTTAACTATTATGCACTTAATTTTTAATTTTTGAAATAATTATCGCGGGCGAAGCCGCGGGCACATGCTAGTAAACAATACCAGTAACCTCTCAGAGGACAGCAGTGTTTAAGTCGACTAGGCCTATATCTAGATCCAGAGCAGAGGAGCATAAATACAGAAAATGGTGCGAATTACCTCACAAAGGGATTTTATTTTAATTTGTCCAGTCCATCGGAACATATTACATTGCTATGGGCCGTGGCGTAGCTTGACATTGTGTTCTGGATAAACTATGTTGTAAAAATTAAATTTATAAGTTTAATGATTGTTTAAATGACAGTTAAATGAATCCGCACTGACGCACTGATAACTACAAAACAACAGTAACAACAGTATATTTGTGTGAAAAGCATGTTTTGACATAATAGGGAAAAGCTAGAAAAAAGACACGAAGTCGGGTGTTTTTTATTTTCGAAATTTTGTTATACACTTCATACAAACACGTTGCATAGAATTATTTTTTACAATAGGAAAAAAATCTGATAACATTTCTTTCTTTCTTTCTTTCTATCTTTCTTTGTCGTAGTTTTACCTCTCCCTTTTAGGATTTAAGCAACCCAAGCCGCCCGGGCCTTACAGGGCAGCGACCTGTCGGGAGAGGGATTATCTTTGGATTACATACATACTTTTTTGACCAGACAAGAACATGGAGGGCCTCCCCGGATGAGTGATCAGCCCAATGCCGGGGCCATCTCCGAGACAAATGAACACATAGGACGATACACACCATTCACACACACACTCACTCAGAACAAGGCGAGGATGGGGATGAAGATGATAATGACGGCCAGATGATATCCGGGGACCACAAGGGCCTAAAGTTACCTGACATTTGACTCACAGGTAAGGAAATACCCCGGAAAATCTCACCTAGGTAACTTGCCCCGACCAGGAATCGAACCCGGGACCGCTGCGAGAGAGGATTGAACACATCCCCTGAGCCACAGCACCTGATAAACTTAAGTGAAATTAAAATTAAATACAAACATCTGATCGAGAAACTAGAGCCCGAGTGTGCCAACCTTAACACGTTACTATTTTAAATTGGTGCACTGCTATCTTCTTGATCTCATGCATGATCACGTAGTTGGTGCTTCGTAGAGATCGACTACTTACACCTGGTGGTTCTCACAAGTTGTTAATGCTCATTGTGCATCATTTTTTTCATTTGATACTAAAAAATAGCATAGTCCTCAGTTTCTGGATACTCGTCTTGGGTTTAATATAACGAGTAAAAACACAATTGTGCGGGGTAAATTATGCGGTAATGATTGCCGGCATTTGACACTGAAAATTCGACTTTTCATCATTATATCATGAACGGAAAATTGATTAAAAATATTATCGTAGAAAAAATATCAGTTAAGTGCAGGGAAATAACAGGATTCCTGTCTCAAGGGTCAATCCACTCGTAGAGTCAAGCTTGGCTCGTGGATTCAATCATCCATTTCATTTTCACCTTGGTGAAGTTCCCTCGGGAATTGCATCAAGTAATATGACAGCAAACAGACGGAATGTAACTTGGCTTTCACCCAAGCTTCAAATAGCACTGATCCTGCTAAATGCTACCGCAGTCCCACCACCAACTTCATCTCTTCGTAGAAATGATTATGCTGTTATATTACTTGGATGACGAAAGTAATTTCTAGTTATTTATCAATGTTATTATCATCTATATATATATAAGTTCAGCTTCCTAAATAGTTCATTTCTCTTGTGATAGGCCTATGTGATATTTTCTTTAAGTTCTTCTAACAGTATGTGAATATTATTTATGGGGAAACTTGAAAAATAAAGTGTATAGGTCAATTTCCCATACATTAAAAGAACTTAAAGACAATACCACAAGATAAATTAACTTTATCTCGGATTATGAACTTACGCGCGTGAAAGAAAATTTTCTAAAAATGTGCCAGTATTGTGTGGATGCAAGAGGAGAACATTTCCAACGTCTCTTGTGGTGAGGTACGTGTTTATTTTCATTGTAATTTTAACTGTAAATGAGATAACCTGAATCATTACACCGATCGCGGCTTTATTAGCGTAGATATTTCACCCGATCGCTCGGGACTTGGAGCTGTCCCCGCCGAGCCGCAGGAACCCGCGTCGTTGGCCAACTTTTGCGTGGGACTCACTGTATCTCTTCTCTATAATACCTTATACCTAGGTATATAAAAGGCTTTGTCCTGACTGACAGGAATCAACGTAGAGCCTAAACTATAACAAGTAGAGACTTGGAATTTTGACAGTACCTTCGTTTCATAATGTAGGTGCTCACTAAGAAAGGAATTTGAAAAATTCTGACTTTAAATGCCAAAAATCAAATGTTTTTGAGAATACTTAATCCCTTTTTAAACAGAATTATAAAAACCCAAATCACAGAACATATTGTTGCTAATGGTATCAGATGGCTTTGGAAAAAAAAAAAAAGAAATGCAAGTTTGACAAATAAGAGAAGCTATCAATATAATTCATGTTGTAAACAAATATTAAAGAATGAAATCCACGAAAATAGTGCAGTCACATAACTTTCTCTACCCTGTACACAGAGAAAACAATACGAGGAATGGTAATGTGTACATTATTACATAGCAGTTTTTTGGAAAGAGAAGTATGAATATGATATTGCATTTCTGTTTAATTTCATCCCCAAAACGGTTTTATGGTAACATAAGAGTGGGAAATTTCCCGCCTCGATATTACAATTTTATGTTACAGGAATTTCTGTTTCTTCTTATTTAAACCTCTACCAGGCTTGCTGTGCACTGTACAAGCGATGGGATGCAAAATTCTAGATCCTCTATGAGTCATAAAAAGCTATACCAAGCGTTTGAGTGTGATAAGTCGTTCTTCCTATTTCAAATTCTAAATACCTATATAATGACCTATAATTTAAAAATAAGATAATTATCATAAGATAATTTCCAATTACAAAATAAAAAACCCGGGCGACGCCGGGCCTTTTAAGCTAGTCGGTTATAAGCTGAAATCCCACATCTATCCTGGTTGCTATAGAAATAAAAAAAATTCCCAATGCTCTTATGGACCAAAACAATAACATGCGCGGTAACTGGTCAAATGAAAACATCCAATATTAATACCCACATTCACATTGATCATAGCTTTTACCATAGAAAACTAGCACCATAGACTTCCAGGACTCTTCAGAATTTCCGCCTTCTCACAAAATAAGTCGCTAAATGTTTTCTAGTTCAAATCAATTTTCTTCTCATCAACCCATTCCAAGAACATACCATTTTGCTACTTCATACGTTCTCTTCGATTTTTCTGGTAGCACAACCTATATATATATATATATATATATATATGAGGTATGGATTTAGACGAGGAAGATCTTGCTCTGATGGGGTATTTATCTTAAAACAAATAATACAGAAAAGAACATAATTTAATTTAGAAACACATATTTTGTTCATGGACTATATAAAGGCCTTCGATAGAGTACTACGAGATAAACTATGGGATGTTATGAAAGAGAAAGGATACCTATTACATTTAGTAAGAGTAATAGAACAAATGTACAAAAACACGAGAATCTGCATTAATAAGAATGGAAGAGAGGAGATTATAAATCTAGGAGTACGGCAAGGTTGCCCATTATCACCTACGCTATTCAACATTTATATAGACGCGGCTGTTGATGAATGGCAAAAACAGCTAAGAACAAATTTTAAAATAGGTGACGTGGTTGTAAATACAATTTTATATGCGGACGATCAAGTCATCCTTTCAGCTTCGGAAGATGAACTTCAAAGAGCAGCTTATAAATTACAGCAAACTTTTAACAAGTATAATTTGGAAATATCTACACAGAAATCTAAAGTCATGGCTTTTGAGGGAAAGTTCCCAAAAAGATCGAAAATAAATATAAAGAAAGAAATAATTGAACAAGTTAATAGTTTCAAATACTTGGGATGTTGGATCTCTTATGAACAAGAGAAAGATGTAGACCAAAAACTGAACAAATTTAGACATATATGTAGTACCATACAAAGAACCTTGAGAAACAAGGTAAGAAAAGACACAATTATTAAATTTTACAAGACCTTGGGAGTTCCTTTATTACTATATGGAAGTGAAAATTTGGTTCTTAATAGATCACTAAGAAGAAGGATTGGACCAGCAGAAATGCAATTTCTCAGACGCACAGCCGGCTACACATTAATGGATCATATCCCTAATGCTCAAATTAGACAAGAGCTAAACATTTACAAATTAGAAGAACAAATTTTACACAGGAAATGGCAATGGCTACAACACATAGAAAGAATGGAGGAAAATAGAACTACCAAACAAGCTTTCAAATACAGACCTGAAGGACGACGATCAAGAGGACGTCCTATGACAAGATGGGACGATATCTTTGCGACGGAACAGGCTTCATAGCCTAACCTTGTAGCAGAAGAAGAAGAATAAGAATATATATATCTAATATATAAAATCGAAAGTGTGTATGTATGTATGTATGTATGTATGTATGTATGTATGTATGTATGTTTGTTCCTTATACAAATCTACATTTATTTACCAATTTACACGACATTTTGCACACATACCCAGTTAAGCCCGGGAAGTATAGCTGTCAATATTAAAATTGAAACAAATCAGTCCTTCCCTTGAAAATTATATAATTTCTGTGAATATTCTACTGAAAAAAAATGAAATGTTGTTCAGTTCACATGACAACAGTGTATTGTTTACTTTGATAACATTGGGCTTTGGCGACTATATAATGCTGAACTTTAACGAATTATGATTTCATCGATGTAATATATTGGCGAAAATAATTACTGAAAATGAAATCCACGAAAATAAAGCACAGTGTGATGTAGTCACATAACTTTCTCTACCCTCGACATAAGAAATATTTTCTCACTTCACATTTTGATGTAGAATAAGAGGTCTATTGCAGGGACAACTTAAGTGTGTGAGTAAGCTATATCAGAAGTCGGTAAATAATCCTTTCCGCAGATACGTTATCCATAGCTGTAGGCTTTATATTAGTTGAGGAATAGGGATGTTTATCATAGGCTCTAAGCATGGGATGGAACATTTTGAGTCCTATGCTCGCAGTATATTATGTCCCGGGTTTTAGGGGAGAAAAGTATGAAAGTGATACTGCATTTCTCTTTTATTTCAGCCCCGAAACGATTGTATGGTAACATGAGAATGAGAAATAAAATTTTCCGTCAAGTCAGTACAATCTTATGTAATTTGTGTTTCTTCTTATTTCAACCCCTCCCAAGCATGATGTGTAGAAGCAACGGAATGCAGCATTCCACATCCTCTATGGGCCATAAAAAGCTATATCCAGCGTTTTCTGATGGAATAGTTTGAGTGTGATAAATCTTTTTCTTCATTTCAAGTTCTACATACATAAAGTCCTTCATAAGTTAATTTCAAATTAAAAAATACAAAGCCCGGGCGACGCCGGGCCTTTTCAGCTAGTATATATATAATGTACACTGTACATATATAAAAGTTCCTGTTGTGTTTGTGGTGGAGTTGGAAATGACAGGGGTAGTTCTAAAACTAAGCAAAAAGTATAATCAACCAACTAATTTAATTACTATTATAAATTAATCTATATCTATATAAAAGGAAGTGTCTGTCCTCCGTCTGTCTGTCCTCCGTCTGTCTGTCTTCCGTCTGTCTGTCCGCGATGCCCAGCGAAATCTACTCAACGCAGAGATCTGAAATTTTATACATAGGCGGACTAAAGGGTCGGAATGTGCACCTCGAAGCCGGAATTTTAATTTTCGCTTTAGTTCGTGAGTTATGAGTGAAAAACTGGCAGAAAACGTGCATTTATTCCGTTTTCGAAGCATGAGTTTTCAGTAATACAAATCAATTACACTAGGCTTTGGCTATTTTTGTCAAACCTTCGACATAAAAGCATCGCGATCTCTTGAATGTTGTACTGTAGCTCACGCTGGTCAATTCATTTGTTTTTAATGAAATTTTCAACCTACACCGAAGACGATTATTATTATTATTATTATTATTATTATTATAGGGATAATCAATATTAGCCTAAATATGGTCAAACGTTGTTCGATTTGGACGAAACTCACTATACAGGGGGTTTCCGGGCCAAGGAACTCGAATCTGAGGTCGCTTTTACCAGGTGACGCTATCTAATCGTGATATGTAGTCCACATGATTTAGGTGTTAATATAATGATTTAACTATTATGCTCTTAATTTTTAATTTTTGAAATAATTATCGCGGGCGAAGCCGCGGGCACATGCTATCTTAAAATAATAAAAGGACGTGTTTGTCTGTCTGTCCACGAAGCCCAGCGAAATCTACTGAACGCAGAGAACTGAAATTTTAAACATAGATGGGCTGAAAGGTGGGCGAATGCGCATCGAAGCCGGATTTTTAATTTTAGCTTTCGTTCGCCAGTTGTGAGTGAAAAACTGGCAGAATACGTGATTTTAACGCTGTCGAAGCATCAGATTTCAGTAATACATTTCAATGTCAAATCAATTGCAATTGGCTTTGGCTATTTTTGTCATACCGTGGCAATAAAAGCATCGCGATCGCTAGAATGTTGTAAGCCCACGCTGGTCGATTCATTTGTTTAGAATGTCAAGGCCCGTAGACATATGGAATTTTCAACCTACACGGAAGAGGGGTTATCAACATAGACCTAAATATGGTGTAAACATCGTTCGATTTGGACGAAACTCACTATACAGGGATTTTCTGGGCCAAGGAACTCGAATCTGAGATCGCTTTTACCAGGCGACGCTATCTAATCGTGACATGTAGTCCACGTGATTTAGGTGTTAATAAATATAATGATTTAACTATTATGCTCCTAATTTTTAATTCTTGAAATAATTATCGCGGGCGATCGCTTGATTTTGTAAGTCCATCCTGGACGATTCATTTATTTAGAATATCAAGGCCCGAAGACATGACATTTTCAACCTACACGGAAGAGGGATAATCAATATAGGCCTAAATATGGTCAAACATTGTTCGATTTGGACGAAACTGACTGTACAGGGGTATTCTGGGCCAAGGAACTCGAATCTGAGGTCGCTTTTACCAGGGGACGCTACCTAATCGTGGAATGCACTCCACGTGATTTAGGTGTTAATAATTATAATGATTTAACTATGCTCTTAATTTTTAGTTTTTAATTTTTGAAATAATTATCGCGGGGGAAGCCGCGGGCACATGCGGGCACATGCTTTTTGTCTGTCTGTCCACGATGCCCATCGAAATCTACTGAACGCAGAGATCTGAAATTTTAAAGATAGATGGACTGAAAGGTGGGCGAATGCACCTCGAAGCCGAATTTTTAATTTTAGCTTTCGTTCGCGAGTTATGAGTGAAAAACTGGCAGAAAACGTGATTCGCGCTGTCGAAGCATCAGATTTCAGTAATACATTTCAATGTCAAATCAATTGCAGTTGTCTTTGGCTATTTTTGTCATACCGTGGAAATAAAAGCATCGCGATCGCTTGAATGTTGTAAGCCCACGCTGGTCGATTCATTTGTTTAGAATGTTAAGGCCGGTAGACATATTACATTTTCAACCAACACAGAAGAGGGATAATCAATATAGGCCTAAATACTGTATGGTCAAACATTGTTTGATTTGAACGAAACTATACAAGGGTTTTCTGGGCCAAGCAACTCGAATCTGAGGTCGCTTTTACCAGGCGACACTATCTAATCGTGGTATGTAGTCCACGTGATTTAGGTGTTAATAAATATAATGATTTAACTATGATGCTCTTAATTTTTAATTTTTGAAATAATTATCGCGGGCGAAGCCGCGGGCACATGCTAGTATTTTATATAAGCCTACTAGTTTACATTACTAGTTATATATATATATATATATATATATTCTTTTCCATGAAATGTCTCTACCTGCTGCCGCCCTAATAACTCTTCGATCTGTCTATCAGTCAATAGAAAGGTAATTAGGCGTATTCACATTTGTCTGTAGTCCAGGACCACAGCACGTTTGCTTCACTTGAGAAGTAGTGAATATAGCGGCAACACTGGGGAAAGCCACGCTACTACAAGAGCACTTGTTCTTTGTCGGTGTCGGTGTCGGTGTCTGTGCAGATTTTCGGATTAGGGAAAAATGCTATAATATTCTTTTGTTTATATATGATGGTTTGGGACGAAGTCTTCTTAAAATGGCACGAACAGTATAGATATACTGTGTGTGTGTATATATATACAGTATATATTTGAGCTACGAGGCAATATCAAAAGTTCAGGACTGTAGGATAGGCCATGCAACTATAGGTTGTCAATTATTTTCTATTGTTAGTGTAGGCTATTTTATGGAGCAAATTTCAACTGATATTAATTTAAATGGATATGATACAGGGTGAAATGGTGAAGGATGATTCATGGTATGTAAATATCCAATTCGGCATTTGCTTTACGACTGTGGAAACCACGAAAAAAACCCATGTCAAATTGGCCGTCCACGGGATTTGAACCTGGAACGTTCCGAATGGGAGTCCAAGTCATTACCATCTCGGCCACTTCGTTAGGTTCGCTATTGTGTATCTAACTTACCTCTTCCAAATATTAAAATTTCTGTTAATTAAGCAGGTGCCATACCCAAATCATGTATAAGCAATTATAACAACTGACAATATATTTAAAAAAATGAAAATCCTGATTTCGATGTACATTTCACGATTAAAGTGCGATGCCCGGGGAAAAAGCTACCCCAGATTCGAGTTCCCTGCCCCCCCCCCACCACCCCCAAAAAAAGTACGTACATGAAGTAGAAAAAAAGAATACTGGATTTGGTAGGCCCACTGACTCTAAAATATTACTATTAAATGTTAATGTTAGACAAACAAACAGAAAAAAAAGAAAGAAAAAAAACTATCTACAATACAATTTAATAATGTATAATATATATATATATAATATAACTTCAGTCATTAAGAGAAAACAAGGAAACTTTGAACTTTGAATAAAAGAAGAAACTGTAGGAGTAAACTGATTAATGTACTCTACAATGTAGAAATCTGACAACACTAGTGAGATAACTACCATTGTGCATTAAAATAAATTCTAATTCAATTAACGTGTTGGTTTTAATAATCCTGGGACTTTCAATAAGTCACAGAAACAATTACTTAGTAGTACTTTTTTAAGGAAATTTTAAACAAGACTACCTAGACTTTAGCGTGGCAGTGAATTTCTTTTAAGGAACGCAAGGGAAGACCTTGAGGACCGTAGTTCGAGAAAAGTTGTTCTAGAGGGTTGTCAAGGTGATGGGCTTACCACCTGACCCTCTGTGCTTTCTTGGAAAATAAACGAAACTAAATTCGTCTGCGATGGTGTACCTCCATTCGGTTGCCCCTATATCTCATTCGCCGCGGGGTGACAGGCTGTACACTAATTTATTTATTTTTTATTTATTTATTAAGCAAATAAAAGCATGCCCCGTTACAGTGTAACTCTACATGCATTCTTTACCAGATACAGTATTTGTATGAACTACTTTTTGTGTTTTGCTATATACTTATTCTAGCATTTTCATTCTTCATTCTCTACATGTTTCTGCCTATGATGTATGTTACCTATGTTAATGTACCTGACTTAATTGTATTATTACAATTAGATCGTTTTCCATATACGATTATTTACAATTGCTAACCTTGTTAAGAACTAATTGAAGTTGTATTACTATTTACATCATAATATAAATTTATGTACATATATTTTCTACTGCTATCTAAAAGTCAATAGTTTGGATGTAGTTTTTGAATGCCCTGAGGTGCCGTGATACTAGAGCTTCTTTTGTTAGTGGCCAGATGCCTCCATTTTTTGTTATCTCTTTTATGAGATTAGCTCTTTGGTTTTTAGTATTCTGACATTCGTATATGAGATGATCCACTGTTTGATGTCCTCTATTGCATTGGGTTATCTATGATGTGGAACCGGTGGAGAAAAGATTTTGTTTTTCCATGCCCTGATAAGATAGCTGTAAATTCTGGCGTCGTTGGGAGTTTTAATTTCAACCTGTGCTTTATTGTGGGAAAATAAGCTTTGGTCACTGCTCCTTTGGTGGTACTGTACCAGCAATCCTGCCATTTCCTGAGTCCTGTTTCTTCTACTTCCCGCTTGATTGTAGATTTTGGTATTTTGCTGTATATTATTAGTAGACCTGGGATTTTAAGGCGAATGCCTATTTTGTTCCTTATAAAATAACATGAAAATTTTAAAGTGTGTTGACATTTCATGATACATCACTTATATTTACAGAGTTTTATAGTGCCCTAAAATGCCTATTTGGACCTTTGGAGCCTTTTTTACTATTTTAATGCCTAAAATGCCTATTTTGTACATTTAAAATAAAATCCAACTTATGTAACTTTTACAATCATTTAATTGACATCCCTGAATGAAGAGCAGAACAGCAGAGGGTGGGTTTTTCACAGAAACTTGATTTTCCCAAACAATTGTCGCCAAAGGAATGCTGACTGACGGGGGAGTATTCATTCAAAACAAGTAGCAGGGATATTGTAAGAAGGGAGATATAATCCAAAACTGTTTTTGATAAATGTATTTTTAATTCTGTCTTAATTTTGCAATATTTCTGTTAAGAATAGGTATACCATGTTTCTTTCAGTAAAGAAAGATCACGTTACAGTTTAAGAGCATATTGTAGTATTTTAAAGTATATTTTTGGCCTATTTACACATTTTTAAAGCATATTTTAAGTGCCTATTTTCTCTTTCAAAAGCCTATTTACTTTTTAAAAGCCTATTTTAGGTGCCTAAAACTAATATTTTTAGAGCCTAAAATCCCAGGTCTAATTATTAGGGTGTACACTAAGGGAAAAGTATTGAATATGGTCATACCAACCCCTTAAAATATTGCGTGTTACAGAACAGAATAAAATATCTAGAAGGCACAATATTGCTTGACTGTGTATACTTAAGGAATTGTTGTTGTGACAGACTTTCTCTCTTTCCTCTGACATGGATGTCGTTAATGGACAATATTATTCGAGTCGCTTTCTGGCAGTGTTTACCTTCTCGTTTCTTAAAAGCAGAAAACACAACATATTTTACCACCGTTGCCAGATGTTTATATTTATGGATCAGTTGGCGGAGAAATGCATCAGGGGTGCCCAAGTCTTTGCTTCACGTTCTGTGCACTACAGGTCTGTTATAATTGGTTGACAGATCACTCTTCTGCAGACATTTCATTATGCATAAGTTAACTGTTGCAGAGTTTCGTGCAAGTGACGCTTTTTATACGACTTTATGAAGGTCTATATTATTCTGTTGTCATTTTCCGTTTTCTAAAGCGCATACTGGGTCAGAATGTACGAGTGAGGTATCAGTCGAAAGCTTTTTTCACTCCAGTTTGACTCCTTTGCATAATATTTAGTTTTAATAATATTCTGGCTAAAACAATCTACGAGGGTTGGTCAATAAGTACGGTCTAGCCTAAGCTCACAACGCCGGACGAGAGATTTGGCGCCACTGCCATGTCCCGCTATCTCCCCTCTTTCAAACGACCATTGCTACAGCCGCTGAACCTTTTAGTGTCCGAAATAGAGCCGTTTGAAATTGATCTCCCGATTTCCGTCCCCGCCAAGTGCGCCTACGCGAAGTCATACAGTTTCTTACTGCCAAAAATGTTCCGCAGATTGAAATTCACAGATAGCTTTGCGAAGTTTATGGAGAGGGATGTATGGACATAAAAAATGTACGTAAATGGGTTCGTGAGTTTAAACAGGGCCGGAAAAATATTCATGATGAAGAACGAAGTGGGAGACCAACAACAGCCGTCACAGATGAGATGATGGCAAAAGTCGATGAATTGGTGCGACAAGATCTATGCGTCACTAGTAGTGAACTTTGTTTATTGCTTCCTGACATTTCTAAAGGTTCCATACAGACCATTTTGAGTGACAAATTGATGTTCCATAAGGTTTATGCGAGGTGGGTTCGCGGAGGGCGCACTCGGCGGGGACGGAAATCGGGAGATCCATTTCAAACAGCTCTATTTTGGACACTAAAAGGTTCAGCGGCTGCAGCAATGGCTCGTTTGAAAGAGGGGAGATAGCGAACATGGCAGTGGCGCCAAATCTCTCGTCCGACGTTGTGAGCTTGGGCTAGAGTGTTGGAGACCTTACTTATTGACCAACCCTCGTATGTAATAAGTAGGGACCGGATTTTTAGGTTTTTAAAAACACTGTTTTAGGTTTTCCATTAGGTGAAATAGGTTTTTTAGGTTTTTTGTCCAAAATATAGTTTTCGGGTAGAATAATTGGTTTAATGAATTTGAATATGCTACATAGGATTCAATACATAATACTTGTAAAGTTTAACTGAAATAAATTGACTTAAATTTGTGTAAACTTGCTTTAGGACAATATTACACAATTGAAGAAAGAAAGCGTAAACAATCAAAAGAAGCAGTGAAAATAAGATTGCCTCACATTTCCTGGTTACAGTATATCACAGTGTATCTTTCAAGATTCTCAACGTCTGTCATATACAGCAGGAGCAACTTGGAAAACGACAGAACAGACGTAGAAACCCGCGAGGTGCTACGTCATAAAATAACCTCAGACGAAGAAGAAGAAAGAAAGAAAGAAAGAAAGAAAGAAGGAAAAAAAATCAGGTCGTCGCCAATCTACTGCCGTAACAAACTCGATTTCATTTGTTTCGGCATAATTACCAGGTCTTCTTAAAACTCACAGTGCACAGTGGTCCAAAACGCGAATCTAGCGGGACAAAACTCATTTTGGTCACCCTTGTAAAATTAAGCAACAACAGTCTGATAATACTGAAAACATATCCCTTTATCAGGAATGAACCTTTAAATAAGGGTACTTTGATTTATGACAGCATGACACATCCCCAAAGTTGAATGAAGGTTTGCCGATTTTGCGTCAGGCATCAGAGGGTTTATTTCTCAGTAAGGTTTGTTAGTGGCTGGAAGCAAGTGTGAACTAGTGGAGGAATTTATTACTACTGGATAATTTAATCCAAGGTATGTGGAACTTTTTGGTATAACAAGTATACATATATACATATTTGTATGTCCGTCATATTAGTTTGTATTCTTTAAAGATAAAAAAGTTTTTTTTATTTTTTTCCAAAAACTTTAAATTGACTTATAAAATATATATATCTGAATAGCACCTTGAAAATTTACCAGATCATAGTTAAATTCATGGGCTATAAGTTGCTTTGAACCGCAAAGTGCGCAAGTTGCGCCTTTTTCTGTAAAATCTATTTCTTTCCAAGAATCCAAGAAATAAAATTGCTTCTTGCAGAATATGTTTATTATTAAAATACGGGATTTCGATCAGTAGGCTGCACTGAATCACTAGAACCGGCAACAAATAATACCTAAAGGTTAATAAGATATTTATTTGAGTAATTTTAAACAAATAAAAGTATACAATTAATTTTAAAAAATTAAAAATATTCCAAAAATATGTAATTAATTAATTTTTATAAAACTTATGAAAATATTCTACAGTCTTTTTAGATAAGCTTTATTTTTATATTTAAGGAAAAACAAAAAAGTAGAATGTCACACTCTAGAAGTACATTACGGGTTATTACCCGCATGGAATTATTCAAATTATTCAGGAAGAACAAATTCACTACGCAAGATTGTGTAATTACGTGAAAGAAAATTTTGAATTGCGGGTCTGCAATACTGTTGCCTTAAATGAAATTTAAAAAGTGCTATTATTGTTTAAATCTGATTTCCGGAAACAATGTGGTAGAAAGCATGATAGATTTGTGGTCAAATATGCAAGATGAGTAAATTCTGAACTAATATTCCCGGAAAGTGTTATGAAATTTCATTCACTGAATGTTTCATCTTCATCAAATGTTGGAAGACCGAGAAAATTATTGTCTGAAGGTAGGGTTCTTAATCTACTGCTCATCACTTCAGATCCTTTGATATCAAATATACGCCCCTTGCCCCAGAAGAAGAAATACAGTCTACCCTTGGAAGTTCGACAGCTCTTAAAGGACCATATCTAATCAAAAGCCACAGAAATTATGTAAGTTACAGAAGAAAATTTCGTCACCTCTAGAAGAAGTTGATGATGATGATGGTGATGATGAAGAAGAAGAAGGTGGCGATGAAGATTATGAAGAAAATGGTGAAGAAAAAGATGATGATGTTTACGATTAAAATTTTGAAAACAGAACTGTAATCTTATAATATGGTATCTGTTGGAGAAAGCTAAGGGTTCTACTAGCATTATTTTACATGTCTAGTAACAGTGCATATTCAAATGTTCCGCTCAGTGCATTTCTCCCTCTCAGCGCATTGATATGAGTATAAGCCCGCTTATTTCTGTGAATCCCAGTTTAGCGGCAGGTGCATGCTTCTCATCAACGTGACATCATAGCGTCATACCAAGAGTTAGTTTGTGTCGAGCCTCCACTCACGAGAGACGTGCTGGAGCTCAGTCTAGTATCCCGCCTAATTCAGACAATAGAACGGAGGTTTTCTATTAATTAGCGGATAATTATATAATACTTTATTTACAAGTATTATCGTGTGATATTAAGTAATTTCTACTAGTTACAGTGAATTCAGTATTAAGCCTGCAGTTACACGATCAAATCACGGTCTGACACTGCTCCGGTTCTAGTAACAAAAGCCAGTTCGCGCTCTTTGTATTTTCACTAGAAATCATTGGAATAAAACTTCCTTATAAGTTTTATTAATTTCAAGTAAATTACTTATACATAATTTACTTATTCGCCGTATTACAAGTTCATTAGATTCACTTATTAGTTCCAAGTAAGTACATAGCGTGTGACGTCATCACTCACCAAGAAGCTATAAAACGTGAACAATCAAGTGCTAATAACTTAAAATACATTCATTCCACAACAAAATTTATTACCATTATTTTGAGATATAAGTTACATAGCCGGCATAATTAGAGAGAAATTATCGCCACGTGTATGAAAGTTCCCGCCAACGCACATTCCTTTGTTCAGTGCAAGTACGGCTATCTTATATTCACTCTATTTTGTTATTTAAGTGTTTCTATTCATTTCCAAGTGCTTATTACCTATTTGTGTTGAGAATAAATATTTCATAGTTGAGAATAAATATTTCATAGTTTATTTCATGAGAAAGGTTTCACTCCGAAATTACATCCAAGATCCCTGACACCAGCACCTGAGATTTATAAGTTCCACTCGCTCTATGGTTCGTCTGTACCAATAAACAGGCTGGTCCTCCTAGCTACTAGATTATTCTATTATTCCTACCCATCCTTGTGCTCCTATCGCAACGGGACACATCGTACCCAAAGTTTGGTTCCTCTCGAGCCTGATTCCCAACATTTTGCTCCTACCGGTGCCGGATGTAATTTGGATAAACCTAGAACTATCTCACACATGTACGGGTTCGCTTCTCGAATACTCCCAAGCGCGAGCTATTCAGTGTTCGTATCTTCCGCGTCGGATCGGAGATTCCAGCAACATTGATTCTTGGCCTTGGTATCTTCTGATTGGCAGTGATCCAGAAACTCCAATTAGCAAGCACAAGATTCCAGTACTACAAGCATTGGCTCCTCACGGGCAGGGTCATATTGGTACAATCATATTTATTGCATACTTGTATTCGCAAATACCGTTTCTCGAGTTCGTCTCATCCATCTGTGCTTCCGCGTCGGTCAGTTCGTGAGTTCCAGCAACCCTGAACTTCGCATCGCGGACAGCATCAAGCAGCAGTGATTCGACTCATCGTGGGATTCCGGTCACCAGCGAACTTCAAGAAAGCAGTGAACAGCTGATTTACATGTATCATCGTGCAGTGGTGGTAACATTTCATATTTAAACTTCAATTTCTCATCTCATCATGGAAAGTGAACTGAGAGACTTAACGAAAAAAAGGGGTTTTCTTAAAAGAAAATTCACATTTATTCAGAAATTCTGTAACAATATTCCTGAAGAAGTGGATGTATTTCAACTAAAAGTAAAATTTGACAGCCTTATTGAAATTTGGGAGGAATACAAGTCCATACAAATTCAGATAGAAGCTCTCATTGAAGCTGAAGAAGAAATAGAACTGCATATGCAATATGACGAAGAAGTGAGAAACAATTACGAGGTGCTTAAAGCAAAGTTAAGTGGTCTTCTGTTTCTACACGAACATCCAGTGTGCAGTGTAGGATCTCATCACAGCCAACGATCTAATCACAGTGGTAACTCTCATCACACATGTCAATCTTCTGCTTCACAATGCAACAATAGAAATATACAACTTCCAAGGATTCAAATTCCTGTATTCAGTGGGGATGTGACTAACTTTAAGCACTATCACGACACTTTCAGTAGTTTAGTGGTGAACAATGATTCATTGGATTCCATCCAGAAATACCATTATTTGCTGAGTTCTGTTAAGGGACAAGCCCACGCGCTCCTTCAGAATCTTCCAGTCACGAATGAGAATTTTCCAATAGCATGGAATTTATTGTGTGCAAGATATGATAATACTCGAGTTATTGCCACAGCTCATATAAAAAATCTACTTTCATTACCAATAATGAAAGATGAAAATGTTACAGACTTGCGAAACTTACTAAATCAGTTTCAAAGCAATCTTAACGCCATCGAAGCTCTCAATCTTGAAATCCCATTACACGAAGTCATGTTTATTCAATTAATATTGGATCATCTTGGTGAGACTACACGTAAAGAATGGGAAAGTAAAATTGACTCAAAAAAGTTCACATCACTTCAAGAGTTGATGAACTTCCTAGAAGCCAAGGCTCATTCATTAGAAGTGTTATCCAATTCCAACAACGTGTCCAGCCCATCACCTGCAAGAAAGGTTGAGCTGCGATCTCCAAAATACACTGTCCGAGAACCGCGACAGTCGTACGAAGGTACAAGCAGATTATCGTGTGCCTATTGTCAACGCAATCACAAGCTGTATCATTGTGATGAATTCCAGCAAATTCCAGTCAATGAGCGATGGAATTTCGTCAAGTCACAGCACCTGTGTGTCAATTGTTTCTCAACGAATCATACGGTACAACAGTGCAATTTAGAATCTTTCTGTGGTTGTCAACAATCAGTCCACAGTCAACTTCTGCATCGTGACATGAATACGGTTTCGCTTCAAGATGATGAAAACTTAACGACAGACGAAGAAACAGAAATGCATTCTTTCGTTGTCACGATCAAACCTAAACATCAGCAAACTTGTTCTCTGTGTAAACGAAACCACTCGTTACATAAGTGCAAAAATTTCCGCAAATTCACAGTGCAACAACGATGGAGTTGTGCACGATCAAACCAGTTGTGCTTTAATTGCTTTTCCACAGAGCACAAGGTACAAGAGTGTGAATTACCTTCTTACTGTAAATGTGACTTAAAACATAGCAAGTTACTGCATTTTACAAAGAAGCAAGAAAATTCAACAGCATACGCCCTCACATGCTTTAACATCAGTCGAAGTCAACAGAGCACTTCACTACAGAGCAATTCTAAACAAATTAGAATTCAAAACAAGACAAACCGACCCAGTGCAGCGGTCAAACCAGTTCGCAATAGCTTCGCTTCCTTCAAAACCAGGAACGAACATTTGCACCCATCTATTCACAATAAATCTTTCAGCAGTCAAGGGAGATTTAAAACAAGTAATAGTGTAAATACAAGAGGTAAATCAGATCCGTTCTACCGAGCTTTACATTCACACAACAACATTCAGCAGTGTCTGTCTTCAGAGCGAAACAACACTCCGCAGTGTCTGCATTCATCGAAAAACAACACTCAGTGTCTGTCTTCAGAGCGAAACAACACTCCGCAGTGTCTGTTCTCATCTAGAAACAATACAAAGCAGTGTATCTCATCTTCCAAATAGTGAAAAGCTATTTACTTGCATCATCTGCATATGTCCAGTTTAGAGCTACCATGTTAGCAAGAAATCTACATGTAGCCAAACCGTTACACTGTGAGATATGTAAGAAAGCAACTTTTCAGCACTGTTTGTGTTAAAATCTTACTTAATGTTTATCCAATGGTCTTTCTACATTATGGCAAGATACCATGTTAGTAATATAAGATCATCAGCTGTGCCCTGAATGATATAAAGAAATCATCACGCATTTCTTCAACGAGTTCTTACAAATTGTATTCCAACAAGTCACCTGATCTACACTACATGTTCCTGAATCAGCTGTTGTGCACAAGTCGAAGTCTTCACTTATGGATGCTACAACAACAGTTTGGATTCCAGCCAGTATTCAACTAGACCTTCACAACCTTGCGTGTGTTGCTAGTCTAAATAGTGTAGAGTCAGTGCTTCAATGTAAATAGTTAATTTAGTGCTTTCTATTCAATATCCTATTCTTGCAATATGTGTAAGAAGGCATATTTTCAACACATATCACATGTATACATCTAATTAGAATCAGTGATGGTTTTGTGTATATGTAAGTTTTTATTATAGCTTTCTCCTTAGTTATTTTTCTTAAAATTAATATTTTAACGGGGGGAGTCTATGTTGGAGAAAGCTAAGGGTTCTACTAGCATTATTTTACATGTCTAGTAACAGTGCATATTCAAATGTTCCGCTCAGTGCATTTCTCCCTCTCAGCGCATTGATATGAGTATAAGCCCGCTTATTTCTGTGAATCCCAGTTTAGCGGCAGGTGCATGCTTCTCATCAACGTGACATCATAGCGTCATACCAAGAGTTAGTTTGTGTCGAGCCTCCACTCACGAGAGACGTGCTGGAGCTCAGTCTAGTATCCCGCCTAATTCAGACAATAGAACGGAGGTTTTCTATTAATTAGCGGATAATTATATAATACTTTATTTACAAGTATTATCGTGTGATATTAAGTAATTTCTACTAGTTACAGTGAATTCAGTATTAAGCCTGCAGTTACACGATCAAATCACGGTCTGACACTGCTCCGGTTCTAGTAACAAAAGCCAGTTCGCGCTCTTTGTATTTTCACTAGAAATCATTGGAATAAAACTTCCTTATAAGTTTTATTAATTTCAAGTAAATTACTTATACATAATTTACTTATTCGCCGTATTACAAGTTCATTAGATTCACTTATTAGTTCCAAGTAAGTACATAGCGTGTGACGTCATCACTCACCAAGAAGCTATAAAACGTGAACAATCAAGTGCTAATAACTTAAAATACATTCATTCCACAACAAAATTTATTACCATTATTTTGAGATATAAGTTACATAGCCGGCATAATTAGAGAGAAATTATCGCCACGTGTATGAAAGTTCCCGCCAACGCACATTCCTTTGTTCAGTGCAAGTACGGCTATCTTATATTCACTCTATTTTGTTATTTAAGTGTTTCTATTCATTTCCAAGTGCTTATTACCTATTTGTGTTGAGAATAAATATTTCATAGTTGAGAATAAATATTTCATAGTTTATTTCATGAGAAAGGTTTCACTCCGAAATTACATCCAAGATCCCTGACACCAGCACCTGAGATTTATAAGTTCCACTCGCTCTATGGTTCGTCTGTACCAATAAACAGGCTGGTCCTCCTAGCTACTAGATTATTCTATTATTCCTACCCATCCTTGTGCTCCTATCGCAACGGGACACATCGTACCCAAAGTTTGGTTCCTCTCGAGCCTGATTCCCAACAGTATCATAACACATTGTATTCGTATGTATATTATGTATGTGTGTATATATGCATGTAGGCCTATGTGTGTATGTGTGTTTTTATCTAAAGTACATTATTTTTCCTTTACCGTCGTGTTCTACAAACGAATACATTAGCATTGTTCCCTAATCCGCAAACAGTTTCTTTGTGCTGCAAATGAAATAGGGCAAATGTTTGCTGGAACTGAGGAAGTAAAGATCTGTCTGCGTACAGCTAATTGAGTTTCTGTCCACTAATTGACATAATAAATTAGTATGTACAAATGTGGTACATTCTGTGTTCTGTGTATGTGTATAGGCCTATGTATATTCAAGATGCAAAGAATTCTGTCCCGTTAGATTCTCCAGACGTACAAAATAAAGAAGATAATGATGATGATTACTAGATTTTTGAAAAGAGAACTTAAACTGTATGAACATTATATTATGTACATATGTGCGCGTTTAGTTATTTATGTATGCTTGTTTGTATGAGTGTTTCGTGTATTTATATAGGCGTGTAATGTGTGCGTGTATATATAGGTATAAATGTATATTAATATATTTATACAGCAAATTTATATGTTTAAGTGCGTTTTTTTGCATTGTATATGTATATTACATGTAAGGGTATAGTTTCAAAACATAATATAATTTTGTCCCGCTAGATTCGCGTTTTGGACCACTGTGCAGTGTGACCACTCAGTATGAATAACAGGGCAGTACTAAAGACAAACAACCGCTTTAAAACAGAAATCTATATCCTTTTTCACACACGGCAACAATGGTTGTTCGTACGAATATTTTAAAAGGAATACGTCGATACTCTTACACTTCGTCTCTTGTTGCTGTCCATCCTAGACGACAATGAGTTGAACGAAACGCTGGTGGTATTAATTTCAACCCGACAAAGTTTTGTCTCTCCACAAAATATCGATTTCTCAACTGAAAAACAAAACATACAAAAAAGTGGCCTAAATTAGATATTTTAGGTTTTATATCCCGTTTAGGTATATTTAGGTTTTTATACCCCATTTAGGTATTTTTAGGTACCACAGAATTAATGTGGGTGAATCCTATGGACATGATTCGAAAAAGTGTATGAGCGCTTTTTGTTTTGGGAGTAAGGAAAAAAATAGGTAAAAACCTAAGAATCCGGTCCCTAGTAATAAGAAGTGTTTGTCTGTCTGTGCGCGATGCCCAGCCAAATCTACCGCACGCAGAGATATGAAATTTTTAACATAGTTGGACTGAAGGGTGGCCGAATGCACAACGGAGCCGGATTTTTAATTTTCGCTTTCGTTCGCGAGCTATGAGTGAAAAAACTGACAGAAAAGATGAATTTTTTGAGCTATCAAAGCAGTTTTCGGTAATGCATTTCAATTGTCAAATCAATTGCACAGGCGGCTTTGCCTATTTTTGTCTTAACTTGGAAATAAAAGGGTCGCGATTTTTTCAATATGTGACTTGTGTTATCGATCGCTTTGCTTCTGTGAGCTCACCATGGTCGATTCGTTTGTTTATAATGTCAAGGCACGCAGATATATGAAATTTTCAACATGGAAGATGAATAATGAATGTAGACCTAAATGGGCAAACATTGACCGATTTGGACGGAACTCACTATGCAGGGGTTTTCTGGGCCAGGGAACTCGAATCTGAGGACGTTTTCCTCAAGGGTATTTTTTAATCGTGGAATGCACTCCAAAGGCGGATTTTTAGCTGTTTCATTATAATTATCAATAGTTTAGTTTATGACGATTCGCGTGTAAGTGTTAATAAATATAATGTTTCAATTATTTTTCTCTTAATTTTTTATCTTCGAATTAATTATCGTAGTCGAAACCACCTGCTAGATTTTTAATGAAAATTTGGCAGATTTCCTATTTGAAAAGCTATGCAAGGGGCTTGTGTGTAAATTCTGGTTTTTGTAACGCAGGAATACCATTATTATAGAAACACTAGAAGAATCCGGCAGTTAAACTGTTAAATTAGTTAATAAAAGAAAATTACTCTACTGAGTTTTTTTACTCAGATTTGCAATACGGTTATTCCAAGATAGAGTACAGCCGAGATTTATACCTAAGAGTTTTACACTGTTGGAATAGGCAATACATTTACTTAGGCTGAAAGTGAATGTGTTTTATCAGGATTTAGAAACAAATTAATTACAGTAAACCGTACTATGGATTGAGAAATGAAAGATTCCGATAAATTATCCAGTTCTATTAGTGAGCATTTTTGTTCATCAAACAGGTATCATCTTCATAGATTATATATTTGCACGCTACATTGCAAGGAAGATCATTTATATATACTAAACATAATAACGGTCTCAGCACGGATCCTTGTGGAGCTCCAAATTTTACCTCTTTAATGTCTGAAATGTTGTTTCTTACCTGGACTACATGTTTGCGACCAGTCAAAAAAGATTTTAGAATATCTAATTCATTATCATTTATTCCATAATAGTTCAGTTTTCTTACCAAATTATTATGATTTACGTATCGAACGCTTTACTTAGGTCATAAAGGAAAGCTCTAGTAGGCCCATGTTGTTTGCTTTCAAAATCACTTAGTACATGTTTTACAAGATCACTCACTGCACCAGTTGTGGAATGATCTGAACGGAAACCGTATTGTGATTCTGAGATGAGGTTGTTATCTTCATAATAGCTCATTAGTTGATCTTTGATCACAGTTTCAAATATTTTACTGGATACTGGTATAACTGAAATAGGACGATAATTACTGGGTAAATCTTGACTACCTTCTTTATAGATAGGTGTAGCTTTTGAAATTTTAGGACTACCCAGAAAGATTCCTATTTGCTTAGATATGTTAATACAGTACGTAAGTAATCGAAAATGCTACCTATGATATCTTTCATGAAGGAATTTGACAGGTCATAGAAGTCAAAGCTATGAGATATTTTCATTTGTTGTATCACCTTGTATAGCCTACTTCAGATGAGTTACTGGTTTCCATTTGAACCGAGAATTTACCTTGGGATTGTTATCCGATAATTATTCTTTCACATCGACATTTGTTCTACGTATGTCTTTAACAATATTAGTTATTAAGTTAAACCTTTGTTCTTCCGTAAGCCCTGCTTAATGAATGGATCTGGAGCTTTACTCGGAGATCTTTTACAAAAATAATTTCTTTTCTGAATAGGCCTATCATAATTGCAATTATCACGGATTAAACGAAAGCATTCTGGCACGTTGTTACGTAGATTTTATTAAGGGGCAGAATGGTACTTTGTGGGATTATGTGGTGGACAGGAAAATGTCTGTCCGTCTGTCTGTCCGTGTGTCAGTAAGCGCGATAACTCAAATCGGATTTTCATGAAACTTGTTATATGGTTTTATAACGTCCATGGGAAGAAGACTATTCACTTTGGACCATGTCTGTTGACCGGTATCGGAATAAAGACTAATTAACGGTCACATCTATTATAATTTAATCTGCGTTGTCCGAAGATCCGAAGCATTTTGATTGGCTCACGGACAGCCAATCAGTGGCCGAGCTCCCATAAGCATTGCGCATGTGTAAAGTAATCGTTGTATCGATCGACAGCAATATTAAGATAATCACCGTTTAAAGTTGGTACGTACCTAAGTTTACTAGTCTAACCATCTCAAACAGCAGTTTGTATGTTATTATTTAGCACGTAAATACTTGAACGTATTATAAATAAAATCAGGTAAACTGATGTAAAAAAGTGCCAGTATGTTTTTGTTTAATCAGTTATGACTGCAATTATGATATGCAGAATATGTTTTTTTTTAATTCATTTCCAAGTTAATCTCCAGATTTATTCATTAAGCAGTGCTTACGAAAGAACAAAGGTCTAGTTTTTTTTTAATCAGATTAAAATCTTCCAGCATCAGCTGAACTGTACAGATTTGTGATATCTTGACAATCGCACACTCACATAAAAATACGAAAAAGAAAGTGAAATTCTCTCGTTTCGGGATTTGAACCATGGAACTCCATAATGTGAGGCCAAAACGTTACCATCTCGGTCAACTGGGTCAGTTTAACGGTCTAGTTGGATAAGCGCATGTAAAACATTAGTGCTTTTGGTCATAGCTATCTCTATTTTAATTTCCAAAGCCGTATAATATAACAGTAAAACAATTGACTATGTTATCATGATAACTGATTCTCTTTTTTTTATATAAATTCTTTCGAATACGTATATTATCATAAAATAGGCACCAAATTGAGCATTACTCCGAAACAGGTGAACCGATTTCATCCAATATCAACAGACGTCTTCCCATGAACACTATAAATGTGTATACCAAATTTCATAAAAATCCGGTAAAGCGTATTTGAGTTACCGCGTCTTTAAAATAGACACTAAATTGGGTTTTACTCCGGTACCGGTCAACAGATTAGGTTCAAATTTAACAGAGTACTTTTCATGGACGTCATAAATGCGTATACCAAGTTTAATGGAAATCCGATACAGCGTGTTTGAATTATGGTCATAGTTATCTCTATTTTAATTTCCAAAGCCGTATAATATAACAGTAAAACAATTGACTATGTTATCATGATAACAGATTCTCTTTTTTTATATAAATTCTTTCGAATACGTATATTATCATAAAATAGGCACCAAATTGAGCATTACTCCGAAACAGGTGAACCGATTTCATCCAATATCAATAGACGTCTTCCCATGAACACCATAAATGTGTATACCAAATTTCATAAAAATCCGGTATAGCGTATTTGAGTTACCGCGTCTTTAAAATAGACACTAAATTGGGTTTTACTCCGGTACCGGTCAACAGATTAGGTTCAAATTTAACAGAGTACTTTTCATGGACGTCATAAATGCGTATACCAAGTTTAATGGAAATCCGATACAGCGTGTTTGAATTATGGCGCCTTTCTATTAGAAAGGCGCCATAATCTATTAAAATAGGCACTAAATTGGGCATTACTCCGGTACCGCTGAACCGATTTGGTTCAATATCAATAGGGTTCTTCCCATTGACATTATAAATGTGTTTTCTAAGTTTCATGAAAATCCGAAAAAGCGTATTTGAGTTAGAGCGCGTACAGACACACGGACGGACAGACAGACAGACGGACGGACAGACATTTTTCGTCCCCCACACAATCTCATAAAGTACCATACTGGCACTTAATAAACGTAAATAGAATTTTAAAACACATTTTCACCTTCACAACACAAGACTTATTGCCTCCTCACCCTTAATTGAAATTAAGTGTAATACATCAGCTGAGCTGAAATAAGGGTTTAGTTGTGGAAAAGAATATCTAAATATAAATAAAATGAAAGTACACAGGTTTCAGAATAGAATAGTCTCATATATATATTGGGAGTGGTGCACTCAGCCTCGTGATTCAAATTGAGGAGCTACTTGATAGAGAAGTAGCGGCTCCGGTTATGAAAACCACCATTAACGGCCGTGGGTGTCGGCATGTTGACCACATGCCCCTATTCTGCCATCTAGCTTTGGTAGATGACCCAGCGGTCGGGTGGTAGGCCAAGTCCCTCCAGGGAGTAGCGCCACGGAGTTTACTTTATTTTTGTATATATATATGGCTTTGTGTTCGTGTTCTTTTTCTTGAGTTTTTGTGTGTGTTTTATTTTTCTTTTAAATTTTGCTTCGTATAATTTTTTGTTTGTTTTTTTTTTGTTTTTTTTTTGGTTTTTTTGTTTGTTTGTTTTTTTTTTGTAACTGGACTGCACCCGAGATCAAGAAGTTTGCGCTTTCGAGTGTAAATCCCTTTTGTTAACTTCTAAATCCCACTCGAGATTATGAGTTTCATCATATAAACTTCATCGACTATTCCACTCATACGCCGCGTGTTTGATATTGACCAATAACGTTTAGTGATTCTTCGGATATGGACCAATCACGACCGTTTATATTTTAAAATGCTTGCTATTAATACGAGGATGGGATTTTATCTGATAAAATCGTCGATTTACTATTATAATTACTCACACAATGAAAATAAATAAAAGGATTCCAATTTTTCTATGGGACGTGAAGACCCTATTGATCTTTATGTTGAATAATATATTCTTTGTAGATAATTATACAATATTATTTATTATTACTGGACACATAAGGCATCAACGTGCGATGATTAATAAGTCACGTGCTGCCATTAACCAGCACGAAAACACATTATTTTATACTACTAAACTTGTTTGGAAATTGATATAAATAATATAATATAAATGTACATTGATTAAAAACACAATTTCGATTCCGTGCAAATAAGTTCGTGTGCTTTTATAGCGTTTTGATGTAAGCAACTACCACGACGTCCTCCATCTTGTGATGCGGACTATTGCTAGAATTGGGAACTCGGATCGATTCATCGAATCCATTCGGGGACCCTTCATTCATCTAGTATGCTGTGATCTTACAGCTGACAGAATATTGACAACAAAGTAAGAAAGTAATTATCTAACTCTTATACAATTCAACGGCCCTAAATAGCGTGCTCATTCACTCGCTCACTTTGTGAGACATCGGGTATACTCGGCGATGTTCGTCTCTCGCAGTCTAAACTTTCACGAAGCGTACAAAATTAGGAAAACCGTTTCTTTATTATATTATTATATTATTTAATTAACTTTTTCTTTCTTTCTTTATCGTAGTTTTACCTCTCCCTTTTAGGATTTAAGCGACCCAAGCCGCCCGGGCGTTTGAATAAACTACCAGTGTAAATTTCTTAAAAATCCTGGAGTCAGTTAATAATGGCGGGCGAAACCGTGGGCACCAGCTATAATATAAAGATAGTTTAACCCTGGAAGTATCGCGGACAATAAAAATCCAAACAAACCACGGCTTCCCTTGAAAAATTATATGATTTCTGAAAATTACACCGTATTTATCAAATAAAATTCACATCATATTCATCTGTCAACAAACAGTTGAGAAAAAAATACGTATTATGTTCACAGTTAGCTTTGGAACTGCATAATCGAATCTGAGATCGTTTTCCTAGGTGGCGCTTTCTAATCGTAGAATGTACTCTGAAGCCGGAATTTTAGCTGTTTCATTAATAATTATTAATGGTTTGTGAATGATTCGCGTACAAGTGTTAATAAATATAATGCTTTAATAATTATTATACTCTTCATTTTTTATTTTTCAATTATTTATCGTGGCGAAGCCGCGGGCACTTGCTAGTTTATTCGTGAAATAGTCTTAATAAATCCTACTCGTAATATCTCGTGGGATTACCTATTATAAAATGCTAATACAGAAAACGTGCTGAAATATGATACACTTATTTCAACATGGTTCAAATTGACTGAAAACTGCAGAATTTTCAAAAGTGAAATGTGAATATTTTCTAAGTAAAAAGAATGCAGGAAGCGCTTGGCATGGGAAAATAGCAAATCCTACACGAGATGGGACACATGCCAGAAATCACTCCCTAGTCGTAATTTATATTCAGCTATATGTGCAGTTTAGTAGACCCAAACGACAAACTGCAAATAGGGTGGTGTGGTTCATTTATTTTGTTGATGTTTGTCTGTTCGCGGGTTTTCTTTGTGCTTCTGTTCGTTCTGCTATTGTATATTTTGTTTTAACGTACCGGTATATTTATGTTTTTGGTTGTACAATTATAGCTCTCACAACTGGGTCCAGCCCTAATGCCTTATCATCACAATTTTAATTTTTACTGGTCCTAAGTGAAACAATGTTAAGGCCCAAGGATTTTAATTAGGTCCGAAACTGTTCATATATAAACACACATCCTGTAATTCTTTCTTTCTCTTTCCTTATCTTAGTTTTACCTCTCCCTTTTAGGATTTAAGCGACCCAAGCCGCCTGTCGGGAGAGGGATTATCTTTGGATCACATACATAATTTTTTGACCAGACAAAGACATGGAGGGATGAGTGATCAGCCCAAAGCCGGGGTCACCTGCGAGACAACACGAATACATAGGACTAGACACACCATTCGCACACACTCACCAAACAAGGCGAGGATGGGATGAAGATGATAATGACTCCCAGATGATATCTGGGGACCACAAGGGCCTAAAGTTACCCGACATTTGACTCACAGGTGAGGAAAAACCCCAGAAAAAACCCCACCTAGGTAATTTGTCCCGACCAGGAATCGAACCCGGGCCCGCTGCGTGAGAGGAGTGACGCTACAGCGGTGGACTCCTGTAATTTTCTTTCCTTAAAATAAGTCATTGAGGACGGCCATCTTATCGACTTGAGCTAGAATTCTGGGTAAACAGGTTGACCATCACGACAAATCCCGCAGGAGATATAATGTGACACATTTTCGAAACATGAGAATTCAGTATGCCCTTTTAAACTAATATCTAGGGCAAGGCATTTGATGATTTTGCATCTTTTTTATATGAAGGTTATAATAATAATAATAATAATAATAATAATCTTTATTGTCGAAGACATAGTAAATGTATGGACAGTGTCAAGGTTTCCTCTAATACTAATATAAAAAAATTAAAATTAGTTCTAGGCCTATTACTTAAAAGTTATGTGATTTAAAAGGCCTACGCGTGCATTCTCCAAACTGTAGGGGCATATTTGTATTAAAATAGATTTGACATGTTTTCTAAACGGAAGTAAATTTAGCGTCTTGGTATTAGCAGTTAAACTATTATATAATTGTAAACCAAAAACCATATACGTTTTACTAAGTGTAGATAAATGGTGAGACGGTGTACAGAGATTATTTCTATATCTTGTATCATAATTATGATAGTCGCTATTTTTCTGATATTCAGATGAGTTTGTATGAACAAGTTCCAGAAGTTTCAAAACATACAAAGCATATACTGTTAACAAGTTGTATTTCATAAAATATTCCCTACATGAAGTTCTTTGGTCAACACCTGCTGTGCATCTGACGATACGTTTCTGGACAATAAATACATCATTTAACATGGCTGCAGACCCCCAAAAACAAATACCGTACGATAATCTAGACTCAACTTGTGCGTAGTAGAAAGAAAGTGTAATGTTATGGTCAAGAATAGTTCTCAAAATCCTGATCTGATAGCAGACACTATTTAATTTCAAAATTAAATTCACACAATGGTGTCTCCAGGACATATGTTGATCAAATTCAACACCCAAAAACTTAGTGGATTCCAATTTATCTAGCAAAGATAGCTCTAGATAGCTCAAATATATAGAAATGTGTATCATGAAATAATTGATTAAATAAGGGCAATTTGTTTTTGCATTTTTTGTCATTTTCAAGAGAAAGGGTCATTTTTGGGCAATTTTTAGGTCTTTTTCTGCTTTTTTAGGTAATTTTCAGCATTTTAGGTCTTTTTCGGCATTTTATATCATGTTTCAATTGAGGTACAAAATTTTCTCTTTCTTTATAAATGGCACACATTTACTAGGGGCACTTTAACGGGCATGCTAATTCAGGAAGTTTTTTCTCTCTTCTTTTTTTCTTTTCTTTTTTGCTAAGGGTGTCCAAGTAGTATAGATTTACTAACTTTTTTAGTAATAAAATAAGTGTGTTTTATATTGTAAATTCATATAATGACCTGTCATCTGTTAAATTGCTTTCAGTAATTCATTACCTTTAAAAAACTAAATATAACTAATAATGAGAAATTTATTGGTCATTTAAAAAAAATCGTGTCATTTCTTTTAAATTTCGTGTCATTTTTTCACTATTTTTAGGTCATAAATGCATCTTTTATTTTGCATTTTTTCACTATTTTATGGCCATTAAATGCCTTGCCCTACTAATATCACTGTTCATAACCTAACTAACCTAACCTAACCTAACAAAAGTAGAATCTACCTGCCACTACTTATCTTAAGGGGGTACGCCGCAGTGTAGTGGTTGAGGCGCTGCGCTACAAAGGGAAGGCCGCGGGTTCGATCCCCGATGAGGTCGTTGGAGTTTTTCAATTGGCCTCATCCTTCTGGTGGCAATATGGCCCTGGGGTCGACTCAGCCTCAAACAGAAATGAGTACCAGGAGCAATCCTGGGGGGTAAAGGTGGCCGGTGCGTAAGGCTGACAACGTTACCAACTTCTTGTCCGAATGTCCAAAATCTGGGAGCCTCAACCTCCTGGAACCCTCTGGGCCTCCTTGGCCTGTATAGGGAACACAAAAATAGTCACTGTTGATAATAACCTATAACTGACGGCCATCTTATCGCCTTGAGATAGAATTCTAGGTAAACAGGTTGACCAACATTTTCGAAACGCAAGGATTCAGTATGCCCTACTAAACTAATATCACTGTTCCTAATCTAATCTAACGACCTAACCTAACTTAACTGCCACTAAAGTAGATTCTATATACCCCTACTTACCTTAATGCAGAGGAAGATAAGAAATTATGTACAAGAAGGAAAGTTGGTCTTCCTGCTTCGCTTAGAACCATAATATGGCCGGCGTGTTTTAAGCGTAATACAAAACGAATTGATTGAAATGGGTAAAAATACAACATAAAGTATTAATTACGATTGGTTTCACATCTTAATCAATTCCTCGGTTACCTACACTGGAAGTTGAGTTTCTACTATGATAGCATGTAAGAAAAAACACTATTTTAGAATCTTTGTACGAGCCATTAGGCTGTGAGGGGCAGAGCACCGAAGTCTTATAACTTATAAGCAATTTTGCTTCCTAGAACTGAACACTTGATTAAATGTACTTACTTTTGTTCAAGGAATTGTACACTCATCATCATCAGGATTTAAAGGCAATGCCTTGTTGTAGTAGCCATGTCTTCCTCTTCATCGCTGTTCTCTTCAAATTTGCATACGACAGCACGTTCATATCCTTGATCATGTTTTTAACAAATGAATAATTATTGTACACTGAAATATATAAATTATGATAAAAAGAGAAGAGAGAATAACAAAAACGTGAGTGAAGTAAGAGCATAAACTTGACTGAAGGTAGAACCGTGGGCGAAGTCAGTTAAAGTGGAAATATCATAATTACTTTTGAAAGTTCGCAAGGCGTCAAGGTGAAGAATACAGAACAAGGAAAATTACTTAGAGATTCAAAGAGGGTATTTACACGTAATGTGGTAGACCATGAAATATTTCGAGCTTCGTTGAATGAATGATTTTATGAAAGCTTTTCAAATATGCCCTTCGGATTAAATAATTATCTAGGGCAAACGAACGTGAATTAGCAAAAGCCTCTGTTTTTTATATTTTGTCATAAACTGGCATTTAACACAAGCCTGGAATTTTGAGACGGACACACCAACCTACTAGAGCTACATATACCTCAAAAATTTCAGACTTATCACTAGGGTTAGGATGTTTATGATGGGAAAAGGTAATATGCGCCACTTCTACCTTTTCCCCCAACCTACACGATGTAAACTGCGCCACCGACATTTAAATGACGTTACCGTCATACTAAATGCACTAACATTTTCCTTTCCACTTCTCCAGACTTAGGACTGGCTATGAAATTGCATAGATGTGGTTAAAAATGTTGGTCTTGAAGCTTTATCATTTTCAAAAATGTTAAAAACAATACCCTAATTTATTTTGCATGAACGCTTCTCACATATAAAATTGTTAAAAACACTACCCTAATTTTTTTGCATGAGCACTTTGTTCTCGTATGACGCCTTCTTAATAAAATCAAAATTGGATATTTCATTGTTTATATATTGTTCTCTCCACTTGAGTAGACGAGAATACTTGTCATTTATTTTAGCTGTTCTTCCCTTATTCAATACTTCTCAGTTTTATGTAGGCACTTGTTTGGAACTGGAGAAGTGCATCTAACATAAGTAAGAGTTGGGAGAAGCGTGGTAGAACATCGATTTATATTTTGCCTGAAATTACCTACATATTTCCGTGGCGCAGTTTACATATCTCATTTTTATTAAGTGCCAGTATGGTACTTTATGAGATTGTGTGTGGGGACGAAAAATGTCTGTCCGTCTGTCTGTCCGTCCGTCCGTGTGTCTGTACGCGCGATAACTCAAATACGCTTTGTCGAATTTTAATGAAACTTGGTATACACGTTTATAATGTCCATGGGAAGAACCCTATTGATATTGAACCAAATCGGTTCACCGGTACCGGTGTAATGCCTAATTTAGTGCCTATTTTAATAGATTATGGCGCCTTTCTAATAGAA
Organism: Ectobius pallidus; assembly: GCA_964059195.1. Lineage (NCBI taxonomy): Eukaryota > Metazoa > Arthropoda > Insecta > Blattodea > Ectobiidae > Ectobius > Ectobius pallidus. The sequence continues at coordinate 185,007,937 of CAXKWD010000004.1, read as the reverse complement.
AAGCGCCATAACTCAAATACGCTGTATCTGATTTCCATGAAACTTGGTATACTCATTTATGACGTTCATGAGAAGTGCCCTATTGAATTTGAACCTAATCTGTTGACCGGTACCGGAGTAAACCCCAATTTAATGTCTACTTTAAAGGCGCAATAACTCAAATACGCTTTATCGTATATTTATGAAACTTCGTATACGCATTTATAATGTCCATGGGAAGACGTCTATTTATAATAGATAAAATCGGTTGACCTGTTTCGGAGTAATGCTCAATTTAGTGCCTATTTTATGGTAATATACGTATTCGAAAGAATTTATTAAAAAAAAATGAAAATCAATTATCTTGACAACACTGCCTATTGTTTTACTGTTATCTTATAAGGCCTTGGAAATTAAAATACAGGTAGCTATGACAAAAAACACTATCGATTTACAAGCGCTTATCCAACTTGACCGTTAAAATGACCCCGGTGGCCGAGATGGTAACGCTTTGGCCTCACATTCTGGAGTCCATGGTTCAAAACCCGAAACCGGCCAATTTGAATTTTTTTTTGACATTTTTATGTGAGTGTGCGATTGTCATGATATCACATATCTGTACACTTCAGGTGATGCTGGAAGATTTTAATCTCATTAAAAAAAAACTAGACCTTTGTTCTTCCGTAAGCCCTGCTTAATGAATAAATCTGGAGCTTAACTTGGAAATCAATTTAAAAAAAACATATTCTGCATATCATAATTGCAGTCATAACTGTTTAAACAAAAACATACTGGCACTTTGTTACATCAGTTTACCTGATTTTATTTTATTTCAAATTCGGTGTCAACCGTGGCGCAGATTACATACACCCGTTTATGATATGTCATATTTTTATTCTGACCTCCATTCTCGCCGAAAACACAAATAAAACATGAACTGCATATTTGTTATCCCAATCGGACCGTTTTTATTTTGCATATAAAATCATATTTTGATCATTTTCATGGTCTTGGTCATGTTTCGGTCATATTTCTAATTTAACGTCATATTTCAGTTATAAATTCTGTAAGAGAGCACAATTATGCAGCTTGAGCACTAAATTGTCGACTTCATTTTTTTTTTACGAATAAGAGTCACAATTATTTTGGTTTTACTGTAATTGAAATGTGAATGGACAATTTAACAAGTAATAGCACAATTACCTCTTCCTCCTTGTTGTTAACTTCCAATAGACAAATGTTTTAAAAACATTTTCAGTTCACACTTGCAGTGGTATCTGGAAACATTAACATATTATAAGTTTTTACAACGTAAAACTGCAAATCACCTGCAAAATTGTTAAAAAAATTATCTTTAGGTAGGCCTACAGGCTGAGGTAGATTTCGAAGTGCTAAATCTCGCCTTATATGAGAGCTATCGAAAAACCAGTTATGGATTTGTATAGTAGCCTACTCATCAAGAGCTTTTCAACGATACCCCATAAGACATGGTTTCAAAAATTTCGAATTTCCATCCCTCCCACCAACCACCCCCCATGGTGCCCCAAAAACCCCAGAATCGTTGGTGTCACTGTGAACTTCATAGGGAGTACTCCAATTTATTCAAATAAAGTTTCCCTCTATACTACATAGGGGCCGAGATATAAATTTTTCAAAATTTCAACCCCCTTTCCCCACCCTCCCCTTGGGCCAATTTTGCTCATTCACGAACTTGTCCGAACTATTGGGCCTAGTAATAGTAGTAGTAAGTATTCTGCCTTCCGGCAGGTTTTCAAACTTGGTACGCGAATTTTGTTTTCCAAAACTGTCTATCCTCTGCTTCCTCCTTCAGCATCCAATATTTCCGCTTTTCCCTTAAATCGTCTAACAGCTGAATTCTTCTTCTTCCAAGTCTAGTTGTACCCTCCAATCTTCCTTCTACGACATCATGTAATAAGCAGTTCCTTCTGAGAATGTGCCCAATCCAGTTTGCTTTCCTCTGACGAATTGGGTGTATGATTGACTTCTTCTCACCCACTCTACTCAGAACCTCTTCGTTTGTCACCATGTCCATCCACTTTATATTTTCTATCTGTCTCCAGCACCACATTTCAAAACTTTCCAAATATTTCTTCTCTAATTTCCTCAAAGTCCATGTCTCTGATCCATACAAAGCAATACTCCAAATATAACACTTCACCAGGTTTTTACGTAGCTCTAGGTTCAGACTACTAGTTAGCAGAGTTCTCTTCTTCATAAATGCTTTCTTGGCCATGGCAATTCTTGATCTTATCTCCTTGGTGCAATAGGCATCTTTCGTCAGTACACTTCCTAAGTATTTGAACTGGTTCACGTTCTCTAATTCTTGATTTCCCCTAGAAATAACATAATACAATTTGGTTCAAATACCTTCAAAATTACGGCCGCAAGCGTGTAAAGATATATATATATCACAAAATCTTTTTTTGAACGGGCGGTGGTTTCGTACTTAGGGAGGCATGAAACGTAAAGATATGAAAGAATTTTTCGAAAGTCATTACATGGGGAGGCATGTATAATAATTACTCATTACTCTTTACTTGCTATTTTGGTTTAGTTACTCACTTCCGTATGCATAAAGAAATATTACTTCCTGCTCATTCATGAGTAACTGCTCCTACTGGGAGTAATTAATCGCGTCGGAGCAATTTCTCAATTTTCGGTATGAATAAACATTCATGTGTTTTCTCGCTGTGGAGTAATTACTAGTAAATATTGAAGTGGCCTCGACAGGATACTCAAGACACTTAGCAAGTAATAAAAGAGTGAATTATGGCAGAATATTTGTGATTCTTGCGTCGAAGAGAGATTTACAAAGTCAGGAGGGACTCTTAAAGGTATGATTTCAAATCTCTCTATCGATTTGAAAAAGAAAATGTTGATTGGTTGGCACAACATTTTCTAGAAGCTAGCAATGAAACACGAGGTGGTGCACTTACCAATGAACAGAAGATGAAAATCTTTTTACGTTACCTAGGGGATCCAGGTTTTCAAACAGGAGTGCAGAAGATATCGGCACGGTGTCGAGAAATTTTAGTGCTGTTTCAGCCGCTGTTAAACATAAGGCACACCAAGTATCGATTGCAATAGGTAGATTTTTCTAAAATTGATCTGATTGCATTAATGTGATGTAATAATTTAGTGTTATTGAATGTTTTTAAATTGGAACATTTATTTTTAGAAAATAAGTTCTTTTATGAGGTCATATTTAGAATTTTTGGGTCTAATTTTGTGATTTTTAAGGCCGTATTTGCAGTCATATCTTCCACTTTTTAGGTCATAAACATCCGAACCCTACTTATCACTGTCATAACAAAATTTTATACGGCCTCTACTCATTTACGAAGTTGGAGGTTATTTTCAGTGTGTGTAGATGGATGCAGGTATAGAGTTCTCCCATGTGTATTATTTGAGAATATTGATAGCACTTCGCGGGCTGATGCAGAGTGACTGTCATGGAGCTCGCGCATGCTCAAAGCCACTCATCCCCTGGCACTCATTAGTCTGCATCCATCCTCAACTCCGACTGGTCAATGTGTCATATGTATCACGTTTCATAGAAGTAAGCCTAGTAATTATTTAGCCATTGTTCATTACCACTCTGAAGTACCATAGATCAACAGCAAACTGGCTACCTTTTCAAGAGCTCTCAAGTATATTGCACATATCTGGCTCACCGAATAAAAATTGTTTGTAAGGGGGCACCTGGTAGGTCTTCATTTAAGTTTCTATAGCCTATTATTAAGTGCCAGAATGGTACGTTATGAGATTGTGTGGTGGAAAATGTCCGTCTGTCCGTGTGTCTGTACGCGCGATAACTCAAATAAGCTTTATCAAATTTTTATGAAACTTGGTATACGCATTTATAACATCCATAGGAAGAAGCCTATTGATATTGGACGAAATCGGTTGACCGGTACCGGAGTAATGCCCAATTATGTGCGTATTTTATGGTAATATATTAGAAAGAATTTATCAAATGCAAATCAGTTCTAATGGGAAAATATTGTTTTACAGTGTTCATATACGGCTTTGGAAGTTGAAATACAGTTAGCTTTGACAAATAACACTACCCACATATTCCTTCACACATGCTTATCAAACTAGACCATTGCTCTTTCGCAGGCCCTGCTTAATGAATCGATCTGGAGATTTTCTCGGAAATCGATAACAAAAATAACTTATTTTTTGCAAAACATAATTACAATTATCTCTGATTAAACAAAAGCATTCTGGTACTTTGTTACATCAGTTTACCTGATTAAAAAAAGTATTATTGTTGTTATAACTATACTTATACTTATTATACTTGGCCGTTCACCTGCTCTGTTACCCAGAAGCCGCTCCTGCATTAGAGACAGGTGCCAAGTTTACCAAACTACTTTAAAGCGTAAATTTCACCATCATAAAAAAGTGTTTTCCAGTTTTAGTGACAATTCTGTCGAGGTCCCACTTGCATGCAATATTTTAAAGACAATTCAAGGCGATATAGGTGAAGTTTCCTTTGTGGATACCTGGGAAGAGTCTACCTGACAGTGCTGGGGAAGTTGCTTAATTGTCCTGAAATTTGCCGGGGGGATTTGAAAATTTGGTTTGGTTTTTGGTTTTGTACGATACATAAAAGCAATCAGAAGATCCTATGTCATCAAGGAATTTGTATTCTCAGGTAATTGTGACAGTTACCGTTCTGGAGTCAATATTACCTTGACAGACTTTACATTTTCCTGAGAATATAGGCTAAGCTATGGGCCTGTATTACCACCTCCCGATACGTAACTTCCAGACAGTTTAAGTGGAAAATGTCTTCTAATAAAATTGCCAAACGGCTATCGGGGAAAGTGCAGTAAAATTTCGTAATTTGAATAGTAGAGCACCGAGGTATGTTTCTTCTAGTTCGTGCGACATCACGATCGTAATGCAATTTTATATTTGTACAATTAAGTTACATGAGAACTTACAGTTGCACTTGAATGAATTTGTGCTATTCTACATCATTCAAATGGGAATCTTCCAAAATCAATATTGAAATTCAGGCGGCTACGAAGCTTTAGTGGACAACCATTTTGTTTCCACCTAGTCTTCCTTCCTATTTGGCAGTTTGTAGTTTATCAGCCACTCCATCCTCTCGATAGCTTAATAGTCCAGTCAATGAATGCCGAAAAGGGGCGTGTAGAGGACATGGAAGGGGGGAGAATTTTTTTCTTCAGGAATGTGTTGGGGGTAATTAGGAGGTAAACATACTAAAAGCCCCCACTCCTAGCCCTTCCGCTTCAGGGGTGGAAGGGGGTGGAAAAGGCACTTTTTTTTTGTTTTTTGCTTATAACTTGAAAAAGGTGAGTCATAGTGAAAATTTATTTATATACTAAATTTAAGCTGATGAAATTCCCTACAAATTTGTTTATATGCATTGTTGATGTATCTAAAACTGTTTTCGAGATACAAGCTCTTGAATATCGCCGATTTTCCGAAAATTTAAATTTACCTCATGTTTTTTGTTAAATTTGTCCCTCTAACTCCTCAGCCTTTCGGTTTACAGCAAAGTTGTCAGGAAAAGAGTTGTAGAGCATTAAATTTCTTTAAATACGTATATAGATATTTAATGTATCTTCAACAAGACAAAAGTTACGGTAATTTGAAATTCTGGGGTCAATTTTGTGATTTCTCAAGAAAATTGCACAATTGTTATTTCCCAATTCAACAGATACAGATATATATATATATATATATATATATATATATATATATATATATATACATATTATATGTTTTAATAAAGTTCCGCCTTAACCCTTAACATAACACTTAACTTGTCTGGATCCACTCAAAATCAGCTTTTATAAGATAGACACAAATATAAAATATTGTTGTCAAATAAAGGTCACAATTATGTAGAAGAAATTTCTTAATTATATATATAATAAGTATAAGTATAAGTAATCAGTATACTAAGGTTAAGGCTAAAAATACTATTTATTTGAACAATTAACTTATTAATTTCAAATATTAAAAATATATAATTGAAATCAATAATTTAATTGGGTTAAAAGATAAATGCTTTGTTCAAAAAAGTTTATAACGTTCTTTGCTTTATGCAATAGTTCGTTTTATTTAATTTAAATTAATCGAAAGGAAAATAATTGTGAAAAATCGCACAATTGCCGGATTTCTTCACTTCTGAGAGGGGGCATTCCCTTTGTTGGGGTCTCATCCTCCCTTTCCTGAAACCAGTGATATCATGTCGATAGCTACAGGGGTGGTGGGAGATGATAAAGTCAACTGCTATGTTGCTGCAACTTGTGGTAGGCAAGCATTGAATAAAATGGTAAAATTGCCATTTTCAGATATCAAGTTGTCACGCAAAGACAAGGCACTCCCTATTTCCTCTGTTACTTCATCCATCAATATCCATGACGAAAATGTTTCAGTAGACCCTTTCCTACTCTTCCATAGGATTTCCATTAGCAAAAAAAGTGATGAAGACTTGAAGGATTATTTACGATACGAATTGGCTCCATTTCCCTTAGCCCTCTTCAATGAAGGTGGTATGAGAAAAACCAACAAATCTGTCCTGTACAAACTGTTTGCATCAACTGACGAGACCGTACATCTACCAAACTTTGATGTAGTTATTGATGGGGGATTTCTCATACATAAAGTAATCTGGCAAAAAGGATCCCCAGTCTCCGCAATTTGTGATGGTTACGTCAAATTCGTCAAGATCCACTACCCCAGGAGGAGATGCACTATAGTGTTCGATGGATACAGCAACTCACCAAGCAGCACTAAGGCGGCCGAACAAGAAAGACGCTACCGAATGAGAAAGTCGGTAGACATCAATTTCAATCTGGACACCGAAATAACAGTGAATGAAGAAGTGTTCCTCTCCAATCCGCACAATAAAGACAGACTGATCAACCTACTGAGGTCTAAACATGAGGAAAACGGCATCGCAACCCATCAAGCATCAGACGATGCTGATGTACTGATTGTAAGTACAGCTGTTGAACAATCAACTAGAGAAACAACTAATGTGGCTGTCATTTGGGGAAGATGTTGATCTCGCATTGCTACTTACTGCAAATACCCCACCCGATCACAATATATTACTTATGAAACCAGGGAGAGGAAAAGTTGTAACCAATGTTTACTCCACCCGCCAAATGAAGCAGCTTGGTCTGAAACAAATTCTGTTCCTGCATGCATTTACTGGCTGCGATTCAACGTCAGCAACATTCCGAAAGAGTAAACTTGGTTTTGTCAAACTCTACCAAAAGCACCGAGATATTAGCAGAGCAGCCGAAGTATTTTACAACCCTTCCTCCTCACAAGTTCAAATTGAGGAAGCTGGACGAACGTGCATGCTAAGATGGTATGGCGCCCCAGCAAAGGAGTGCTCCCTTAACACCTACCGTTACCATTCATTTCTAAAACCGATGACCAATGTAAAACCTGATCTCTCGTCCCTTCCACCAAGCGAGGGGGCAACGAAAGAACACGCCTTTCGAACATACCACCAAGTGCAGCTCTGGTTAGGAAACCAATTACCCCCAGAGTTATGGGTTCGGAACGCAAGGGAAATCATCTTGCTCCAGTGCCGACCAAAGACCCAGCAGCACCACAAGAAATTTTAAGCAAGATTTTTTTGTAAATGCACCAAGTAGCAGTCTTAAATGCGGCTGCAAGAAAGTTTCGTTAAACTGTTCCCCTTTATGCCAAAACTGCCAGGGGAACTGTTTGAACAAGGCACGTTTAATGGACGAAGACGACGATGAGGAAGAAATGGAGCCCATCCAAACATCCCCATGCAGACGCTGAATCCGATATCAAAAATGTGATGGAAGATAACGGAGATTCTCAGCTCCTGCTACATTCAGTTGTGGAGATGCAGCCAGAAGCCAGACTTTCTCGTCCCAAGAGAGCAAGGACAACAGTGTCTTGAATATACTGTATTTCTTTAATATTCGTAGCAAATGCACATTGATTTATTTGTTTAATATATGCAATTTTTGTGTATTACTGGTCGTTACTATACAATCACCGTCTTCAACGATTTTCAAATTTTTTACTTTTAAAATCTGGAATTTCTTTCTAGTATTCTTTTTTCGAATTTAAACCATTTAAAAATTGTTAGAACTGTATAATTTGCCCATTCCTAACTATCATTACGAACTTTTGGTAGAATTTAGACCTATCTCTACAGAGATGAAAGCGGTTTCTTGGATCCAGCGTGTTAAAACACACACATATGTTAATATATGTATAGTATGTATAGTGTGTGTATATATATATGTATGTATTTTTGTATATAACTTATATGTATATACATATCTTGAATTAGGAAATAACAACTGTAAAATTTTCTTGAAAATCACAAAATTTACCCCAACATTTCAAATTACCATAACTTTTGTAATGTTGAAGATAAATTAAATATCTATACACCCATTTAAAGAAAATTTAATGCTCTACAACTATTTTCCTGACGACTTTCCTGTGAAACGAAAGGCTGAGGAGTTAGAAGGACAAATTTAACAAAAAACATGAGGTAAAATAAAGTTTTCGGAAAATTTGCGATTTTCAAGAGCTTATATCTCGAAAACAGTTTTAGATACGACAACAATGCATATAAACAAACGTGTATAAAATTTTATCAGCTTTAATTTAGTATACAAAAAGATTTTCACTAGGACTCACTTTTTTCAAGTTATAAGCAAAAAACCAAAAAAAGTGCCTTTTCCACCCCCTTCCACCCCTGAAGCGGAAGGGCTAGGGGTGGGGACTTTTAGTATGTTTACGTCCTAACTACCCCCAACACATTCCTAAAGAAAAAAATTCTCTCCCCTTCCATGTCCTCTACAACCCCTTCGTTGACTGGACTATAACTGGTACAGAGATCGCCTGGAATCTGAAAGCTTCGCTACCATTAAAATTTGAACATGTCGTTGGCAGTGCGCATGTGTGGAGTGCTAAAGTCCACAGTGAAAATATCGTCCACGGCTCCACGCGCTTTAGTTAACCAAGTGGATACCAGCGTGATACCGTCAAAGTTTTCATCTCGGCATGTTTCGCTTGCATTGGAATTCCCGCTGTCTGTGACGTCGTCCATGCTTTCAGTTTGAGGGCAAGTTCTGTAGTTGACCTGCCAGATATTTTTGCCAAGTTCCAAAGAAATTCCCTGGCTTGCAGATAAATGTTTTATTGGAAGGTAAATCTCATATATTTTTATATAAGTTCGCATGATGCAATTTTTTTTTATCTCTCTCAGTCAAATTCCTGTCTTTCTGTTCCATTTCCCGGCTTTGAAATTCCAAAAAGACATACAGATCCAAATAGCCCTTTTCTTGTGTATGTGGAATGGTTCAAAATTCCTGTATGACTCGAGGCTTTCCTGGTGTTAAGAATGGATAATGATTTCTTGGGCTTCCAACCAGGTTAGTAGGTGGACAGAATCGAGCTTTCTGCAGCTTGCTCCGTTGCCATGTTCTAGGAAAATCGGGCTATTGTGGAAATGTATGTATTATGTAGGATGTAAAATAGTTTAGGTGGACCGGTGATCAATTCCCGGCTTTGAAATTTGGGTTTCCCACTCCACCTTTCTTATTGACCAGTGTGGTTCAGTGTGGACCAGTGTGGTTCAGTGTTGACCAGTGTGGTCCAACTCAGAGGCGTAGCGAGGGGGGGGGTTGGGGGTTTGAACCCGCCCCCATTGATTAAAAAAAGGAAAAGTGTATAATTTTTTTAAGTCTGCTTATAAATTACTTAATACAAGTATAAAGCGTGGGAAGCTTAAAACTCGTTATTGTGCGTCTTAATTTTTAAAATTTTCCGGGGGAGGACCCCCCGGACCCCCCTCTCTCCATATACCCCCCAGACCCCGCGGATGTTATAACCCCCCCCCATATGGTCGGCCTGGTTACGCCTATGGTCCAACCCGCGGCCCGTCTATTCATTTTTGTTGGCCTTTGCCTATCTGTCAGGATAAAAAAATTTTATTTAACATTTGAAAAAATCGTTTACCGTTCTTACTGCTTTAAGCTTTTAAGTAATACTACTTAAAATTATTGGCCTACAACGGCCATATTGTAGCTTCACTCTTCGACCGTTATAATCCGTGGGAACTGATTTCTAAAGAACGTTTTCCTAAACTGCTTAAATTCTCTCTGCAAATGTTATCCCTATTTAGCAGATCATACGTGTGCGAATAGTATATTGCGATTCTAGTTCCGTAAGCGGTGCGTACGGATCGAGGAAAGAGTTTGAAAAACGAGGCGTTATGCGCTTACGGAACGAGTATTGCATGCTGTTTTTTGCACGATGATTATTTATATCAATTTAATTATATTAATTGAGATATTAGCTGAAAATATTATCTACTCTTATACAATTCAACGGCCCTAAATAGCGTGCTTGCTCGCTCACCCGCTTCGTGTGTTCATCGGGTATACTCGGCGATGTTCGTCTCTCGCAGTGTAAACTTTCATGTCGACTACAAAGTTAGGAAAACCGTTTCTTTATTATATAAGGCCTAAGTGAAATGAACACAATGAACAAATATTATAATTTTATTTTTACTTACAATTTTCATAGCTCTGAACCACAAACATTTTTAATAATCTACCAGTGTAAATTTCTTAGAGTCAATGAATAATGGCGGGCGAAGCCGGGGGCAACAGCTGTAAAATATTGATGGTTTTATCTCTTGAAATATCGCTGATAATAATAATCCAAACAAACCATTCCTTCCCTTGAAACATTATATAATTTCTGAAAATTACACTGAATTGATCAAATAAAATTCACATCATATTCATGTCAATAAACAGTTGAGAAACAATACGTATTATGTGTTCACATGTTTCTTTGGAACTGCATAATCGATTCTGATATAGTTTTCCCAGGGGGCGCTTTCTAATCGTAGAATGAACTCTGAAGCCGGAATTTTAGCTGTTTCATTAATTATTAATGGCTTAGTTTATGAATGATTCGCGTGCAAGTGTTAATACGCGTAAATATAATGCTTTAATAATTATTATACTCTTAATCTTTAATTATTAAATGAATTATCGTGGGCGAAGCCACGGGCACCTCCTAGTGTATATACATTATTGAAGATAGATGTTATACTTTAGAAAGTGTTTCGCATGTGATGGTTGTTATGGGGACTGAATATTTGTCCTGTTAAAATCGCCACAAACTGGGGGTCCTTGGTTCCGGCCTTCGATAAAGGCTTGTATTGTGATGGTTTTACTTACGGCACTAGTGCTTTTTGTAATTTTTTCAGCATTGAGATTTATTTTGTTTTCATAGCAACCAGATTGCGTGTGGGAATGTCAAGTTACGATCCACGGCAACAATATTCGGAAGTACATCTAATTAGTTACATCGTGCAAAAAGTGCTTTTTTCTGTTCTCAAAGAAATTAAATAAAAAACGAGAAATCGCTTTGCAAGTGCTTCGAGCCTGTGACTTTGCCTTACTGAACGTACATCGATAAACTTGTATCAGGAAAGCAGTGCCAATCATCACATTGATTTCTCGGCTGTAAAATGAAGTGGTACATTAAACTTCTTTTAATATAAATTTTAATAAAAGTTTTTTAATAAAATATGACATATTTTATATGTAGTTCGTTTATGTAATTCGCTTTGTTTCTGAATGTCTCTGGCCCTCGCATTCCTATACTAAAATTTGATTGGGCCTTGGGTAACTAAAGATTGGACCACACTGCTATAGACTATAATGCAGACCTCAGTCTTGTCTCAGAAGTAAGATGCGAAAACTGGGAATAAATTCTCCTAATCACTTGGTGGGAAGCCCAAGAAACCGTTATCCGTTCAAAATTGTGTTATCTCTCTATATATAAAAGGCTTTGTCCTGACTGACTGACTTAAGGACAGAGAATCGACGTAGAGCCTAAATTATAATAGTTAGGTAGGTAGAGACTAGGAATTTTGACACTACCTTCGTTTTTTTATGTAGGTGCTCACTAAGAAAGGATTTTGAAAAATTTTAATTTTAAATGCCAAAAATCAAATGTTTCTGAGAATACTTAATACTTTTTTACACAGAATTATCAAATCCAAATCACAGTTCACATGACAACAGTGTATTGTTGGCATTGGTATCAGGTAGGTTTGGAAATAAATGAAATGGGACTTTGACGAAACTATTGATATAATACATTGCTGTAATTAAATATTGAAGATGAAATGTATATTATTAGGCCCTATATCGCAGGTTTTCGGGGAGCGAAGTATTCAAGTGAAATGGAATTACCTTTTAATTTCATCCCCGAAACGGTTGTTTGGTAACATGAGAGTGAGAAATAAAATATTCCGCAAAGACAATACAATTAATTTTATCTTGCCGGAATTTCTGTTTCTTCTTATTTTAACCCCTACCAGGCTTGGTGTGTAGAAGCGATGGGGTGCAAAATTCTACATCTTCTATGAGCCATAAAAAGCTATATCAAGCGTTTTCTGCGGGAAAGTCCTTCATGAGTTAATTTTGAATTACAAAATACAAAACCCGACCGACGCCGGGCCTTTTATGCTAGTACTTTATATACAAACATATTTCGAAAAATTATATTAATAATGTTTGGTAGATTTCGAAATTCATGAAAAGAGAAAAAGACAACGTGAGTCATGTTCTATTATTATGACTTTTCATTCTTGATGAGATTCTTTGTTAGATTGTAACTTGAACTGAGTTATTTTGGTGCCGGGATTCGTGATTACAGATTTGCGTGTTCCAATATCAGAGCCGCCATCATTATCATCTGACCCTCGCACCAACAAATTACAAGTACAGAAACTATTAGAGTGGGTCATGTTAATCAATGTTCCCAGTGTGTTGATAAGTAACTTGCCAGAAAGAGGCAGTGAACCCATGCAAGTTTCATTCCCATATGATAACCAACTGGATTCACCATATTTATTTTAGTTCTTCCTGCAACGCCTGCAAGTTGCCAATGACAAAGAGTACCAACAACAAATATATATGTAAACAGTAAAAGAAACCAGATTAAATTAATATTGAAGCTTTAACAGGGCCGTGGAAAGAAAGCATGGGCCCCAGGGACATTTTCCCGGGCCCCCGTCAAATATTAAATTCACTCCCCTATTCGCCCTTTATAATGTACGGAAAAAAAAAGATTATGTAATGATATTACATAATTATTAAGTGCCAGAATGGTACCGGTACTTTATGAGATGGCTTAGGCAAGAGTAACAAGAATATAAAATGGTTACACGATGTGAACAGAAAAAAGACATACGAACTTAGCTTAAGGAAAGCACAGATGAAACTTCGCCATTTATTTTATTTTATTTTTATCTTAAAAAGAATTTATGAAGTTTCCTTATGGAATCCAGTTATATTGTTTAGTAGCCCTTTATGCTTACACACACACTTCCACGAAAAATGTGTAAATTGTGTTTTAAGATTGTCTACCGGTAAAACGACAAACGTCGAATCCGGTAACTCTTTTGTAATTTTTCTTAGTACAATAAATATCATATCATAAAACTTGGTATACCATTTATAACGCCCATGGGACGAAGCCTATTGATTTTGGACCAAATCGGTTACCTTAAAATGTTCTAATTACGAACAATTTTATCTGGATGTACCAGTTTAATCTTTTGAAAAATATGATTTTAAATGCCGAACGTTAGTGAGGCCTACTGTTGAGTCCAAGAGCTTTCTGCTTCTATTTTTCAAAAATAGCAATCCGTTTCAGATTAACTTATTAATTCAGGACAGGACAATGCAGATAAAATATACACATAAAACATAACTTAACTTATAGCCTAACCAATTTTATTTTAGAATAAATTTAGAAAGTAAAAAATAAAACCTGATCGGCCGGGCCCCCTTTTGGAGCCCGGGCCCCGGGGCTGCAGCCCCGGCTGCCCCTCCCTCTCGTCGGGCCTGAGCTTTAACAATTAGTATATAGATAACAACTATAGGTATGATTGCGAAAAATGGCAATAGACCCTTTCAGTGCCACCAGTGATATTTCTACAATGATGGCTTTGTGCAGGCCGAACTTTTTGGAGAAGTCAAACAATAGTTTTGGGATGGTACCACTTGCTCCAATCATTAGTCCTGTCACTGTTCAGCCGTTTCATAAAACATGGGAATTTTTTCCTTAAAGAGAGATGTTATAAAAATAGTGTAATTAGGTGGTCAAATAAAAGTTTAATTCTTCAAATTCACTGAATATTAAGGAAGTAAGTGCATTTGTAGTTGTTTCATGGTTAAAATCTGTCGAGTTTCTTGTTTATTGCATTGCAGTTAATTTAAAACCTCAAATTATCTGAATTTTAAGGACTTGGGTGTATTTGAAGTGGTTTCATGTATAAAATCTGTCGATTTACTTATTTATTGCGTTGAGTTAATTTTTTTTTTGCCATTTTTAGCATGATTTTAACACTCTTTAATACCAAATAGTCAAGAGTAATCAGCTATGTCCGTTTTGATTTGAGAAAATATACATCTTAAGGTACGATTTCGTATAAGATTATCTTAAAAAAGATTGTGTGGTTAGTTACTATGTAAAATAACAAACAGTGACTTTTTGTCCCAACCGTAATGTCCCATCCGTAATGGTGATAGTTTTATTAAATTATTATTGACGAATTAAATAAATATTCCGACAATCTGGAAACATTTTATAATCTTTATTTAATCTCTCATACCTTCATTAATAATAATATCAAGACTCTAACATTAATAGGAGAACAGCAAATGAACCTCTGTTTTGCATCATTAAAATCATTGTCCAAATTATGTCCCACCCGTAATAGATTTTGAAAAAAAAAATTTAAAAAATTTAAAATAAATTTTAAATAATGCCTTGCATGTAGTATGAAGGAGAAGGCATATTAGATTTTACAGAATGTGAAGAACCAGTTCTACTTCATTAATAAACAAAAATAGTTTTCACAATATATAAGAATGTCCCACCCGTAATTATGAAATTTAATGGCTGTGTTATGGATGTTAGATAGTGTTTATCCTTGTAATACTTAATGGTGGGCTCATAGATTAGTCTCTTCTCCTCATTCACCTCCTCCGGCTGATCCTCATGGGACTCGAATCTTACAGTTGGATCGATTATATGCCCTTCAGATGACTGAGGATTGAAGGCTGTAATATCCACCCTGCGAATACTATCCTTACTCCGGCCTGGGGCTATTTCATTGAACTTTCTAATAATATTAGTTAATAATATTATTTATTAGTTAACAAAATCTTGTTTCATAGAGATATGAACACTGTCCATAAAATCTCTTCACTAATATTATTAGTTCATTATTCTGCTGATTGATTTGGAGGTTATTTCTGGGTTGTTGTTTGTGTTTTTCCCCTTCTTAGTCTTTTTCTATTTCAAAGTAGCACAGCCTACATACATCTTCATAAATCTAGCAAATAATAACTAGCTCTAAGAAATGAATAAATCTGCCAGACACTGATCAAGATAGCAGTAGGCTTACGTACTAAAATCTATCCTCAAGGCCTAAAAACTTATTATGACAAAAATTCCTTTTGTAGTGTATGTAAGCTTCATCTAAATTGATAATTAAATTATTATAGTGATTCATTTTCCAAAAATTTAAGACCACAAAATCTGAATTAGCCTACATGGGTTTGAGAATAGCCCAAATACATTTAACTTCCCTCTCGAATCCTATGCTCCCATGTTGGGGCGAAGGGCCTCCAAGTGGAGGTTTCTGTTTACCGATGTGAATTTTGTTACGCTTATTTTCATTTAAGCCCTTCGTCCCTTAACCTCCCTCCGGAAACAAAGGTATTACTTGGAAGTGAAAGGGCCGAGAAAATTTGTCCAGAGGCTCTAATTTAGCCTTGGAGTTCTTTTACTTGCCGTAAATCTAAGACACGGGCCCCCCAGCTTAGAGTCCCTCCCGAGGAATCCGTGCCCAGGATTTATACTTAACTTATCAGTAAATTTTATTAGTTCTGCAGTCTATGAAACAGTATACTAATAATATTAGCAATATTTACTAATAATTTAGTGCCATGAACTCGTAACTAATATTCTTATAAAACAGAAGACTAATAATAATAACTGGCATTATGATGTATTTGCTAATAATATGAGTGTAAAAGTTTTATGAAACAGGGCTCTGATTATAGTCGTATAGACATCATACCATTTAGACCAGTGTTTCCCAACGTGTGGTCCCCGGGGTTTGCGGGAATATTTTATTTTCATTTAAGTTAAGCTGTTATCATTAGACTTCGGACTTTTAGGTCGCTAAAAATGCTGTTTTAGGTACCTAAAATAGGCTCTCAAAATTGGAAAATAGGTTCTAAAAATCGTAAAATAGTCTCTTATAAAATCGTTAAGTTGCCAATTTTCTTAAATATCTCAATTGCAATGCAGAATATTATATTTATTGAAGTCACCATTAATCAATAATCATGATAAAACACAGATATAGGCCTATATAGACCTATTACTAGGGCCTTATTACTACCATAACAGTGAAAACCTAATCCCTGCGCCTAGAAGCTACGCACGCTAGCATATTCAACCCCTTGTATCCTTCAGTGATTCAGAGAACTACTTTTTTTGTGTTACTGGATGTGAGAGTCGGGAGAAAAACACTACATTTTCTTGGGAATTCCAAGGAATTTTTCTACTGAAGACGAAACATTCCTTACTATTTAACCACGTCATAAATGTGCCATGTACTGCACATTCTGAGCTAAAAATTTAGTACAAACTGAAAATAAATGCTAGAATTTATAACAATAAATAACTTATTTTGAACTTTAGAGAAAAAACAAGCAAAAAGGCAATATTAGGCTCTAACGCAAAAATAGGCTGTTTTAGGTCCCATAAAAGTATCAGTTTTAGACATAGTCATTTATGAAACATGCATACATAAGTTTTCGTCCATTTATCACTTAAGGATTAAAATAGGTTTTTACCTAAAATCCGAAGTCTAGTTATCATGCTGCTCACATCTGGGATATTTGTAATGTACATTTCAGGCTCTCGAGACACATGGCTTAAGTTTAACAGGAATGTTGGTACTGTTACAGCTTCCCTTTGTGAATAACTGATCCTTTGTGTAGGCTTTTTTCAAGTACATATTCGTCTGGCTGGTCTCCTGTGTCAAGGTGGAAATTGTCTTTCTTATCCATTTCCCCCACCAGTTCTATCCTTCTTATTCTCTTAGTGGACAACCTGCATTTCTTTAGTTTTTTCTTTGCAGATAATTTGTATAATATTTTAGAATTAATGAGTTTTTCTGCTTCGGATGAAATATATGAGTTCACAACGAAAAGTCTTATTTTCAATTTGTTCACTACCGCACTTAGGGCCTGTATTACCACCTGCCGACAATTCCTCCCGATACGTGACTTCCAGATAGCTTAACTAGAAGATGGCCGTGTAATACCACCGCTGAACTGCTACCGGGAAGAACGCAGTAAAAATTTGTAAAATGGTCCTTACCTCGTTGAGCAGAGAGGTGTGTTTGTTGTAGTTCGGTAGTTCTCCGCTAGGTGCGGCAGCTCGGATTTGTATTTGTACAATTAAATTACATAATAACACATCGTTTTAAGTGCATTAATCGATTTGTGCAATTCTATTTCATTCATATGTGAGCCTAAAATGACATTTTTGTGTAAATTAAATCTTCCAGCATCAATTCTGAAAATCAGGTGACTAGGAAGCTACCGCGTCCTGCCATCTTGTTTCAACCAAGATACCTAACTAGCAGTTGGCACTTTGTCAGCCACTTCATCCTCCTGCTAGCTTATCTGGAAGTTGTCTTGCCAGACAGATTTTGTCAGGAGACCATAATACGCAATTCTTGGCCAACTTCCAGATAGGTTCTCTATCTGGTAGATAAATACGATAGCAGGAGGTCGTCATACAGGCCCTTAGATATGCATCTGTGGTTGAAGTCTGAAACGCAAGACAGGCGATAATCGCTCCTCTCACGCAGCGGGCCCGGGTTCGATTCCTGGTAGGGACACGTTACCTAGGTGGGTTTTTTCTGGGGTTTTCCTCACCTGTGAGACAAATGTCGGGTAACTTTAGGCTCTTGTGATCCCCAGATATCATCTGGCCGTCATTATCATCTTCATCACATCCTCGCCTTGTTCTGAGTGAGTGTTGTGTGAATGGTGTGTTTCGTCCTATGTGTCCGTGTTGTCTCGGAGGTGGCCCCGGCATTGGGCTCATCACTCATCCGGGGAGGCCCTCCATGTCCTTGTCTGGTCAGAAAAGTATGTATGTGATCCATAGATAATCCCTCTCCTGACAGGTCGCGGCCCTGTAAGGCCCGGGCGGCTTGGATCGCGTAAATCCTAATAAAGGGAGAGGTAAAACTAAGATAAAGAAAGAAAGAAAGAAAGAAAGAAAGAAAGAAAGGAAATATGAGGAATTTTAATTGAATATTTTAGTCTAATTCCCTATTACAAGTCAACGGCTAACAAATTAGTGAAGCCGGAGTAAAAGGAAAATTTTTCGATTGATACCTATTGACCCAGTATTTCAAGGCGTAAAAATTTAATGATAACGGATATAATACGTTTGAGTCTAGGTAATTGCCTCTTATGTTGTTGTCAAGCTCACATCATTATTCATTTAAAAGTTATCAGTATTAGCAAAATTATTAAACACCGGGTACTGATCTAGTTAATGGAGATCACCCTAAAAGCCATTACATTTGGTTCATTAGGAAAAAAGCCTGAGGTCCTTTTCAAACAGGGAGGGCAGATGTAAACTAGATGTAAAATGAACAGAGCTAGTTGTAAATTCTACGCATGTGATATGTGCAATACCGTAGTCACTGTGGTATGGCTGGAATCATAGGCATACCGAGGGGGGGTTTTGGGGGTTTGAACCCCCCCCCCCCCATTGATTAAAAAAAGGAAAATTGTTTAATTTTTTTAAGTCTGCCCATAAATTACTTAATACAAGTATAAAGGGTGGGAAGCTTAAAACTCGTTATTTTGCGTCTTAATTTTTTAAATTTTCCGGGGGAAGGCCCCCGGAAGCTTAAAACTCGTTATTTTGCGTCTTAATTCATAAAATTTTCCGGGGAAGGATTCCCGGAAGCTTAAAACTCGTTATTTTGCATCTTAATTATTTACAATTTCCGGGGGAGGACCCCCGGACCCCCCTCCCTCCCTGGGGGGTATTCCATACCCCCCAGACCCCGCGGATGTTATACCCCCCCCATATGGTCGGCCTGGTTACGCCTATGGCTGGAATGTCTCTCTGTGTTATTGCAATTGATCGAAGTTTTTCTATACAGGCTTTTGGTTAGCTTTCTAAGTTTAAGGCTACATTTAACATGAAACTATAAAGAGGATCAGAAACTAGGTTTATCCATTAAATATAGAAACGTATGTTCCATTTAGTCGGCCGCGGTGGTCTAGAGGTAGCGTGTCCGCCTCTAGATCCGCAGGGCGCGGGATCAAACCCGGCCGCGGTCGATGGATTTTCAGGACGTTTAAATCCTGGGCACGGAGTCCTCCGGGAGGGACTTTAAGCTGGGGGTCCCGTGTCGTAGATTTACGGCACGTAAAAGAACTCCAAGCCTAAATTAGAGCCTCTGGACAAAATTTCTCGGCCCTTTCACGTCCAAGAAATACTTAGCTTCCAGAGGGGGGTTGCGAGGCGATGGGCTTACCACCTGTCCCTCTACCCTCTCTCGGAAAATAAGCATATCAAAATTAGTATAGGTAATGAAACCTCCATTGGAGGCCCCTTCGCCCCACCTGAGGATCATAGGGTACCAGATACAGATACAGATGTTCCATTTACCCTATGTTCTTAATTTTTAAGTAAAAATTCTGACTTGAACATGAACATAAAAACCAAATGTAATTCCAATCTGACTTACATGCCTGAAACATTTCAGCCCTCTTCATGAACCAAAATGTTATGACTAGGTTTCGTATGTTTATGACATGTCATATTTTTATCCTGACATCCGTTCTTGCCGGTCACCAAATTAAACACGAATTGTATGCTTGTTATCCTAACCAGACCTTTTTTATTTTGCATATAAAGTTATATTTTGGTCTTTTTGTGGCCTTGGTCATATTTTAGCCATATTTGTAATTGTATTTGTATTTGTATTAAATATATGATATTTACAAAGATAACTACATACAAGTTAAAATGGAAAACAAACTGTCTGATTGCAGACCAATAAACCAAGGTGTCAGACAAGGCTGCGGTCTTTCGCCCCTGCTCTTCATAATATACATGAACTCTGCCATTAAAGAATGGAGATTAAAACCACATGGTAGCATACCACTTAACAGATTATATAAATTGGACATACTATTGTTCGCAGATGACATTGACATTGTGTTTATAGCGAACGCTCATTCACTCATTCCATCAAATTGCAAAAAAAAAATTACAATATGGAAAGATCCAGTTCGCAGTAAAATTGTCATTAACAATAAAACATTAGAACAAACCAATACATTTAATTACCTCTCATATGAAGAAGAAAAAGATTTCAGTCAAAAAATTATCAAATTCAACAGATAAAGCCGATGTCCCACGATCCAATTTTTGGTCCAAATGTCTACAAACCGTCAGATTGGATCATGTGACATGGCCGACTACCATTGGACACAATTTCATCCTATATTTTCCACACAATTATTTTGCATGCAACGGAATAGAAACGTTTCTATTTTTCCATCCAAAAATATGAAATCAACCAATGAGCGTCATTCTATCCCCGCGTGACGTGCATGACGTAGAAACATGGCTTCTTTCTCCGTACAGCTGACTCTCGCCGCTGCCAGCGCTCGCTCGACCAGCGAACATAACCAAAAAGATAAAATGTTATAACATTAAAGTCAAGAAGATTAACGGATGCTAAGACCTTGAATTTAACAATATTAACAATAATTATTATAACCGGCATAAAAGCTGAGGTGATTTGGAAATTATGATAAAGATTCCGTAAAAAATGTTACTTGTCAGGTGCGTATATATCGTTTCGGGAGAACAGCTGGCGCTGGATATTGGACCAAAACACACTCTCGTGTGCACAGCCAGAAATAATTGTATAGAAATGCTACTTGATACAAAATTTTCAACCAACAAATTGGATCGTGGGACAACAAAGACAAAAAAAAAAAAAATCTCACGCGGTATCAAAGCACTTCCTATCCGATGGCTTAAGTGCATTGCACTGGGAGGGGTCTATGTAGAGAATAATGTACAAGCAAACATTCTTCGTGCAGTAAAATAGTGGGAAAAAATGAAAAGCTGTTTTTCATTTGATTCTCCTCGTATATCGAAGAATAGGTTGTAACTAGGGTTCGGATGTTTATAACCCAAAATAGTGGAAAATATGACTTCAAATAGGCTATGCCCTTATAAAAGACTAAATATGACCCAAAAACCACAAATATTACCTAATAGCATAACTTATTTTCAAAAAATAAATTTTCCAATTTAAAACGTTTTAAGACAGTAAATACTTACATCACATGAATTTTATCAGATAATTATAAAATTATGATTATTATCACTTTTAACAATCTTGGTGATTTATAGTTTTACTTGTAATGAACTTCTATTTTTAAAGATTTTTCTCCTGTTTGCTTGCTTAATCAGCTCTAAATACTCGTATTATTTTGTAGACCTTGCGTGTCCCTATAAAATAAGCTTATGAAAAAATGCATTGATTTTAAAATTTAAGTTACGGTACCTATTAATTTTACATAAACGTTAAATTAATTATGCCCTTATAAAAGACTAAATATGACCCAAAAACCACATATATTATCTAATGGCATAACTTATTTTCAAAAAATAAATTTTCCAATTTAAAACGTTTTAAGACAGTAAATTCTTACTTCACATGAATTTTATCAGATAATTATAAAATTATGATTATTATCACTTTTAACAATCTTGGTGATTTATAGTTTTACTTGTAATGAACTTCTATTTTTAAAGATTTTTCTCCTGTTTGCTTGCTTAATCAGCTCCAAATACTCGTAATATTTTGTAGACCTTGCGTGTCCCTATAAAATAAGCTTATGAAAAAATGCATTGATTTTAAAATTTAAGTTACGGTACCTATTAATTTTACATAAACGTTAAATTAATTATGCCCTTATAAAAGACTAAATATGACCCAAAAACCACATATATTACCTAATAGCATAACTTATTTTCAAAAAATAAATTTTCCAATTTAAAACGTTTTAAGACAGTAAATTCTTACTTCACATGAATTTTATCAGATAATTATAAAATTATGATTATTATCACTTTTAACAATCTTGGTGATTTATAGTTTTACTTGTAATGAACTTCTATTTTTAAAGATTTTTCTCCTGTTTGCTTGCTTAATCAGCTCCAAATACTCGTAATATTTTGTAGACCTTGCGTGTCCCTATAAAATAAGCTTATGAAAAAATGCATTGATTTTAAAATTTAAGTTACGGTACCTATTAATTTTACATAAACGTTAAATTAATTAAATAAATTTCAAATTTAACTCGACCATGGTAGTACATACACTGTATAATTGTGCTCCTTTACCGAATTAATAACTGAAATATGACGTTAAATTACATCATCATCATCATCATCCTATCATGTATTAGGCCTAGGGGCCCGTTACGGTCTCAACCCATCGTTTAAGGGGTCTTCCCAATGATCTCTTGCCTGATGGTTGGTAATTTAGAATTTGACGGGGTAAAAATAAGTTTGCTTGTACATTATTCTCTACATAGTCCCCTCCCATCCTTAAGCCATCGGATAGGAAGTGCTTTGATACCGCGTGAGTTTTTTTTTTTTTTTTTTTTTTTGCGCTGTAGCCACTTGTGCACCGCCTATTGGAGGTCTTCATCAAACTTGAACATCTGTCCTCGAATTAATGGACCAAAAATGTGGAAATCTGATGGTGACAAATCTGGCGAGTATGGCGGATGTGGGAGGCACTTGAAGTCAATGTCATTTATGGTTTTCATGGTTGCACGAGCTTCATGAGGACGGGCATTATCATGTTGAAGCAAAACACCTTGCACTCAGCAATCCCCTTCGCTTTGGCACCATCAGACTTCCAAGTCTTTGGTCCATTAAAGGATCTCCTTTAAGGGCAGAAGTTCAAATCTGATGAAGACGTCAAATCGGCGGTGCACGAGTGGCTACAGCGTCAGCCAAAATAATCTTTCCCATGCGGTATCGAAGCTCTTCCTATCCAATGGCGTAAGTGCATTGAACTGGGAGGGGAGTACGTAGAGAATAATGTACAAGCAAACATTCTTCATGCAGTAAAATAGTGGAAACAAATTAATTGTGGTTTTCATTTGATTCTCCCTCGTACATTTCAAAAATAAACAAATAAACTCTGTAAGAATGATAGGCACAGAAAAAAAAACGAAGTACGGTTATAAATTCCGCTTGATGTTTTTTCGGGTAAAGTTAAAAAAACGTGCAATAGTATATTGCGATACAAGTGCCGTAAGGCACGTTTACGGGTCGAGGAAACAGATTGAAAACCCGAGGCGCAGCCGAGGGTTTTTAAGTTTTCGAGACCCGTAAATGCCTTTACGGCCCGTGTGTTGCATGCTATTTTTTGCACGATGATTATTTATATCAATTTAATTATATTAATTGTGATATTACCTGAAAATATTATGTAAATACATTCTTGAAAATAGATGTTTATTTCAGAAAGTGATTCGCATGTGTTTGTTGTTATGGGAACCGAATATTTGCCCTGGGGGCCGTGGCCATAAAGGCTTGTATTATGAAGTGTATCGTAATGAATTATGACGTAGCGCTTGGACCGTAAGTGTTTTAACCTCATCGCAACCGGCCTTAGCAACAAGACTGTGTGGGAATGTCAACTTACGATCCATGTAAAGAAAGTTCGTAAGTACCACTTACTAGCTAAGGAGTGCAAAAAATCCTTTTTATCCATACGAAGGACGTGTAACCGGCTAGTATTGTATAATAGCTTTAATTTGTATACGAGGCGCGTCCATAAAGTAATAAATTAAGTCCGTAAAGTAAGTTTCATGGAAACATTTATTGGAACAGATATAGCAAGTGTTCAGCTATTTTCAACATATTCGCCACAGGAATTGAGACATTTTTCATATCTTGGGACCAAATTTAGAACACTTTTTTTTATATATTTTTATTAACACCACGGTTTTATAGCTACATGCTCCATTACATAATGTAACACTACATGCTTATGAGAACAGTCACAATACTTAGATTACATATTTTCAGTTTTTTTTACATCACTTAATTAGTATTTTGTAAAGTTTCAAAATCTATCTTATTTACAAATTGGGAAAAACATTTTAAGTGTTTTATAACAAGTTCGCTTTTATTTGGAGGCCATCGTCCACCCGATTGAAGCACTTCTCTGCGGAGTTCATCTCTGGCTGATTGTAGTAACTCGCAGTCCCAAAGAACGTGGTCAGTAGACTGCAAATCTCTCCCGCACCTGCATGTTGGATCCTGTAAAATCTTGAACCGGTGTAAATATTCTCCAAATTTCCCATGACCTGTAATCATTGCTGTGAGATTGTGCGTTAACTTGAGGTTTGACTTTAATCTGCTTCGGACATTAGGAAAATATGACTTTCTGATTGTTCCGTTGGTAGTGGTTGCCCACTCATCTTCCCATGCGTTAATCGATTCCTCATGTAGATCTCTTCTTACTGTGCTGAGAGGAAGTAAGTCGTATATCGGCTCTAGTTCAAGGCTGCGTGTTGCTTGTTTGGCCAGCTGGTCGGTGTGTCATAGAAGTCTTCCGCCTGGAATTTGAACCACCATCTCCACTTCTGTGTCATTATCTGTCATTCTCTGTTGTTTATTGCAGCTCAGGAGAATATGGAAATCACTGGGAGCGAGGTATGGGCTGTAGGGTGGTTGTTGAAATATTTCCTAGTCGAACTTTTGCAGGAGATTTGCAGGGAGGTGTTGAAGTCTCCATTCTACAGCTCGGACCGCGCACCCAGAGTTTTCATCTTTTTCTACCCCTCAAGAAATGACACTTGATGACAGAGAATGGTACAGATTGACAGAGAAACGGAGAAAGGGTCATCACACAATGGTTCAAATCCCAGGCGCAGACTTGTACGAACAGGTATTCAAATGTTTTTTCCACGGTATGACAAATGTCTCAATTCGTATAGTTACTACCCCCACGCAGCACGATATGTATAATATACGTAAGATACCTATATTATACATATCGTCGTTTTCATGCAGAATTCAGATCGATCTGAACTCGATACCATTCCAATACGATCCCGTTTTCATGTAAAACTTTCGATCCGGTAAGAGGATTCAGATCGATCTGAATTCTGCATGAAAACGTAGTAATTGAATATTTTGAAAAATAGCTGAACACTTGTTTTCCATGAAATTTTGTTTTGTTTGTGTAAACAGCCCTAGGGAAACTTACTTTATAGATGCGCAACTTCGAACTCATGACTCACCCCCCAACTTCATTGCTCACCCCCCCCCCCCGCAACCTGATGAGCTGTCGACAAGGGCGCCCATATGATATTTTCTAGTGGGGCAATTTTTTTAATTGATTAATTTTTTCTCTTTAACTTCTTGGGCCACTTTGTAACACTATATTAATAATATAATAAGTTCAACAATGACGTAACCAGAAAATAATTGAGGGGAGGGTCGAAAGTGCCGGGGGGTCGGGGGTCCATCTCCAGAAATTTTTAAATATTGAACTAATGAAAATTACATTTTATGCTATTTTAGCACAGAAAAACTAGTTAGGAAATTTGTTTATCATACTCTAAGACATGCCAATGTAAATAAGAAATCATTAGGGGGGGGGTCCACCCCCGGAAAGTTTTTAAATACTGAACTAATGAAAATCACATTTTACGCTATTTTAGCACTCAAAAACTAGTTAGGAAATTTGTTTATCATACTCTAAGACATACCAATGAAAACAAGAAATTGTTACTAAAGTCGGGTGTCCACCCCCGGGAAATTTTTAAATATGGAACTAATGAAAATCACATTTTACGCTATTTAGCACTCAAAAACTAGTTAGCTGGCTGTTTTTAATTTTAGCATATAAAACGCTAATTTTGCAACAATTTTCAACCCCCCCAGAAAATTCATAAAACGCTAATATTTTGCCCTCCCCAGAAATTTTAATGACGCAGTCTGCGTCTTAACCCTCCCCCCGTGGGCACCCCTGTATAATTTAATTTCGATATATATTCATGGTTCACACAATATTCCTATCATCTTTATTTCATTTTAATCTCTAAAAATTATAATTATATCATTCTTACTGAACTGCTCCTTTGTGTAACATAATGTATTTTTATATAAAAATTCTATGTATTTTTACATTTCTATAGAATAAAGCACAGAGCCAAATGGGATTTATAGCCTGCAGGTCAAAAGGAGGAACAGCGTTGAGGAAAGGCGTAATTTTTATTGCTGCTTGTTTGCTTTATTGTAAAGGGTGGCGCTAATTACTGTACTGAATCACATTTCCGCAGTTTCCACAAACGTGAGGTGTGAGGATTGATGTGTTGATTCGCATTCAAGCTAAGGAAGATGTTTCAATCTAATCAACTCGTAATTAATAGCCTTTGTTTTATGCCTTTCTTTCTTTCTTTTTCGTAGTTTCACCTCTCCCTTTTAGGATTTAAGCTACCCAAGCCGCCCGGGCCTTACAGGGCCACGACCTGTCGGGATTACCTTTGGATCACATACATACTTTTTGACCAGACAAGGACATGGAGGGCCTCCCAATGCCGGGACCACCTCCGAGACAACACTAACACATAGGACGACACACAGCATTCACACACACACTCACTCAGAACAAGGCGAGGATGAGGATGAAGATGATAATGACGGCCAGATGATATCCGGGGACCACAAGGGCCTAAAGTTACCTGACATTTGTCTCATAGGTGAGGGAAAACCCCGGAAAAACCTCACCTAGGTAACTTGCCCCGACCAGGAATCGAACCCGGGCCCGCTGCGTGAGAGGATTGGATGCATCCCCTGAGCCACAGCGGTGGACTTTATGCCTTTCATAGTTTCTTTAATAGCATAATATATTAGACGAGTTCTAAAATACCAGTGAATCCATCAGAGCAAGCCTGTAATGAAATATGAAATACTTTGGATATTTGATATTGTTATGACTAAACTTCGGAAAAAAAAGAGTGCGTGGAACGCCACGCGACAGAAGTAAAACTTTATTTAATTTTTTCAATTTTTGATTATTCGATTTTTTTTAATTTTGCATTATTGGACTTCTTAATATTGGGTTTTTAGACTTTTTAAATTTTGGATTTTGGACTTTTTAATTTCGAATCTTTGAATTTTTTAATTTTGGATTTATTAAATTTTGATTCTTTGAATTTTTTATTTTTTGGATTTTTTAATTTTGGATTTTTTCGATTTTGGTATTTTCGATTTTTTAATTTTTAATTTTTAAATTTTGGAATTTATTATTTATTACATTTTGGATTTTTGGATGATTTAATTTATATATATTTTTTTAAATTTTGGAAATTTGTATTTTTTAATTTTGGATTTGCGGGGTAATGAACCTCCGGGTTCCATAAAATAGATAATATACCTTTAGATTGCTTAGGAATTGTCTATTGCCAGAGGAAGTAAGGTCTGAAAAATTTCCTTTGATTACTCCTAATCATTGAGTTGATTGTTTTCTGTGCAGTCCGCACCGAAAAAAGTCGGTTTTAGTGTGACTGATTGTGACTGATTTCGTGACGGTTTTAGTGTGACTGATTTTCGCGATTTACCCTCTACCTCCACTAAAGAAGTTTTACTTCAAAAACCTATTTTATTCCTTAAGTGATATATGGACGGAAACTTGTATATCCTATGCATGTTTCTTAAGTGACTATGCATAAAACTGATATTTTTATAGGACCTAAAACAACCTATTTTTATGTTGGAGCCTAATATTGCCTTTTTGCTTGTTTTCCTCTCAAGTTCAAAATAAGTTACTTTTTTGTTATAAATTCTAGCATTTATTTTCAGTTCGTACTAAATTTTTAGCTAGGAATGTGCAGTACATGACACATTTGTGACTTGGTTAAATAGTAAGGAATGTTTCGTCTTCAATAGAAAAATTCTTTGGAATTCCCAAGAAAATGTAGGGTTTTTCTCCCGACTCCCACATCCAGTAAAAAAAAAAAAAAAAAAAAACAAACAAACAAACAAACAAACAAACAAACTGAATCACTGAGGGATACCAGGGGTTGTATATTCCAACGTGCGTAACTTCTGGGCGCAGGGATTAGGTTTTCACTGTTATGATAGTAATACAGGCCCTAGTAATAGGTCTATACAATTCTGTGTACCATAGGCCTAAATCTGTGTTTTATCATGATTATTGATTAATGGTGACTTCAATATATATAGGCTAATATTCTGCATTGCAATTGAGATATTTCAGAAAATTGGCAACTTAACGATTTTACGATTTTTAGAACCTATTTTCCAATTTTTACAGTCAATTTTATTTACCTAAAACAGCATTTTTAGCGACCTAAAAGTCCGAAGTCTAGTTATGACTGTTTCTATAAAGAACTGTCCACCTATACCACAAATAATTAGAGTTATGCAAAAGTTTCATCTATGCAACTTTTTTCGGATATACATTAGTATAATAGTAATATAACCTAACCACACACATATAGGCATATGATGTCCCTCTACAAGACTTTCTCATACATTACATTACATAATCTTCATCGACGTTCCATATCTTGTTGGCGCTGATATATTATATATATTATGGATATGCTCAACTATTATATTATATTTATATGATATATTAGCGCCATCAAGATATGGAACATCGATGAAGATTGTGTAATGTTATGTCTGAGAGTCTTGTAGAGGGTCATAATGTATATGTGATTAGGTTATATTACTATTATCTAATCCCAAACATGGACATCAACTAAAAAATCTGATGTGAAACTCACATAACATCCTCTGCCCAAATAAAAGTTAGCAGTATTCACATATCCTTGTACAGAATCGCAAGACACAATTTTATGCTAATTAAGCTATAAATATTTGATCGCCTCTTCTTTGAATGATGCGACTAAAAACGCAGGCTATGGACAAACAAAAAAAGAAGAAAAAAGAAAGAAAAAAAAAAAACAAGTGACTGCAAACGTTTATTGGACTTTCCGCCGTTCAGAATAATTTCCGAAATTTATCGAATATTCCCCTCAGATATTTATTTACTGTAAGCAAGGCCAACAATACATCTTTCTCACTTCACGTACTTATCTACTCTTATACAATTCAACGGCCCTAAATAACGTGCTAACTCGCTCGCCCGCTTCGTGAGTTCATCGGGTATACTCGGCGATGTTCGTCTCTCGCACTGTAAACTTTCACGACGAGTACAAAATTAGGAAAACCGTTTCTTTACTATATTAGGCCTAAGTGAAATGAACATAATGAACAAATCTTCTAATTTTATTTTTACTTACAATTTTCATAGCTCTGAACCACAAACATTTTTAATAAGCTGCCAGTATAAATTTCTTAAAAATCCTGGAGTCTATTAATAATGGCGAGCGAAACCGTGGGCACATGCTGTAAAATATTGATGGTTTAACCCTTGAAATATCTCTGATAATAAAAATCCAAACAAACCATTCCTTCCCTTGAAACATTAAATAATTTCTGAAAATTGCACTGAATTGATCAAATAAAATTCGCATCATATTCATCTGTCAACAAACAGTCGAGAAACAATACGCATTATGTGTTCACAGTTTCCTTTGGAACTGCATAATCGATTCTGAGATCATTTTCCCAGGGGGCGCTTTCTAATCGTGGAATGTACTCTGAAGTCGGAATTTTAGCTGTTTCATTAATTATTAATGGTTTAGTTTATGAATAATTCGCGTGCAAGTGTTAATAAATATAATGCTTTAATAGTTATTACACTCATAATTTTTAATTTTTAAATTAATTATCGTGGGCGAAGCCACGGGCACCTGCTAGTATAGAACAAGAGGCCGTGAATGTCCGCGTATTGAGTTGTTCACCAGGCAAGACAGAGTTTCTAGAAACAGTGGGTGGCTTACAACCACCCATCAGAGAATTAAAAAAAAAAGTTTCAAATGAAAGTTTTAGCTCTTGGTATAAGCACTTCATGTACAAAATTTAAAGGAAATCGTTAAAGCCGTTTTTGAGAAAATCGCAAAAAGAATCTTCATATAAAGTCCCCTTAAATATAAGAGAAGGTTGTCTCCAATCTTCGTGTCACAGACTCAGAAGGTATCTAATCAATTACAAAATTTTTAGTTTTCGTAAGATTTTCCGTTACAAGAGGCCGTATTGCAAAGAGCGCGCAGTCACAGTGGGTGGCTTATAACTACCCTTCAGAGAATTTGTTGGAAAAATCTTTCAAGTAAAAGTTTTAGCTCTTAGTATAAGCAACCCATGTGCAAAATTTAAAGAAAATCGTTTGAGCAGTTTTCGAGAAAATCGCAAAAAACGAAAACTTCTTCATGTAAAGTCCCTTAAAAATAAGAAAAACTTGTCGCCAATCTTGGGCACACATCTTCAGAAGGTACTTGACCCAAATACGAAATTTTGTTTTCGCACGATTTTCCATTTTGGAGCTAGCCTGTTTACACAGACAGTCACACAGGCACACAGACATGTTGACAAAAATAGTATTTTTGGATTGGGGGACCTTGAAACGTCTATTTATGTTAAAAACTCAACTTGGAATTTGGGGGTCGAAAACAATACTTCCTGTACCTACAGTACCTATGGTACGGGCAGAGGAAGTAAAAAGAGAAAAAAATGCTACAGATCTGCCAGAGGAAGATGGAGAGGAAGATGCTAAACATCACATTGAAAGATCGAATAAGAATTGACGACATTAGGAAGGCGATATCTATCGTATAAAGGATGTGAACTGGGCGTCTAACATAAAAAGGGGTTTGGAGGGTATAGGGATGGGATGGGTGTGGGAAAAGGGGATTGAGAATAGAAAAAATATTTGGAAGAAGATAAGAGGGAGACTAATTGATATCGAGAGGCAGAACATCGAGGCTGATTGTAATGGTAAAGTGTCATTAGAATTACAAGCAGAATTAAAGGCTAATTGGGGAAGGGAAGCATATATAGAAAGATTGGGTGCGGAAGATAGAGCAGCAATGGCCTGGATTCGCCTGGGAAGATGGAAAACTCAGAGAATTTCGGATGAGATAGGGGAGAGAATCTGCCCAATGTGCAGGGAAAATGAAACCTGGGTTCATATCTTGGCGAGATGTGGAGTTACAGAGCGCTGGAGAGTTATGATGCTACCCGACAAATTTTTAAACTCGCAAAGAAGTAGGGAGGCATGTCCAAATCTATTACTGGATGAGCACAATTGGCACGGGTTATGTAAATTTCTGCAGAAAGTTAGATGTATGAGAGAAAGCCTAGATTTAGAGAATTAAGGAAATCGAAGTATTATTTTTTTTTTATTATTATGTTTTTGTTTTTTTGTCTTAATAATGTCTATGTGTCTATGAAATTTTTACTTGTTTGGGGGTGGGGGGTTACGTCTGGGGTTATGTAAATAATAGAATATGGTTTTTTTTCAATTGGGTTTTTATGGGGTAATAATTTAAGTGTATGCAGTGAGCACGTATGGTCGACACCGACCCGTGCGCCGGTTAATGTAAATAATGTGGTTTATAAGTGAAAATTTTTTGTGAGAAATAATTACACACACTACTACTACTACTACAATAAAGGATGTGATGGTTACTGCTTCCAGATTAAAATGGATGTGGGCAGGGCATGTCATGAGAATGAACCCGGAGAGATGGACACATGCGATGACAGTGTAGGAGCCCAGAACTGGGAAAAGGCAGAAATTAATCACGCTATGGGATGTTTGAGGGCTAATTCTAATTCTAATTCTAACTATTATCTAGCCTATATCTGAAAAGCCTAGTAAATTTGGCATAGATTGAACTTTTGGATAGGCCTAACTCTAATATTTTGTGGTATAGGTGGACAGTTCTTTATACAAACATACATAATTACCACAAACGGAAAATGAAATTCATCAACATTGATATGACTGTTTTGAGATAAAGCAAGTAAAGGCTCCCGTGAAGGGCATTGACCTCCCCTATGTCTCACGTGGTGAGTTACTCCACGTGCGTGCTTGGGTTTGTTAACTCGGTTCGCCTTCTCTACTGTTTTAGTTTTTCCCACCTGGATCTAGTTGATAAAACTTGTTTTCTACATTTTTAAAGCCGTGTATTTGATTTTTCGTACACATACTCGTGGTCTAATAGATAATTGTGTGAAAAAAGTCATTTCCTTCAATTTATTAGTTTTTGTATGATTAAAAAATTAATCTAAAGTAATTGCTTATTTCACACACATCACACATTTTTTCAGTAAAATCTCTGAATTATTTTAATAAGACCAATTAAATATTTATAAAATTATCACACATCAGTTTTCGATCCTTTACTAGAAATGGAGAAAAAATTAATATTGAACGGATGTCTCAAATTTAAGAAGAAATTCATTGTCACCACACTAACTTTACTAAGTGCCAGAATGGTACTTTATGAGTTTGTGTGGGGGACGGGAAAATGTATGTCCCTCTGTCTATCCGTCTGTCTGTCCCTGTGTCTGTACGCGTGATAACTCAAAAACGCTTTATCAGATTTTCATGAAACTTGGATACGCATTTATAACGTCCGTGGGAAGACGCCTATTAATATTGGGCCAAATCGGTTGACCGATACCGGAGTAATGCCCAATTTAGTGCCTATTTTATGGTAATATATTAGACTGAATTTTTCAAATGCGAATCAGTTCTCATGACAACATGTTGTTTTACAGTGTTCATATACGGCTTTGAAAGTTGCAACATAGTTAGCTTTGACAAATAACACTATCCTTATTTCCCTTCACATATGCTTATCAAACTAGACCTTTGTTCTTCCGTAAGCCCTGCTTAATGAATCGATCTGGAGCTTAACTTTTGTGCATATCATAATTGCAATTATCACTGATTAAACAAAAGCGTTCTTTCTTTCTTTCTTTCTTTCTTTCTTTCTTTCTTTATTTCTTTATTTCTTCCTTTCTTTCTTTCTTTTCTTACCTCTCCGTTTTAGGATTTATAAGCGACCAAGCCGCCCGGGCCTTGCAGGGCCGCGACCTGTCGGGAGAGGGTTTATCTTTGGATTACATACATACTTATTTGACCAGACAAAGACATGGAAGGCTTCCCCGGATGGGTGGTCAGCCCAATTCCGGGGCCACCTCCGAGACAACACGAACTCTTAGACGAGACACACCATTCTCACACACACTCACTCCAAACAAGACGAGGATGGAATGAAGATGATAATGACGGCCAGATGTTATCTGGGGTCAGAAGGGCCAAAAGTTACCCGACATTTGTCTTACAGGTGAGGAAAAACCCCAGAAAAAACCCCACCTTGGTAACTTGTCCCGACCAGGAATCGAACCCAGGCCCGCTGCATCCGCTACTCCAGAGCGGTGTTTCATCACTTTACCTTATTTTATTCTTTATTATGAAAACTATTGTTCACGCAAGTGAACGAGAGGTAGCAAAATTGTATCAGTTTATTATTTTTGTTGCTTAATAGTTGGGAAAGGAGTTGATGTACCAGAACCTTCTCTTTGGGCGTGACACTCAACATGTCTGCCTATACGTGTCAAATGATAGTTTATTCAGTCAAGAATGTTTATTCCAGGAGTAAATGTTTTCTAAGATTTCCATATGAATAATTAGAAGAATATTTCTCTTCATTTTTCGATGATTCTAGAAGACATTGAATAATTTCAACTTTTGCTTGTGTTGACAGATGTTGTGCTGGTGCTCTCACTCAATTGACTAGAGCGGTTCTTCTAGAAATCAAGTTACATGACGTGGCAAGACTTCTGCAGTGAGTCATCCATCTTTGTATAATTAGTTTTCGTTGCGTCTTTCATGAGGTGTACTGCAATCTGCAGCAGTCCGTCATTCTGTGTTGTTCAACTGGAAAGGAAGACATTTGCATCGTGCACCCAACTTAGAAGATGTGCAAGAAATTCAGTAAGTACTTCAGTGATATTAATTTTTTGGTAAAATCCCATTATACTGGACCTATTTTTTAAAACCGAGATTATCATAGGTAATCCCACGAGAGTTGACTTTAATAAGACTATTCCATTAATAAAATGTAACGGATTATATAAATATTAATTACTTTCGTGCTTTGTTGTATAAACACAATACTAACAGTTGTGAGATCATGGCATACTGTGAATCAACCATCCATGAATCGATTCGAGTTACCATGTTGTAACCAGGGCTACCAATGGTGCATGAAAGACGTAGTTAACTTCATTAAGGAAGGCTAACAGCAGAACAGAATAAAAGCACTCGAACTGGCTTGCACTCAATCGAAATTGTGTTCTTAATGAATGTACATTTCTATTATTTCAATATTCAAACAAGTTATGTTATATAAAATGATCTGTTTTCGTGCCGCTTAGTGGCAGCATCTGACTATTAATCACTGCACACGGATACTCACGTCTCCAGTAACGAGCAGACGGTTTTATCGCGAAAAACACCCTCCTCGCGATTCCTACAAGAATATTGCAAGATAAACGGCCGTGATTGGTCTATATCCGAGGAATTGCTAAATGTTTTTGGTCGATGTCAAACACTCGGCGTATGAGTTGAATAGTCTTCATAAAACAACCAATATCACACATATTTGCTATACATAGTTCTGTGGAGAGGAGATGTCTTCGCGAATGATTTGGTCCAGCCCACCTGACTAAAATGATGCACTTTCTTTTATACCACGACTTAGCGAAAAGTAGTGAAATCTCCGCCATATTAACTTCCTGAAACGGTAAAAATTTTCGTGATTGGACGTCAGAGATTGACGTCACACCACCAGAGCAGCTAGAATTCTGGGTAAACAGGTTGACCAACACGACAAACCTTGCGGGAGATATATATGGCACGTTTTCGAAACACGAGAATTCAGTATGGCCCAAAACTAAACTAAACTCCGTGACTCTACATTCCTAAAGGGACAAGGTCTACCACCCGATCGCTGCGTCTGGTGGTAGGCAGATGGCAGGATTGGGGGCATGTGGTCAGCATGCAGACACCCTCGGCCGTTAATGGTGGTGGTATAGTCGCATTGTAGGGGGGCCCACTTTCAAAACCAACTTTCTTCTCATAAAACACCTAATATCACACGTATTTTGTTATAGATTATTCTCTGGAGAGGGGATGTTGCCTCGACGAATGATTTGATCCAACCCACTCGCCCTAAACGTTACACTTTCTTTTATAACACAATCTAGCGAGAAGTGCCGTAAATTCCGCCATATTTTTATGTTTTTATATATGATGAAGAAACTCGTGATTGGACGTTAGAGGTGTGACGTCTCACCAGCAGACCACGTAGAATTCTGGGAAGTAGTTTCACCAACCTTACAGGAACCTGTCACTAATTAATTTCGGGAGAATTCAGAATACACTACTAAATTAATATGACTGTTCATAACCCAACAGAACCTGTCACTAATTAGTAACACCGTTCCTAACCTAACTGCCACTAAACTAGAATTTCGGGAGAATTCAGCAATGTACAACAAGCGTCATGTTGGTCAACGTGCCTCGCTGGAAAACAAAAAACAACACCCGTCCGTGGAAACCTGTGCAAATCGCGAGGTGAGCCCCCTACATTGCGACTTTGCCATGGTGGTATCCATGACCGTAGCTCCTCAATTTTCATCACGAGATTCAGTAAGGCCTACTAAACTAATATCACTGTTCATAACCTAACCTAACTTAACCTATCTTCCGCTAAAGTAGAACCTGGTATTGGTATTCAATGTGGAAGAAGGGCAGTTTGTCATCCTGCTTTGCTAAAAAAAAAACACACACACAAACACACACATCGCCCCCACAAACGTGCGCACCGGGTGAAAGGGTCCAGTATACTGGGGTTATGCCCATTTTTTGTGCTGTTAGAATACCTCTGATCTGCAATTACACCTTGCTGTGTCCACCATGCTAGTGTGCAAATTTGCCACGCCTTCCGGACTGGTTGTGCAATGATTAGAAGATTGTACCATTGAATTTAAATGAAACTTCATCCATTGCATTCTTCGTGTTAATGAAAATTCGCTTTAAAGCACTCAGGTTCAAAATATTTCAATGTTCTTTGACTCGACGAACTTTACAAGAACCACACATTTATTGCATTAGTATGATGTAGAATTATTTGCATTGTGCTTGTTAAGCTCACAGTGAACTAAACAAATAATTATACGTCAAAACATTATTCTGCTGGCATAACCAGACAAAGAGTGACTAATTTGATAATTGGATTTTTTTACGTATGAGAAGATTAAGAAATCCATTCAAACCTTTCTCAAATTGACTGGCGACGTTGCATCTTGGTATGAGCTGCTATCTTGCGTTGTTCTATCAGGAATATGGTGGACGCCACAAATATTCCAAGAGGATTTCAACTTGGAATACAAGGACCAAAGATCGGTGAGATCGGGACATAACCGTATATGTTGTATTTTCTATGAACAGGAAATTTACTTGGTAAAATTAAAGACTAGTTTATTAATGAAGTAAAGATACGTTTAATTTCATTGAAATTTTCAACACGATCTAAATCAAACTAAACTAGAATTAAGCAAATTTTCAATTTACTTATTTCTTTATGAGAAATCTAGACATTAAAAAAATAAAAACTAATACATTCACGATATACAGTACAATAAGTGGTGTAAAACGTACAGTGGAGTCTTGAATTTTTTCAAAGAAAGTAGTTGTTTATTTTGTAATTTTTTATAAATTTAGATTACTACATATTGTAAACACAATAGTCAAGATATATATTGTATGTTTTAATTTGTAAAAAAAAAAAAGTATTTTGCGTTGGAGCATGCGATAGAGTCCACCGCTGAGACGTCCGGAATACAATACCTCTGCTTTGGCAATGGGCCCGGGTTCGAATAGTGGTCGGGACAAGTTATCTAGGTGGGGGTTTTCCGGGCTATTTCCTCACCTGTGAGACAAATGTCGGGGTAGCCCTAGTGGTCCCCCGATATCTTCCGTCATTATCATCTTCATCTCATCCTCACCTTGTTCAGAGTGAATGTGTGTGTGAATGGTGTGTCGTTGTATGTGTTCATGTTGTCTCGGAGGTGGCCCGACATTGAGCTGATCACTCATCCGGAGAGGCCCTCGATGTACTTTTCTGGTGGAAAAAAGTACGCATGTGATCCAAAGACAATCCCTCTCCCGACAGGTCGCGGCCCCGTAAGGCCTGGGCGGCTTGGGACGCTTAAATGTCCCTAAAAGGAAGAGGTGAAACTAAGGTAAAGAAAGAACGCAATAGAAGTAGCTTAACGAACTATACACGGTTATTATATCGAAATAGTTATCATGACAAGAAATCCATTTTTGCACTCCTTAGCTAGTAAGTGGTAGCCTACTTACGAACTTTGTTTACATGGATCGTAAGTTGACATTCCCACACAGTCTTGTTGCTAAGGCCGGTTGCGATGAGGTTAAAACACTTACGGTCCAAGCGCTACGTCATAATTCATTACGATACACTTCATAATACAAGCCTTTATGGCCACGGCCCCCAGGACAAATATTCGGTTCCCATAACAACAAACACATGCGAATCACTTTCTGAAATAAACATCTATTTTCAAGAATGTATTTACATAATATTTTCAGGTAATATCACAATTAATATAATTAAATTGATATAATCATCGTGCAAAAAATAGCATGCAACACACTGGCCGTAAAGGCATTTACGGGTCTCGAAAACTTAAAAACCCTCGGCTGCGCCTCGGGTTTTCAATCTGTTTCCTCGACCCGTAAACGTGCCTTACGGCACTTGTATCGCAATACACTATTAAGGTAACGTGGTTATTTGTCACATGGTTATCAGCTCTTGCCTATTGACTAGCTGTTTATCCGCCCTTTGTACAGGATTGCACGGTTTTTAGCCT
The DNA here is from genome assembly GCA_964059195.1 of Ectobius pallidus. Taxonomy (NCBI): domain Eukaryota; kingdom Metazoa; phylum Arthropoda; class Insecta; order Blattodea; family Ectobiidae; genus Ectobius; species Ectobius pallidus. Next base: position 184,969,828 of record CAXKWD010000004.1, on the reverse strand, counting down.
TGCCCGAGAAATATCACAAAGAAACAACCTTACTTCGTTTTTAGTCTGCGTGACGTTTCTTTGAAGTTTGAGAATGACGTCATCTGCATCCAACATATGCGTAATGTTCTTCCTAGCATAGCAGAACAATGATAAATATGATTTCCAGTGTCTAATGCAGCTCTTTGTTGCAAAGCTTCATCTGAGTAGGCCTAATTTTCTCGCACAAACGTAATTGCTCTGGTCTTTGATAAAATATTTAATATGTGTATACATGCATGGGTTCAAGTATTGAAATAGGCTAATAATAACTGGCTCGCGTGGAGTTAGAAGCAGACACGTGTCATAGCCAAACTCTGGGAGTGTTAGGCACACTGAAAAACAAGTAAGGTTACTTTCTCGTGTTTCTCGTATAAAAATCGTGCAAAATACTTTTTCACCCGTACGAAGGACGGATAGCCAGCTAGTCTAATATAAAGTAGAATTTGCGCGTATTAACGAGATGTGGGCTTTAGCACGTGGTTAACATTATAGTTGCCATTCTCCTGGGAGTGATACAAGTCTAGACAATGAACTCAGAGATTTCCTGCCAAGCCACCCGGTTGTTGTCGATATGAACTTAGTTGAGACAGTCTCTCTCTCTCTCTCTCTCTCTCTCTCTCTCTCTCTCTCTCTCTTTTTTTTCTCTTTTTTCTCTTTTTTCTCTTTTTTCTCTTTTTATATTTTTCACTTTTTTCTCTTTCTCGCTCTCTCTTTTTCTCTCTCTTTTTTCTCTTTTTCTCTCTCTTTTTTCTCTTTTTTTCTCTTTTTTCTCTCTCTCTTTTTCTCTCTCGTTTTCTCTCTCTTTTTCTCTCTTTTTCTCCCTTTTTCTCTCTTTTTCTCTCTTTTTTTTCTTTTTTTCTCTCTTTTTCTCTCTTTTTCTCTCTTTTTCCCTCTTTTTCTTTCTTTTTCTTTCTTTTTCTTTCTTTTTCTCTCTTTCTCTCTCTTTCTCTCTTTCTCTCTTTCTCTTTTTCTCTTTTTCTCTTTCTCTCTCTCTGTATATATATATATATATATACACATATATATTTATATATAAAAGAGGCTTTGTCCTGACTGATTGATTGAATGCATGAATGAGTGACTGACTGATAGGGAATCAACGTAGAGCCGAAACGATAATTTAATAGGTAGAGACTTGGAATTTTGACAGTACCTTCTTTTAGTAAGAAAGGATTTTGAATTTTTTTTATTTTAAATGCCAAAAATCAAATGGTTTTGAGGATACTTAATCCCTTTTTACACAGAATTATTAAATCCAAATCTCAGTTCACATGAAAACAGTGTATTGTTGTCAGTGGTCTCAGGTAGGTTTGGAAATAAATGATAAGGGACTTTGACAAATCAGAGAAGCTATCGATATTATTCATTGATGTGAATAAATATTGAAGATTAAATCCACAAAAATAATACACCATGTGATTCAGTACATAACTTTATCTACTCTGGACATAGAGAATACCGTACGAGGTATGGTAATATGTATATTATTATATGGCAGGTTTTTGGGGACACAAGTATGAAAGTGATACTGAATTACTTTTTAATTTAATCCCCGAAACGGTTGTATGGTAACATGAAAGTGAGAAATAAAATATTCCTCAAAGATAATACAATTTTATGTTATCGGAATTTCTGTTTTTTCTTATTTGAACCCCTACCAGGCTTGATGAGTAGAAGCGATGGGATGCAAAATTCTACATCCTCTATGAGCCACATCAAGCTTTTTCTGAGGGAATATTTGAGTGTGATAAGTCGTTCTTCTTCATTTCAAAGTTTTAATACCTACATAGGGACCTAGAATTTGAAAATAGAAAGTCCTTCATAAGTTAATTTCGATTTACAAAATACAAAACCCGGGCGATGCCGGGTCTTTTAAGCTAGTTGAATATAACTGCGCAGATTTTAATCGCTTATTTCTTCGGAAGAAACAAATAAATTCAAATACCACTCATGTGCCAAGTGATACTTCTCTCACATAAATTCTTGTCCATATACTTTAACAGTGCTTTACTCAATAAGTATTATCAACAGAGGAAAGGGTAATGAATTAATTTCCCCTTTGAGTTTTTTCATTAAAGTTTACGGCTTTCGTGCAAATTAAATACAAAATTATTAAGTGGCTCACATATATTCGCGACACAAGGCAACATTGGAGCTACAGTGCCTCATACATTGTTTTATACGCATGGCAGATGTCATTGGCATGCGATACAAGCTATCAGACAGCGCCCTGTTGTAATTCTATAGGTGTTAAAACTAGGGCTGAAAATCGATTAAAATTTCTAATCGAGTTAACGCTTGACTTGAATCGATTAATCGACTGATTAATCGACAAACAGGTTGGTATTTTAAACGAAACCAAAGTGTACATTTAATATTGTTTTACACGTTTAATAACTACTACACTACAGATAATCAGAAGAAATCCTGAATTAATGAATACCATTACTAGTTAACTAGTGAAAAAATATATACAAAACTTACATTTCCGGTTACTACCCTTCAGGTTTCTGAATAACGGGAATTGTTGGGACACAATACGCTGAATAACACATGTTGTGCCAAGGCCGGAGAAGCGAGTTTTTCGGAATTCGACTAAACCGATTAATCGGAAAATGTAATTGATCGACGATTAAATGTTTAATCGATTAATCGGTACAACCCTAGTTAAAACCTAATTACTGCATCTCGAAATCCATAAACGCAATAACATAAAGCAAAATATGTTTAGAGGAGATTGCCCCATTGTCGGTCACTCAGGAACACTGCTTATTACTTCATAACTGTTTTCTGCTGCTATCTAGCGTCTTAATGTGTAAACTACTTGATGACCGGTAACGAGGCCTGACCGGCAACGGGGCAATCTCTCCTAATATTTATATTGTACCTCCTCCACTCTGGATACTTATTCCGTAATCTTGTTTTCTTCTTTCTCCTACCTTGGGTAGCTGCGAAACGTACATAAGTCTGATGAAATACGCCGTGCGTTGTTTGCGATGTAGTTATTCTGGATTCCATAGTATTAACACTAAATCTGGAATACAGCCGTGAAGAGTAGAGGAAGTTATGTGAGGTTTTGTCATCAAGACTTTTTTTTAGGTCTCGATATCGGAAGGGACTGCAATTGAAGCCACTTGTTGCTCTGATCTTATCGACTCCAGTGACATCCTGTCGCTGTTCATAAAGCCATCAATTCCTCGATCTCTTGCCGGACTCACGATTTGGAAGAGGATTAAAAGCCGGGTTAATGAATCGTAAACTTAATCCTCGATGCAACTTAAACTGACAGTTGTGAGCAGTGGCGGATGTAACATTTTTTTAGGGGGGGGGAATTTGAATAGGTAGAAAGAATACTATACCCTTAACAACCAGGGAAGGCGGTTGAGGCCAGGTAGGTTCCTTCACCCACAGGCACCATCACATTTACAAGGGCAGGAGATTTAGGACCAACCGTAATTTCCTCCCCATGAGTCACCTAGTCTACTTCAATCAATCAATCTTAGATTTTTTTAATATGTCATTTTATCTTAAAATGTTTGTTATATATCAATTCTACACATAATTGCAAGGAAAATGACACCAAACAACGTATAATTTACTTTAATAGGAACATTTCTAACAAATACATAAATAAAAGTTACGAGAAAACTGCTTTCAAGTCCTATGTTCCTATTAAAGTAAATTATACATTGTTTGGTGTCATTTTTCTTGTAATTATGTGTAGAATTGATATATAACCAGTGGCGGACGCAGAAATTTTTTTCGGGGGGGGATTTGACTTTCAACTTTCATATAACATTAGTTTATAAAACTGGCCACTTAGAGTACATATATAGCCTTTTTCAAATTTCGGGGGGGGGGATGTAACCCCCCAATCCCCCCCCCTGCGTCCGCCACTGTATATAACAAACATTTTAAGATAAAATGACATATTAAAAAAATCTTAGATTGATTGATTGAAGTAGACTAGGTGACTCATGGGGAGGAAATTACGGTTGGTCCTAAATCTCCTGCCCTTGTAAATGTGAGGGTCCATGCGGGTGAAGGAACCTACCTGGCCTCAACCGCCTTCCCTGGTTGCTAAGGGTATAAAAAAATTAACATACATAGGCCCTATATAATTAGTAGATCTGGGATTTTAAGGCAAATGCCTATTTTGTTCCTTATGAAATAACAGGAAATTATTTTAAATATATGGACATTTCATGATAAATCACACTTACATTTATAGAGTTTTATAATGCCCAAAAATGCCTATTTGGGTCTTTAGAACCTATTTTAGTTTACTATTTTAGTGCCTAAAATGCCTATTTTGGACATTTTTGCAATTTTATAATGGACACCCCTCAATGAAAAGCAGAACAGCAGAGGTTGGTTTTCACAGAAACTTGATTATTCCAAACAATTGTCGCTAAAGGAATGCTGACTGACGGGTGAGGGGGAGGATTAAGGGGAAGAACTACTGTGTTAAGTCACCAGTGAAAGAACATATGTTTAAGTGAATAGAGTTTGAGATGCCTAATTTTTCAGTTAATTCTGTTAAGAATAAGTATACCACATTTCTTGCAGTAAAAAAGACCATGTTACAGTTAAAATCTATATTGTAATATTTTAAAGTCTATTTCCTATCTATTTACACATTTTAAAGGATATCTTAAGTGCCTATTTTCTTTTTTAAAAGCCTATTTACTTGTTTTAAACGCCTATTTTAGGTGCCTAAAACTGATTTTTTTAGAGCCTAAAATCCAAAGTCTAATAATTAGTTTATAAAACTGGCCACTTATATTGCATAAAGAACCTTTTTTTTTTTTTTTTTCAAAATCCTCCCCCCTGAGTCCGCCACTGGTTGAGGGTGACATAAGTTCAAAACTATACAGGCCTATACCGGGTGGTGTTATGGGACACGTCAGCCAATGACGTGGCTCGTACCATCTCAAACTTCTAAATGCTGTAATAGAGCCAGCACCTCTGATTGGCTATTACCCACTGCCTTTAACTTTTGCGAGCAGTCAAGCAGAATAATTCACGGTTCATGGTGTTCTTGCAAATTCAAAACATGGGGAAAAATAAAATAATACAATAATGATAATTATAATAATAATAATAATAATAATAATAATAATAATAATAATAATAATAATAATAATTAATACGCTGTGGCGTAGAGTTTGCACATGTTCTCACGCAACGGGCTTGGATTCGATTCCCGGCGAGAAAACGTTTTTTAGGTGGGTGTTTTTCGGGGTTTTCTCACTTTTAAGACTAGTGTTAAGAAATCTGGCACATTCGACCCTCCCCGAAATTTTCTGGCTACGCGACTGAGTTCACCTGATTTTATTCGTTGTCATATTATTCTATATTGAAATCTGGAGTAAATCCCAAGAAGCAGATGAGGCTGATATATTCAGCATTACAAGAAAATGGATTAGACAAGATGCATTTGGAACTCTGCCGGGACTGATTTATTTCCTGGCACAGATCACGACGAAGAATGCAGCAACTGTTTCACATTTCCACCCAGCTATGCGCTGTTAGCATGGACTGTACATTAAGCAGAAAATCTCATTTCACGATAAACAAACAAATCTGAACTGATTGACACCGGAGACATAGGAGGCGATGAGATTTGTCTTGTTCTTGGATTACATGGGTACTCTAACCAAGGTCACATCGTCACATCTGACGAAACATTATTTATCCAATGTTTCGTTGGGGTAATTAGTTAGCTAGGACTAATTTTATTATTTGAATCAAAAATTGAATCTATCACTTACTAATAAGACAAAGGGCTATGTTACAGTATCTTTGTTCTACATCAGATAAGTTTTATGAAATGCGTAAAGATAGTTATTATTGATCCAGCGATATTTTATTTTGCTAATACAGTGAGTCCCACACAAGAGTTGGCCAATGACGCGGGTTTCTGCATCGCGGCTGGCACAGCTCCAACTCCCGAGCGATCGGGTGAAATATCTACGCAAATAATGCCGCGGTCTGTGTATTGATTCAGGTTCTCACATTTACAGTTAAAATTGCAACGTACGTACCTCATCACAAGAGATGTTGGAAATGTTCTCCTCTTGTATCCACACAATACTGGCACCTTTTTAGGAAATTTTCTTTCACGCGCATAAGTTCAGCTTCCGAGATAGAGTTAATTTCTTTTGTGATATTGTCTTTAAGTTCTTCTTATGTATGGGAAATTGACCTATACACTTCATTTTTCAAGTTTCCCCATAATTAATATTTACATACTGTTAGCAGAACTTAGAGACAATATCACATAGGCCTATCACAAGAGAAATGAACTCTCTCTCGGAAGCTGAACTTATGCGCGTGAAAGAAAATATCCTAAAAAGGTGCCAGTATTGTGTGGATGCAAGAGAAGAACATTTCCAACATCTCTTGTGATGAGGTACGTGGTTATTTTCATAGTAATTTTAACTGTAAATGTGAGAACCTGAATCATTAAACCGACCGCGGCATTATTTGCGTAGATATTTCACCCGATCGCTCGGGAGTTGGAGCTGTGCCAACCGCGACGCAGAAACCCTCGTCGTTGGCCAACTCTTGCGTGGGACTCACTGTAGGTTGTATTTGTTGAATCAAGCCGTTTCTACGGGCAATATAGCAAGATTTTATTTTTCTAATATCTCTCGCTTCTCTCTCTCTCTCTCTCTCTCTCTCTCTCTCTCTCTCTCTCTCTCTCTCTCTCTCTCTCTCTCTCTCTCTCTCTCTCTCTCTCTCTGTGTATATATATGAGGCTCTGTCCTGACTGACAGAGAATCATTGTAGAGCCTAAACTACAATAGGTAGAGATTTGGAATTTTGACAGTACCTTAGTTTCATAATGTAAGTGCTCACTAAGAAAGGATTTTGAAAAATGTTGATTTTAAATGCCAAAAATTAAATGTATTTGAGAATACTTAATCCCTTTTTACACATAATTATGAAATCAAAATCACAGTTTACATGACAACAGTGTATTGTTGACAGTGGTCACAGGTAGGTTTGGAAACAAATGAAACGGGACTTTGACAAATTAGAGAAGCTTTCAATATAATTCATGTTATAAATAAATTCTGAAATCCACGAAAGTAATGCACAATGTGCTGTTGTCACATAACTTTCTCTACCCTGGACATAGAGAATACCATACGAGGTATGGTAATTTGTATATTATTATATCGCAGGTTTTTGGGGAGGGAAATATGAAAGTAATATTGAATTTCTTTTTAATTTCATCCCCGAAACGTTTGTATGGTAACATGGGAGTGAGAAATAAAATATTCCGCAAAGGCAATACAATGTTGTGTTCCGGAATTTCTGTTTCTTTTTATTTCAACTCCTACCTGGCTTGGTGTGTAGAAGCTACATCCTCTATGAGCCATAACAAGCTATATCAAGCTTTTCCTGAGGGACGCCGCCGCCTTTTCAGCATGTAGATTATATTTGCAAAATGAGCCCTTAAGGGTTAGTGTAGCAATCCTAAGAGCAAAATAAAATCATTTTACCTCGTTTATCATACACTTCTTTTTAGACAGTCGTTAAAATTTATAGAAATTCATGTTAGTTTTATTATAATGAAATACGCACCGTGGAGCCAGCCAAATTGGACCGCACAGAACGTGTTAATAATTTTCTCGTACAGGGTTGCCAACTTCCGGAAAAAGCTTTTCAACCACCAAGAATAACAATTTTTGGAATAAGGGTGAGAAGTTTGACATTTAATAAGACGAAATGAATTTGAACATTTTTAAATTTTTACCAAACTGAGTGTATTTATCAATCATATGCAAATATTTTAACTTTTTTTTTCACATTATTATTTTTATTATTTATTTATTACAAGAGATATTACAAGAGGTATTACATTTAGTAATACACCCGAATGAGCAAGACTGCTCGTGCTCGGGTGCCGTTTCAAAAATATCAAAGTGAAGAAAGAGGAGAGACAAAGAAATAGAGTGTATAATGTGCTTAACTAAAAAAGAAAGTAAAACAAAAACATTAAACATAAAAACATAAATACATAAAAGGAGTGAAACAAAAAATACTTAAAAGCTAAAAAATTACTAAAAGGGTATTCTCAATGTGAAGTTGGTCACCCTTTATAACTTTATACCACTCAGTGGCCTTTTTAATTAATATCATCTACCATCAAAAGTACTTGTTTTATCTTCCACTGTCTCCACAAAATTACAGAGTAATATGGCACCTTACAGCATCTAGCTGTGACTATGGTGGTTATTTTTCCGCCACAATCTTTTCCGTTTCTGTTCAGCATTCTACTGTCCCCCACAGCAAAGAAAGTCTCCGGGGAATGAGGCACGGGGGGATTCCTGTTTTTACAGGGGCTTAATTTGTTTATGGTATACGGCTCAGCTCACCGGTTTCAGTTTACAGCCCATTCAAAAACATCTGGTAAACGTCTGGTGTCACACTGAAAGTTCCGCACGCAGCGGGACGCATGTTTTTTGAATGATTATTCTGTAACATGTTTTCTCTGTCTCACACATTCTCTGTTCTTCTCGCACGGGTACGAGTCCACACATTCCTGCCATAGTCTTAGGGCCTGTATTACCACCTGCCGACAATTCCTCCCGATACGTGACTTCCAGATAGCTTAACTAGAAGATGCCTTGTAATATCACCGCTGAACTGCTACCGGCAAGAACGCTGTAAAATTTTGTAAAATGGTCCTTAGTTGATTGAGCAAAGAGGTGTGTTTGTTGCAGTTCGGTAGGCGTCCGCTAGGTGTGGCAGCTCGGATTTGTATTTCTACAATTAAATTACACAAGAACATATCGTTTTAAGTGCATTAATCGATTTATGCAGTTCTATCTCATTCATAAGTGAGCATAAAATGACCATTTTGTGTAAATTAAGCCTTCCGGCATCAGTTCTAAAATTCAGGTGGCCAGGAAGCTTCGGCATGCTGCCATCTTGTTTCAACCAAGATTCCCTAACCAGCAGTTGGAAATTTGTCAGCCACTCCATCCTCCTGCTAGCTTATCTGGAAGTTGTCTTGCCAGACAGATTTTGTCAGGAGATCACAATACGCAATTCTTGGCCAACTTCCAGATAGGTTTCCTATCGTGTTCGTCGTACAAGCCCTTACTCTCTGTTGACGGACGTATTTTGTATCCTTGCGCCTTGTGGTGCTTGTGCGCATCGCTTTGCTGAGCCTCTTGCTGCCGAGAGCTCCTAACTTGGTATTCAGTCAGTGATCTTGGTGGTAGTATTTTCTGTTTCCCTGAGATGTGTTCCGCATTACGTGTAAGTCTTCTTAATATTTGCTCCTCTCACCCCTCAATATTTGTTTTCGGCGAAATTCAAATATAAGTCGCCCCTTAAGCTGCGCTCATTCGATATTCACATTTGCACGGACTGTGTGATGCATTTTGTTTCTGAGCGAAGCAGAGTGACCAACTGTCCTTGTATATTGTCGCAAGTGCCTTGTAGAGTAGGATTGCTTCCACAAAGTCTCTGGGTTTTTACGTATATACCGTTCGTAGAGTTCCTGCCTAGGGGAGGTAGCTGCCCCCTGATTGGCTATCCCATTCCACGTGTTGTCTGTATCTGTCTCTGCGGCATTATCCCTCCACTAAACTATTACAGTATTTTCTACCACTGGCAACGTGTAGCATGATCTTTACTCTGTGCTCAACAGTAGGTCACTGATCTTACGCGCAGCGAATCCGCGCATCTTGGTAACGAGACGTAACGAGAAGCTCGCTAGCTGGGTTAGTCTTCAAGGCCAGAGAGTTTGTGGGAGTAATCCTACTCTATCCACCTCTACATATAGCTAAATAATGCATAACACTAACCCCATAGTTAAGTGCAGGAAGCGGAGGAGGGAGCCGTAGCGAAGCGCCCTTGCATTTTCGAATAATGTACGATACACTGTTTGTAGGTTTCGAAAATGTGGCATATTATATCTCCCGCGAGGTTTGTCAGTCTGTCACCTCTCGTCTAGCGGAATGATGTCACAACTCCAACGTCCAATCCTCTCACCTTTCAATACGTAGGTTTCGGTCCTCCTGACTGATCAAATTTAGCTTCAAAATCAGTTGTGATTTAATTGTCTTGTTTCTGATTTGCTTCAAGCATGAGGAAGTAATCTGGAATTGTCACGAAGGGATTTATATTTGTGGCCGTGATTCTTGTATCTGTGGGCGTTCTTGTATGGCATTTTGTTTCATGTATGTATTCGCTTTGACGTTGTTTCACATGTTTTCCTGGCCTAATTGTTTCGGAGGTTCATGACCGCGACCTTATTAGTCTATCAGCGACTGTAAAAATACTCTCATTTCTGTGGTAAATTCGAGTGAGGTGTCATTTTCTTAAGTTTTCTGCGTGAATTACGAATTTGTTGATGGGGAAATCGAAATTGGAAGCTTTATTATGTTTTAGGTAAAAAAGTAATTTTTAAAATTTAATTTTGTCTTTTTTAAGCAAATATGCATTTTATCCCAAAAAAGGTAGAAAAAAGTTGTTCGGCTTCAGATTGCCTACAAAATGGTCCAGTAAAATTGTATGCTAAAACAAACGATAGGGTCTAATGGCCTAAGAGAGGGTCAAATATTGATACATTTTCGGTAGTTGCTAGTAATCCTTTGATAACGTAGTTTGTTTTGTATAAACTCCTTTTTTGGCCTAACTTAGTAATGGCAAATAACTAACATTATTAGAAAGTAGTAGGTCTAAATTATTATACCACTAGCAAGCGAAATATTATGAGTCGAAATTCCTACCTAAAATCAAAAGTTAATTTGTAACAATATTGCCTAAAAAGCGTATGACTTTCTATTTGCATTTTTGCTTCATAACGTCCATTTTACAGCATGTTAAGATGCTTAAAGTAACCTTTGAGTATCCAAAGAGGAGTGTATTTACACACAAAATTAATCAGTTTAACTAGTATTTTGCTTTATTTTTCGAAGACCAATAATACATTATGAACAATACACATTATACCTGGTTTATTTACCCTTTTTTCTTATCTAAAAAAGATCAAAATACATGGGAGGCTAGCATCTGAGCTCGGGCATGCTCCTGGCTTGAAGACATTGCATTTGCTTTATAAGATTACTAACTTAAAAGACCCGGCGTCGCCCGGGTTTTGTATTTTGTAATTGGAAATTAACTTATGAAGGATTTTCAATTTTAAATTCTAGGTCCTTATATAGGCATTTATAATTTGAAATAGGAAGAACGACTTATTACACTCAAACTATTCCCTCAGAAAACGCTTGATATAGTTTTTTTATGGCTCATAGAGGATCTAGAATTTTGCATCCCATCGCTTGTACAGTGCACAGCAAGCCTGGTAGAGGTTTAAATAAGAAGAAACAGAAATTCCTGTAACATAAAATTGTAATATCGAGGCGGGAAATTTCCCACTCTTATGTTACCATAAAGCCGTTTTGGGGATGAAATTAAACAGAAAGCATTATCACTTTCATACTTTTCTCTCCAAAAACCTGCGATATAATATAATAATATACACATTACCATACCTCGTTTTGTTTTCTCTATGTCCAGGGTAGAGAAAGTTATGTGATTCCATTATTTTAGTGGATTTCATTCTGTAATATTTATTTTTAACATGAATTATTTTGATAACTTCTCTTATTTGTCAAAAGTGCATTTCATTTGTTTTTTCCAAGCCCATCTGATACCATTTGGCAACAATATATTCTGTGATTTGGAATTGATAATTCTATGTAAAAAGGGATTAAGTATTTTCAAAAACATTTAATTTTTGGCATTTAGAATCAGAATTTTTCAAAATCCTTTCTTAGTGAGCACCTACATTATGAAACGAAGGTACTGTCAAAATTCCAAGTCTCTACCTGTTATAGTTTAGGCTGTACGTTGATTCCTGTCAGTCAGTCAGTCAGTCAGTCAGTCAGTCAGTCAGTCAGTCAGTCAGTCAGTCAGTCAGTCAGTCAGTCAGTCAGGACAAAGCCTTTTATATATATATATATATATATATAGATTTCTAAAACGTCTCCAGGTATGCCAAGGAATTGAAATCTGTCCATGTTCACAATTTCAACCATATTATATTAATAATTAATTATATTAATTCGGTTAAGTATTTTGCTTATCCCCCTGTTTAACCTAGTTCGTCTGCTGAGATAGTTGGAAGATACTGAGAATACCCTCCTTACAATCGGCTAGATTCCACGCTCTGTTACTATTGCCGTAGGCTGCGTAAAAGTCCTTAGGGCCTGACGCAGAGAATATGACAGGAGAATTTCTGCTCCTCAAAGAGTAAACAATTATTCTGGAGTCAAGCGAGGAGGAGGAATTACTGAGAGATGATGCCGACTTGCCATCGGGGGTAAAGAGGTCAAGGCTTTTATGAATCAATATTAATGGCTAATTTGTAATAATTTACATATTTTCCGCTTAGTTAATATATCCACATATCAACACAGTAGTATAAATTTTTATAAAATACATTTTTAAACATATGTGTTCTTTATTCTGAAATGAACATCTCATTAAGGATGGGTTTTGTATTGTGTAGGTTAATGAACGTTATTCATATAGAAATGTTGAAAGATGAAAGTTACTATGAAAAATCATGAATAAAATTTTTCGCAGTTTTTCGATATTTTGAAAATCTATCTAAATTTTGAAGCGCCATATCTCGGTACGTATTTGGTTTTATAAAACGTTTAAACAGTGTAAATGGTAGACAATTTGATGTTCTTTAACTTTTGTAATGGAATATTTTAGGCTAAAACGCGTTGTTTTGGAGTTATAAGGAAAAGACTGAAACTAGTCCAAAAATTTCGAGGTTTTTCGGTTGCTCTGAAGTTCGCACAGGGTTCTCGAATGGGAAAACTTGGATTCTACACCACAGAATACCCACATACAACATATTAAAAAATCGTTAACTTCGGTGTACATGGAAAGGAATAGGTATGTTTTGGTTTGGGCAGTTTTCTTGTTAGAATCGATGTCCGTAGATCATGACCTAGCATGCTAGGTGTTTGGGAGTCTGAAGTTGATTGTGTTTTGTAAACTATTGTGAGTAGAGTACGATTACTTCCACAAAGTCTCTGGCCTTGAAGACCTAACCCAGCCAGCGAGCTTTCGCGTTACAGCTTGCGCAGAGTCGCATGCGCATAGAATCAGTGAGCTACTAGTGAGTGCAGAGTGAAGATCGCGCTGGCTACACAAATACTATAATAGTTGAGTGGAGGGATAATGCCGCAGCGAGACAGAGACAGACAAAACGTTGAGTGGGATAGAAGTGGACCAATCAGGGTGCAGCTAGGCAGGAACTCTAGGAACTGTGACACTCGCTGCTAAGGTTTGTATGTAAAAATCCAGAGACTTTTTGGAAGTAATCGTTCTCTACAGTTTGGCAATGTGCCCTCTTTGCTCTTCCTAGGAGGAGCGGCTCAACTTCGTTAAACCATAGCGTTTCTCCTTTTTAAGCTCTTGACGTGGCTCTGTTGTAGGTCTGAGTTTGCTTTTCCTAGATATTTGACGTGGGACGGCTCTTTGGTCAATTTCCTGATGCCTCATGATCTCATTTCGTTGCTAGGATGGAATCATTTTTTGGCCCCTGATTAGTATCTTATGAGTTGTGTCATTCATAACTTTGGCACGGATAATGTTGATTTGGAACTTACAGTTTAGGTTACAGCCGTCTCATCTCGCTGCTTACTACACGTTTACCTATTTTTAGTCACAACTTATTCTGCTAACGTTTCTCTTTGTTTTTTGCACTCCTTAGCTATTAAGTGTTACTTACGAAAGTTGTTTACATGGATCGTAAGTTGACATTCCCACACAGTCTTGTTGCTAAGGGCGGTTGCGATGAGGTTAAATTACTTACGGCCCTTGCGCTACGTCATAATTCATTACGATACACTTCATAATACAAGTCTTTATGGACAAAGCCCCCAGGACAAATATTCGGTTCCCATAACAACAAACACATGCGAATCACTTTCTGAAATAAACATCTATTTTCAAGAATGTATTTACATAATATTTTCAGGTAATATCACAATTAATATAATTAAATTGATGTAAATAATCATCGTGCAAAAAATAGCATGCAACACACGGGCCGTAAAGGCATTTACGGGTCTCGAAAACTTAAAAACCCTCGGCTGCGCCTCGGGTTTTCAATCTGTTTCCTCGACCCGTAAACGTGCCTTACGGCACTTGTATCGCAATATACTATTGTCTACTCGACGAGCGCAACCACAAAGCGTACAGCTAGTCTTCAAAAGATTAAACAAAATTTGCGGATACTTATTATTTTTAAAAACGTGAAGTTAGGTAGACTGTCCTTCAGGTAAACAGATTTAACAGATTATTATCTTTGATGTATTTATTGTATTGACGAATAAAATAAGTAGGCTTTCTGTGCCCAAGGATGGGGGTTCGATCCCGGCCCAGGTCGATGGCATTTATGACATGCCCATGTCAGCAGATTTACTAACATGTAAAAGAACTCCTACGGGACAAAATTCCGGCACACCGGCGATGGTCACAGGCCTAAGTAGCAGTATACCCCCGTCGTTAAATAACCATATACCAACCAACAAAATAAGTACCGGTAAATAAATTTGGGTCATTTATGGGGGATTTTCTTCATTTTAAATTATATATCGATCGTTTTGCTATCTCCGATAGTTACCCTTGGTGGGACTTTTCACATCTGTTTTGTTTTTAGGGATTGATCTCTTGATAGCCTATAACTAACTAGCATGTGCCCGCGGCTTCGCTCGCGATAATTATTTCAAAAATTAAAAATTAAGAGCATAATAGTAAAATCATAATATGTATTAACTCCTAAATCACGTGGACTACATACCACGATTAGATAGCATCGTCTGGTAAAAGCGACCTCAGATTCGAGTTTCTTGGCCCAGAAAACCTCTGTATAGTGACATTCGTCCAAATAAAACAACGTTTGACCCTATTTAGGGCTTACAACATTCAAGCGATCGCGAAAGTTTTTTTTTTCAAGGTGTGACAAGAATAGACAAAGCCAACTGTAATTGATTTGACATTGAAAAGTATAACTGAAAACTTATGTTTTGAAAACGCAAAAAATGCACGTTTTTTGGACGTTTTTCACTCATAACTCACGAACGAAAACTAAAATTAAAATTCCGGCTTCGCGGTGCATTTTCCGACCCTTCAGCCCACCTATGTTTAAAATTTCAGATCTCTGCGTTCAGTAGATTTCCCTGGACATCGAGGACAGTTTCTTTTATTAATATAGATAATATGAATTATAATGATACCTTCTCTAATTTGTCAAACATCCATTTCATTTAATCCAAACCCACCTATACCATTGGCAACAATATGTTCTATGAATTTGTTTCGATAATTCTATGCAAAAAGGGATTAAGTATTTTCAAAAACATTTAATTTTTGGCATTTAGAATCAGAATTTTTCAAAATCCCTTCTTAGTGAGCACCTACATTATGAAACGGAGGTACTGTCAAAATTCCAAGTCTCTACCTGTTATAGTTTAGGCTCTACGTTGATTCCTGTCAGTCAGGACAAAGCCTTTTATATATAGAGAGAAGAGATAATGCCGCCTTATTAATACATTTTATTACTAAACGAAATTCTTACTAAACGAAATACTCTTCAGCATACATATAATTGTGCATTATTTATATTTCTTCTTCTGTTCGTATACAGCTAGAGACGCATACTTGTATATATTGTTGGGGGTAAGAATCGAATTTTCATAGCTATACATAGTCTTAACATGGTAAAACATGAAAGTTGGAGGGCAGAAAGTACCTTGCCCCAAAAATCGAAGTTTATATATGCTCCTTGTATAAACCAAATCGCTGTGTTCAATGATCATTTATTTCTTTTCAAAGAAGCCACTTTGTTCTCCCCTTGTGTATTTACACAAGAAACAATTGCACGTAGGGTGCGATCAAATGACAGTGATCAAAGTAGAACTATAAAATTGTGACGACTATTCCACTGATATGCCGCGTATTTGATATCCACCAATACCGTTTAACAGTTACTCGGATATAAACCAATCACGGCAGTTTATATTACAATATTCTTGTAGGAATCGCGAGGATGCCGTTTTATCGAGTAAAACTGTCTGCTTGTTAATGGACACGTAAGCATCAGTGTGCAGTGATTAATAGTCAGATGTTGCCACTAAGAGGCACGAAAACATATTTTATACAACATAACTTGTTTGGAAATTGAAATAATAGAAGTGTACATTGGTTAAAGACACAATTTCGATTCGGTGCAAGCCAGTTCGTGTGCTTTTATTAAGTGCCAGTATGGTACTTTATGAGATTGTGTGGGGGACGAAAAAATGTCTGTCCGTCTGTCTGTCTGTCTGTCCGTCCGTCTGTCCGTGCGTCTGCACGCACCATAACTCAAGTACGCTTTTTCGGATTTTCATGAAACTTGGTATAAACATTCATAATGTCGATGGGAAGAACCCTATTGTTATTGAACCAAATCGGTTCACCGGTACCGGAGTAATGCCCAATTTAGTGCCTATTTTAATAGTATTATATTAGAAAGGCACCATAACTGAAACACGCTGTATCGGATTTTCATCAAACTTCGTATACGCATTTATGACGTCCAAGAGAAGTATCCTATTGAATTTTAACCTAATCTGTTGACCGGTACCGGAGTAAAACCCAATTTAGTGTCTATTTTAAAGACGCGGTAACTCAAACATGCTTTACCGGATTTCCATGAAACTTGGTGTACACATTTATAATGTCCATGGGAACATGTCTATTGATATTGGATACAATCGGTTGAACGGTTTCGGAGTAATTCCCAATTTAGTGCCTATTTTATGTAAATATACGTATTCGAAAGAATTTATGAAAGTCAAATCAGTTATCATGACAACATAGTCAATTGTTTTACTGTGATCTTATAAGGATTTGGAGATTAAAATGCAGTTGGCTATGACAAATAACATTGTTGCTTTACATACGCTTATCCAACTAGACTGTTAATCTGACCCTGGTGGACAAGATGGTAACGTCTTGGACTCACATTCTGCAGTTCAATGGTTCAAATCCCGAGCCGACAAATTTGACTTTTTTATTTTTTTATTTTTATGTGAGTGTGCGATTGTCAAGATATCACAAATCTGTACAGTACAGCTGATGCTGGACGATTGTAATCTGATTTATAAAAAAAACTAGTCCTTTGTTCTTCCGTAAGCCCTGCTTAATGAATAAATCTGAAGCTTAACTTGGAAATCAATTAAAAAAATACATATTGTGCATATCATAGTTGCAATGATAACTGATTAAACAAAAACATACTGGCACTTTGTTACATCAGTTTACCTGATTTTATTCTGTTCTGCTGTTAGCTCACCTGAATGAAATTAACTATGTCTTATATGCACCATTTGGTACCATTGGTTACAACATTGTAAACGATTCATGGATGGTTGATTCATAGTAGGCCTAGGCCGTGATCTCGCAGCTGTTAGTTTTGTTTTTAATAACAAAGCATGGAAGTAATTATTAAGTGCCAGTATGGTACTTTATGAGATTGTGTGTGGGGACGAAAAATGTCTGTCCGTCCGTATGTCTGTACGCGCCATAACTCAAATACGCTTTTTCGGATTTTCATGAAACATGGTATACGCATTTATGACGTCCACGAGAAATACCCTGTTGAATTTGAATCTAATCTGTTGACCACTACCGGAGTAAAACCCAATTTAGTGTCTATTTTAAAGGCGATATAACTCAAACAAGCTTTATCGGATTTTTATGAAACTCCGTATACGCATTTATAATGTCCACGGGAAGAAGTCTATTGATATTCGACTAAATCGGTTAGCCAGTACCGGAATAATGCCCAATTTAGTGCCTTTTATGTTAATATATAAGAAGTCGCGAAACTCAAATATGCTTTATTGGATTTTCCTGAAACTTTGTATACCAATTTATAATGTACATGGGAAGACGTCTACTGATATTGTACCAAATCGGTAGACCGGTACCGGAGTAAAACCCAATTTAGTGTCTATTTTAAAGACTCGGTAACTCAAATACACTTTACCGAATTTTTATGAAACTTGGTATACGCATTTATAATGTCTATGGGAAGACATCTATTGATATTGGATAAAATCGGTTGACCTGTTTCGGAGTAATGCTCAATTTAGTGCCTATTTTATGGTAATATAGGGGAAGGTGGGGAAATGGCGTGCACTTAAGGAAGCTTAACATTATTTCGGTTCTGAAATAATATTTCGAGATTTTTTCTTTCGTAAAATAATAATGTTTCCATGATGTATGAAAGCGTCGCATAAAATTTTCGCCACGAACTCTCTTTAGAAAAATATAATTAGAAAACCAAATACATGCAAAGTACGGCATTACCCCGTACATTGGGGCAATCCCGTACATCATAAGGTGCAATGCCTCTGCCAAAATCCTTACAGAAAAGGCAGACGAAAGAATCTTTTTCCGCACTACTTGAAGCATCTGCTCCATCGGGGATCCAATTGACCTCAGATTCATCATCAGTGAATTGTAGGCTTTCGTCTGCTGAGCTTTCAAAAGACAGATTTCTTCTGCAGGTTTTTTAGCTTCTTTCTTTTCTTCTTTCTCTTTCTGACTTTATCCACCCTTTTTCTTTTCTTCTCTTCTGCTTCAACTAGGCCTGCTTTGTTAGGGGTTGCCATAAATATGGTGGAATTTTGCCTTCTTTTTGAGACCTGAGTCTTGCCACTTGGGCCTGGTAATGGAGATTTAGATGTAGGCCTAAAGGGATTTAGATGTAACATGAGAATTTGTTGGCTATGATGTGTCTAGTGGATTTCTATCATTTGCATTTCCTCGTATTTCCCCATTGGCATATCTATCTCTCCGTGTTGACAGAGAAATTCCGAAAGACCTGGCTACCTCCCTTTGCTTTCGGCCCCTTGCAGCTTTGAAAGCTGCTTCCATGATTTCCTGACTCCATTTCCCCATGTTTGTCTCTCTTCTTCTGTTTCTGACCATCTTTAAAATTGAATATGACCTTATTTAGGGGAATTATATCTATTTTTATTCATAAAATGAAAGTAACTGGTATTACTGTAGTAACTGTGAAAGGGAAATATCTTATAAATAGACCTGGGATTTTAAGGCAAATGCCTATTTTGTTCCTTATGGAATAACTTGAATTTTTTTAAATATGTGGACGTTTCATGATAAATCACATATATTTATAAAGTTTTATAGTGCCCTAAAATGCCTATTTGGACCTTTAGGGCCTATTTTACTATTTTAGTGCCTAAAATGCCTATTTTGTACATTTAAAATAAAATTCAACTTCTGTAATTTTTACAATCATATAATGGACATCCCTCAATGAAAAGCAGAACAGCAGAGGTGGGTTTTTCACAGAAACATGATTATTCCTAACAATTGTCGGTAAAGGAATGTTGACTGACGGGGGAGGGGTAGGATTAAGGAGGAAGGACTACTATGTCAAGTCACCAGTGAAAGAACACCTGTTTAAGTTAATATAGTCCGTGATGCCTAATTTTGCAGTTAATTCTGTGAAGAATAGGTATACCACGTTTCTTGCAGTAAAAAAATACCATTGTAATATTTTAAAGTCTATTTTCTATCCATTTACACATTTTTAAGCACATTTTAAGTGCCTATTTTCTCTTTTAAAAGCCTATTTACTTGTTTTAAAAGCCTATTTTAGGTGCCTAAAACTAATTTTTTTAGAGCCTAAAATCCCAGGTCTACTTATAAAATAATTTATGGGGCAATGGCGTGCACTTTACCTTTTGGTGTGTGCCATTGCCCCGTTCCGCCATTATAGTGTTTATGGTTTGCTGTTTTGAACCTGTTTAAGATTTGGTAGTCTCTCTGTGGTCACATTATAAGTAACACTGCATTTTACCTAACATTGCAATATCACTGTTGTAATAACAAATCGTTAGGGCTTACCTTAGTTTGAACAGAGCACCAGTGTAATAAGCATATACGAAGAAATACTTTAATACTTCTAACACGCATGAAGCTCAACAATCAGCTCTCTTGATGCTATGAGATTGTTTATAGGGACTGCCGCTAGAGCTCACCACCAATCAGTAAAGTCTGACATCACTTATAACCATCAAACTGAGATACACGGCATTCTCCCTCTGCACGCCATTCCCCCCTGTTCCCCTACGTATTCGAAAGTATTTATGAAATGCAAATCAGTTATCATGACAACATAGCCTATTGTTTTACTGTGATCTCATAAGGCTTTGGAAATTAAAACACAGTTAGCTATGACAAATAACACTATTGCTTTACACGCGTAACCACGATTAGTACAGTATTTATGGTGTTTGAATTCAGACGACATATGTACGCAATATAATATTCCAATTTATCCTTATGAACATTTATTACTGAACAATAAGGCAACAAATAAATGAAATATGGAAAGCCAGTGGTCCTAGGCCAAATTTACAGTGAATGGCTGGATGCATTACGATATAGCCTATGTACCGGTATAAAGTGTATGTAATCAATTCATCATCCTTGCACACACACACACGAACATAATTATAACAGCCCTTTCATGGCTATGCACATGATTTTGCACATAACATTTCCACTAGTCGAACGGGAATAAAAGTGAGGCTTTGTCGAACTCAGAACAGAGATTTCGTGGTGTTGCTTTGCCTTGAATTGCATAGATGTGAGAATTATTTTTTAAAACATAAATGTTATTTTATTGACATGTACAGAGAGGTGGAATCTATTTGAAGAATGAACGATGGTACATATCTTTGCAAATGCTGTATGTAACATCGACTGAAATGACATCAACCAAATCAGATCCATCCAGTAGGCGTAATCAACTCATTTCCACGATTGATACAATATCTATGGTGTTTGAATTCAAAGTCAGACATATATACCCAATATAATATTCCATTTTATCCTTACGAACATTTATTATTGAACAGTAAGGCAACAAATCGCCGTGGGTAAGTCGGTAGCGCGCCTGCCTTCCACTCCGGCGGCCCGGGTTCGATTCCCGGCCGGGTCGGGGATTTTTCAGTAGTGAAAAATCCCTTTCCCGGGTTCAGGACTGGGTAGGTTAAGTCTTAGGTTAAGATAATGCACATTGTGCGCGATTCCTTAATTATTAACAAATAAATGAAATTGGGCCTAGATGAGTCACCGTGACTGGAAGACGTGCAGAGAGAGAGAGAGAGAGAGAGCGAAACTAGCGGCCATGGAAGGAACCAAGACAAACCAACACAATCCAACACAAAATTTCTCCATGGGAATGGCTTCGTAGCAGAGTAACCGCGATATATTCGAGCGTTTGGAAACCGCGGTAAAGTAGCAATGGTGCACAGGTTTTCTTAGAATACCCCGATATTACTTTTACCCTGGTTACGAAACGGCTGAGAATACCGGAGAATGGTGCATTCGGGCATGGATGTAAAGCAACAGTAACTTATAGTGACGGTAAAATTTGTGTGCCTAAGTTTTACTTACGGATGTTGGCAAGGGTGTAAACATAGCATTGAAAGGTTGTATTTTCTTATGAGCATAAACTTTCAAATGATAGAGTAGGTAGAGAGAGAAAAAGAGGAAGAAAGATGTGATTTCGTAAACTGTATAGGGAGACATGAGTTATGCCCTTATTCCGCTGCGTTATTTAAACAAACAGTGAACGCCTTGTAGAGCAGCCGCACCTGGTCGCTTTTCAAAGTAAATGTCAGTCACCTGCTAGGATCCGTAACGTATTTATCACGGGAGCTCTATCCGAACGCGTGCCAAGTTTATGACCTCTATTTGCGCACTGCAGATTCCTCATTCACTCCCAGCGAGTTTGGATTAAACAATTCTATGCACCCTTCTCCCCTTTTGCTTTCTCTTCTAGTAGCAATCCAACTGGCTTGGGTTTATTTTCTGTGCTCATGGTAGCGAGTTCGAACCTGCCCCCGATGGCATGTTTTAAACAGCTCCCAGTCGAACCTCCGCAGGAGACTTACTGGGAGGTGTTTAAAAATCCACCTTACAGTCCGGATATCGCTACCAGTGATTTCCATCTTTTGCTAAACTAAACTAAACTCCGTGGTGCTACATCCCTGGAGGGACTTAGCCTACCACCTGACCGCTACGTCATCTACCACAGGTAGATGGCAGGATTGGAGAGCATGTGGTGAGCATGCCGATACCCACGGCCGTTAATGGTGGTTTCCATGACCGGAGCCGCTACTTCTCTATCAAGTAGCTCCTCAATTTGAATCACGAGGCTGAGTGCATCCCTGCCAGACCTCCCTACCTCAGAAAATCCGAGGAGGTCCCGGGGATCGAACCCGGGTCGACGGATCTGTAGACCACGCCGGCGCGGCGGTCTCCATCTTTTCCTACACCTAAAGAAATGACAGAGAATGACAAAGAGGTGAACGTGGTTGCCACACAATGCAGACATTTACGATACAGGTATTCAAAAGTTGGTACCACGGTATGAATGGTATGAACTTTATGGACGGCCTCCGTATATTTGAACTCTTGTTTCCGTGTACATCCAACACCAATTTACAAGACAGTATTCAATTGTGAAATTACCGTATCTTACGGACCATAAGACGCACTTTTTTACCTTGAAAGCAGACATGAAATTTGAGTGCGTCTAATGGTCCGAAGTACACTAACAAAAAAATTAAAATAATGGCAAATATTGCCGGAACACCATAACATCACTGCACTTGTCACAATATTAAAATGAGGGTAGCTGGAAGCCAGGTGTACAATGCGAAAAGAAAGGAGTGTTGAGTTCTTTTATACGAAAGGAGTTGTCTCCGGCAGGTGGTTTAAATAAAGGGCATGACCCCTAAATACACACTAACCGTATGCTGAATTGACGGCCAGTGGGTGTAATGGTATTTTCATTATTTCATGAGAAATCAGTTCAATTGTTAAAATTTACGCGATTCCACTTGTACAGAAGAGATTTTCGTACAACGCAAGGTTTTAAGTTAGAAGTGATTTACACTGACTCCATTGTACAAGGTTCTAATTTGTTCATGCAATTAAGTAAATTACTTCCTTTAAAATTTTTCGTTTACAATCAAATTAGATTTATTTTCCTTTAAATTTCCATCCTAAAATCAAGTGTGTCTTATGGTCAGGAGCGCTTTGTAGTCCGTAAAATACGGTAATTGAAGATCATCGCTGAAATATGTCGATCGTGCTTAAAATAAGTCGAGGACTATTTAAAATGAAATGGTTTTAAGAAAAAAGTTGTGGGTGAAGTAAGATAAAAAAACGTGGAGTATGTAACTTGATTGAAATTAGAACAGAAATATGGGAAGATTGAGAAATGAAAGTTCATCAAAACACTAAGTAATGCATAATGGTTTTCACCGAATATAGTAAGGGTAATTAAATCACTAATGCCCGATTTCACCGACCTCGGTTAGGGCCGTTTAATTAACATCTAGTAGTTAACCAGGCATTTTCACGAATTTCCATTTCATCGACCCCGGTTATGAGTTAAACGACACTAACCGCGAGAAATTAGCTAACCGGCCCCGAGCGAACGTTTAAATTGCTAACCAGGAGCTCACCGCATACTTGAGTGCTTACAGCTGTATGTACTCCTATAATATCCATGAGGCGGTGTCTGCTTCTGCAGCATTCAAGATGGAGTTGGATGACTATTTATTGTATGCTAGGTACCTCTTCAGAGGAAATATCGTCTAAAAAAGGAGACAATTCCCAACAAAAACTTTCCCGTGTCTCCAAGAAATCGACTGCCGACTGCGCTACGATTCTATGCGTATTATTCTGCAGTACAGATATATAACAAGCTTCCAAACAACATTAAATTATTGTGTATTCAAAGAAAGAGCAAACCTTTCAAAACAGCTGTCAAGGAATTTTTAATAACTCACACCTTCTACAATTTGGAGGAATATTTCCAGCTTGGATAAATTTGGCAGCTTACAGTTTCTGTAGGCCTATATTATTGTTATAACATGCATGTATTTTTTTGATCTGACGTGTTCTATATCCTTGAGCCCTGCTCAACACAGGATCTACAGGACGAGATATCTACATCTACATCTACATGCCACTGGATCTTTCCAGGATGTAGTTGGTGACTCCACTGATGTAATTAAGAGCACAGTGTGTAGTAGAATTATCCACCAAGTGTCTGAAGCAATAGCTTCTTTAGCTCCTCGCTTCATCAAACTTCCTTCGAATCTGAGGGAGCAGAGGGAAGTAATGGAAGAATTCTACAGGATTCGTGGCTTCCCTGGTGTCTTGGGTGTATTAGATTGTACCCATGTCCGGATCCAATCCCCTGGAGGAGAAAATGGGGAACTTTTTCGGAATTGAAAAGGTTATTTCTCCATTAATGTGCAAACTGTAAGCGATTCAAACCTCCTAATCAGAGACATAGTTGCAAGATGGCCTGGTTCGACTCACGACAGCACCATCTTCCATGAATCTTGACTGCGAGCACGTTTAGATACCAGGGAGGTACCTAATGGCTATCTTCTGGGTGATGGAGGTTATCCATGCAAGTCATATTTGCTTACACCTCTACAAAACCCTGTCACTCAACCAGAGCAGCGTTACAACAAGGCCCACATCGCAACTAGAAATGTTTTTGAGCGACAGTATGGTGTGCGGAAGAGGAGATTTCCTGCTGTTGCCTTGGGTCTCAGATGCCACATCAGAAATAGGCCTACAATTATAGTTGCAACAACAGTGTTGCACAACATTGCTATTGCAGCTAGAGAGAACGAGCCTGTGGGTGATCCTGAAGCTGTTTGTATTCAGCAACTCCTGCAGCCAACAGGGACCTAAGGGGAAGTGATGTGATGTTAGCAGATTACATAAACGCTAAAGAGTGATTGTAACTCTGATTTGGTACAAGGATCGTTTTTTATTGTAGTAATTAGTGCATATGATTTGGTACAAGGGTCGTTTTTGAGAACAGTGCAATATAACAGTGAGCTGCATTGCTGGCATTAAGCAGCTTGATAGCCAGGTTAAAGGTTGAAGTGAGCCGTCACCATTGTAATGCCCTGGATATTAGGCAAGAGTAGGCGGAGCATCGGAGGCGACAATTTATCTTTCGCCACATAATTTCAAGATATGTCCTCTCGTAAGACACTTCAGGCATTTTGCTCAGATTCTAGTGCTTGATGTGAAAATAAGTTAGGAATACTGAAGTTTCTTTTTAAATCTTCAGTTTAAAACAAACACGAGTTCCCAAAAATAGGCTATATAGGAAAGGTAGGTCAGTTCTGTCAAGATTCATTGTGTTCCAATTCTTATGTAGGCTACATTGTTTGACTTGATTGTTGTAAGATTACATAGCCAACATTTTATACCAGTACCACACCTTTCTTTTTCTTTATTCACCAAGGCCTATACAGTTCATGCTATATGAAGGAAAATGGGTGGAGCTTCAGCGGGGCTTGCTTGTACGAGTAGCAAATGATAGCGAGGTAGCGTTTCCCAGTCAAGGTAACTCTGCACCTAACAGGAATCATGTAAGGCTGTGCAACTTCAATTGTGTATTAATGGAAAAGAATACCACCTTATACCCTCAGTGGAAAAATTAATTTTATCAAGAAAGCGACAAATCAGCACTGCAGGGATTGGCACACACCATTTTCTGTTGTATAGCATGAGTAGTAGTAGTAGTAGTCCTTCGAGTCTGGGTGTAGACTCCTGGTGATCCTTATTTGGATTTACTAGGCATTATGTTTAATGCAGGAGTGGTTTGCCATTGCCTTCTCCCGTGCTTAGTGGACGTTTGTGCGTTCCCTGTTCCTGGTTCTCACTTCTGTCAATTTCTGCCATTCTTTCCTGTCCTTTACAATGTGGGTAATGGCTTCCCAACTTAAATTGGCGGTTTTCTTCACATCATCTATCCAGCGTGTTCGAGGTTTTCCTTGTTTCCTAGATCCTTCGACAAGTCCAATCATGATGTCATGTTCCAATGATCCTTGATTTCTCATGACATGCCCAAAGTACTGAAGCTTCCTTCTAACTACCATGGCTTCCAGCGACCTTGTGGGTTTTATGTCTTCCAGGACCGACTTGTTCGTCCTTTTCTCTGTCCAAGACATAGCATGAGACATATAAGTATTTATTTTAATTTAAAAGCATGGAAAATGGCCAAACTTGATATATTATTCTTTAGAACCTATAGATTCCATTTATAAGCACGTTATAGGCTGAATTGTATGAAGGTTCTAAATGTAAGTAAATTCTTGAGGAAGTAGACTCAAAATTCACATAAAAAGGCACTGACAATGCCATTATATCAGCTGGCCGAAGTTCTGTTGTTGAGCGGTCGGTCACATGGAGATAATAAAACCTAACATTTAAAACTGTATCAATGGCTCTGTCGCTATTGAGGCCAAAGTATCTACCTGATAAAAAAACTTAATATCTGCCCCAGATTCCCCTCCTGCTTTTTTTCTGTATAAGAGGGGGGGCTTAGCCCTTCCTCCCCATTGACTACCTTCCTGCTTTCCACCAAGAATTTCAAGAACAGTAACTTCATACCTGGAATTTTTTTATGTATTATGTGCTCCATACTTCGAAGACTTAATTCCAATCACCATGTTCAGAATGGCTACTTCAAATTTGTTTATTTCTCCTGTTTCTACAACTAATAAAGCAGCAAGTAGGCATAGTTAATAAGTATCTTTTGGTTATGTTTGAACTACCCCAGGAAACAGAAATCACTATCCCACACTCACTCCTCACATTAAAAATAATAAAATTACAGTAGATTCCCACTAATCTGGATTAACCTTAATATGCATATTCTGTGCTGTAATTAAAGTTTGAAATGGGTAAAACTATAAAAATGTATGGTTCGCTCTATAATTATAAGTTTTGCTAAAACTTAATATTAGTTTTGATTAGTACTAGGCCTACTGTATACATAGAATTTTTAACCTGCAAAACTTATGTAGGATTAACCAAACGAAACATAGGCTATTTTGATTAAAATGCAATTTTGTCTAAAGTTATTTCCACTGTTAAATATAACCAAACAAATAAAATCAATTAATTACTCAGTGGATCTTACAAATCCTTCACAGCGCGATGTTTCAGTGTATCGTTCTTGAAGCTCAATTCGATCTGAATTCTGTTTTTCCGATACCTATAGATCATCTAATGAAGGCTGAGTTGTACTGTAAACATACTTTTGTATCCTTGTGCATAAGCATAGCGGGCGGGAGTGCACAATCAAAACAAACACTAGACTCTGTCGCCTGTCCTCTACTTTCCTTCCTGCGCAGCTCAGTAGAAACATGGGTTGGTCATTCTTCTATAACGGCCATTATTATAACGATCATATTATGTAGAAATAAATAAGATTCAAATATAATTGGTGTGATAAACTCAAATTGAAAACCTGTTTATAATTATATCTTGATCATTTTGATAGATTTTTAACGTTATTAAACTGCTGGATTAAGCGGGTGAGTTTAGTGTTGCGGTCAAGACCACGTGCTTGTGCTTACATTGCAACTCAGCGTTCATTAGATAAACTGTAGATCTAGATAATGACCATAAAAAAATTTACAAATGTTAAGAGAGAGAAAGAAGTTTATTTTTGCATGAAAATCTAATTGCAACATAATTATAAGGTTCTGTTCTTATTCCACCAGTAGGTTCAGCTTTTCTTCTGCTATTTCTAGTTTTGTTTCAAGAAGAGCCAATTCCAGCCTATGCATTTCTTCTTTGTGAAGAAGATCATTTTCTAAGGACTGCTGCTGAAGCTCTGCTGTTGTTCTTATGACTTCTCGTACGATGTTTTGTCGTACGATGTTTTCTTTTTCTCTGTGTAGAGCTGTTATTAACCAATGGGTGCTGTAAATAGAATTGGACGTTGTTATACTATTCCTACTGTGAATTATACTTTAAATATGTACAAAAAATGGGATACAGCAGCAGAATTCATGAGGAGCGAATATATTAACTTGCCAGCAATTAATGACACTGCCCTCCGAAACTGCAAACTAAACAATTAATCACTAAAAATATCTTACTACTGAATTAATTTAAATTTGAATACAAGTCTTGCAGAAAACAAGTCATGCTTCTGTAATCCAAGTGGAAAAACTGAGAGATATTATTATAGGGCACCGGTACCACAATAAATTAAAGCTCAAATAAGACATAGCATCTAGGCTATCTTTGTGTAGGATTATATTTAAGTTCTCCTTAAATTTTATTTTAAATTACGTAAGTTTGACAGCTTACCTTGCTGTAAGTGGACAAGGGTGTTGCCTCTGGAGACTACTGTTCTCTTATCTGGCCACCCCTCTCACTCCTTCCATCACAATCATCATCCTTGTCACTCTCGTAAGTAGTCACCATATACTCTCCCTAAACACAGAAAATATTCAGAAATGAGTTATTTTTAATCTAAGCCTCCACTTGCAATTGCTAATGTTGCGATTGTTCAGAACCGTAGCAGAATTATTTCTGTTCTGGTGTCTATGTAAAAACACTGCAAATGTCTGTCAATTAATCTACTAGGTGGTGATGGACTAATATTAGCACTGACTGATACTGATGTACCGTACTGAGAGACGGTTTTCCTTAATAAAATATTAGGCCTATTAATTTTAATACAGTAGGCTATTATTGATGTGTAGTTGGATATAACTACTGCCATTTAAACCTTCCCACCTGAAGCAGCAAAGAGCGAATGTGCAAGCAGTTTTAATGACATCTATTGGAAAACTACTCTTATACAAGGAATCATTACTATAGTGTGTGCACCATTTAGATTTTCTACGACAGCTATTGTTTGATTGCTGCAACTAGAAACTGAAAGTAGAGATCTAGCCTTAAGGGTATTATATACAGTTGGCTCCATGCCCTGTTAATTTTTCTTCTTAGGTCTAAGAATGGCACAATTTGAGGTTGTAATTTTCTTGGAAACTCAAGAGAGTTCATATATAAACTCACTTTGCCCCTAAAAAGAAGCCAAATATAAATAAATCATTAAGAGGTGTTTTCTTAAAATGCCTAGATTCCATAATCACCTTACGTTTATACGAAGATTCTAAATATAAGTAAAATCATGAAGTAAACACAAATTAACCTACAATGGTACTGCGAACAGCTGTTAATTCATCATTCCCTTGTGACGTTCTATTGTTGGGCTGAGAGAGGGTCCCCTGGGTGGTATTCAATGCTCAAAAACCAAAAGGTGAAAACGTGGTCTCTGGGGTTCAGTCCTTAATGAAAGCTTTCTACCAGATACAGAAATTTGATACCTGCACCGGATCCCCTTCTTATTTTTCTATACTGGAGGCTGGTTAATTATAGGTTGCATAACCAGCCAAAACACTCATGCAGAAACAAAGCAGTGCCATACTAAACCCACTACCTCTAACCTAAGTTTATTATTAGCTAAACTAATGTCACTGTTTACATTCTGCATGAAATTCACCAGATGTTACAGCACAGGATATGTGGTCCTTACACTGGTTGCCAAGACGGATTGGCTGGGTACAATTGACTGGCTTATTTTGATTTCATCATAGGCTACAATGTTGCCAATACCTATACATGTAGTAGAAAGATGTTTGGAACAAACTAGGTTTGGGAAGGTAAAGTTAACTTAGCTAAGGCTAGTTAAGCTGAGTGACAGTCAGCTCTAGCGGCAACACCATAACCACTGTCAACATCATCAGATTGCCTACGCTGTCTCATAGTGAGATTCATTCCGCACACTGTCTTGATCACCTGCCATAACCAGTAGGTTACATATGTATATTATGCCATTTTTAGGTTATGTAAGCACTGTTCATTTTTAAAAACAAACAGATTTTAAATATGAATTCTATAAGTTCTGAAGAACATAACCTCAAATATGGCCCTTTTTCTTGATACTAAAATAGAAAATACCGGTACAGCTTGCATAGTGCCAGAGACTTTGCACTGTTGTTAACTTAACATACCTCAGGATTCTGTCATAACCGGTACCTGCCATTTAACCTAAAACTAATTCCTCTGCATGTAAAGCTGTTGGCAACATCATAAAGGCTACAAACGAATGATCACTGGCAGAAATTGGGAGAGATGCTATGGACTGCATAACTGCAAGAAATATATTGAGCAGAACTAAAGTAGACACGATTTTAATTAAAGCAACTGAATGTACGATCGTACTCACAATAGCTATATCTTCCAGCACATCAAGGGTACCTTGGCTGGTACTTCCACCTCTACTTTGATCAGATTCTGAAAATAAAAGAGTTCAGTAAAACGCTACAGAAAAAAATACCTTCAAGCATATTCTGTCACATGTGAATAGGCCTATTTACCTGCTGTCACCCCATATCCTGCATCACAATCATGGGGGCTTACTAGACAGGTATTTTTGCTCGAAATAATGCCCAGCATTCTTTTTGGGGTTTTCCACTTCGTGAAGTTCAGAAGCTGGAACAGGACCACCCCACAGTTTTATAAATTTCCATTTTCACATTTGCATTCGTCCTCCTAGCCCTTCTTTTTTAAGTTCTCGTATGCAGTTTTCAAATTTCCAGAATTTCTTTCTGTGACACCTGTGGATAAGCAAAAGTATAATAAAATGCGCGGTTTTATGTGGCATAAAACATAGAAGGAAACAGTACTTTGTTGTTCAATTACCTGGCACACAAGATGAACATAACTTTCTCCAACTTTCTTCTTTTTGTTTCAGAGTAACCCCATCCGTCTGTTTATTTTCTGTAACTGATTTGTGTTTTTCAATCAAATCAATCAGCACGGAATTCTCGTAAGCGCTGAAATTCGGAGCCCGTGCTCTTTTAATTGGCTTTCCTTCCAATCCTTCCTTGGGTAATATTATTTCACAAAATCAAAACAAATCTCTCCGCTACGATAGTGGCCGAAATATCAACACATCAGTCACTGCCGTCTAAATACTACAGACGAATCGCTCCAAAGAGGAATAATGGCGAGATGAGCAGGCGGCAAATAACCGTGGATTCATAACCAGGCCAAATTGTCGGTGCAACAGCTTTCGTCTAACCATGGTTATTGTGGTCAAGTAACCGGGCATCCTAACCGAGGTCGGTGAAATTGGCCATAAGTTCTGTCTTTTATGTTTAAGAAAATATCAGCACTTTAAGTTTGACCAACCTTCAAAACAGTATTAAATATTCAACTTTAATGTTGATTATATTATAAAAAACTTGTTCTAAAGGGTTAGTATATATAAATATATATTTGGCTTATACAGTATACGCTGCAGGCCTACACATTTTGTGTGCAGTTTTCATCCTTCTACATCCAGGCCCGACGAGAGGGAGGCCCAGCCGACAAGGTTTTATTTTTTAATTTCTAAATTTACTCTATAATAAAATTGGTTATAAGTCAATAAAAAGCTTAAGTTATGTTTTATGTGTTTATTTTATCTGATATGGAATTAATCAGTTAATCTGAAACGGATTATTTATGAAGAAAAATGGCTGTTTTTGGAAAGTAGAAGCAGAAATCCTTTTGGACTCAACAGTAGGCCTAACGTTCGAATTTAAAATAATAATTTTCAAAAGATTAAACCGGTACATACAGATAAAGTTGTTCCTAATTAGAACATTTTAATGTATTTTTCTGTTTCCTGGTCCAAAATCAATATGCTTCGTCCCATGGGCGTTATAAATGGTATACCAAGTTTTATGAAAATCCGATAAAGCGTATTGAGTTATCGCGCTTACAGACACACAGACAGACAGACGGACAGATATTTTCCTGTCTACTAGACAATCTCATAAAGTATCGGTACCATTCTGGAACTTAATTATGTAATATCATTACATAATCTTTTTGTTGCATCTAATATATAAAGTCGAATGTGTGTTTGTTGATATGTGGGTATGTATGTTTGTTCCTTATACAAATCCACATTTCTTCACCAATTTGTACACAATTTTGCACACATACCCAGTTAAGCCCGGGAAGTAACGCGGTCAACATTAAAATTGAAATAAATCAGTCCTTCCCTTGAAAATTATATAATTTCTGAGAATATTATACTGAAAAAAATGAAATGCAGCTCAGTTCACATGACAACAGTGTATTGTTTACTCTGATCACATAGGGCCTTGGCAACTGGACGAATTATGATTGAATCGATGCAATATATTGGCGAAAATAATTACTGAAAAATGAATTACACGAAAATAAAGCAACTTTCTCTACCCTAGACATAAGAAATATTTTCTCACTTCACATTTTGATGTAGAAGAAGAGGTCGTATTGCAGGGACAACTTAAGTGTGTGAGTATGCTATATCAGAAGTCGGTAAATAGTCAGTTATCCATAGCTGTAGGCTTTGTATTAGTTGAGATTTATCATGGGTCCTAAGCATGGGATGGAACATTTTGAGTCCTATACTCGCAGTATATTATGTCCCGGGTTTTAGGGGAGGAAAGTATGAAAGTGATACTGCATTTCTATTTTATTTCAGCCCCGAAACGGTTGTAACATGAGAATGAGAAATAAAATTTTCCGTCAAGTCAATACAATCTTATGTAATTTATGTTTCTTCTTATTACAACCGCTCCCAGGCATGGTGTGTAGAAGCAACGGAATGCAGCATTCGACATCCTCTATGAGCCATAAAAAGCTATATCTAGCGTTTTCTGATGGAATAGTTTGATAAATCTTTTTCTTCATTTCAAGTTTTACATACAAATTATATAAGGACCTATAATTTTAAAATCGAAAGTCCTCCATAAGTTAATTTCAAATTACAAAATACAAAGCCCGGGCGACGCCGGGCCTTTTCAGCTAGTACATTATAAAGGTCGAGTTGGGTAGTGGATTTAATATTTGACAGGAGCCCGGGAAAATGTGTCCCTGGGGCCCTTGCTCTCTCTCCACGGCCCTGTCTACATCTATACTGTTGTGAAACGAGCTCTATAAATTTTAATGTAGACCCACTTAAAACATCTCAGGTATTCACAGAAAAATTTCCTATTAATTGATTTTTAAAAAGTTCATAAAGATAGTACAAAAGTGAAATGTATTATTATTTATTATTACGTGGTTTCCGTAACATATATATTATTAAAATATACAATGTTACTATTATTACTGTTGTTAATAATAACAAAAAAAATTAACAATAACAAGAACAATAAACGACTTTACACCTAACACACGTTGTGCGATAATACCTTGACATGAAATATGTACAATGTTGTCTTCTTTAGTGTTGTGTGTGACATAATATAATAATAATAATAATGATAATAATAATAATAATAATAATAATAATAATAATAATAATAATCCAGTAGAACCTTTGTAAAAGTTTTCTGACATAATTATAAATTTTTTTGCACGATGTAACTAATTAGTGGTACTTACGAATAATGTTGCCGTGGATCGTAACTTGACATTCCCGCACGCAATCTGGTTGATATGAAAACAAAATAAATCTCCATGCGGTAAAAGTTACAAAAAGCACTAGTGCCGTAAGTAAAATCATCATAATACAAGCCGCAACCAAGGCCCCCTAGTTTGTGGAGACTTTAACAGGACAAATATTCAGTCCCCATAACAACCAACACATGCGAATCACTTTCTGAAATAAACATTTATTTCCAATAATGTATATAGATAATATTTTCAGCTAATATCTCAATTAATATAATTAAATTGATATAAATAATCATCGTGCAAAAAATAGCATGCAATACTCGTTCCGTAAGCGCATAACGGATCTCGGAAAATTGAAAAAACTCAGCGCAAGCGCCTTGTTTTTTCAAACTCTTTCCTCGATCTGTAAGCACCGCTTACGGAACTAGTATCGTAATTTACTATACTGTAGTTACATTCTCTACACTCTTACCTCGATTCCATTTAGTTTGTACAAGTTCTTACTTACAAGGTACTGTTTTACTCATCATCATAATCACAATTATCATAATCATAATCATCGTAATCATAATCATCATAATCATAATCATCATAATCATAATCGTCATAATCATAATCGTCATAATCATAATCGTCATCATAATCATCATCATCATCATCATGAAATCAATAATGTGTACAGCTGTTCATGCTGCAGTATTTCTCGAGAAATCTTTATTTTGGAGGTGGTTGAGTTATAGAGTCATAACATCTTCAAGCTTCATTTTCTCCTGTTCCATGATTTTTACTAGAGTTAGAAAAGCACAGAAGAAGTAGGATGTTACTTCGCACCAATATCTCACGTACGACGGTCTTTCACTTATTTTATTCCCACCGGAAGTTCACTAGTCTCGCCGCCTTCGTGCAACAGCGACCCAGGAATCACGTACGTGATCCAGTAACAGAAAAACGTTCCTTCCTGTCACCAAGACTGCAATTCTATATTCAGCGAAGAAAGAGATGTGACCGGACTTACATGAGAGGTTTCACCTCGAACTCTGCAGTCCTGTTTTTCATTTGTTTGCTATTCATAATATATTTTGGTTTCCACAATTCCAATTGGAATTGGATGTCTAACAGCCTTATTAATAAAAGCTGCTTATATTTGCGTTGAACGGTTGTTTGGTTGTTCTCCGCGCAAGTTATACATAAGCCGTAGGCCTATTACCAATAAACGCAGTATAACAGCCAAAGTTTACACTGGGTTTGAACGTGAAACGTCATCAAACACGTCACTCTAGTCATGACGTTACTAGCCCCTGGCTATGAAGGACTGCTGAACGCCATCTGTCGGAGCAGTGAACAAACAGCAATGCATCGTCTGCCGAGAAAAATCTAGTTTCAATATTTCATTATATTGTTTTCAGAAAGCTGTAATCATGGGTACAATTATGGAAATATGTCCCGCAAACAAGGAACAATGTTTATAATTCCGCAAAAGCAGCTCAGAATATGTATAGCCTCAAAATTCAATCTGAGACATCTACGAAACGACCGGCTGTTACGGATATCGGCCATCTTGATTATTTACGTCAAGCTTATACAAGAGGGTCAGCGTCAGGATGTGTAAAGCGTTGCACACATTCAGCCTTATGATGCAAGGATTATTAGTACATTTTTCTCCTCAGCTGTGTATATTACTGGTATAAATGTTACAACTGGATTATTAGTAAGACCGTTAATCTCCTTTATTCTCCACTTACTACTATGATCACATATCCACATGATCGACATTGATTAGGAAACCTAATTTAGTGCGTAAGGTTTGGTGTAAACTAGAGCTCGTATTCCTTTGTCGAATGCTATAATGTTGACAGCAGCTGGAATATATTGTTCACAAATCGATTCGTGAACTGTTCATTCATCTAGTATGCCGTGATCTTACGGCTGACAGAATTTTGGCCACAAAGTCAGAAAATAATAATTATTTGCAAAATCGGTTACAATAATTAATTCATGGGATAGTCTTAATAAATCCTACACGAGTTTCATCAGATAAATATATCGATAATATATCTCTCATGTGACAATCGTTCCTGTTTAGTTTTCCACGGTGACTGGGGCTCGAGCGAACCCCACTGTTCACTGAATGACCATTCTAGAGCTATTCCATTTCTCCCCAATAAGGATATTAATGCTGAATGTATGAGTTCCTTAATAAAATTAATATTCATGATAAGATTTAAAGTTTAAGTGATGGCCTGATGCATCATTTTTGCTAACCCCTGAGCATGACGTCATCATGTGAGGTAAACATTAAGGGCCTGTATTACCACCTACCGACAATTCCTCCCGATACGTGACTTCCAGAAGATGTTTTAACTGGAAAATGTCTTGTAATACCACCGCTGAACTGCTATCGGGAAGAACGGAGTAAAATATTTTTTATTATGGTCCTTAGCTCATTGAGCAAAGAGGTGTGTTTGTTGTAATTCGGTAGGCGTCCGCTAGGTGCGGCAGCTCGGATTTGTATTTGTACAATTAAATTACACAAGAACATATAGTTTTAAGTGCATTAATCGATTTGTGCAGTTCTATCTCATTCATAAGTGAGCATAAAATGACATTTTTGTGTAAATTAAATCTTCCGGTATCAGTTCTAAAATTCAGGTGGCCAGGAAGCTTCGGCGTGCTGCCATCTTGCTTCAACCAAGCTTCCCTAACTAGCAGTTGGAAATTTGTCAGCCACTCCATCCTCCTGTTAGCTTATCTGGAAGTTGTTTTGCCAGACAGATTTTGTCAGGAGATCACAATACACAATTCTTGGCCAACTTCCAGATAGGTTTCTATCTGGAAGATAAATATGATATCAGGAGTTCGTCGTACAAGCCCTAACAGTGCTAGCCTATCTGAAGTACTGTGGAAGCCAACTGAATTTCCTCATCGCCTTCTGGCATAAAGTTTTCCATTGAACTCAAGTAAATTATGTATAACTATTCTCCGGTTTTAAGCCTATTCCCCACGATTACATTTTTGGTCCATATTTCTAAAAACCGTCAAATTGCATCTTGTAACAACATAGACTGTCATTAAAAAATTATCTTCTATATTTTTCATCCAAATGTGTTGCATACAACAGAATAGGAACCACGTATCCTGTATACAAAGAATCATGGTAGCTTCCTCCGAACAGCTGATTCTCTGCACTGTGATCATGCGAACAATTACGAAAATTATAAAATGAAAAATTACAATAAAATAGTTCAACATTAGCCAACTCAAACTTTGAAATTATAATAATAGAATTTTCAATCATAATCACAACTGGCATAAGTGTTGTTCCGAAAATTATGAAATGTTATTAAGAGAAAATGAGGCCAATGTAGACCTATCGACTGCCATCTTGATTCTACTAGCGATCGATTTTCTTTTTCGGGTGTACAGCTCATAGTATATTGGAGCAAAACGAACTCTGGATTATGGGATATCGGCTTTATAGTAGTTGTGCTTTTTGTAAGATTTCTTTAAAAATTCCCACACCCCATTATAATATAATTGCCATGGTAATATTCTTGTATACGCTTAGCATTTGTATTGGTCTGAGTATACTTGGATCACAGCTAGTTGGGTCTAGGACACTTGGATCTCGCTTTTTCGTTCAAAGTTATTTTTGGAACACTGCATATTGGTCTGGGTTTTTGGGTCGTTATTCATTTTGTTCTTTGGTTATTCGTCTTAGGTAAATGAAAAGAAAAAGAAAACTGATATCCCTGTATATAATTCATACCTATGGTCTGATCATTATGGCTGAATGGTTAGACCGCTCGCATTCCATTGCTGAGACCCGGGATCGGATCTCGGTGGATCCATGTGGAATTTGAAGTGGAGAAAATGAGATCGGGGCAGGTTTTTCTCAGAGTGCTCATGTTTCCCCTGTCGTACATCATTCCACCGCTGCTCCATAATATTATGACCATTTGGTTGCAAGTAAGGAGTTATTATAGTCTGACCGTCCTAAGAGAGAAACCTTAAGTAAATAAGTATGTCTGTCTCACTCTCACAAGTCATACGAGTAATATGCTAGAGTGAGACAGGCAAACTGGTTTTTGTTTACTTCAGGTTTATTTCTTGGAATAGTCATAATTTAATAAATATAATATAATATAATATACTGTACTGTATTTATAGTTATAACTAGGGCAAGGCATGTGATGATTTTGCATCTTTTTTATATTGTTGGGTACAAGAACGGCATATGACCCTGTCGTAGAGGGAAAAGATGGGTAGGGATGTTAGAAAGAATCTCTGGTAACTCGGAGGACCATTCTGCTAAGGAGCAGACACCCAATGGAGAGCTTTATGCACTTATACAACTCAGGTTGCTGGATTCAGAGGTCCGCGGCATGTAATATTGGAAAACAAACCTTATACATGTAATAAAGTATGGAACTTTATTTCTCACAACATATAGGTAAATAGTGCACTAGAATAACGAATAGAAAACTGATATAACAATAAACTGGAATCTGATATTGATACACTTGCACTGAACAATGTAATGCGTTTTGGCGGGAAGCTGGACACGTGGCGATAATTGTTCTTTAATTATGCCAATAATAATTATTATATCAGAATGCTCGTAAGGATTGCTGTGTTCCTTATAATATGATTTAGCACTGATATCTTTGGAATACTACACAAAATAGCTGATACACTGTGACCGCTTGGGATTACACAATGCTCACGAACTATAGACGAACTTCACGACTGATCTATGAAGCCGAGATTAATGAAATTACTGTAACTAGTGTAATTTAAGTACTCGCACACGATAATACTTGTAGCTGAAAGTATTATGTATTTATTCGCAGTTTAAGAGCAATAGCCGATTATGCTATTGTCTTTCAACTGGCGCGGAAATGGAGAGCGATCCAGCACAGACTGTCTCGTGTGGACGCAGGCTTCGAACTGACGCTAACATGACGCTGGTTAGATCACGAGGCGTCTTAGATTGCACCTGCTGAAGCGGGAGACCGCATAACAGGCGGACTAAAACTAGTATCAATGCGCTGAGATTGCTGTTTCAGCAAGAATACATTAAGCGAAGTGTTTGAATATACACACTTACAAGACACGTAGAAAAATGCTAGTAAAACCTATAGCTTTCCCCAACAAATATGGAGGCTGAAAGAAAGCTCGAATTTGTATCAATGTGTATCATGAAATATTTGATTAAATAAGGACAATTTGTTGTAATATTTTTGCTTTATTTTGCATTTTTTTTGTCATTTTCACGATATAGGTCATTTTTTGGCCAATTTTTAGGACATTTTAGATCATGTTTCAGTGGAGGTAGAAAGGAGATTTTCCAGGTACAAATCGTTACTTTTAGACAACAAAGGATCGTTTTTATATGAGAATCTCCGCCAAGAGTTCATAATTAATTTTAATTCAGGTTTATTGTAAACATCTCAGCAGCTTGTCTTGTAGCAATAAAGATTTTTTCTTTCTTTTTAAATGGCACATATTTGGTGGGGTCAATTTGATGGGCATGCCAGTTCAGAAAGAATTTCTTTTTCGCTAAGGGTGTCCAAGTAGTATAAATTTACTTCTTTGGTAACAAAATAAGTGTGTTTTGTATTGTAAAATCCATATATATCTGTCATCCATTAAATTGTTTTAAACAATTCATTACTTAAAAAATAACTAATTATAATTAATAATGGTACATTTATTAGTAGTTTTTTAATTTTGGGGTTTTCCACTATTTTTAGGTCATAAATGCATATTTTATATTGCATTTTTTCACTATTTTATGGTAATTAAATGCCTTGCACTAATTACAACTGATTCCAATGTTCGTCAGCTTCATGACTGCCTTGTAAATACGCGTGTACGCGTCCTCAGTTTGGCTTAACGTTAAGGCATAACCGAAACGTTGAGAGTGAGTTACTAAACTAAATTATCCTAGAAACTTTATTAAAATTTAAACGTAAACTAATGTTTAAAATTGACTTGTAATACCGGTATCTCAATTTGTTTTTGAAGTATTAATTAAATAATTAATTTGATTTTTT
This sequence comes from Ectobius pallidus, assembly GCA_964059195.1. Classification (NCBI taxonomy): domain Eukaryota; kingdom Metazoa; phylum Arthropoda; class Insecta; order Blattodea; family Ectobiidae; genus Ectobius; species Ectobius pallidus. The sequence continues at coordinate 184,930,319 of CAXKWD010000004.1, read as the reverse complement.
TAATTAAAATTGAAATCTATTTCCTCGGAGAAAGATATTGAATTATGAATGTGTATATTTTGTGTGAGATTCTTTGATGCTGCTTCACAAATTTACTGATGGATTTTTAATATTGTTTATACCTTTTGTTTAAGAAAATATTTTACCCAGTAAAGTGAAAAAACTGCCCTAAGATTATACGAATTATTAAAAAAGAAGTGAAGCCTATATAGGCTAGATAAATCTGATTAGACACACTATAAATCTATATTGTAAAAAATCACAGCTGTATCTCTATTTTCATGGGAGATGAATATCTCTATATATATAAAAGGCTTTGTCCTGACTGACTGAATGAATGACTGACTGACTGATTGACTGAATGACAGGAATCAACGTACAGCCTAAACTATAACAGGTAGAGACTTGGAATTTTGACAGTACCTTCGTTTCATAATGTAGGTGCTCACTAAGAAAGGATTTTGAAAAATTCTGATTCTAAATGCCAAAAATTAAATGTTTTTGAAAATACTTAATCCCTTTTACATAGAATTATCCATTCCAAATCACAGAATATATTGTTGCCAAATGGTATCAGGTGGGCTTGGAAAAAACACATGAAATGCACTTTTGACAAATAAGAGAAGTTATCAAAATAATTCATGTTATAAATAAATATTACAGAATGAAATCCACTAAAATAATGGAATCACATAACTTTCTCTACCCTGGACATAGAGAAAACAAAACGAGGTATGGTAATGTGTATATTATTATATTATATTGCAGGTTTTTGGAGAGAAAAGTATGAAAGTGATAATGCTTTATGGTAACATAAGAGTGGGAAATTTCCCGCCTCGATATTACAATTTTATGTTACAGGAATTTCTGTTTCTTCTTATATAAACCTCTACCAGGCTTGCTGTGCACTGTACAAGCGATGGGATGCAACATTCTAGATCCTCTATGAGCCATAAAAAACTATATCAAGCGTTTTCTGAGGGAATAGTTTGAGTGTAATAAGTCGTTCTTCCTATTTCAAATTATAAATGCCTATATAAGGACCTAGAATTTAAAATTGAAAATCCTTCATAAGCTAATTTCCAATTACAAAATACAAAACCCGGGCGACGCCGGGTCTTTTAAGCTAGTTTTGAATATGGCAAAAAACATGCAAATTGAAACTGAGAAAGCAGCGATTAAAGTTTGAAACGCACTGAGGTTTAAAAGTGGTGTCATCAGCACCATTTCCAAGCCTCCAAACGGCAATTAATTTTGCACTGGTATATTTTAGGGTATGCTTGAATTTTTTCAGTAAAATAAAAAAAATCTCATTTTTATACCAAAGTGGCAAAAATCAACGCTTATGTTATCCCAAGGCTAATGTAAAAATGGGAACGGCTGTGCATAGGGACGTGGGGCTGGAGGTTTTGCGTGGTGGAAAATGTTAGGATACGATTAGGATCAATACTTGCAGAATTGTGTAGTGGGAATCCTGCTATATAGTTCCGTTCCCCCAACGTCTGGTAAATTTCGAGATTTACCGGTCTCCCTTGATTTTGTGTTCCGTTCCTTGCAATTCTAACGTCCGTTTGCTTATCCGGCAACATCAGGACGATTTCATCGGTGACAAGACACTGTCCATAGGAACGAATAACATTGGATGACCATACGTACCGTTTGGACTGTCGTCCTTTCGATTGAATGAAAATGCTAATTTTGTACCTTATATAATAAAAACTCGGGGTACGCCGTAGCGTAGTGGTTGAGGCGCTGCGCTACAAACCGGAAGGTCGCGGGTTCGATTCCCGATGAGGTCGTTGGAGTTTTTCAATTGGCCTAATCCTTCTAGTGGCACTATGGCCCTGGGGTCGACTCAGCCTCTAACGGAAATGAGTACCAGGAGCAATCCTGGGGGTAAAGGCGGCCGGTGCGTAAGGCTGACAACCTTACCACCTTCATGTGCCGAATGTCTAAAAATCTGGGAGCCTCAACCTCCTGGAACCCTGTGGGCCTCCATGGCCTGTAATTGGGAACACTTTACTTTACTTTACTTTTATATAATAAAAACTCGCTTCGCTCATTGGGGGCTCCGTCCCCAAACCCCCGCTGAGGTTCTCGGGAAAGGTTTTTTAAAAGATCTATGAGAGATAGAGTGCGTAAATTTAGTCTGCTGTACTGGCTATTACTTTTCAGAGCCCTTTGTGATCACTGTTTGATAATACCGTTGCCATGGAAACCGAGCCCTTTTTCGGGGGTTTTAGGGCTAAAAATTAAAGAAATAAACTTTTTGGAATTTCCCTGTGGTTTACAGCCTAAAAGCTATGTGTGTACCAAAATTCAAGTTTTTAGCTCATCTGGAAGTGGGCAAACATGTCAGAGAGAGAGAGAGAGAGAGAGAGAGTGAGTGAGTGAGTGAGTGCGTCAGTCAGTCAGTCAGCCAAGTGGCTTTATATTTAGAAATTCTATTATACTGTAATTTTTGTAAAGTGTAATTTATTGTTCATAACCTATAATCGTATATCAATGTCATGATTACCTAAAAATTGCACGGAGTTGCATTGTTCGATACAAACTATCGATAGCAGCAGCGATTTATTCAGAGAAAATATCACATAGTGTGGTGTAGTGCAGGCGTACTTAGATATCAAAATTCGTTCCCATAAGATCGTATAATCTTTGCACATTGTGCGCTTTTAAACTATTATTATGATGATTATTATTGACCGCCGGCGTGATCTTGTGGTTAGTGTCGCTGACTACAGATCCGTCGGCCCGGGTTCGATCCCCGGTACCTTCTCGGATTTTTCTGAGGTAGGGAGGTCTGGCAGGGGTTCACGCAGCCTCGCGATTCAAATTGAGGAGCTACATGATAGAGAAGTAGCGGCTCCGGTTATGAAAACCACCATTAACGGCCGTGGGTGTCGGCATGCTGACCAAATGCCCCCAATCCTGCCATCTGCCTGCGGTAGATGACGCAGCGGTCGGATGGTAGGCCAAGTCCCTCCAGGGATTTAGCGCCACGGAATTTTTTATTATTATTATTGTTATTATTATTAATTTATTTCATAAATCATCGGAGAAATATTCATAGTATAGTAGTGGTGAAATACAGCCCCCTTCTCAATTTACCTTCTTTTGTTTGGGTTCTCACAATCGACCAATCACGATTATTTTTCTTATAATATGCTTGGAAGGGTTTCAAGGATGCAATCTTATCTGATAAAACTTCAGCTCGTTACTGGAAACGTCAGAGTATCAATATGCAATACTTAAGAGTCACATGTTGCAAGTGAACCGAATAAAAACACATTTTATTCAGCATAGTTTATTTGCAAATTGAAATAATATAAATATGCGTTGGTTAAAAACTCGATTCCGATTCGGTGGAAGTCAGTTCTTTTATTGTATCCTGATTTTGCTTGTCTCATGGCCGGTTTCTATAAACTCGCGAATTACCTATGGGTAAATTATCCAATGGACAGAATTTACACAAAAATAACACCACACAAACACAAATAATTTAAAGATAGCAATCACATACACTTTTGGCGAATTTCTAGATAAATGTCCTCTGGGTAAATATGAAAATGGCAGAAAAAATGTTCATACAAACTCGGGCTAGACCTTTCCAAGGGTAAATCTTCGGGGTAATTTATCCTTTCATGGATGGCTGGATAAAATTTAACCTTTCATAGGATCAATAGTAATATTTAAACAATGATAATCAAAGCCCTCTGAATTAAATTAACTGTACAACTCCAAGGCCTTGCTCATTATATCATTGTAGGTTAAATGGAACTAATTTGTCCATGGTTAATTTACCCATAGGTAATTCACTAGTTTGTAGAAACCGGGCATCAGTTATGTTAACTATTTCTCATTCTCACTTCTGGCAGCACATTGGATTGTTCATTCCTTTAATATGCTACGTTCTGACAGCTGACAAAATGATTTAATTTAAAACAAGAAATTAAGTTAATTACTGTGTTATTACAGGCACTGCCTTCTAGACTGTATTACTCGTGTATACACTGCCTGTCCTATACGGCTAATTTTGCGTACGCGGCGACATTACAGATGGCAGCACCTTTCACACCCAGCTGCAATACCCTTTACATTACCGTATGCTATGTGTTGCCCTCTGAAGTTATAAACTCGGAAACTGAAATATGCTGGAATTTCATGCTATCTGGGTGTGAACTGTGTCGCCTCTACTGGAGAAATTAGGCAACTTAACAATACTCTGAACTCCATGTTAAAATAAGCATAGGACAGGCAGTGTAATTCTCGAGACGGCGGTGTTACAGGTTATCCATGGTATAGAGTTATTGAACGGTCGCGCGGTAACGATTTTCTGCTATGAAAAGTATAAACATTCTGTTTCCATGGAACCCGTTCTGAACAAAATTTAAGTTTCGACATCACGCAAAATTTCAAGTGAGTAAACCAGTCAAATAGGAACTGGATATAAAAATGGCGCTTTATATTCGGACATTGTTATTTAGAAGCGCACAGTCAGTACGAAGGTTAAGTGCAAGGTTTCAGCACGCTGCTCCGGCGGAAGAACAAGACATAGAATGTGGTGGAGAAAAGAAAATGGCAATGGGGCTAGTAGTTGGTGTCTACGAACCCAGAGAAGACCCTGTGCTTGATCCGCCCAAACTCACAGAAACAGGTAAACTTTATAATGAAATCACCGGGGGTCGCCTGGAATATCTTCTAAAACTTTCTGGACGATGCCCTTATAACGGAGATTTGAGGATATTCTACGGCCTAGATAAAGAATTCGATGCCGTGGCAGTAGTTGGCCTTGGACCAGAATGTGCAGGCTACAACGATGTGGAGGAAAGAGAGGACAGGAAAGAGTTGATACGAGTAGCAGCTGCAGTGGGCAGCAAAGAATTACAACGGATAGAAATGCAGAAAGTGTATTTGGAAGATTTCGGCCACGCAGAATCATCGGCAGAAGGGGCAGGGCTCGGCGTTTGGGTTTATCAAGACCTGAAGAGCCCGAAGAAGAAAATAAACATGCCACATCTGGAACTGTGGAAGAGTTGCGACTATACAGGGTGGCACGTTGGTTTAGAAAAAGCAGCAGCTCAGAATCTCGCACGGCAGTTCACAGAAACGCCTGCCAATTTAATGACACCTACACATTTTGCACAGAACGCTGTGGAAGTGCTGTGTAAATCCGGCATCAACGTAGAAGTGAAAACCAGAGGCTGGGCAGAAACTCAGAAAATGGGAGCGTTCCTGAGCGTTGCAAAGGGTTCTTGTCAGCCTCCCATATTCCTGGAGATCAGTTACTATGGAGCGTCGTACGATACAAGACCCATCGTATTGGTAGGCAAGGGCATCACCTTCGATAGTGGCGGTCTCTGTCTGAAGAAGCCATACGACATGGAGAACATGAAGGGTGACATGGCCGGAGCAGCGTGCGTTGTGGCTACAGCCAGAGCAATCGCACATCTTCAGCTGCCCATCAACATCCGAGGACTCATCCCGCTGTGTGAAAACATGCCTGGATGTCTGGCGTGCAAACCCGGAGACATCGTCACAGCCATGAACGGCAAGAACATCCTCATCCAGAACACCGACTGCGAAGGAAGACTAGTCTTGGCAGACACGCTGTATTATTCACAGAACTTCTGGCCGCGGTTCGTAGTGGATGTCGGGACCCTGACCAACGACGTGAGACGAGGGATGGGTGCAGCTGCCACGGGAGTCTGGACCAACTCAGATTCCCTGTGGGAACAGATCAGGATGGCTGGAGTCCACACAGGCGACAGGATGTGGAGGTTTCCTCTGTGGGACTACTACACCAACCAAGTGACCAGGTCCAGGTCTGTGGACATCAAGAACGTGGGCATGGGTCCAGGAGGTGGAGCCAGCAGGGCGGCAGCCTTCCTTCGCCAGTTCGTTCCTTGTGGCGAATGGATGCATCTGGACAACTTCGGTGTCATGTACTCTAATGGTATTGATGAACCGTATCTGCGAAGGGGAATGTCCGGTCGCCCCACGAGGACTTTGGTAGAGTTCATTTCACAACTTGTCTGCAAACATTGTCCATGAGTTTCGAGTTTCTGTCTTCGCATTTCTGGTTTACAATAGTCAGCCTGTGTTTGGCACGTTTTTTTTTTAAATGTGTTCAATATTTTGAAGTTTTGTGGGAAATTATTTCCAGGTCTTATATTTGTGTATAACTCATTAAAATGTGAAGCCGAATATTTTGTTATTAATATGTTAAGCTTAGGCTTGTGAAGTATATTTGCAAGCAGCTGTTACGAACTGTTTTCTTTCAGGGTAAGTTTGAATAGCAAGTGGATAGCGTCTTAAAGCAAAGTAAGATTAATTATTAAGAACAGCGTAGATGGTCCTCAGACATAATTAAAAAAAATATCAAAGCAAGTGAAAAGTAAAGAAGTAACATTTTTTCACATATTTCGTTATAATGACCTATACTTAATACCCCAAATATTAAGAATATAGGCCTTCTTTTAAAAATGGGATGTAAAATTATGTGTCCGTAAAATTTTTCAGACATTTTAGAGGTCCTCGGGTTCAAAAAGGTTGAGAAACGCTGATTTAGAATAAAGAAAATCATGGCGTGTTGTGATCAAGATTCTTGCAGCAGTATTAAAAGACTGTAAAACATAGGCATGGAGAAGATAAGTCATTGTTCGCCTTAAGTTATATACAAATAATTATTCATTTTCATATTCAGAATATTCAAGTGTTACTTATATTGATCGAAGGTCATACCTGCTGCTAAGCCGTTAGGTGATTATTTTCCCTCTTAATTCGAATCGCACTTTTTGCGCAATACGATTCTCGATCTGTTTCTGTTAGATGCCAAAATCGATCCTCAAACATCTTCAATAACAAGATGGATCCAACGGAATAAGTGTTATTTTATTGTATGTGACTAATTTGCTTATTTTTGATTAAGTATGAAGATATTTGTTACAGTAGGCGGTGAAGATATAGGTAATTATGCATACTCTATTTTACAGATTACAGTATAATTCCCCACTATCAAAATATTAATTACTAAGCAAACCTCCAAAGATAAAGTGGTTTCAAATTGCTTTGCAGTTGTCCACATAAAATCAGTATCATGCAGATAAGCATAGAACTACTGTATCTATTTTGATAATACACGAGACATGCTTATGACCAGGGCTAGGATTTATATGTACTAAAAAATGTCAAAATATGTACATATATATGTACTAAAAAATTTCAAAATATGTACATATATATGTACTAAAAATGTCAAAATATGTATATATATATATATATATATGCAAATATATTTTGTAAAATATGGACACCAAAACAAATTTAACCACTAGACACTACATTTTGTTACTTTTACAACCTATAAAAATGCATTACAAAAAATATACTGGATTCATAAATTAAATTATTCAATTTTTTTCAGATCCCTTACTTTATTTGTATTCATTCATTGATTATTTCTGCTACCATAACAGTATGCCACAAAATTGTTTTAAATTTTCAAAAGTGATTTGTATTGGCTGAAGCTTCGTTCTACTGTACATGAAGTGATTGGCGCGTGTTTAAAATTCCCTGATTCTAGTTTTACATTTGACGAGCTACTTAAGATTGCACTGATTTTACACATTTCTTCAAAGCCTGGATTTCTTGAAAACACATTGTCCACTTTACATTTGATAAGATCGGCTAAATGTCCACGTATACATTTGAGTTCATGAATCATGTTTTTCACAATGTCAATATTTCCAGGTAATGTCAGATTATTATTTTGTAGTTTCTGAATTATTTTTGTTATATTACAAAAAATTTGATTCAATGTAACACAAATCATTTTTCACACATTCATTTCTGTACATAACTGTAAACTTATCCTGTGCTGCCATATTTTCTGTCACTGAAAACGACAATTTTATATAGTTTTACTCTTAAGAATGAAATATGTACGAATATTGCATTAAAATTACTAAATATGGACAAATATTTATTTTACATATAAATATGTACTATTGTCAGAAATATGGAAAAATATGTAAAATAAATTTGTTTAATTTGAATAGAGGACAACATAATAGATGGAGATAAGTGAAAAAAATGTGTCTATATGTGAAATTAAGAAATACGTAATTACATATAAATCCTAGCCCTGCTTATGACACTCGTGGATGTAGGCGTACAGATACAGTAATCTGCGTTATCGCCTCTGGACTGAAAACTGTGTACTTATTATTTTAGAATATTTTAGTACTATGCATATAAACTTATCGTTCTTACCAGAGGATAATTTGTGTAAATTAAACAAGAAAAACATACCTTAGCTAAAGAGAATAACTTCATGATTATCGTCCAATTGGCTTAGAAACTTTGGATCTATATGCTGTAAAAATTTCATAATGAAATGTCCAGTAGTTCTTTAGATAATATATAATAAGTTTAATATTGCACATGCTCATATGAGCTACAGATTTTTGTTGTGTACATGGATATTTAAGATTACGAAAGTACTATTGTTGCATAAAGTAAATACTCCGTAATATAGAGCCTTCTGTGCTCAAGATCGCTGGTTCGATTCCGGCCAAGGTAGAAGGCATTTATGTGTGTTAATTTATTGTGACGGCCTGGAAGCAAGTCGTCGGCCAGTGGAATCAGGTAGCAACTAGTCCAAAGTGATGGACTTGTTATGTTCTTATAGCTAAGATTGTACCAGTCAGGTGTGATTTACAGATACTAACTCATAAGGACCTAAAATTCGATGTCTTAATGAGAATATCGCAACTGGAATAACCAATGAGAATGCTCATGGGAAACAGAGAATTGGAAAATGTTGATAATTTCAATTAGGCCTGCTGACGAATGATGCCTACTACACAAAGGAAATCAGATCAACAATTGACATGGCTTTCAAGTAGAAGAAGAAGAAGAAGAAGAAATAAAAAAAGACATCACTGTTGATTAGTAACCTGAGCTTGAATTTTAGAAAAAAAATCCCTTTAGGCAGGCCTACAGGCTGAGGTAGATTTCGAAGTGCTTTTGGTTTAATTTATTGTCGCTGCGCAGCACTCTTTTCTTTAGCCTTGGCATGATAAACCCGCAATAATAACTGCAAAAAAGAGTAAAGAGCACTTTTCAAACATTCAAATCTCGCCTTATATGAGAGCTATCGAGAAACTAGTTATTGATTTGTAGATTACTCATAAAGAGCTTTTCAATGATACCCCACAAGACGCGGTTTCAAAAATTTCGAATTTCCATCCCTCCACCCCCCACTCGTACCACCAAAATTCCCGAATCGTTGGTGTCACTGTGAACTCCATAGGGAGTACTCTAATTTATTGAAACAAAGTTTCCCTCTATACTTCATAGGGACCGAGATATACATTTTTCAAAATTTTAACCTCATCCCCCTTGGGCCAATTTGCTCCCCCTTGCCAATAGTTCCCCCTTGTCCGAACTATTGGGCCTATAAATAACATAATAAAATTTGGTTCAAACATCTTCAAAATTACGGCCGCTGGCCTATAAAGATGTATATATATATATATATATATATATATATATATATATATATATATATATATATATATATATAATTGAACGGGCTGTGGTTTCGTACTTAGGGAAGCTTGAAACTTAAAGATCTGAAAGAATTTTTCGAAAATCATGACATGGTATCGATTGCTACAGGTACATTTTTCTTCGAAATCTACCTAAAAGTCGAGTTCTAAGCCTAAGTCTGCAACGGGAATGTGGAACAGTAAGCAAAATGGAGAAGTACCTGGAAAGTTTTGAAATGTAGCACTGGATAAGACTGCGAAAATATAAAATGGACTGAAAGAGCGACAAATAGAGAAATCTTGAAAATAGTAAACGAGAAGATATGAAACCTGAACATAGTTTTTCGTGAGAAAACGAACAGCTTAGGCCACATCTTAAGAAAAATTGTCTGCTGCAAAACGTCATCGAAGGAAAGTTGGAGGGAACTTCGGTCCTGACAAAAGAATACAGCTGTCACACGATTTAAAGGAGGCAAGAAATTACTGGTTACTGAAAGGATAGGAGCGGCCGCGGTGGTCTAGAGGTAGCGTGCCCGCCTCTAGATCCGCAGGGTGCGGGATCAAACCCGGCCGCGGTCGATGGATTTTTCAGGACGTAAAAATCCTGGGCACGGAGTCCTCCAGGAGGGACTTTATGCTGGGGGTCCCGTGTCGTAGATTTACGGCACGTAAAAGAACTCCAAGCTTAAATTAGAACCTCTGGACAAAATTTCTCGGCCCTTTCACGTCCAAGAAATACTTAGTTTCCAGAGACGGGTTGCGAGGCGATGGGCTTACCACCTGTCCCTCTACCCTCTCTCGGAAAATAAGCATATCAAAGTTTGTATAGGTAATGAAACCTCCATTGGAGGCCCCTTCGCCCCACCTGGGGATCATAGGGTACCAGATACAGATACAGAAAGGATAGGAGGAGATAGAGAGAAAACGAACCATCAAAATCTTACATAACATAATTATATCCATAAGAAAAGGAAATATAAATAGGAGATAATACCAAAGGGATGAGGGAGATACAAATTATAGCATCATTCCTTTGATGAAACAAAGTAACCATCTGTTTTAACAAAGGAGACGAGACTGTTCCTGAAATTATCAAGAGATAAATCCATTGTATTGATGACATCTCAATTATAAAGTTTTCTTCTCTAAAGGCAGAATAAAACGAGCAAAGAGAAACAAGCAAGATAAGATGGGTGAATGAAGAAAAGAAAACTGGAAAAGTCTGAATCCGAGTTCTCGGAGGAGTTGATTGCCTGTTCTTTGTGCAAGACAATTCCATTAGCATGATCAATATCTTGAATGTTTTAATCCAGTATACAAAGGAGAAATACAAGCTAACGTAAAAAAACAACAACAACAAATGGTATACGTACGATCAATGTAGAGGTAAGATTAGGATTGCCAAAGTTTTCCTATTAGTATAGAATGAATGTGTTTGTAGGAAAACGCGACAGAATACGAGCGTATGTGGGAATAAAGCTGGGATTAGCCGGGTGGAGCAAATCATTAATTATTTTCTAAAATAAGCACTAGGCCTAGATTATATAAATGTGTTTAGAAATATCCGCCTGTTGAGCCCTGGTATATACCTGAGTATACCTTCGTATACCACGGTTATACCGGAAATCATTGTCATTGTTTCTCCCGGATTATAATAGCAATGTTATAATTTAGGATACGACAATGCATGGGTCAAAGAGATTAACATTTTATTGTTGAAATATAAAGTTAAGACAATTACATACTTTTATGGATATTGCTTTAGAAGTCACATGAATAAAGCAAAGATTGCAGTTTGTAAAAGGAAAGAAGTATTATATTACGTTCATTGTCAGAACATGAAGTATAGCACATTTGCGTAAACATTATTCACAGAGTACTGAGTAAGGATAAAATAGACTAGTTTCTATTGGTTGTTGATGAGGTCATAATTATGTCATTATTTTCCGTTGCTTAACGCAAGATTTAAGCTTTTATTGAATTAAGTCAATTCAGTAATATTCATATTGTGTTCATGCAAATAATAGGCGATTTGCATACAAGAAAGGCATATAGTACTTTCTTATGTTATTTTGTTTGATCACGACTCTTGACCGAGGTTTGGGTGTGGCAAGGATGGTTATATAAACCTGGCCGAAATAGGCCTCACTCTCTCAGACTCAGACTTTTACTCTACATGAAGTTGATAAGTGCATCGACGTCGCAAGACGACGGAAGCCATGAAGTTGAGGATGGTTGTGAAGAACTCCGTAAAATGTAAGTTCAAGGAAACATATTAACTTATTGATTTTTAGAATAAATATGTAAACTAAATTTTGAGTGTTTTCTTACGAGAGTATAAGATCCTGATCCATCCGAATTAATAGTTTTATTTAAGTTAAATAATTAAAAGAGTAAAATCATGATTGTTGGTGTTGGAAATAATATTTATTTCAGAAACGAATGAAAGGTAATTAAAGAAGAAGATAACGAACGTAGAGCCGATCGTTCGAACATTCCTGACATGTGCCACCTCCTGGGCGAGGGCACAACAATGGTGTCAGAAGTGGGATGTTTACCGCGAATAAAATAAATGTTTAAAGATGGAAAAATGGTTTCACGATCTCATGCTCTCGGAAAAATGTTAGGGTGTGTGTAGGTGTTAGTAATAAGTTGTTGTTATAAATTGTTTAGAAAATGTGGGCATTATAAGTTAGTGGCAAATTAAGCTTCTTGGGAAATTCTTTACAAATGGTTGGTGCATTGTAAGTCAAGGGTTGATTAACATTACTTGGTTAACGATTAATTGATTGCTGATAGTGTACAATTCACATAGGTCAGAATGTTGCTTGACGAAGGTATTAGACGAGCTTTGTAAAGTTTAAAACTAGGGTAACAGAATTAACGGCAGCAAAGCAAATCTTGTAGCAAGATAAATAGTTCAGGTAACTCGACAAAAGATTTTACGGCATATAGTGCGATAAATGAGTGGAGTGGCTCAGCAGATAGCTTACCAGTGAAGGAATGGTAAAGGAATTTTTAATTTTTTAAAAAAAATTATAATGGGAGTTTCGAGATTCAAACAGAGAATTCAGACAGTGAATTCAGACAGTAGATTCAGACAGCGAATTCAGACAGAGATTGCAGACAAAAAGCAGATTGTAAAGTTTAAAGTTGTAGGTCCCGCAACAGAATTTTTTATTGTCAGGGAGACATTGATTTAGTTAGTGACGAAACTACGTATGATTAGTTGAGATCCACTTTCGAGAATAGGGTTAACAAAAAAAAAAAAAAAAAAACTACCCGATGATTATTATTATATTTAGTTTTAAATAGCAACGCAAAAGGTTTAATCATGTCCAAGATTTATCATTATAATACTAAAGCCAACTAATAACTCACACGAGAAGCATATTCGTGCTGAGAAGGCAGATGCAGACTTTTAGCAGCTGATGTAACAGGATGAGAAGTCGGGAACAGATTCAACTCAGGTTACCATGTTACATGAAAGTAGTACAATTAGCAGTCACAACAGAATTCAGAACAAGAGATTCAGTTTATATTTTTTTTAAGTGCGAAGTGCACAAGCCAGAAATGTATTTATTTACGTTACATGTTATGCTTGCGGTATGCACGACAGCAGGATTAGATAAACGACAATTTTAATCAGCAAAGAAAATAATCAGTTTAAAAGGATGGGCTAACATACAGACTGTTTATTGTAAGAAAAAGGGACATAATTAGGGATTGCAAAGAGATATACGAGAGTTTGAGGGAGTAGAACTTCTCGTAGGATTTTTAGAACACCTCGCGCAAAGAGATCATTATTAAGATAGACGAAATTGAAAAAAAAATAAGGAACTCATGGTCATAAGCACTGATCGATTGAAAAACTCTTTAGTTTTAGTTTTAGAGGATACAGATGCGGCTGTATCAATCCAGGTGTTTCACAGGTTATTTCTTAAAGAGTGACGTCACAAGCTAAAGGTATTACCTATTTGATGGATTTCAAGTAGATGGATTTCGCGAATGAAGGGAAATATTCGCATGAGTTTATAGAGTGTCCAAATTGAAATAGAACGAGACGGAATAGGTCTTGATTGTATGAATCAAAACATGGAAACATTGATGTTTTGAACCGCGCACTAGTCATATGAGAAGAGATCATAAATCTGTTGTAGTAACCCCCGTGTATTGACGCTAGGAGAGATGGATTCGGACTGTACACCCGAAATAATCCACTTACTTACCATACGAATGGGAATAGAAGTAACTCCTGCGATATCTTGCATGGTTAGGTGGAAGCATCAGAGAATAGTTCTAGCAACAGTCTCATATCTCAGTATGATAGTCGTGATGTTTGTCTAGTTTATGCTGCACGTAAACAGACGATACCATGAAGGTATGAAGCTATAGCGCATAGGAAGTGCACAACTATGTTTAGCTTGTCCCGAGAATAAGATAAAGTGTTTTAGACCTGAAGAGCAAGGTATTATGGGATTTACCTAGCTAGATCGCTTAGCGATAGGGAGATAAGCGATGGGAAACAGAGATGTAGAACAAAATTCCTGTGAAAATAATTAAACAATTAATTTTTAAATAGAGTTACCGAAAATCAAAGAATAGGATGCATCTCAAAAACCACGTAAGTGCAGGCGTGATGAGTACTTTTGTTGCTGTGGGTACGATACGAGATAGTGACGTCAAATTAAAAAAAAAATGCAACAGCACGAACAACACATTCAGATTCACATCTGGGAAGAAAAAAAAAAAATCAGGTAAATGTGTTGGCTCCGAATGAAGTCGGAATGCGACATTATAGGCTTACTTGAGTCAGAGAACTTAAATCACTTACCTTAAGTGACAGGCAAAATAAAATGTGGAGTGTTAGAAAAGTTTGTAGATGTATTTCATGACCCAAGAGATAGAAAACATAGGCTGCACCAACAAAGTAAAACATGGAATTAATAACTGGGATGTGCCCCAAGTTAAGAAAATACCCCTACTACGTAAATATAATGAGAAGGTATAGAAATGATAGATGATGTTGGATAAGAACATTATCAGGCCTTCTGCGAGCGTTTGGTTAGCTCCGATAAAGTTTTGTTCCGGAAAGAGTTCCGATGAAGAGGATCGAATTAGGTTCTGAACAGATTTTTCAGAAGATAACGCATAGAGATGTTAATTATTATATATAAATGAAATTTTAATGAATTTGGTTTATTTAAAATATTTAGTGAGTTTAAGCTACATTGAGTTTTAGTAAGTGGAAATAGAAGGAAAAGAAAGAAAGAAAAGTTCAGGTTATAGTGAATTATTTTATTGTACGTGTACAATTAAAGAAGTTAGATAATTTTTAGGTTTTGTAGATTATCGCAGATACAAAACGAATTTGCTTATGTAGCGAAGTTTATGATAGATTTTAATTAAAGGACATACAGAATGCGTACGAGAAGAATTTAATAAATTATATTTGAAACATTAAGAGAGATGTTATGTCGTCAGTCAGTATTAAAATACCAGACTGCAAGAAGTTGGTTATCTGGAGATGGAATGCAGAAAACTCCTTCGCTTGCATTCGATGGTATCAAAGAGCGTGCGTGATCATTCAACGCGAGCTGTTACAGATGTTTAGCCAACTACATTATTTTAATAAACTATATGAATGAAAATGTAATGAGTTTACCGCGATAATAGATTAAAATAATAATAATAATAATAATAATAATAATAATAATAATAATAATAATAATAATGGTAATTTAGTTTAAAAGAATTGAGTTCGAAATTTTTGCGTTAGATATAAGATTTTTTTTCGAATTACATTTTACAGTCCAATACAAATACATCGATTTGTCACAGACGTATGCAAAATTTTTACATTGATAATGATGTAAAGGTATTTACGGGTAATCAGATTACCAAGTTGTAATATTTTAAATGGTTAGAAAATTTTGAAAAGAATTTTAGTTTGATGATAACAGAAGTTATGTTAATAAAGAATGATAAGGAATTCAGGCTAATTGTTCCGAACATTTCAGAATATTGCAGAATAATACAGAATTTTTTACGAATTGTCAATTAGTGTTTATCGGAAGACAAAAGAAAGACGTTAGAATGTTGAAACGTAGAATTTTTATTGTCCAAATATGGTATTATAGTTGAAATAGAGGAAATATTGCCAATGTTATTATATAACAGTCGTAAGACAAGGAAAACCCCGTCGTTCCATTGTATAATTTTAATCCAGTTTTACAGCTCTTCGAGCAAAGCGTGGATGAAGTCAGTAATTACTACCACTGAGGGGAACATAAATGAGGTTTACTATCGTAATATGTTTAAAATGGAAAAACATTGGTAGTTCATATTAGTAGGATAAAGTTACGTCCTAATGGGGGAGGACATTGTTTCTGGAAAGGAAACCAGACGACATGAAATGGTGCCAGCAATACACCCACAATAGAAAGATAGAAAAATAGTAAGCGAAGCCTAATGTCATGAAAAGATGCCATGAAGAAAAAATGTCATGAAAAGAGGTCATGAAAGCAAGCCTACCGATTAGCTAGGACACAGTAACCGGTGGATGAATATTGGTCGTCAGAGGACGGAAAGCCTTTAGCCAGTTAGTATACCGTCACATGGATGACGATGGGAAAAATGACGACAGAAGTCATTTCAGTAAGGTGAATGAGAGTCCGTTGAAGCAGACTAAGGGACAGGTTGCAACGGGAGCGCGCACAAGTAGTCATCTCTTTCACTATTAAGAATTATGATCAGTTAGCGAGTGCACATTGATAACTAGATTTTCAATATTTGACCAAGAGACTTTTACATTTAAGAGATTTTCACGTTTGATGAGATTTTAATATTTAACGAGGCACACGTAAATAAAAGGACTCCAACAGTTAATGAAGCTACCAAAGTTTAATGAAGCTTTCGAAAATGAATGAAAGTCCCGAAGATTATCGAGCAACGCGTGATTAATAAAACTCCCAGGAATTAAAGAGAACCGCAAATGAAGAAACTCCAAAGCCAATAATAATGATAGTTCCGCAAATAATGAAACTTTCAAAAGTAGGAGAACTTTTGAGAATGAATATAACTTGGTGTGTGTAAACCCCATGTGAGGTTTAGGTTCAAAAACGGTGTGTACCGGAGTAGTGAGGACAAAACTCACGGGAAGGAACTCCGAAGGAATAGTGGAACCCGCAATAGAAATAAATCCCATGAAGTTAGGTACGAAGAAGACATATATATAATTTAGAACCACTCGAGCAGGGTCACGAATGAAAAGTGAACGCGCAGAATAAATAAGTTTGCACCATAGAATTTCATAGGAACGTAAAGAATATTAAAAATATTAAAACCCTTAGGAACGTAAAGAATATTAAGAATATAAGAAATCCCAAGAATGCACAGAAAATGAAATTAGTAGTAACAGTAATCCAAGCAACACAAGAAAGTCATTATAGAATTTAATACAATTAAAATACTTTGTTACAGAGTATAGATATAACAATTAAATGGAAATTAGGATTTAGTAATGCAGCAGAACGAAAGACGACGAAATCTAGTAAAGGATACAGTAAAGAAAATTATTTTTTTAGGTGTTAAATAGATTATTGTAATGAAATTTAGTTTTATTATGATATTTTAGGCAACGTACGAAAGATGTCAACAATTAAGAGAAATTATATTGTAAATTGATTTATGAAAGCAGTGTGTAAATAACAGTTTTATTTAATATATGAAATTTTAAATTACGAAATACTATACGATGTATAGAATGAGAAAATTTATTGGTAATACTAGAACCAATTAACCATAATAGTGGAAGAAGAGATTTTATATAAATAAAATAAGCGCAAATGTAGGAATTTATTAAGTATATTAATAAAACATGATACATTTTAAATTAATTAATTGAAGATGTTTTGTTTGAATTGAATGTAGTTACGAAAGCATTAACATAATTGCTAAAACTACAAATTTTCGTTGACACATTAAAAGAATTAAAGCAACATTCGATACAGTGGAAAAGATGTTAATTTCATAGTTATTGGAAAGTTCAGCTTAATTCATTTTAAGTTTTGCCATTTTTGCAATTTTAAATGTTTTGAAATTTCTTGAAGGAATTTCTTACTGTCAGTTGTCGAAGTTAGTAAATTAATTTTTATGAATTTATATATTTTTGAAGTCATTGGACAAGTATTTTGAATTATATAGAGTACGGACATTACCGTAACGAGTTACAACAAATTATGATAGCGCATTAAGTTTTTATTTTATCCAGCTTGATTTCCAATGTTTAATTATGACAATTAATACAATATATTGTGTTTGCTTGATGATAGAAATAATTGCAGATGTAAGGCGATTTATGTACCATAGTCCAGACGACTAGTAACATTTTAGCCAACCAGCTAAACTGTGAACCTGCCGATTCACAGGACAGCCAAAGAAGCCATTGAGACTTGTGACAGGAAGATCGGAGGAGATCAACAATCACCTGTGTGGTATCGCCTACTTTAATTTATATGTATTATTATGAGGGTATAGCCTTCCACTGGAAGTGCGTAAGTTACTTTAAAAATGAATTACGAGTAGATTCATCATTTTGTTTGAATAACAAGCATACTTGAAGACATAATTAATTGTAATATTATTTAATTAATTTTGAGTTTTGCCCCATATTACTGAAGATAATTACATAAATTATGTGATAATAAAATGTTGTTGCCAGAAGTAAATAAAAATATATTCAGCATAGACTTGAAGTTTTTGCGAAATGAAGTAAGTCATTAATGAAAGAATAGTCAGAAAATTAAAGATATTGATGAAAGATTAATTTTAGATGACGTTAAAGTTTAAATAAAAATGTTAAAGAATAACAAATTAAGTTATGGTGTCAGAAAAAAGCAAATATTACGATGAAATAATTATTATTGTGGTCTGTGTTTAATACAGATACGAGCCAAGCTGATGAAGCCAGGAGTTAAGGAACCTGATCTTAACCAAACAAGACGTCATGGTCCAAGAGTCCAGAAGAAGCAATAACCTTCCGACCATATGATGTGCAGAGATGAGAAGAACGACGTCACCGTTCATTGAAGAGTTATTTAATTAGTCCGACAATTTCACTGGCACAGATTTTCAGTTTGTTTAGTAAAAGACATTAAATCAATTGAATGTAATAATTTTATTCAAGATGAAAAGAAAAGATTATGTAATAATGAAGGAATGTAAACAAACAAACACACACACACACTCACTCTAAATAACTAAATGTTAAATGAGTATATACATATCAGTATATATAGGAGGATTCACAACTATCACAACTATAAAATGATTTTAAAGTAAAATTAAATTTTTGTAGTTAAAAACCAAACAGGATCAAACAGTCGTGTTAATAGATTAAAGTAAAATTAATGATTATGTAATAAGAGGAAAATTATGGACATCAAAGCCAATAAGAAAGAAATGAATAATGAATTTAAAGATTAAATAAATTTGAGCTGTATTTAAATTAAAGTGACCAAAAGAGGAGGCATACATAACCCCTATCAGTTTGTCGACTTGTTAAGACTGTAAGTAAATAATTGAAGGCCGCTGGAACGGAATAACATTCTTGTAAGCCTGATTGATGAATGATTGAAGCCACTGTGGAATTAAAACTCTACAAGCGATAACTGTTGAATGAATGAATCTTGCAGCTCTCAACAAGATCGAGAATTTTGGAATTTTCTTGAAAATCGAGTGTTCCAAACGGAACAGCTCGTTTTAAAAAAAGAAGGGGGTGATGTTGAGCCCTGGTATATACCTGAGTATACCTTCGTATACCACGGTTATACCGGAAATCATTGTCATTGTTTCTCCCGGATTATAATAGCAATGTTATAATTTAGGATACGACAATGCATGGGTCAAAGAGATTAACATTTTATTGTTGAAATATAAAGTTAAGACAATTACATACTTTTATGGATATTGCTTTAGAAGTCACATGAATAAAGCAAAGATTGCAGTTTGTAAAAGGAAAGAAGTATTATATTACGTTCATTGTCAGAACATGAAGTATAGCACATTTGCGTAAACATTATTCACAGAGTACTGAGTAAGGATAAAATAGACTAGTTTCTATTGGTTGTTGATGAGGTCATAATTATGTCATTATTTTCCGTTGCTTAACGCAAGATTTAAGCTTTTATTGAATTAAGTCAATTCAGTAATATTCATATTGTGTTCATGCAAATAATAGGCGATTTGCATACAAGAAAGGCATATAGTACTTTCTTATGTTATTTTGTTTGATCACGACTCTTGACCGAGGTTTGGGTGTGGCAAGGATGGTTATATAAACCTGGCCGAAATAGGCCTCACTCTCTCAGACTCAGACTTTTACTCTACATGAAGTTGATAAGTGCATCGACGTCGCAAGACGACGGAAGCCATGAAGTTGAGGATGGTTGTGAAGAACTCCGTAAAATGTAAGTTCAAGGAAACATATTAACTTATTGATTTTTAGAATAAATATGTAAACTAAATTTTGAGTGTTTTCTTACGAGAGTATAAGATCCTGATCCATCCGAATTAATAGTTTTATTTAAGTTAAATAATTAAAAGAGTAAAATCATGATTGTTGGTGTTGGAAATAATATTTATTTCAGAAACGAATGAAAGGTAATTAAAGAAGAAGATAACGAACGTAGAGCCGATCGTTCGAACATTCCTGACATGTGCCACCTCCTGGGCGAGGGCACAACACGCCTAATTCCACTATTAAGATACAAACAACAGCTGAAGAATTGCAGGAAATTCAAATACAAGATTAAATAAAATAAAAACATGCCTTAAAGTTAACTGTATTAAGTATTTTACTAGCTTAAAAAGCCCGGCGTCGCCCGGGTTTTTTATTTTGTAATTGGAAATTAACTAATGAAGGACTTTAGATTTTTAAATTATAGGTCCTTATATAGGTATTTATAATTTGAAATAGGAAGAACGACTTATCACACTCAAACCATTCCCTCAGAAAACGCTTGATATAGCTTTTATGTAGAATTTTGCATCCCATCGCTTGTACAGTACACAGCAAGTCTGGTAGGAGTTGAAATAAGAAGAAACAGAAATTCCGGTAACATAAAATTGTATTATCGTGGCAGAAAATTTTATTTCTCACTCTCATGTTACCATAAAACCGTTTTGGGGATGAAATTAAACAGAAATGATATATCACTTTCATACTTCTCTTCCCAAAACATATAACCTTACCTAGTATTGTTTTCTCTATTTCCAGGCTAGGGAAAGTTATGTGACTGCATTATTTTCGTGGATTTCATTCTTTAATATTTATTTATAACATGAATTATATTGAAGTCCACCGCTGTGGCTCAGGGGATGCGTCCAATCCTCTCACGCAGCGGGCCCGGGTTCGATTCCTGGTCGGGACAAGTTACCTAGGTGAGGTTTTTTCCGGGGTTTTCCCTCACCTATGAGACAAATGTCAGGTAACTTTAGGCCCTTGTGGTCCCCGGATATCATCTGGCCGTCATTATCATCTTCATCCTCATCCTCGCCTTGTTCTGAGTGAGCGTGTGTGTGAATGGTGTGTATCGTCCTATGTGTTCGTGTTGTCTCGGAGGTGGCCCCGGCATTGGGCTGATCACTCATCCGGGGAGGTCCTCCATGTCCTTGTCTGGTCAAAAATGTATGTATGTGATCCAATGGTAATCCCTCGCCCGACAGGTCGCGGCCCTGTAAGGCCCGGGCGGCTTGGGTCGCTTAAATCCTAAAAGGGAGAGGTAAAACTACGAAAAAGAAAGAAAGAAAGAATTATATTGATTGCTTCTCTAATTTGTCAGAGACACTTTTCATTTATTTCCAAACAAATCTGATACCACTGGCAACAATATGTTGGCATGTGAACTGTGATTTGGATTTGATAATTCTGTGTAAAAAGGGATTAAGTATTCTCAAAAACATTTAATTTTTGGCATTTAAAATCAAAATTTTGCAAATTTTCTTTCTTAGTGAGCACCTACATTATGGAACGAAGGTACTGTCAACATTCCAAGCCTCTACCTGTTATAGTTTAGGCTCTACGTTGATTCTCTGTCAATCCGTCAGTCAGGACAAAGCCTTTTATATATATAAAAATTTTGAGTAAATATTTCTATGTAATAAATTATGGATTGCAATTTAATGCCCAAAGTGGGCTATAGTCAAGTGACAGTGAGCTCAGTGTTCGCTTGGATGAATAATATTTACAAATGTTAAAAACAATTGTTTGTACAGTGTAATAAAATGCGACAGACTATTTAAAATATATAAATTGAAAATTAGAATCTACATAAAGCTAAATAAAATTTGATGATTAAACTCAGTTACTTGTGTCAGTCCATAAGAAAATTAGTATGTTAGGTTATGCGTGCCTTATTTAAGCTTGAGGTAATTTCAAAAGCCTGCGTTCTCTTTTTGTAGGCCTATGTTGAGCAGTTTTTGCTTGTCGTTATGCGTGTCTTGAATAAAAATTGATCCAAGTTAATGATAATGTGGGCGTTCTCCTCTTGTATATTTTGAGTGGAAGTAATTCTTGAAGTTACGAATTTCCTGTATAACTTCAACCCTCAGTTGCTTTTAATTTAGGTGAGATGCATTTCGATGTGCTGTAACATCATCTTCAGTCAAACCTATTAATTATTATACCACTTGAAATATGAAATTGCTCAAACATATTTTATCATAGGTAATCCCACGAGAGTCGACGAGTTTATCGATAGATTCGCGACTACGAAGAAGGAGGGAATTTATCTGATGTAACTCGTCAACTCGAGTTGGATTTATTAAGACTATTCCATGAATAAAATGTAACGGATTATATAAATAATAATTACTTTCGTGCTTTGTTGTATAAAAACAAAACTAACAGCTCCGAAATCAGGGCATACCATGAATCGATTCGAGTTAACCATATTGTGATCAGTGCTACCAGCAGTGGCGGCTCGTGACCGGAAAATTAGGTGAAGAGAAAATAAATTGTGTGAGGAACGCCACGCGACAGAAGTGAAACTTGTTTTAATTTTTTGATTTTTCAATTTTGGAGTATTGGATTTTTTGAATTTTGGTTTGTTGGACATTTTAATTTTGGGTTTTTGGGACTTTTTAATTTTGGATATTTTATTATTAAATTTTGGATTTTTTATTTTTAAAATTTTTTATTTTTGAATTTTTTATCTTTAAATTTTAGATATTTGGATTTTTTATTTTTTAAATTTTGGATTTTTGGACTTTTTAATTTTGGTTTTTTGACTTTTTTAATTTTGGAATTTTGGATCTTTTAATTTTGGATTTTTTTAAATTTCGGATCTTTGAATATTTATTTTTTTAATTTTGGTTTTTCGATTTTTTAAATTTTGGATTTTTAAAATTTTGGATAAGCTTAATTATTGAGTTGATTGTTTTCTGTGCAGTCCGTTCCGTCACACCTCACTAATTTCGTGACGGTTTTGAGCGTTACATTAATTTCGTGACGATCTTGGAATACTGGTTCTGTATTTCTACAGGACTCGTTGATACCAGCACCTTCAACAAGAGGTGTTTTAACATAGATGGACACTCCACCATGTAGGTGATTTTCCCTACTGAAACTATTAATTAAAGTGAAGTCTTCTAATATCTTGTAACTAAGTTATTCCTTTTTGCACCAATGCTCATCTAAACAAAGAACGTCGGACATATCATTTGAAAATTCATTGGTAATTAAATGTTTTCCTCCTGTACCTTGAATATTGAAATAGCCTATTCTAAACTCATCTTTTGAAAGTTCCCTAGATTCATAACTTATTTTACTGGTTGAATTACATTGTATAAAGTCTCAAGTTGCTCAAAGTTACTATTAATTTTTCTTTAGTTATTAATATTTTTTAAAAACGTGATCTCATGCCTCCTAAATATTGGAAAAGAAGGAACTGTCCATGTTATGAACTTAACAACAACAGAACAAATGTCGACTGCTGGATTTATCGCGCATGCGTAGACAACAACAGAACAAATGTCGACAGCTGGAAGGTCGCGCATGCGTGGAAGGCACCGTGGACGCTTGACTATTCCTGTATGCAGAAAGAAGTAAATATCACGTGACTTCTTTACAGAGAAATCTGGTGGAGACTGAGATAACTGTTGGACACCTTCACGGGTAGTCTGATCCCCTCAGGAAGATGACAGTGGGATAAGCGAGAAAGCTGCTGGTTTCCATGAGCCCACACCCTCATTTTTTGTGGAACAGACTACCCATGCGTCTGGGGAGGTGAATACTTGTTCAGCTCCAATGCTAGCAGGACTTAGGAGCTCACTGCCTCCTAGCGTTGACACCAGTCGTGGCGGGAAATTCAAAAATGAAGAAATACATTATAGTAAAAACCAACATTCGTGATAAGGAAAATAAACTTTAATAATGCGTATTGTAAAGGAAAAATATTGGTGAAGTGCTACTTCACCTACTTCCCCTGAATAGCCGCCACTGGATACCAGTGGTGCATGTAAGACATAGTTAACTTCATTCAGATAAGCTAACAGCAGAACAGAATAAAAGCACACGAAGTAGCTTGCACCGAATCGAAATTGGGTTTTAAACAATACACATTTCTATTATTTCAATTTCCAAACAAGTTATGTTGTATAAAATAATATGTTTTCGTGCTGTATAATGGCAACATATGACGTATTAATCACTACACACTGATGCTTTCGTGTCCAGTAACGTGCAGGCGGTTTTACCCGATAAAATTGCATCCTCGCGATTCCTACAAGAATATTGTAAGATAAACGATCGTGATTGGTCAATATCCGAGGAATTGCTAAACGTTATTGGTCAATATCAAACACGTAGAATATAAGTGGAATAGTCGAATTAACAGCACACCAGTTAACCAAATAACTGGGTAATGACCTAATTTTGACAAGTCATTCAATTATTTGCAATTATTCATTTAGCTGATAACAGGATCCACCACTGTGCCCTAGGGGAAGCAGAGGGCGATTTTCCTTGGTGGAGTTTTTCTTCACATCTGAGACGAAAGTTAGGAAACTTCAGATCCTTGTGGTCCCCGGATATCACCTGGCTTGAGTGTAGGTGGGTTGATCACAAATCCGGAGAGACTCTCCATGATATTGTCTGGTCAGAAAAAAATATTCTGCGATCCAAATATAATCCTTCTCCCGACAGGTCGCATAAACAATCCGCACAACACGACAGGCAAAACAAGTGAAAAAGGAGTAAAACTAAATGAGTTCAGTATATGATAAATACAGCCTGCATTATCCAGGGCAAGATGGTTTTGCATAATATAGGTCACATCGCGTGTTTAGGATCATTGGATATACCAGCAGACGAGTGTAGAAATAATGAAAAACACAAGATAGGATTTGAGCTCAAGACCTCTCGAATGCGAGTCCGCTACGTCATCCTCTCCTTTACTCCGTCTAGTTTTGGTTTATTTTGTGCCTTACGACATGGGTATATATAGTCTACTTTTCACAACAATAAGTGATACTAAAGGCCACTAACATCCCCTCCCGATACGTATCTTCCAGCTGGAACCTGCAAGCTGAAATTTGAATACTAAGATTACGGAACAAAAGATTATTTTTATATTAACAGCTATAAATACTTTCGTAATTATTTTTAAATACGAGAGGGAGTCCGAAAATAAGTTTTCCGTGGCGAATGTGTACAGAGGTGTGAATGAAAGACAAAAAATATAATGAGACATTAAAGATAAGATGTACCTTTATTTTTCCGCATAATTACCAAGTACATTGAGACATTTGTCATAGCGCTTTAGAACCTTCAAGAGCCCTCCAGAGAAATATCAGGGCTCTGCCTAAGGAAGAAGCGTCGAAATTGAAGGCGGCGATTCGGAAAAAGCGGCCTGGCATTCTCCATTCTGGCATTCTGTTGTTGGATGGCAATGCGAGACCACACTCGGCGACGGCAACGCAAAATCACATTGCAACTCTTGGTTGGGAGCGCCTAGCCCATCCGCCATACAGTGCTGATCTCGCACCCAGTGACTTCCATCTGTTTCTGGCTTTGAAGAAGACTCTTGGCGGAAGGCGCTTTGGGAGCACTGCTGACGTCACACAAGCCGTTCGGCGCTTCTTCCGTAGGCCGAGCCCTGATGTTTTCCTGGAGGGCTTTTTGAAGATTCTAAAGCGGTATGACAAATGTATCAATGTATGTGGTAATTATGTGGAAAAATAAAGGTACGTCTTTTCTTTAATGTCTCATTATATTTTCTCTCTTTCATCCACACATGTGTACAAAGTCGCCAGGGGAAACTTATTTTCGGACTCACCCTAGTATGTTTATTTCCTTTATGGTGTTCCTAACTACATTTCCTCATTTTTGCTTATGGTTTTTAGGGCGTATATTTTAATATTAATAAACCGCTAGAAATATCGGAAATTTTAATTTTATTTAAAATATATTTATACTTATTTTCTTAATTAGAAAGTTTTTAAAATTACAGGAACATATTTCAAACAAAAGTTGTTTAATTTTTGAAATGGTATACATATCACTAGGGTTGAGTTATTTATAAAAATATGTAAGAGAGACTGTTCAAACTGAGCGCCGTCACATGGTATACCTACATTAAATGTTGCCACTTTATTTTACATTTCGCATTCTTCGGTTAGTTACACTAATCAAGTTTATCCCTTTCAACTCTTCTAGACACTATGCTTTTTAATACAGTCAACTCTCGACATAATGCCCCTCTTTACAGTGCCACCCTCGCATTGTGCCAATAAATGCAAGTGAACGGATCTTCTCCCATATAAAATACATAAGAAACCTCGTTACTGTGCCAATTCATTTAGTACCTGTGAATATAAGACAAGATTTTTACAAAATATAGCTTGCAGCGATTTTTTTCAGTTGCAGAATTCTTTTGAAACTGACATGAATGTTAGAAAGATAATTTAAGAAACATACTGTAATGTATTTTCAAGAAGTGAGTGTTCCCCTGCCACTAACTGTAAATGCAGGGGAAGGAGGAAGCTATGTTAAGAAGTCGGGCAGACAGCCTGCTTGAGAGTGGAGCAGGTACAATCAGCCCTTCATACAACGAGACATTCCAAACTGGTGACCTGTATCAAGTTAAAATTTCAAAGCGCTATATAATTCCATTTTTTTTAGAAATTAAATTTCATTTTAGTGCCACCCTCGCTTTGTGCCACTAAATGTTAGAGAACGGATGGTGGCATTATATCGAGGGATGACTGTAATATAATAGTTTCTCATTATGATATTATGTTCATTACGCATAATGTAGATAAGTATAAATATATGGTAGGGTATAACTTTTAAAAATAACGTTTCACTTCTCCAATACTTTATTATTTTATGTAGCAAGTCGCTAGTTCTGATTCAGGGAAGTTCAGCTCTAACCCATGTAAAGGGCTATCCCATTATCCACCAGTACGAACACGCGTGTCCCGGACTAACTTAACCGGCAGCTGTTGGATTTAATTTTTTCTACTATTATAAGTTCGGTATTTTGTGTAAGTTATAAGAGTCAAATCGTCATCCTTCTTTCTTGATCAAGCAGTACCACTGACCATCCACTAATTTCTGATCTTTAAATTTTATATCGATCAAATAGAATCGTGATTATATATAAAATATGAAATATTTACAGATATTGATCCACTTACGTCTACAGTCTCTTCAAATACAGAGGGAAAACTGAAATAAAAATGTCTGGAGAACTTGTTTGTATGTCATCTGGACTGGTCTCACGAGGAATTGTGTCAAAACAACAAACTATCACTAAACGTTTGGAAAGTTTGGAGAAAAGAAAAGACATATTTTCTACTCGGACCCGTCAGAAGACAATAATTCAAGTCAGGTTAAAAGAATTCTATATAAACTCGTAGGTTAAAAGAATTCTATGTAAACTCAACTATTCTTTGTCTTTGTGATAACCCACAAAAACTTAAATATTACCTTGAATATGAGGTAGTGCCCTATTTTGTTCGACGAAGTTTCATCAAGGAAAAAGTCATCAACGGTAAAATGTTTTGAGGAAGTGTCTGATTCTGACGAAGAGTTTTAACGGATGTCCTGATTGTTATCAAAGGAGTTCTCTGGTCCAAAACTGAAGCAAATGGAGAAATGATTAAAAAAAAAAGTGTAACATTTATCATGAAATCCCGTGCCAGAAATTTAACTGTTTCATGGGTATCCTGACAGCGATTCAACAGAACAGGTGGAGCAAAACAGAAGATCGGATAAAATAACTTCATGCTAGATTACATTTGATGAAAACACTACCTGCATGAATCCAAAAGAAGATTTTCTTGCAAACAACACCAGCAAGAAAAACCTTAACCACTCAATTGCGAATGGGCTAAACAAACCGTTCAGACAAAGAGGGAGGTAACAATATCATATAGCCTTAGGTTGGTTGGTATATGGTTATTTAACGACGGGGATGTACTGCAACTTAGGCCTGTGACCGTCGCGGTGTGCCGGAATTTTGTCTCGCAAGAGTTCTTTTACATGCCAGTAAATCTACTCAGTGGCGTACCAAGGGGGGTGCGAACGGGGCGGCCGCACCGGGCGTCGTAAAGAAGGGGACGCCAAAATTGAAAAACATATTTTTTTAGTTTAAGAAAAAATAATTTTTCAGGCACAATATAAGGTTTTATTGGTCAAATTTTCTTTATTACTTTATTAAATACTGCAGTAATGTTATTTAGAAATGAAATAAACTTTTCGTTTTAAACTATTTATAGACAATACGAAATAGGTCGTGGGCGCCGAGCACACAGGAAAGTTTACGGTGTAATTTAGCAATTTTATCTATTTTTTTCAAACAAACTAATCTTATAATACTTACAGTTTTATTTCATTCATATTTTTCTCTTTATAACGTGTTAAAGTAACATACTACTTATTAAAAATAAATAATTGTGAACATTAAACTGTGTTTAAATTAAATTCATTTAACCTTGAACCATCTAATTAGCCCTGGGCGCCAAGTAGCCTTGGTACGTCACTGAATCTACTGACATGGGTCTGTCATAAATGCCATCGACCTTGGCCGGGATCGAACCCGCAACCTTGGGCACAGAAAGTCAGCGCGCCACCCAGGCCGACTTATGGCCTTAGGGAAGTCTAAAGTTGTGGAGATGATACGATATTATTAATAGATCTAATTCTAAATACGTCCTTCTTTGATCCAGTGAAAAGAGGTGATGTCATTCTATATTAACATTAATTTTGATTCTTTGGACATTCAGAAGAATTATTTTAATTCTTCCAGGATTTGGAGTAATATAGCAACATTAGCTATCATGGAAATGGAAAAAATAAGCATTTGTAAATCTAGGAATAACCATTGCTATTGTTGATTCTGGCACAGATTTATTACTTTGGGTAGTAGTCTTTTCATCTGAAAGTGCAAGTTTATAGTTTTAAAGATATGTTTTAGTGGTTACTCCGACTAAATTGTGCTTCAAGCTGGAAAGCCAACACAAAATTTCAAAGATAGATTGCTTCTGTTTGAATATGAAATAAGTTGGTGTGATATAATTTCAAGTTTTTTCGGACAAGGACAAATAATGTCCATTGAAATGGTGAGCAGCGCAAATGAAGCTCAAACTCAGGCAACAAGATGCACATCAATCTGAAATTTTGAAGAAAGGAGAAGGATTCATTCAAGGCATGACCTAATACTCTACTCTGAATGAAGCACGATGTTTTATATTTACGAAGTTCACTAAAAGCCAACTTCGAGGTCAAACTTCGAACCAGCAAGACTTCCAGCAACTTCGAAAATTGTTCATAAGTAGGGTGTATTTACAAGTGCAAACAGTCCAGTTACTGATTGCAGTTGGAAAGAAGACACTTGGAAGATGACAGAGGCACGAGGCTCCTGTTGTCAATTGAAAAGTGTTCGCACCAATAAAGTACCTCGAGCACAAAATTTAAACAAACTCGTTGGAACCATTTTCGAGAAAATCGCGAAACGTGAAATTTTTTTCATAAAAATCGGCAGAAAAAAAACTCTTCAATCTTCGTGTCACATTCCCTCAAGATAACTAACGTAAATACAGTGAGTCCCACGCAGCAGTTGACCAATGACGCGGGTTTCTGCGTCGCGGCGGGCACAGCTCCAACTCCCGAGCGATCGGGTGATATATCTACGCAAATAATGCCGCGGTCGGTGTAATGATTCCTGTTCTCACATTTACAGATAAAATTACAATGAAAATAGCCACGTACCTCATCCCAAGAGATGTTGGAATTGTTCTCCTCTTGCATCCACACAATACTGGCACCTTTTTAGGAAATTTTCTTTCACGCGCATAAGTCCAGCTTCCGAGATAGTTCCGAGATAGAGTTAATTTCTCTTGTCATATTGTCTTTAAGATCTTCTAATGTTTGACCTGTACACTTTATTTTTCAAGTTTCCCCCTAAATAATAGTCACAAACTGTTAGAAGAACTTAAAGACAATTTCACAAGAGAAATTAACTCTGTCTCGGAAGCTGAACTTATGCGCGTGAAAGAAAATTTCCTAAAAAGGTGCCAGTATTGTGTGGGTGCAAAAGGAGAACATTTCCAACAACTCTTGTGATGAGGTACGTGGTTATTTTAATTGTAATTCCAACTGTAAATGTGAGAACCTGAACTATTACACTGGTAGCTGCTTTATTAGCGTAGATATTTCACCCGATCGCTCGGGAGTTGGAGCTGTGCCCGCCGCGACGCAGGAACCCGCGTCATTGGCCAACTCTTGCGTGGGACTCACTGTATAATATTTTGTTATTATATGACTTTTCGTTATAGAGCTATGCTGATCACATGCACACATACAAACGCTCACACAGACACTCACAAAAGTATATAATATAAACAGATATGTTTCTGAAAATAACATTTTTGGAATCGGCGACCTCAAAGCGTTTGTTTATGTTGAAAACTAGAAATCGAATTTAAGAGACAAACACAATAGTCCAATTATCTAAGGCACCTATGGCATATGGGTTGAATTTGGCCCAGGTCGATGTCATTTATGTGTACGTAGATGTCTGCAGATTTACATGCATGTAAAAGGACTCCTGTGGGACAGAATTCCGGTACATCGGCGACGGTACAAAACCAACCACTCTATGGTACGGGTGGAAAAGTATTTATTTTACGAGGGGTATTCCAAAGTAAGTTTCGTCAGTTTGTCACACGGACACTTTATTGACCCAAAAGCAATACAGCATGGCAGCATGAACTATACACCGTGCACTATTTTTCGACATAGTCGCCAGCGACATTGAGACATTTGTCGTAGCGTGCGATCAGTTTGAAGAACCCACTGTGGTAAAACTCGGTGCCCTGCGATGCAAGGAATTGGCGCACAGCCTGCTCCACCTCAGCTTCCTGACATTACTAAAGGTTCCATACAGACCATTTTGAGTGACAAATTGATGTTCCATAAGGTTTGTGCGAGATGGGTTCGTGGAGGCCGCACTTTGCGGGGACGGAAATCGGGAGATCAATTTCAAACAGCTCTATCTCGGACAATAAAAGGTTCAGCGGCTGCAGCAATGGCTCGTTTGAAAGAGAGGAGATAGCGGTACATGGCAGTGGCGCCAAATCTCTCGTGCCATCGTGAGCGGTACACTAATACCCGCGGGCACGCCAGTATGCTGCGACTCGCTCTTCTACGGCGCAGTGCGCCTGCGTCATGCCTCCTCCGCTGACGCCACTTCCGTCGTGGAACCAGCCACGGGTGGGGATTCGTCTGGCGTTTGTTTGGTTCCCCTGGTGAACACGCCGCTCCTGCCATACATTGACGAAACTTACTTTCGGAATACCCCTCGTAATATGAGACACTTCCTAGTAAAGCTATTTTTTAATTAAAAACGACATGGGTACAGATTTCCAGTGAAATGATCATAAGAATCTTGTAATAACTGAGCTGTACAAATTCAAACTCGAGAAATGGCAGCAATGTTTAGTCAGTAGAATTTAATACATGAAGAGTATTGAAAAATAAAACCAGACATATAGTGGATGGTAATTCCACAGAATATGAAACGTATGTTCGCAAAGCAAATAAAGTTTAATACCATGCCATTTCATGTTAGTAAAACTTGGGATTATGAAAAATTATTAGCGGCAGAAAGCGAGGTTTTGCAGTGTCGCATGTAATGTCTGTTCATAATCCTCACAGAACAAACATTACATATACATTCCACCTGCAATTACCTCGTTACCTCTGCAATGATAAGCCTTTAATGTACTCCCTGAGCTTACAGCATTATTTACAAAGCCGTTATTCAATAGAGCTTTAAAAATAATTAAATCACTCTAAAAAAAGTTAAATTGCTCTTTTTTGTTTAGGAAAGGAATATAAATGGCTGCTCACCTCGCTCCCAGCTCAGCACGACGCTAGTATAATTCTGAGCAGTTAATTTTTGTTATGATGCTAAGTCATAGTTAACTCAAAACTACGAGTCAAATTATGGTCCAGGCCAGGGGCGTATTCAGAGGGGGGCTGAGGGGGCTACAACCCACCCCGAAACGTTAAGTAATGCTAATATATTGCACATAAGAACATTTTAATTTGACAAATACTAAACAGTTTAATTGCACATCCTGACAAAATTCAGCCTAACATCGAATTTTTACCTGAAATTTGTGAAATATGCTCCGGAAAAATGAGGTATGCTCTATTATTTAAGTAAATTTAATACTGTACTAGACGTTCTGTTGTTGGCTGAATTACATCACGAATTTTAAAAGATATTATAAGTCTTATGAATTACATAATAAAAATTAAAATAAAACAAGGTTAAGTTATTGCAATAAAGTTTAGTAAATTGAAAAATAGTTAATATAACGTTGCTTTAATATTATTTAATCGGTTACAAAAAAATATAGTCTATTTACTATCAACAAATTTTATAGTCGGTTTCCAAAACATTCACTTAGCCAAATAGCTTTCTTTTTAAATTAACAGAGATATGCACAATATTTGACATCTCTCATAATATGCTGTTATAAATGTGACAAATTGATTAAATATGTACAAATATTTTAATATTGAGCAAATATGAAGCATCATTGCAAAACTAACAAAATATGCAAAATTAAACCATCAATTTCTTAATATTTCTTTGACACCTTGTAATAATATGCATTATTAAAATATGATTTTCATAAATTTCCGGGCCCTAGTGATAACAGTGTTAGACTTATATAGCCCCTCCCGAAAAAATATCTTGGAAACGTCCCTGGTCCAGGCTTCTACAAACCAGTTAAGGAGTTAGTGGGCAATATTTCGCCTTATACCCTCAAAATGATATCGATAAACCAAGATCAGCAGTAAGCCTCAGATATTTATTGTTAATATAGTATAACCAATTCTGAGTTGTGATTCATCTAAAATAGTTGAAAACGATATTTTTAAATGACATAATTAAATTGCTAAAAATACACATATTGACATAATCAATAAAAATACCTATTTACATTGTCTTAGAATCAAATATTAAACAAATTTGTTAAAATATATATTTACATTGTTTTTGAGCAGGTATTATTAATAACCTGAGCTTTAACAACGTGACTACTGCGGTTAGCAGGGAAAATAAGTACTACAATCTAATATAACTTTATGTTCGATAATGACTTCTGTTTTAACAGGTTACATACATGCATGTCTAAATACTACTATTAGTAATTGCAGAAAAGTGTAAAGTGTATGTTTTAAAAATTTGCTCAAAAACAATGTAAGTAGATATTTTAACGAATTTGTAAAATATTTTATTCTAAGACAATGTAAATAGGTATTTTTATTGATTACTAGCATGTGCCCGCGGCTTCGCCCGCGATAATTATTTCAAAAATTAAAAATCAATAGCATAATAGTTAAATCATTATATTTATTAACACCTAAATCACGTGGACTACATACCACGATTAGATAGCGTCGCCTGGTAAAAGCGACCTCAGATTCGAGTTCCTTGGCCCAGAATACCCCTGTACAGTGAGTTTCGTCCAAATCGAACAATGTATGACCATATTTAGGCCTATATTGATTATCCCTCTTCCGTGTAGGTTGAAAATTTCATATGTCTACGGACCTTGACATTCTAAACAAATTAATCTACCAGCGTGGGCTTACAACATTCAAGCGATCGCGATGCTTTTATTTCGACGGTATGACAAAAATAGCCAAAGCCAACTGCAATTGATTTGACATTGAAATGTATTACTGAAATCTGATGCTTCGACAGCGCTAAAATCACGTTTTCTGCCAGTTTTTCACTCATAACTCGCGAACGAAAGCTAAAATTAAAAATTCGGCTTCGAGGTGCATTCGCCCACCTTTCAGTCCATCTATCTTTGAAATTTCAGATCTCTGCGTTCAGTAGATTTCGATGGGCATCGTGGACAGACAGACAAACAGCATGTGCCCGCGGCTTCCCCCGCGATAATTATTTCAAAAATTAAAAACTAAAAATTAAGAGCATAGTTAAATCATTATAATTATTAACACCTAAATCACGTGGAGTGCATTCCACGATTAGGTAGCATCCCCTGGTAAAAGCGACCTCAGATTCGAGTTCCTTGGCCCAGAATACCCCTGTACAGTGAGTTTCGTCCAAATCGAACAATGTTTGACCATATTTAGGCCTATATTGATTATCCCTCTTCCGTGTAGGTTGAAAATTTCATATGTCTACGGGCCTTGACATTCTAAACAAATTAATCGACCAGCGTGGGCTTACAACATTCAAGCGATCGCGATGCTTTTATTTCGACGGTAAGACAAAAATAGCCAAAGCCAACTGCAATTGATTTGACATTGAAATGTATTACTGAAATCTGATGCTTCGACAGCGCTAAAATCACGTTTTCTGCCAGTTTTTCACTCATAACTCGCGAACGAAAGCTAAAATTAAAAATTCGGCTTCGAGGTGCATTCGCCCACCTTTCAGTCCATCTATCTTTGAAATTTCAGATCTCTGCGTTCAGTAGATTTCGATGGGCATCGTGGACAGACAGACAAACAGCATGTGCCCGCATGTGCCCGCGGCTTCCCCCGCGATAATTATTTCAAAAATTAAAAACTAAAAATTAAGAGCATAGTTAAATCATTATAATTATTAACACCTAAATCACGTGGAGTGCATTCCACGATTAGGTAGCGTCCCCTGGTAAAAGCGACCTCAGATTCGAGTTCCTTGGCCCAGAATACCCCTGTACAGTGAGTTTCGTCCAAATCGAACAATGTTTGACCATATTTAGGCCTATATTGATTATCCCTCTTCCGTGTAGGTTGAAAATTTCATATGTCTTCGGGCCTTGATATTCTAAACAAATGAATCGTCCAGGATGAACTTACAAAATCAAGCGATCGCGCGCGATAATTATTTCAAGAATTAAAAATTAAGAGCATAATAGTTAAATCATTATATTTATTAACACCCAAATCACGTGGACTACATGTCACGATTAGATAGCGTCGCCTGGTAAAAGCGATCTCAGATTCGAGTTCATTGGCCCAGAAAATCCCTGTATAGCGAGCTTCGTCCAAATCGAACGATGTTTAACCATATTTAGGTCTATGTTGATTATCCCTCTTCCGTGTAGGTTGAAAATTTTATATGTCTACGGGCCTTGACATTCTAAACAAATGAATCGACCAGCGTGGGCTTACAACATTCTAGCGATCGCGATTCTTTTATTACCACGGTATGACAAAAATAGCCAAAGCCAACTGCAATTGATTTAACATTGAAATGTATTACTGAAATCTGATGCTTCGACAGCGCTAAAATCACGTTTTCTGCCAGTTTTTCACTCATAACTCGCGAACGAAAGCTAAAATTCATAATCCGGCTTCGATGCGCATTCGCCCACCTTTCAGCCCACCTATGTTTAAAATTTCAGATCTCTGCGTTCAGTATATTTCGCTGGGCATCGTGGACAGACAGACAAACACGTCCTTTTATTATTTTAAGATAGCATGTGCCCGCGGCTTCGCCCGCGATAATTATTTCAAAAATTAAAAATTAAGAGCATAATAGTTAAATCATTATATAAACACCTAAATCATGTGAACTATATATCACAATTAGATAGCGTCACCTGGTAAAAGCGACCTCAGATTCGAGTTCCTTGGCCCAGAAAACCCCTGTATAGTGAGTTTCGTCCAAATCGAACAACGTTTGACCATATTTAGGCTAATATTGATTATCCCTATAATAATAATAATAATAATAATAATAATAATAATAATAATAATAATAATAATAATAATAATAATAATAATAATAATAATAATAATAATAATAATAATAATAATAATAATAATAATAATAATAATAATAATAATAATAATCCTCCTCTTCGGTGTAGGTTGAAAATTTCATATTATGTTTGCGTGCCTTGACCTTAAAAACAAATGAATCGACCAGCGTGAGCTACAACATTCAAGAGATCGCGATGCTTTTATGTCGAAGGAATGACAAAAATAGCCAAAGCCTAGTGTAATTTTTTGTATTACTGAAAACTCATGCTTCGAAAACGCAATAAATACACGTTTTCTTTCACGAACGAAAGCGAAAATTAAAATTCCGGCTTCGAGGTGCACATTCCGACCCTTTAGTCCGCCTATGTATAAAATTTCAGATCTCTGCGTTGAGTAGATTTCGCTGGGCATCGCGGACAGACAGACGGAGGACAGACACTTCCTTTTATTAATATAGATGTAAATATGTGTATTTTTAGCAATTTAATTATGCCATTAGGATTTAAAAATATCGTTTTCAAATAAGTTATTTTAGATGAATCACAATTCAGAATTGGTTATACTATACTAGCTTAAAAGACCCGGCGTCGCCCGGGTTTTGTATTTTGTAATTGGAAATTAACTTATGAAGGATTTTCAATTTTAAATTCTAGGTCCTTATATAGGCATTTATAATTTGAAATAGGAAGAACGACTTATTACACTCAAACTATTCCCTCAGAAAACGCTTGATATAGTTTTTTTATGGCTCATAGAGGATCTAGAATTTTGCATCCCATCGCTTGTACAGCGCACAGCAAGCCTGGTAGAGGTTTAAATAAGAAGAAACAGAAATTCCAGTAACATAAAATTGTAATATTGAGGCGGGAAATTTCCCACTCTTATGTTACCATAAAACCGTTTTGGAGATGAAATTAAACAGAAAGCATTATCACTTTCATACTTTTCTCTCCAAAAACCTGCGATATAATATAATAATATACACATTACCATACTTCGTTTTGTTTTCTCTATGTCCAGGGTAGAGAAAGTTATGTGATTCCATTATTTTAGTGGATTTCATTCTGTAATATTTATTTATAACATGAATTATTTTGATAACTTCTCTTATTTGTCAAAAGTGCATTTCATTTGTTTTTTCCAAGCCCACCTGATACCATTTGGCAAGAATATATTCTGTGATTTGGAATTGATAATTCTATGTAAAAAGGGATTAAGTATTTTCAAAAACATTTAATTTTTGGCATTTAGAATCAGAATTTTTCAAAATCCTTTCTTAGTGAGCACCTACATTATGAAACGAAGGTACTGTCAAAATTCCAAGTCTCTATCTGTTATAGTTTAGGCTGTACGTTGATTCCTGTCATTCAGTCAATCAGTCAGTCAGTCAGTCAGTCATTCATTCAGTCAGTCAGTCAGGACAAAGCCTTTTATATATATAGAGATTAACAAAAAATATCTGAGGCTACTGCTGATCTTGGTTTATCGATATCATTTTGAGGGTATAAGGCGAAATAATGCCCACTAACTCCTTAACTACTACTTCCCTCAAACAATAAAAAATGAAGTTGATCAATTCTACAAACCAGCAAATAAGATCGGGTGAGACTGCCAAGGCACACAATACCACCATACATGTTCCATTACTTTCTGTTGGATACAACGGAATAGCAACTATTCAAATTATTTTATAAAAAATGTGAAATAAACCATTGAGCGTTATTCCATTTCCACGTGACCTACATAACGTAGAAACATGGCAGCTTCCTCCCAACAGCTGATTCCCATGTGAACATTTACTTCTTGTTTATCTTCTTTAGTCTTCAACCTCTGATTGGTTTGCAGCGATTCTCCATTCTGATCTTCTTTCTGCCTTCCTTTTTAATTCTTCGTACGTTTTACAATTCATGTCATCCTTAATTTGTTCCATGTA
This sequence comes from Ectobius pallidus, assembly GCA_964059195.1. NCBI lineage: Eukaryota > Metazoa > Arthropoda > Insecta > Blattodea > Ectobiidae > Ectobius > Ectobius pallidus. Next base: position 184,892,521 of record CAXKWD010000004.1, on the reverse strand, counting down.
CTGTAGTCTTGCTCTTCATTTGCTATTCTTACCTTTAATTGTGCCTTTGATAATTTTCAAAAGACTTTTATGCCTTAGTAAATGCCTTATGAATTTTATTCTTTTTCTTATTTGGTTCCAAATTTCTTTCTCTGCTTTTGCACTCTCATAAACTTCCTCGTTGGTGTGTTTTACCGAGCCAGCTAACTGACCAAGTTTCACATCCATACAACATTATGCCCCATACATATGTTTTCATCAAATTCTTCCTAATTTCTAAACTAATATTATTGGTTGTGAATAATTTATTTTTCTGACTGAAGGAAAGTTTTGCTTCTATTAAGAATTTATGAATACTGTCTTTTACGATTATTTCAACCGGTATAAAAGTTAATGTGCTCTGGAAATTATGAAAAAGATTTAGTCGATAATGAGGGAGATAATGCTTCAAAAAGAATTGGATATTTCCCTCGGATGGGGAAACTTATGAAAATAATTATTTTCCATAAACCTAATAAACTGAAACATTTACCATCTAGTGACTGCCCAGTTAGTCTGCTTCCAACATTATCAAAACTCTTCCGGAAAATACTACATATGAAATTATTCTTTTCTACTAACATCCCAAATTTCCAGTTTGTTTTTGGACCAAAATATTCTACAACACATCAATTTTTAAGAATCAACGAAGGGTCATTAAAGGTTTTGAAATAGGAAAACATACTCCTGCCATTTTTCTTGAAATTCCTCAAATCTTCGACATGTCTGGCATGATGGATTGCTCTCAAATTATACAGAATTGGCCTCCCAGATTGTCTTATACAAATTTTTTGGCACGTATAGATTGATTGAAATCAACTACTCAGTCAATAACTGCTGGAATGCCACAAGGCTCAATACTAGCTCCTTTACTATGTCTTCACATACGATCTTCCAACATTACAATCCACATGCACTGCATTGTACGCAGATGATACAGCTCTTTTCTGTTCACTTTCTAGTATACAAATTACAAAACACAAATTTTTCCTGAGCCATTAAACACCCAAACGTGTAATAGGCCGAGTCAAGAAAATTAAAAACTAAAATATTAAAAATCCACAAGGGAAAGACTACAATTAAAAAATTAACTCACATTATAAAATGGGTTATTAAGCAACCAGGTTTCCAATTTAATTTTAAAAACATTTGTGTGCAGCTCTTTTAAATCTTTCGGTAGCTTGTTGTATAACAACAGTCCAAGTAACTTACATAAAAATTTCTATTTGTCTTTGACAGTCTACAAACGGGAACATCTAGGTTGTCCTTACAACTGGTATTATGATTGCCGTCATTTCTCTTCAGTCTTCTATTTTTACAAACGGAATGGTTCACAATGTGGCGCATATCTCTGAATGTCAACAAAACAAAAACAATTTTCTCTTTAAGATATAATCAAGATCCTGCTGCACTGTACCTTCTGAACAAACATTTTTCCATGACTACCATCTGAAACGCCAGTCAACTATCTAGGGGTACTAATGACCACTAAATTTGTATTAATGCACACATAACTCATGTTGTGGCACTTGCTACTTGTATGACGGTGAAACTTTATTCATTAGCAAATAATCGCTCATCACTTGGGTTGGAATGCTCTTATGCCATTGTACACATCTCTGATAAGGTCTCTCGTCACAAATGAAGCACTGCAACTACTGCCATCTGATGTTCAACCATTGTACTACACGTTGAAGCCATATCATTGTGATTTCAAAGCGTATGGTGTGTATAGCCAGTTTGAAAGTGTGTATACATTTTTCTGATCAACCCTGTATGAAGCACAGATGGCAAAACTCATATTCACCGATTACATGTTATGCAAAATAAATTTCCTCGCAAAGCCACGAAATGCTCCTTGTTACATAAGAAATAGTCAACTACATTATGAACTTGGAATTCTCCTGATACAAGAATACATTCGAACCCTATCAAGATCATTTACAGCAAACTGCTAGCTGTCCCTTGTGCATCGATTCATACTATTGGAAAATAGAACTAGACTGAAAAGAAAAACTTCCTCAAAATGTGCCACTCTGTTCAGAAGGAAGTGAGAATTCTCTGTACATTATTATCTCAACTCTCACGTGTGAGAGAACTATATGTGCTCTAAAACAACTTTTGTTGTAAACCGTCTTCTAAGATAGAACTGCCGATTCAGCATACCTCAAAAAGATATTCTTCTTCTTCGTTTCACCCAACTTAGTGTTTTGTGTTTTAATTTTAACCCAGTATTGCTTCATACTTTCTGATCTTGCTTTTCTTTCGTCTTCACTGATATGGATCATTCGTTTGGTCTTGATTTTGACTTGGAACCTCTCTTTCTTGACTTAAGTTTTTTTTTTTCAATTTTATCTATAAGCATTTTTTCTTTGATTTTGAGTTCTTTTAAATCCTTCCCTGTTTCCTTAAACCAATTTTGTTTGGTCTTTTCGTTGCGGAAATATTCAAATATTTTTTTGGTTAGTCTATTTGGGTTCATTCTGAGGATGTGTCCGTAAAAATCGATTCTTCTTTTCCTCATTGTGTCTGAGAGTTTTTCAGTCTTTTGGTAGAGTGTTTCGTTTCTGATGTGGATGAGTTTGTTGTTATGGAACTTAGGGCCTAGGATTTACCTTAATATATCTTTTTCTTTGATCTCCAGTCTTATTATTATTATTATTATTATTATTATTATTATTATTATTATTATTATTATTGTGATATTCTACAGTTTTACTGGCCTGTATAATAAGTTTACTGATAGATCAAAAATATGTTGAAAAAAAATTACGAGCCTAGTGAATACATATCGACCGCCATGCCGATTGTAAAACAGTCGGTTTTCGATTCGAGCACACAGCTTTTTTTAATGTTATAATCTTGTCCATAGTACAAGTTTCAGACTATTGTTAGGTTTTTACTTATAAAGAATTGTCCGTTCTTTGCCTACATCTGATAGGTCTGGATTAATTTTCAAATGTTTTGTATTCTAGCTAAGGCTCTGATGAGTGGATCTGTTTGTAATTCTAGATTAATTTATTTGCATGTAATTCTATTGGCTAGACCTCCAATGTGTGCTAAGAAGGATTCAATTTCAAGCATGTCCTCCAGTCTGGTTCTGTAGTCTGCTCCGGTGATGGTTATGTATTGCATGTACTCTTCTGATTCGCTGTAGTTTAGCTGTGTACCATATTATACACTCATAAGTGAGTTGTGTCCTGATGATAGAAGTGTATATTCTCTTTTTAATTGACGGGTTTAAACTTTGAGTCTTCAGTAGAGGATAAAGAAATACAGTCAACCCTCGATTTAATGCCACGATCCTTTCTCTAACATTCAGTGGCACAAAGCGAGGGTGTCACTAAAACGTAATTTAAAATAAAAATGGTATTATACAGTGTTGTATTAATTTACTGTACTATATTATGAAAGAAAAATTAAATATATGGCAAATAACCATTTTTCTCTCTCACTCACAATACTGAGTGAAGTTTTCTTTGGCAGTCAGCCAGGTGGTTGCGTCAAATAAACCCGACGTTTCGGAGGCCAACGCTGCCTCCATCTTCAACGCCTTTGAAGATGGAGGCAGCGTTTGCCTCCGAAACGTCGGGTTTAATTGACGCAACCACCTGGCTGACTGCCCGAGAAAACTTCACTCAGCTTCTGCGCCAGGAAAACCTCAGATCCTACAACTCACAATACTGTTCACAATCTCCGACTAACAATTTTCCCCCAGACAGTGTGTGATGCAATAGCCTGCTGACTAGACTTTTGAAATCTTTTACTGAATTCACAAATTTCACGTTTCTCTTGAAGTGTAACAAAAGCTCTCTTCGTTTTGAGAATCTTACGAGTAACTCTAGTGTAGTGTTTAACAGCTGAAGGGACACTGGACTAAAAGAAGTGAAAGACTGGAATGCCTCGTTGTATGAAGGGCTCTTTCTACCTGCTCCACCCTCACGCAGATTTCAAACTTCTTAACATAGCTTCCTCATTCCACCGCACAACATTTACAGTTAGTGGCAGGGGAACACTTAATTCTTGAAAATCCAGTACAGTATTTTTCTTGAATACTCTTCCTAACACTCATGCCAGTTTTAAAATAATTCTGCAACTGAAAAGAAGTCACTGCCAGACATGTCGAAGATTTGAGCAATATCATGAAAAATGGCCGGAGTATGTTTTTTTTATTTATTTCAAAACCTTTAAGGATGACTCTTATATTCACTGCCACTAAATGAACTGGCACAGTAACGAGGTTTCTTATGTAATTCATATGGGAGAAGATCCGATCACTTGCATTTATTGGCTCAGTGCGAGAGTGGCACTGTAAAGAGGGTGACTGTATAAACTTTGTTGTAGCCTTACTTCGGGCTGATTCTATGCGTTCACCGTACAATAGAGTTAGGTCAAGGTATTTAACCGATTTTTGTACTCGGTAGCTTCATTGAAGAGTGTAAGATGTTTGGGTTTAAATCAATTTTGTAACGAGTCTGCTACGATGTTTGATATTTCTTGTGTGTTGTAATATACTATGTCATTTTCGTCCATTATCGCTGTGTTTGATATCTTAGCCCTTTTACCTAATAATGGTTTCATGAGAGTCCACATCTTGCCTGGCTTATTTATTGTTTCCTGCACTGTAATTTCAAACTGTTGCTCTTTACTGGCTTTTATTCTGTTCTGTAAAGCTTTGTTTAGTCTGATGAATGCTCTCTTTTCCTGCGGGTCACCTGTGTCAAACCATTTCTTTTGGCTCCCCGTGTTGCTTGTATCAGTTGCTGTAGTATATCTTCCTGCTCCTGTGTTGTTTTTCTTGATACCTCTGTGTGTGTGTGTGTGTGTAGCTGTACTGTAAACATGTTGTATATTGTCTGTAAATATATATTCCTATACCAACATCTTCTTCGTGTTTTTCAAGTATTCGTCTTTTTGGGTTAATTACTTTCGAGTTCCATATTTCATGTTTGGCATTTAGGTCTCCACTCCATTTAGGTCTCCATTTAGGTCTATTATAAACTGAGCACCTTTGACAGGGTTATAGAGTAAAGTTATTAGTTCAATAAAAACACTTTCTTTAACGCACTTTATTTATGGTAAACTTCTGGACGGCCGTTTCGCAGGTGGTGTTCCTGAATCATCAGCAGAGTGCCAACTGAGGTCTCTGGAGCAGGTGTTTTTGAGGGTGTCTGTTAAGAAGGGGGTGTAGTGGAGGTGGGGGTAGGTGATGGGGTTTGGTTTGACTGTCTGTGTGTATTAATGTGTCAAATAGCGTGTGTGATCTGAAATTGAGTTGGTTATTTAAAACTAATGTTGGGTGTGATTTTGTGTGTTTGTAAATTTCGAATTGTTCTAATGTGTTTAATTTCTTGCTTTTGTGTGTGAAGTGTAGTATTTCCATGTCTGTGTTAATGTTTTCATAATAAATTGTTGTCTGTTGTGATGATGTGTTCTGCAAAATTTGATTTGTTTTGTGCTTGGTGGATAGCTTTGATGTGCTCTTTGTATCTGGTTCGAAATGATCTGCCTGTTTGGCCTATGTAGAAACTGGGGCAGTCTTGGCATTTGAGTTTGTATATACCTGTTGAATTAAATTTGTCTGTGTGTGTGTGTTTGTTTGTGAGGTGTTTTTTCAGGGTGTTGTTTGTTCTGTATGAAATTTTGTACTTCAGTTTTTTGAATGAGGCAGCGACTTTGTACATTTTATTGTTTTGGTATGTCAGTGTGATGAATTTATCTTTTTGTGTTTGTTGGGGGTTTTGTGTGTGTCTTTTTCGTTCTGCTTTTTTGAGCATTGAATTTATCATTTCGGGGTTGTATCCATTTTGTTTTAATTACTTTCGAGTTCCATATTTTATTGGACACAACACTCTGCTGATGATGAAGGAACACCACCTGCGAAACGGCCGTCCAGAAGTTTACCAAGGTAAATAAAGTGGGTTAAAGAAAGTGTTTTTATTGAACTATTTATTACACAACGCTCAAGTCGGACAGAAGAATGAATGTAAAGTTATTACTGGGCAGGGCCGTCGAAAGAAAGTAAGGGCCCCAGGGACAAATTTTCCCAGGCCCGCGTCAAATTTTAAATCCACTACCCTACTCGCCCTTTATAATGTATGCAACAAAAATATTATGTAATGATATTACTTAATTATTAAGTGCCAGAATGGTTCCGGTACTTTATGAGATTGTCTGGTAGACAGGAAAATATCTGTCCGTCGAACTGTCTTTCCGTGTGTCTGTAAGCACGATAACTCAAATACGCTTTATCGGATTTTTATAAAGCTTGGTATACCATTTATAACGCCCATGGGAAGAAGCCTACTGATTTTGGACCAAATCGGTTAACTGATGCCGGGCACGAAACAGAAAAATACATTAAAATGTTCTAATTAGGGACCATTTTATCTGTATGTACCAGTTTATTCTTTTGAAAATTATGAATTTAAATGCCGAACGTTAGTGAGGCCTACTGTTGAGTCCGAAAGGATTTCTGCTTCTACTTTTAAAAAATAGCAATTTTTCTTCAACAATAATCCGTTTCACATTAACTGATTAATTCCTTGTCACCGTTATGCGACAGGACAGGACAGGACAGATAAAATAAACTCATAAAACATAACTTAAGCTCTTTATTGACTTATAACCAATTTTATTTTAAAGTAAATTTGGAAAGTCAAAAATAAAACTGGGTCGGCCGGGCCCCCTTTTCGGCTGCCCCTGCCTCTCGTCGGGCCTGTTACTGGGTGGGATATACAGAGTGAATCACCTAAAACTTGCATCGCAGATATTTCGGACATGGAAAGTGCTATTAATGTACGGTTTTCACAGCATTGATTGGTAGTCAGGGGCTCGTAGGTTTAGCCTATAAACAGATTAGAATAATGCTTAGAAAGTGTATTTTTTGAGAAAACATGAATTTTTTAAAACGGAACAATGCCTAGTTTCATCAACAAAACAAAAGTAGAGTAAATTAGAATGTCAGTGGTTGCATATAGGCTAAACGTACGAGCCCCTGACTGCCAATCAATGCTGTGAAAACCGTACATCAATAGCACTTTCCATGTCAGAAATATCTGCGGTGCACGTTATAGGTGATTCACTCTGTATAATGGGGCTATTACAGTTTCTGAATTATCTATTAAACTGTGGCTGCTGCCATTTCTGCAGAATTTAGTCCCGTGATTTGGATTGGTTTATAAGTTATGTTTATTTTTATTTTTATTGCTGTGCCACCTCCTTTCTTGTTGGATAACATTACACTGTCAATAGGCTTTTTTTCTTGAAACGAATTAATACTAATACCACAATAATGCATATAGACGGTAGAGGTAGAACCCTATACTCTGTACACGTTACGACCTCACTGAAAAAGTAACAGATATTGCTCATTTGATTAACATCTTTGATTTAATTTCCAAAATTCATAAATAAATTTAAAAAAAGTTAAATTGATATCATACATTACAAAACCTTTGATGTGACAATGTAGCAATTTGTAATGAGTATACCTTGGATTTTAGGCTCTAAAAAAATAGTTTTAAGCACCTAAAATAGGTTTTTAAAAGAGAAAATAGGTACTTACATTAAGCTTTAAAAATGTGTAAATAAACAGAAAATAGAATTACAATACTACAATATGCTCTTCAACTGTAACGTGATCTTTTTTACTGTAAAAAACTTGGTATACCTATTCTTAACAGAAATAATTGCAAAATTAAGACAATTTCTTTCTTTCTTTAATTTCGCAGTTTTACCTCTCCCTTTTAGGATTTAAGCGACCCAAGCCGCCCGGGCCTTACAGGGCCACGACCTGTCGGGAGAGGGATTATCTTTGGATTACATACATACTTTTTTGACCTGGAGGGCCTCCCGGATGAGTCATCAGCCCAACGCGGGGCCACCTCTGAGACAACACGAACACATAGGACGATACACACCATTCACACACACACTCACTCAGAACAAGGCGAGGATGGGGATGAAGATGATAATGACGGCCAGATGATATCCGGGGACCACAAGGGCTTAAAGTTACCTGACATTTGTCTCACAGGTGAGGGAAAACCCCGGAAAAAACCTCACCTAGGTCACTTGTCCCAACCAGGAATCGAACCCGGGCCCGCTGCGTGAGAGGATTGAACGCATCCCCTGAGCCTCAGCGGTGGACAATTAAGACAATTAAAAATATATTTATCAAAAACAGTTTTGGATTTTATGAAAAATTGACAAAGTAGGTATGTCCCTTCTTACTATATACCTGCTACTTGCTGTTTTTAGCGAATCCTCCCCCGTCAGTCAGCATTCCTTTGGCGACAATTCTTTGGGAAAATCAAGTTTCTCTGAAAACCCTCCCTCTGCTGTTCTGCTCTTCATTCACGGATGTCCATCAAATGATTGTAAAATTTACAGAAGTTGAATTTTTTTAAATGTGCAAAATAGGCATTTTAGGCACTAAAGTAGTAAAAATATGCTCCAAAGGTCCAAATAGACATTTTAGGGCACTATAAAACTCTATAAATATAAGTGACTTATTATGAAATATCAACATATTTAAAATAATTCATGCATTTTATAAGGAAAAAATAGTAATTTTCCTTAAAATCCCAGGTCTAGTAATGAGTTATTCCGTTCAGGAAGCTTGGTAGAGCTGGTACCTACCGTATAAAATATGGCGATGCATTTCCTTGTGTGTATGGAAACAGACAAATACACGTTTCCTTTGATAGAGACATTCGTCTAGGTCGCATGCACGGCTTCTCACGCCATTGACCCCCACAAATCACTCCCCCCCCCCCCCGTCTCCCCCGCAGTCCGCTCGGCTTATACAAGTACTTTTCACTTTAGTCTATCTCGTGAAATATGTATCAAGCGCACCATGAAGCGTGGAATATTTTATTTAACATGATATACCGATGCAGTGTGGGGAACCTCCACCAACGGGGATAAAATATGTTCTGCATAGCAAACCATACAAGAAAGACTGTCAACTTTTCCTTGAAGCTTTCCTTCATTGCTGTTTTCGAGCTTCTGACTTTATCACAATGTGTGGAAAAGAAAGGTGTGAAACCAGATTCTGCTAAACAGAAGTATTAAAATTTTTCTAATATGCACATTTAAGGAAATTCACAAAACCATTAATATTTTTATAGGCTTTTATGTACTGCACACGCTAAGAATATTGCATTAATTACTAATAAAATACATAAAATGACTTATAAATTCATCACCCTTCATAATTTCCATTTTCTACTTTAGGGACAATATCTGGAATTCAAGTAGAGTCCGATATCTAATATGGAATTCTTGGTTCAGATAAGTTATCTAACACAATTTAGATGGCTATTCAACTCATACGCCGCGTTTAGCAGTACCTCATAGTGTTCACAGGTAGCTTTGGGAGTGCATGATACTGTGCTTTCACAAATAATAATTAGAGAGGCTATCGATGTAATTCATTTCTGTAAATCAATATTCACGAAATTCATGTAAATAAATATAGCGTGTGATGCATCACATAAATTTCTCTAACCTGGGAGTGGAAAATCTACTCTTATAGGCTACAATTCAACGGCCCTAAATAGCGTGCTTGCTCGCTCGCCCGCTTCGTGTGTTCATCGGGTATACTCGGCGATGTTCGTCTCTCGCAGTGTTAACTTTCACCAAGAGTACAAAATTAGGAAAACCGTGTAAACTTTCATGACGACTACAAAATTAGGAAAACCGTTTATTATATAAGGCCTAAGTGAAATGAACACAATGAACAAATATTCTAATTTTATTTTTACTTACAATTTTCATAGCTGTGAACCACAAATATTTTTAATAATCTACCAGTGTAAATTTCTTAAAAATCCTGGAGACAATGAATAATGGCGGGCGAAGCCGGGGGCAACAGCTGTAAAATATTGATGGTTTTATCGCTTGAAATATCGCTGATAGACTAATAATAATCCAAACAAACCATTCCTTCCCTTGAAACATTATAAGTTTATAATTTCTGAAAAATACACTGAATTGATCAAATAAAATTCACATCATATTCATGTCAATAAACAGTTGAGAAACAATACGTATTATGTGTTCACAGGTTCCTTTGGAACTGCATAATCGATTCTGATATAGTTTTCCCAGGAGGCGCTTTCTAATCGTAGAATGTACTCTCAAGCCGGAATTTTAGCTGTTTCATTAATTATTAATGGCTTAGTTTATGAATGATTCGCGTGCAAGTGTTAATAAATATAATGCTTTAATAATTATTATACTCTTAATTTTTAATCTTTAAATGAATTATCGTGGGCGAAGCCACGGGCACCTCCTAGTATTTTATATTATGTAAGTAGGCCTAAATGGGTATGTGTGGTTCTAACTTGCACCTTTTTGTTTTAATGTAGAGAAAAATGAAATTGCCATAAATCTTCTAAACTGAACTAAACCACGTGGCGCTAAATCCCTGACGGGACACCCGACAGCTGCGTCATCTACCATAGCCAGATGGCAGGATTGGGGGCATATGGTCAGCATGCCGACACCTACGGGCGTTAATGGTGGTTTTCATGACCGGAACCGCGACTTCTCTATCAAGTAGCTCCTCAATTTGAATCACGACCAGACCTCTCTACCTCAGAAAATCCGAGGAGGTACCGGGGATCGAACCTGGGCCGACGGATCTGTAGTCAGCGACGCTAATCACAAGACCACGCCGGCGGTCAAATATTACCAAAATCTTACATAAATATGAACTTCGAAAGATATCTAAGCCTATAGACCGAGCCTAAAGGAATTATTTACTTACAATTTTCCTTCATTAGAAGTTACATTAATATATTTTTGTGGCCGATGACCCAAATTATAAAAATGAAATAAGTATTGAAAATGTTTGTTGCGTATACAGGTCCTTTTTGCTTACCAAGGACAAGGGCTAATATGAAAGTATTAAGTACATCAGTAAATAAAATCAGGTAAACTGATATAACAAAGTGCCAGTATGTTTTTGTTGAATCAATTATAATTGCAATTATGATATGCAGAAAATAAGTTTTTCTAATCAGATTAAAATCGTCCAACGTCAGCAGAACTACAGATTTGTGATACCTTGACAAATCGCGCACTCACATAAAAATAAAAAATAAAAGAAAAAAATCCATGTCAAATGTGCCCAAGGCGTTACCATTTAGGCAACTCAGTCAGTTTGACGGTGTCGTTTGATAAGCATAAGTGAAGGAATAGTGTTAACTGTCAAATTATACCGCTAGACAAAAAATTAAAAAACATATGACCTATAATTAGTCGTTACTCTTGTACCGTTCAACTGATTAGGTGCAAAATTAATAGGCTTCTTTCTATGGACGTTATAAATGCGTATACCAAGTTTCATGAAAATCCGATAAAGCATTTTTGAGTTATGGGGCCCTTTGTTATATAATACCATAAAAATGCACTAAATTGGGCATTATTCCGGTACCGGCCAACCGATTTGATCCAATATCAACGGACGTTTTCCCATGGACATTATAAATGTGTATACCAAGTTTCATGAAAATCCGATAAAGCGTATTTTAGTTATGGCGCTTTTAAATAAAAACACTAAATTGGGTTAGACGCCGGTACCGGTGAACCGATTTGGTTCAGTAACAATAGGGTTTTTTGCATGGTCATTATAAATGCGTATACCAAGTTTCATTAAAATCCGATAAAGCGTATTTGAGTTATGGCGCGTACAGACACACGGACGGACAGACAGACAGACAGACGGACAGATATTTTTTGTCCCCCACACACAATCTCATAAAGTACCATACTGACACTTAATAAATCAAAATAACAGGTTAAGGCTGTTCTGCGATAAATTAATTAGATCAAACTAACTATTGGCATCTATAAAGAACCTTCAGCATACTGTGCTGACAAGTAACTTTAGAACAAGTACATGTAGCTGCGATACAATGAAAGTGATAAACTGCTTCATTTAAGTTGAGCCTTGTACAGTCGGTCAAATAAAAAACGTCGGGACTCGTATGCAGTTAAAATTAAAGTTTTAACGCATTAGTTCACAAGTTTCCTATAAAAAACATAAAATACAGGTCATTTTCGGAACACAGAGGCCATGCGACAGGAGGAAAAAAATGATCAACGCGGAAAGCTCAACACACGATATTCAACTTAAAATGTATTGTTATATGTATTGTCATAATTCATTTTGCTTTGTGTCATCGCCACATACAAATGCTAAAGTGAGAGAAAGTGTAGTTAGGGCTGTAATTGACCTGCATTTTTCGGCCTCTGAAGCAGCGAGAAGGTTCCATATTTATGAAAGAGCAGCTCAGAGGTTGGTAGGCCTACTTCACTGTAATGCGGCCGGAAGTTTTCATAGGAAGCGTGGATCTGTGGAAGGCCGCGTATTTCGATGCTAGATTGGTTGCAGAAGTTGAGCGTAAGTAATTGATTTTGCACTAGAAGTACCGGTATTATTAAATAAAATCTTTAAAAAATGCTCCTTGAATAAACATATTCCTCGCGAATCTATTGATTATTAATATTATAAAAATTTGCAACCAAGAATAGGCCTATGGCGGATTTGAGGCATATAGCCACAGCCTTCTATACATGTTTGTTTTGGAACAAAACTGACTAAATAATCAAGAAAATACATGGATAGACAAGAGGCGTGTGTGAACCTAACCTTAAGTCTTCCTGTACATGCGCATATGCTCGTTCGTGATACTTAATCAAATACCGCCCGACGGATTTTATTTGACCGACTGTACATGTAGATGCGAAAAAATGAAAGTGATAAACTGCTTTATTAAGTGCCAGTATGGTACTTTATGAGATTGTGTGTGGGGAGGGATAATGTCTGTCCGTCTGTCTGTCCGTCCGTCCGTCCGTCCGTGTGTCTGTACGCGCGATAACTCAAATACGCTTAATCGGATTTTAATGAAACTTGGTATATACATTCATAATCTTCATGGGAAGAACTCTATTGATAATGGACCAAATCGGGTGACCGGTATCGGAGTAAAACCCAATTTAGTGTCTATTTTAAAGGCGTGATAACTCAAATACGCTTTATCGGATTTTCATGAAACTTGGTATACGAATTTATAATGTCCATGGGAAGAAATCTATTGATATTGGACCAAATCGGTTGGGCGGTACCGGAATAATGCCCAATTTAGTGCTTTTTTATGGTAATATATCACAAAGGCGCGGATAACTCATAAACGCTTTATCGGATTTTCATGAAACTTGGTATACGAATTTATGACGTTCTTGGGTACAAGCCTATTGAATTAGGGCTAAACCGGTTGACCGGTACCGAAGTAACGAGTATATCAATATTAATTTTGTAATGAATATTCTTTCATGGCCCACAATATATTAAAAACCGTAACAAATTGCCAATCGTATATTGATACTGTTAGCAACCTTGATTGATTTGTTTCTTCATAACGATGTCAGTGTGGGCTAAATAATAATTTAAATAATTTAAATAAACGATTTATAACAACTAGCCGTTGAATATTGATATTATATTGTGTATTCTATGGTTATGTAGACTACCGATATTTACATTAGGCTATATTTTAGTGTGAGTATTTTTTATATTCGTTTCTGTGCAGCAATATACCTAATATAATTCCTGACAGATAGATTTCATATTGACTTTTTATTCATTCATATCCTTTAAGACTGTTTTAAATTGAAACAGAGATATCAGCGAATCGTAGGTCTATTGCATCATTATTATTATTGCCGGCACATTTTGTTTTTGGAGTTAACTCGGACATCTATTACAAAAATAACTTTTCTGCATGGGCCTATCATAATTGCGTTTATCACTGATTAAAAAAAATACTGGCACTTGGTTATATCAGTTTACCTGATTTTATTTAAGTTGAGCTTTGTACAGTAAGAAAATGGCTCATGCTTATTTAACTACCTCTACTACTGGTCGAAAGTTGTCATTTGGTGCTCATGCGTATTTAACTAGCTCTGTTCTGAATAGCCTACTGGTCTAAAGTCGTCATTTGGTTGCTCCCTAATGGGAGCTCTTGAAACTTCACCCTGCATTTCCACTCTACAAACTATCTGACTGTATCCCTTGGCAACCTACTGAATATTGAAATTTGTAATCTGAGCGGAGTTAATGTGCAATCATAGCTATTACATTCAACCTCCTCTACTATTATGCAACTTTATTACCAAATTATTTCACTACTGACAATCATGATGATAACTGTAAATGTGAGTGGTAGTCTGTAAAATACTAACAGTAATATCGAACCTCGTACATGCACAGCGAGGTCAACTAGGGTCTAGAAGAGGTCTGAAATAGGACTGGGTGGGTTCTTTTAGGCAGCGTTCACACTGAGGCGATAAGCGATAAGCGATTTATCGGAAGGAATTTGTTGCGGCGATATATTGCAAGGAAGGTTCACACAGCGAGCGATAAATCGGCGCGACCTGGGCGATAAAAATTCCCTTTAGGCAGGCCTACAGGCTGAGGTAGATTTCGATGTGCTAAATATCGCCTTATACGAGACCTATCGAGAAACCAGTTACTGATTTGTAGAGTACTCATCAAGCGCTTTTCAACGATACCCCATAAGACGTGGTTTCAAAAATTTCGAACTTCCATCCCCCAACCAACCACCCCAACTCGTACCACCAAAACTCCCGAATCGTTGGTGTCACTGTGAACTCCATAGGGAGTTCTCTAATTTATTCAAACAAAGTTTCCCTCTATACTTCATAGGAGCCGAGATATACATATTTCAAAATTTCTACCCCTCCCCGACCCTCCCCTGGGACCAAATTTGGTCATTAACGAACTTGTCCGAACTATTGGGCCTAGAAATAACATAATAAAATTTGGTTCAAATATCTTCAAAATTATGGCTGCTAGCGTGTAAAGATATACACGTATATATATATATATATATATATCACTTTTTTTTTTTTTTGAACGGGCGGTGGTTTCGTACTTGGAGGCATGAAACGTAAAGATATGAAAGAATTTTTCGAAAGTCATGACATGGTATCGATTGCAATAAGTAGATTTTTCTTCGAAACCTAAAATGTGGTGGGAACACAATCTTCACTTCAAAAGTTACAATATCGTAAGCAACAGATCGCTCAGGCGACCAGTATGCTGCACTTCGAGCGATATATCACTTGTGATATGTTGCGCTATCGCGTGAGTGTGAACCTTTTTTATCGCCTCCCTTTAGATTTCAAGTATCTGTCCGTGCGTGTCGCGTATCGTATATCGCTCGCGATATATCGCTTATCGCTTATCGCCTGAGTGTGAACCCTGCCTTACAGTAATATCGAACCTCGTACATGCACAGCGAGGTCAACTGGGGTCTAGAAGAGGTCTGAAATAGGACTGGGTGGGTTCTTTTAATGGCATAACCTTCAGAGTAAAAATCTGACCAACCGGGTTCGATTCCCGTCCAGGACAAAGTTTCCTCAACATAATACCATATATTTCTTCGGTGACGTAAGACAAAACTTGTTTCTGTTAAGGTTTAGGAATGCATCAAGCGACTGCGGAAAAATAACTGGACATGCCATTTATATGAACGTATCATGTCATCTTCATAGGGTTGTTTATAGTTATAAACAAACGAATGGATCCCAATCTCATATAATAATGTGCTGGTTAATGGCTTTTAAACTGACTCATGCGCCGCGGTTTTGATATTGACCAATAACGTTTAGCAATTCCTCGGATATAGACCGATCACAACCGTTTATCTTTAAAAAAGTTTGTTATTAATATGAGAGTGCGATTTTATCTGATAAAACATCAGCTCGTTACTGGACACGTAAGGCATTGACGTGCTGTAATTAATGCGTCACATGCTGTCATTGACCAGAATGAAACACATTATTTTATACAACATAACTTGTTTGGAAATTAAAATAATATAAATGTACATTGATTAAATACACAATTTCGATTCGGTGCAAGCCAGTTCGTGTGCTTTTATTCTGTTCTGCTGTTAGCTTACCTAAATTAGGTTAACTATGTCTTATATGCACCATTGGTAGCATTGGTCACTACATGGTAACTCGAATCGATTCATGGACGGTTGATTCATAGTATGCCGTGATCTCGCAGCTGTTAGTTTTGATTTTTATATAAGAAAGTAAGAACATAACTGTTAGTTGTATAATCCGTTAAATTTTTACTACTGCGCAGTCGCGAATCTATCGATATACTCGTGAACTCTCTTGGAATTACCTATGATAATAAACCTCTATTAAGTATAATAGTTTCTGCATGAACAAGTGCGAAATGTTTATTCTATCAATTGCTGAACGCTGGAGATGATCGGAATATGTTATCAAACAGAAATTAGTATATAAATAGACAATACTCTATAGTTTGTTTATAAATTTGTTTATAAATTAAAATTTCCATCTTTAGGGCCTGCATTACCACCTGCCGACAATTCCTTCCGATACGTGACTTCCAGATAGCTTAACTAGAAGATGTCTTGTAATACCACCGCTGAACTGCTATCGGGAAGAACGCAGTAAAATTTTGTAAAATGGTCCTTAGCTGATTGAGCAAAGAGGTGTGTTTGTTGTAGTTCGGTAGGCGTCCGCTAGGTGCGGCAGCTCGGATTTGTATTTGTACAATTAAATTACATAATAACACATCGTTTTAAGTGCATTAATCGAATTGTGCAATTCTATTTCATTCATATGAAAGCATAAAATGACATTTCTGTGTAAATCAAATCTTCCGGCATCAGTTCTAAAATACAGGTGGCCAGGAAGCTTCGCCGTACTGCCATCTTGTTTCAACCAGATTCCCTAACTAGCAGTTGGAAGCTTGTCAGCCACTCCATCCTCCTGCTAGCTTATCTGGAAGTTGTCTTGCCAGACATATTTTGTCAGGAGATCATAATACGCAATTCTTGCCCAACTTCCAGATAGGTTCTCTATCTGGCAGATAATAATATATCAGTGGGTCATCGTACAGGCCCTAAAAATTGTTTAGCCTACTTTGAAAAACATAACTTATTTTAATACATTCAACAGAAATAAGTAGCATAAGCTACTAGTCTAGAGGTATAAAAACTTGCGATACATACATTAAATTAGTCAAAAGTATTGCTAAAAATTGTTAAAACTGTTGAAAAATGTATTTCAAGTCCATAAAATAAGTCTTGAATTAAAATGCAGATACTGTCCTCTTTCTACTACGCGTTTCGATGTTAATACATCATTTTCAGGTGATTTTCTGCATGATTTGTGGAAATTATGTTGTGGGCTATAGTGAATTCTATAACAAAGTATAGAACAGTGTACCTGTTCCTAAGCTCCATTAGCATATGCAGGACATACAAGCAATTTTATGTTGGAGTTCGCAAGGAACGCAAGGAACAAGTTTTCGCAATAATGCGATATGAGATTTCGGTCACGTCTCATTCGAATTCCCTGTCTGGGACACGATGTCTTCCTTATCATGTACTGAACAGAATAATATTTATTCCTATCCACATCGTCACTTCAGCCCACAAGCAATGGTTATATAGGATGGAGAGATATCGTCATGCTGTTTGTTTAATCTTTGTTCATTAAGACAAGACAGTAATCTATATCTTGGCTTTATTCGTGCTGATTATATAATGTAATTATACTCCACTCCATTGGTCCACGTTTACGTAGCAAAATCAGATGTAGCAATCCCGACGTTATATGCAGTAACAGCTTAGTACAGTGCGTTCCACGTCAGAGTTGGCCAATCATGCGGGTTTCTGCGTCGCGGCGGGCACAGCTCTAACTCCCGAGCGATCGGGTGAAATATCTACGCAAATAAAGCCGCCAACGGTGTATTGCTTCAAGTTCTCACAATTACAATGAAAATAAAATCAGGTAAACTGATATAACAAAGTGCCAGTATGTTTTTCTTGAATCAATTATAGGCCTGGTTGCAATTATGATATGCAGAAAATAAGTTTTTCTAATCAGATTAAAATCGACCATCGTCAGCAGAACTACAGATTTGTGATACCTTGACAATCGCCCATAAAAAAAAAATCCATGTCAAATCGGCCGGCTCCGGGATAAGATCCGGGGACCTCCAGAATACGAGTCCAAGGCGTTACCATTTGGCCAACTCAGTCATTTTGACGGTGTCGTTTGATAAACATAAGTGAAGGAATAGGGGTAACTGTCAAATTATACCGGTAGACAAAAAAAATGTGACTTTTAATTAGTCGTTACTCTGGTACCGGTCAACCGATTAGGTCCAAAATTAATAGACTTCTTTCCATGGACGTTATAAATGCGTATACCAAGTTTCATGAAAATCCGATAAAGCATATTTGAGTTATGGGGCCTTTTGTTATATAATACCATAAAAGTGCACTAAATTGGGCATTATTCCAGTACCGGCCAACCGATTTGGTCCAATATCAACAGACGTCTTCCCATGGACATTATAAATGTGTATACCCAGTTCCATGAATATCCAATAAAGCGTATTTGAGTTATGGCGCTTTTAAATAAAAACACTAAATTGGGTTTGACACCGGTACAGGTGAACCGATTTGGTTCAATAACAATAGGATTCTTCCCATGGACATTTTAAATGCGTGTACCAAGTTTCATGAAAATCCGATGAAGCGTACTTGAGTTATGGCGCGTACAGGCACACGGACAGATAGACAGACGGCTGGACGGACAGACGGACATACATTGTACGTCCCTCACACACAATCTCATAAAGTACCATACTGGCACTTAATAACCACGTACCTAATCACAAGAGATGTTGGAAATGTCCTCCTCTTGCATCCACACAACACTGGCACATTTTGAGGGAATTTTCTTTCATGCGCATAAGTTCAGCTTCCGAGATAGAGTTAATTTCTCTTTCAGTTACGTAGATATTTCACACGAGCTTGAAGTTGAAAAATAAAGTGTAAAAGTCAAACCCCCATACATTAGAAGAACTTTTTCGAGAATAAAAGTTAAAGATATAAACTTTTTGGTTTCACGTCGGTTAAAGACTGAAAACTGTAAGTCTGCCAAATTTCAACTCATGTGGAAGTGGGTAAGCATTAATGTCAGTGAAAGTGATTTAGATTTGAAAGTAATTTAGATTTGAAAATGATTTAGATTTGGCAGGCTTATAGCAGTTGTGTGTGTCATTACATCTGCCAAGGTGTGAGAATCTCGCTTTCATATAAGTGTGTCAAAAATTTCAAAATGTGAGACAAATATACAAAACTACCTAAAATAAAAATCCGAAGGAGATAAGCGAAAAATTCAACCAAA
Organism: Ectobius pallidus; assembly: GCA_964059195.1. Lineage (NCBI taxonomy): Eukaryota > Metazoa > Arthropoda > Insecta > Blattodea > Ectobiidae > Ectobius > Ectobius pallidus. The sequence goes on along the minus strand of CAXKWD010000004.1, from coordinate 184,873,219 downwards.
TTCAAAATCCGATACTGCTGGTCAAATACTTTTCTGATACGTCTTATCGTTTAGCCACAATAAACCTCCTAAACGAAAAGTTCTGCATCGACTGTAAAGTTTCGGGGTAAAAAATAAAAATAACAATGATTTTGGGATTTTTTCGTCTATTACAGGCTAAAAACAGAAAGTTCGCGAAATTTATAAAGTTTCTAGCTCATCCGGAAGTGTGTTAACGATAATATTATTAAGTAAATCTTGTGGCTTCATTATATAGTGATGACTAGGGTTCAGATGTTTATGACCTAACAAAGTTGAAAACATGACTCTAAATATGACCTTAAAATGACTAAATATGACCCAAAAATCCTATATATGACCTATTAAAAGAACGCTTTTTTCCTAAAAATATATTTTCTAATTTAAAACGTTTAACGACACTGTATTATAATAATAATAATAATAATAATAATAATAATAATAATAATAATAATAATAATAATAATAATAATATTTATTGTGAAGCATAAATTTACATACATTAGTATTCGCATCCCTGATGTAGCGTAGGCTATTTACAGGGATGTTTGTACGTCTCAAATAAAGACAAGAAACAAACTCAAGCATAAAACAAACAAGAAACTATACACAACAAAACAAAATAAAACAGAATAAAATTCCACTAAAACCTAGTAGCAAGTGGCCCAGATTATACGCTCTTGACGGATCCCTCCCATATAAACTTCCATTTAACATTAAGAAATGTGTTAAAATGACATTCAATAGATGTAAAAAGACTATATCATACGCCTATAATATAAATAATGTTAAACTTGATGAAGTAATGGAAACTAGAGATTTAGGGATAACATTTACCAAGGATCTCAGGTTTAACAGCCACATTGAAACAATAGTTTTAAAAGCGTTAAGAAATCTAGGTTTTATTATAAGGAATTCATGCACATTTAGCGAAAATACATTAATCAGACTTTATAATTCATTGGTCAGACAAAACCTCGAATATGGTACAGTCATATGGAATCCAATGACTATTAAACTTTCTGATTCAATAGAAAAAATACAATCGAAGTTTTACAAATTTTTGATATTCAGAAGGACTGGCCATTATCCAACATATTTGAATTACCAAACGCTTTTAGAACTATATGATATTAAAAGTTTAAAATTTAGAAGAAATAGTCAAGGTTTAATATTTCTTCACAAATTATTGCATTCAAAAATTGATGATAATAATATTGTTAAGAAGATTTATTTTTACGTGCCATGTAAACTAAGTAGACACAGGAAGCTATTTTTTACCCCCAGGGTAAATACTGATATTCATAAAAATTCACCTTTAAATAAAGTAACCACTTTGTATAATAAAATTCACTTTTTAAATTTTGATATACTTAGCATGTCCGAAAATGAATTAAAAAAAGCTTTAGTTGAAGTTGATTTAATACTGAATTAAAATCACTAAACGTAGTTACAATCAATTGTAGTTAGTGCATTGGTTTAATGTATCATGCCAAACATTCTCCTCACTCTTTCTTTCTTTCTTTCTTTCTTTCTTTCTTTCTTTCTTATCTTAATTCTCAAAGGCATTATAACCTGGCAACTGCTGGAACCCAGAAGTAGCTAGGTATTTCTTTTTCTGCTTGTAAAGTTTTTTTTGTGTACTTTTTTACTTTTATCTTTTGTGTATTCTTATCTTTTGTATCTTATGTTTTAATTATTTTGTATGTATGCATTGTATTTTTGGCATGGACATTGTAATTGGGTTTTATACCTGTAATGTTCGTTATTATTAAATAAATAAATAAATAAAATATTGTTTTCACTCGGAAAAGGTATTTTCCTATTTCTCTGAGGATTTCAGCCTTGTCTGTATTAATAATTTTTATATAAGCAATATCTTCATTAATATTACTAAAATAAGATTCTAGCAACTGTTTCCTAAACTTACTAGTCCTGTTGCATTCAATCAAAATATGTTTGGCATCCTCCCTCAGAGACACTGTATTATTACATCACATGAATTCAATCAGATAATCACTTTTTAACAATTTTACAGGTGATTTACAGTTTTACTTGTAAAGAACTTCTAATCTGTTAATGCTTCCAGATACCACTGCAAATGTGTTAAAAACATGTATATTGGAAGTTGTTAACAAAAGGAGGAAGAGGTAATTGTACTATTACTTGTTATTGTCCCTTCACATTTCAGTTAAAGCAAAACAAAAATATTCGTTACTCTTTTTCGGAAAAAAATTAAGTCCGACAATTTAGTGCACATACTGCATAATTGTGCTCTTTTACCGAATGTATAACTAAAATATGACATTAAATTACAAATATGACCGAAATATGACCTAGATCATGAAAATGACCAAATTATATAAATTATTTATTGAACACAATGTGTACAGGGTGTGTGTCAAAGTTATTAATCTTTTGCATAAAACGCCAGTGATTTTGTCCTTGCTGGGCAGGTGAGCAGATGATATTGCCGACAGCTGTGTCCACAAATGACCAAATTATGACTTTATATGCAAAATAGAAATGGTCTTGTTAGGAAAACAAATGTGCAATGCATGTTTAATTTGTGTTTGCGGCGAGAATGGAGGTCAGGATAAAAATATGACATGTCATAAATATCCGAAACCTAGACTGATGACTTTTTTTCTTCAGACGTAGGGTTCTTATGTATATAATAACACTTCAACTCGAATGCTTAGAATATAAAAAGGGACAGATCAGTGTAAAGTAAGGGGTAACAAGTCCTCAGTCTGTAGCACAGTGGTTTGTAATTTGCTTGCTCTATGTTATTCAATGCCTCTCATTTGCAACCCACTCTTGAGATGGTCAGAGTGTAAAGGAGCAATTTATTGCCTTTTCTAAAAGAGGTAGCAAATTCACATCTTACCGGGTGTAGACTAATGAAGGAATTGAAGAACATAAGGGGAGAGAGAGACAGAAGAAGAAACGACGCTGCGATGACGTCAGTACTCCCATGCCATCTAGTTGAAAGTACTGCAATTATTTCACCGAATCTTTTGAAGCCAGCGCATTTTTTTTCTCTGTGTGACTTTGTATGATGTATACACTCCTCTCCGCCACTTGGGTCACAAAGAGAAAGATAACATTAGTCTCTGTCAACACTTCTCCAACTTTGCTTCCATAGAAGTATACAACACGCATAAAAAAAATGTTTAATTATGAGGAAAATTCAGCATAGAAGAGAAATGGTAGGTGCGCCTCGAGCTATAGTCACGAAGTGTGAACAATATTTGAAGAGTTTTTTTGAATGTATAAACTATTTATTTATTAAATGTTTAGTTGGTCCTGAAATCCCGTAAGAGCAGCAGCTTGTGCTTGGGAGCAGTTCCAGTAATCATTACATTTTAACACGGTTTTAGAAATGGTTTTAGAAATCAAATTACATAAGTAACTAGCTTAAAAGACCCGGCGTCGCCCGGGTTTTGTATTTTGTAATTGGAAATTAGCTTATGAAGGATTTTCAATTTTAAATTCTAGGTCCTTATATAGGCATTTATAATTTGAAATAGGAAGAACGACTTATAACACTCAAACTATTCCCTCAGAAAACGCTTGATATAGTTTTTTATGGCTCATAGAGGATCTAGAATTTTGCATCCCATCGCTTGTACAGTGCACAGCAAGCCTGGTAGAGGTTTAAATAAGAAGAAACAGAAATTCCTGTAACATAAAATTGTAATATCGAGGCGGGAAATTTCCCACTCTTATGTTACCACAAAGCATTATCACTTTCATACTTTTCTCTCCAAAAACCTGCGATATAATATAATAATATACACATTACCATACCTCGTTTTGTTTTCTCTATGTCCAGGGTAGAGAAAGTTATGTGATTCCATTATTTTAGTGGATTTCATTCTGTAATATTTATTTGTAATATGAATTATTTTGATAACTTCTCTTATTTGTCAAAAGTGCATTTCAATTGTTTTTTCCAAGCCTACCTAATACCATTTGGCAACAATATATTCTGTGATTTGGAATTGATAATTCTATGTAAAAAGGGATTAAGTATTTTCAAAAACATTTAATTTTTGGCATTTAGAATCAGAATTTTTCAAAATCCTTTCTTAGTGAGCACCTACATTATGAAACGAAGATACTGTCAAAATTCCAAGTCTCTACCTGTTATAGTTTAGGCTGTACGTTGATTCCTGTCATTCAGTCAATCAGTCAGTCAGTCATTCATTCAGTCAGGATAAAGCCTTTTATATATATAGAGATGTTACCTTAGAAGGTATTAAGAAATATCTACAATATTGTTAAGTATAAGACGTAGAAAAAAATATTACAAGATAAATACTTACATACATTAATTCATTAGTATATTACCGATACAGATACCATAAAATAATAGGCCTATTATATTTCTGTCTTTCTTTCTTTGCCTTAGTTTTACCTCTCCCTTTTAGGATTTAAGCGACCCAAGCCGCCTGTCGGGAGAGGAATTATCTATGGATCACATACATACTTTTTTGACCAGACAAGGACAAGGACATGGAGGGCCTCCCCGGATGAGTGATCAGCCCAATGCCGGGGCCACCTCCGAGACAACACTAACACATAGGACGAGACACACCATTCACACACTCACGCCAAACAAGGCGAGGATGGGATGAAGATGATAATGACGGCCAGATGATATCTGTGGACCACAAGGGCCTAAAGTTCCCCGACATTTGTCTCACAGGTGAGGAAAACCCCTAGAAAAAAACCCCGACCAGGATTCCAACCCGGGCCCGCTGCGTGAGAGGAGCGAACGGATCCCCTACGCCACAGCGGTCGACCATAAAATAGTACAAGGGAATAAAAGGAGAAAGTCGAAAGAAACATTATGTCTTGAGTAATATTAGTAGGCTAATAATAATTAACTAAACTAAACTCCGTGGCGCTACATCCCTGGAGGGACTTGGCCTACCACCCGACCGCTGCGTCATCTCCCGTAGGCAGATGGCAGGATTGGGGGGGCATGTGGTCAGCATGCCGACACCCACGGCCGTTATTGGTGGTTTTCATGACCGGAGCCGCTACTTCTCTATCAAGTAGCTCCTCAATTTGGAATCACGAGGCTGAGTGCACCCCTACCAGACCTCCCTACCTCAGAAAAATCCGAGGAGGTACCGGGGAATCGAACCCGGGCCGACGGATCTGTAGTCAGCGACGCTAACCACAAGACCACGCCGGCGGACGGCTAATAATAATACTAATAATTATAATAATAAAATAAAATCTGGTAACATTTTGCCAGAATGCTTTTGTTTAATAGGTGATAATTGCAATTAAGTTATGTTATGCAGAAAATTAATATATTTAAAAAAATTGATTTCCGAGTTAAGCTCCACATCGATTCATTAAACACGACTTACAAAAGAACAAAGGTCTAGTTTGATAAGCATATGTGAAGGAATATGAGGGTAGCGATATTTGTCAAAGCTATCTGTATTCCAACTTCCAAAGCCGTATATGAACACTGTAAAACAATATTATTATCATGAGAACTGATTTGCATTTGATAAATTCTTTTTAATATATTACCATAAAATAGGAACTAAATTGGGTATTACTCTAGTACCAGTCAACCGATTTGGTCCAAAATTATTAGGCTTCGTCCCATGGACGTTATAAATGCATATATTATGTTTCATGAAAATCCGATAAATCACATTTGAGTTATCGCGCGTACAGTGATAAGGACAGACATTTTCCCGTCCCCCACACAATCTTATCTACTCTTATACAATTCAACGGCCCTAAATAGCGTGCTTGCTCGCCCGCTTCGTGAGACATCGGGTATACTCGGCGATGTTCGTCTCTCGCAGTCTAAACTTTCATGACGACTACAAAATTAGGAAGGAAAACCGTTTCTTTATTATATAAGGCCTAAGTGAAATGAACACAATGAACAAATATTCTAATTTTATTTTTACTTACAATTTTCATAGCTCTGAACCACAAACATTTTTAATAATCTACCAGTGTAATTTTCTTAAAAATCCTGGAGTCAATGAATAATGGCGGGCGAAGCCGGGGGCAACAGCTGTAAAATATTGATGGTTTTATCTCTTGAAATATCGCTGATAATAATAATCCAAACAAACCATTCCTTCCCTTGAAACATTATATAATTTCTGAAAATTACACTGAATTGGTAAAATAAAATTCACATCATATTCATGTCAATAAACAGCTGAGAAACAATACGTATTATGTGTTCACAGGTTTCTTTGGAACTGCATAATCGATTCTGATATAGTTTTCCCAGGGGGCGCTTTCATGTCGTGGAATGTACTCTAAAGCAGGAATTTTAGCTGTTTCATTAATTATTAATGGCTTAGTTTATGAATGATTCGCGTGCAAGTGTTAACAAATATAATGCTTTAATAATTATTATACTCTTAATTTTTAATTTTTAAAAGAATTATCGTGGCGAAGCCACGGGCACCTCCTAGTAAAGTACCATTCTGGCGCTTAATAAATTGGTATTCCTGGATAAATTTTAAAATCCGTTTTGGTAGTGAATTATGAGGTATCAGGAAAGATACTCCAGCCTAAATTAGAACCTTGGGGAAAATTCAGGTTATTCTAGTTCATTCCTAGTTGCTTTACGAAGCGACAACCTTCCCATTGTGACAACGACTATCGTTTTTGGAACATTCTCGTTTCATAATTTTATCTGCAGTTTTCAGAGAGTATTTCTTGAAGTAAATCATGGAGTAAAGTTGCAAAAATGTTTGCTACAAGTCATATTGATTATTATTTTGGTTCAGGAGAGAGTTCAGGACAATGAGGAACATGGACAGCTAAAAGTCCTGGGTTGGAGTCCCAATGCGAGAGTTTTTCGGCTAATCTTTTTCCGCAAAATTAAATAACATAATAACCTATATATATATACCTGGGTATATATACCTGGGTATATATATATATGCAGTTTTCAGTATAAATGTATACCCATACATATATTATGTCAAACAATCACTATACCAGAGTATACCCTCATAATACAAATTCCTTTTAGTGAAGCCGATAGGCTAATCGTAGGAGAAAGATAACCTAAGTCAAAGTGTCTCGAATTAGCTCAATTAGCAGAACGACAGAAAGACAACGGAAGGTCTCGGGTTCGAGTCATAGTATCCGAGGTGTATTTATATTAATTTTTCTTGCAGTTTTTAGTCCGAATGCATGAGATGCAGTACATTTTCGGATACATGTGATGAAGCTTACCTAAGCAAGATTTTCTTACCAAGTCACACCATGGTAGGCAACGTAACACTAGCATAATGAATTCATAACTTAAATTCATTCCTTGTTTTCGCAGAAAGCTAGTATTGGTCAAACATCTTTTTTGACATCAGCCATTGCCCTTCCTTAGTCTATGGGTAGCCAGCGAGATGGACACTTCGCTCCAGGAAATTGAGTACGATCTATGAAGATGCTCGCGGAACCTTCAAGTATTCACTCTCGTCATGACTAGGATTCGCATGTTTATGACATGTCAAATTTTTATCCTGGCCTCCATTCTCGCCGCAAACACGAACTGCACAATTGTTTTCCTAATCGGACAGTTTTTATTTTGCATATAAAGTCATATTTTTGTAATTTTTATGGTCTTTGTCAGGCAACGGGACTTGAATGAATTCTCCAGTAAGAGGGGCACAATGGGCCCAATTATGTGGCCTATGTGCATGGGACCGAAAGGGCCCAACCCATTCATTTTCTTTCATTCATTCATGGTCTTGGTCATATTTCGGCCATATTTGTAATTTAACGTCATATTTCACTTATAAATCCGGTAAAACAGCACAAGTAAGCAGTATGTGCACTAAATAATTGTCGACTTATTTTTTCCGAAAAAAAGTCAGAAATATTTCGAATTTTCTGTAAGTGAAGTGGGAAGGGACAATAACAAGTAAATAGCTCAACTACCTCTTCCTCCAGGCCTTGCAGTTTCCTTAGGTCTTGTGAAACCCACCAAGTTATGAAGAGCTTGTGACTCATAGCGACAGTATTTCTTATCATCGTTGTAATCTGGCTTGCTTTATAGTCAAGCAAGTTAAAAGCTGTGGCTGGTTGCAGAATTTCAAAGGAGCAAGCAAGCTAAAATCAGAATATGTACACCTCTAGTTTTGATGAAGCGACCACTCGCTTTGGGACGCAAAAGGGTACGACCCCATTATAAATATGTTAGGCCAGTTAGGTCCACTTTGATTTAAAAGTATTTACATGTAAATCCTAGAGCTGATGATGACAAATAATTAATGATTAATAAAAATAAATTATAATACTTGTATTAAGTTGATTTTTTTTGTGGCATGTTACATTTTGCAGTGGTCATGACATTAGCACTTTACAACGTCCCTGAGAATTCCAACACAGTTCTGTCCAATCCAGCGAATGTCTCCCTCCCCACATCCTGCTAACCAATCGAATGGATGCGATTTGTATTAAGAGAAGACACACAGTCACTTCCCACTGTACGGATCAGCTCACCACAACTTACTCCTCTATTCTCCTCCCAAAAGTGTATATTAAGTCCCGATGCATTGAACTAGCAATGCTTACGTCAAAATCCCGTGCTGTGGGTTTCTCTATTTCAGTGATAAGTAGGGCCCGGATTTGAAGGTTTTAACCTATTTTTTCCCCAACTTCCTAATAAGAACATTTTAACGTACTTATCCGTTTCATGTCCCTCGCTTCCGAATATATGAATCTTAAAAAGGGCTAAAGAGGAGTTTTGCTGGAAAGCTAGGGGCTAAAAAGGACTTAAAAAAAAACACGATTTTTAAATTAACTTTCCAATTAATGCAAAGGAAAATAAATATGTGAATTTATATATTTTAAGAAAATATATATTAAAAATAAATCTAAACAACGCACTGAAATTAAAACTGTATTTGTCTCTTTGTCACTCGAAAATATGTCCCTCGCCGTTGCAGGAAATGAAACTTGAGCCGTCTGAAAACTTTGAAATCTGTTAGTTATCCATTGTCGTTCCAACTTTCAAATAACAAGTTGCCGACCGACGACAGATAAGTGTATTAAAGGAACAAATTCGTGATACTCCAGTCTACTTATTTTTGTAGATCGGAAGTGAATTGAATGGTGTATTGAATAATTAAATCATAAAGAGTAAATAATATCTCAAATGAGTATGCTATTTTTCGAGTGCCGTTATAAGAATTAGTTACTTGTTTATTTAAAAAAAATCTAGAATAACCGTGTCAAAACTATAATTCAATTTTCGGTGTTAATATTAGTGTTTTATTAAGACGGCATGAGGACGGGCATTTTCATGTTGAAGCAAAACACCTACATCAGCAATCACTGTAGCACCATCAGACTTCCACATCTTTGGTCCATTAAAGGAACACCTTGGAGGGCAGAAGTTCAAGTCTGATTAAGACGTCTAATCAGAGGTGCACGATTGGCTACAGCGTAAACCAAAATAATTTTTCTCACGCGGTATCGAAGCACTTCCTATCCGATGGCGTAAATGCATTGCACTGGAAGGGATTGTGTGGAAAAATAACGTACTCGTATAAGCAAGCATTCTTCCTGCATTCTAGTGGGAAAAAATTAATTGCTGTTTTCATTTGATTCTCCCTTGTATTTTATGCTCCCGGAAAGGAAACATTTATCGGTAAATGGCGAAAGAAATACGCACAATAATTTTGGTTGATGCTGTCGGCACTCGTGCACCGCCTATTGGATGTCTTCATCAGACCTGAACTTCTGCCCTCCAAGGAACTCCTTCAATGGACTAAAGATGTGGAAATCTGATGGTACCAAATCTGGAAAGTATGTTAGATGTGGGAGGCACTTGAAGCATATGTCGTCGGTGGTTTTTATGGTTGCACGAGCTGCATGAGGACGTGCGTTATCATGTTGAAGCAAAACACCTGCTCTCAGCAACCCCCTTCGCTTTGTCACCAACAGATTACCAAATATTTGGTCCGTTAAAGGTTCTCCTTGGAGGGCAGAAGTTCAAATCTGATAAATACGTCCAATCTATGGTGCAGGAGTGACTACAACGTCAACGAAAATAATTTTTCTCATGCGGTATCGAAGCTCTTCCTATCCAATGGCGTAAATGCATTGAACTGGGTGTGTCCATGCGTATTCCTTAGACCTGTGTAGTTGAACAACAACCACGCAGCTGGTTACTGCTTTCGTCTTAGTTGAATAGCTCAGGTGCTTTGGGCGTATGACCATCATGCGAAAGGAAGCAGGTTCGATTATATGATTATATGTATATATTATATCGAAATATATGTAAATAAAAATGAAAATCAAGGGATTATTCCCAGAAAATGAATTTAACTAGCTTATTTTCTAATGGCTTTCGAAATGGGCTAAGTCAGCAGTCGACACTAGAAACAAATGTCAATACATTCCCTGCTATCCTGTGAATGCCGCTAGGCATGCGCAGTGGCTCATATCGGCAACTTAGATATTTTAGTCGGTCCGCTTTCGTTTTCCCTACCTGTACCAGCAAACATTCTTCATGCAGTAAAAGAGTGGGAAAAATTAATTGCGGTTTTCATTTGATTCTCTCTCATACTATCTCCTGTGTGCGAAATATTTATAAATTCATACATTTAAACTATGCGAGCTTTGTTCTGAAGACTTTTCTGCTTTTAGTCCTTATAGTATACATAGGTGAATACTAATCGGCTATTTGACTCAGTTTCTCGTACCAGCAGTCTTGTGGAATGATCAACTTTTAGCCAACGAGGGAACGGGAGAATCGCAAGCTAAATATCTGTATTGCTATCCGAGATATGTCGAGCATGCAATGCCTGGAATTCACGGTTGTACAATACATACCTCTCTCTTACTCACGACCAGCTTCATTCTATTTCTTTGCGTATTAATTAGCTGTTATTTCCTTAATTAGTTTAAGCAATTCATTTCATTTAAAGCAAAACATTTTCAAGTTTACTTCATATTATTATCATAGCTCTCTCTTCACTATTATTATTATTATTATTATTATTATTATTATTATTATTATTATTATTATTATTCAGTTATTGTTAGTTACCGGTTGTCATATTATATTTACAAGTTTTATTATTTAATTATAATTAATTATTCTCGACCAGATAGTAATAAGAATAATGATGATAATAATAATAACCATGAATGCTCACACCTAATGAAAATCTCTAGAAATAGAAATGATATATTTATCACAGTAATAAGAACATACAGAGTGTTAATGAATAACACCGAAATATTTTACCTGTGTATGGAGGGGACTTTTTTTTATATTTTTTTTTTATTATTTTTTTATTTTTTATTTGACCATAGTTGACCCAGAGTCCCACAGCCGGAGGCTACACTACTGGGGAGAATACAGATAATACATAGACTAATATTATTATACAGTTTGCTATCTTGGTTTCAAGACTTCGGTTTAAATGTTTACGACATAGATAATCAACTTTTATTAGGAGGTTTTTGCTCTATGGATTCAATTGTTTCTGTTACAGAATAAAATCTCCCAGGGCATGGCCGCCACTGACTTCTAACATTAGAAAAAAAATGCAAAACAAAGGAACTTCGTTGTTAACACTGTAGTCAATAGTTATGAATAAAAAGAGAATAATGCAGTGACGGCCAGTCTTAAAATTTTCAGATTATGAAAACTCTAAATTATATAATAGCTGTGGATGAATGATTAAGAATCAGGTTTTTATGGATCATTAGGAAGGCATGAAGTCAATTTAATGAAAATTTTAACCCTATTTCGTATAATTATTGACTTATGAGCACCAACTTGTAATGACTTTAATGCCCTGTAGCGGAGCAAAAATCTTCTAATAAAAGTTGTTTGTCTATGTCCCCTCTATACACATGTAAAATATTTCGGTGTTATTCATTAACAACCTGTGTATGAATGTGTCATTGCAGAAAGATACCTTTAGTCACTTTTTACTTCCTCTGCCCCTACCATAGGTAGGCCTACTATTAATAGGTAGAGGAAGTGTTGTTTTTGACCCCCAAATTCGTTTTTAACATAAATACATGTTTTAAGGCCTCCTGAATCCAAAAATACACATGTCTCTGCGGATGTCTGTGAACAGGCTAGCTCCAAAACGGAAAATCGTATGAAAACAATATTTCATTCTCTCTCTTTCCCTCTTGAAATTAATTTAATATATTATGTAAGCATTATCAAAACCGTAAGATCTTACACTTATGAAGAATGTAGGAATAGTCACTCTACAGGGTGGTCCATATGTCTTGTTACCCCCATACTTTTACATAACTTTATAACAATACAATATAATATATAGTATATAATATAGTATAAGGTTGTTTGGATTCAACATCAACCAGGATGGTTCATATTTACTCATCCAGAAGGTCAGTATGACCATTATTTTCGTGGCACAAAATGATGCGTCGCCATGACCTGTGTGATATTTTACTAAGCACGTATCTGTTGATTGTTGTATCAAAGGCAGTCCTAAAAGCGTCCTTCAATTGTTCTGTTGTTTGGTATCGTTGTTTTGATACATTCTTCTTAATAATGCTCCAGAGGTCGTTGTCACAAGATGAGAGATCAGGGCTTCTGGGAGGCCAATCCAGAGGCGCCGGAAGATGTACCGATCTGCGTCCTATCCACTTATTGGGAAACACTTCATTTAAATATTCCCTGACAATGATGGCATACTGGGGCGGTGCTCCATCCTGTTGGAACCAGGAACGTTCCAAGAGATTCATTCTCTGGAGCTCTGGAGCAAAAATGTCTGTAACATGGCGATATAGGAATGTTGATTGAATCGGTCATCAAAGAAATAGAGACCTGACAAACACTGACAATGAGGCGCTCTCCCACACTGTAAGAGCTTGTGTCAGCCATCTCTGCTGCAGAAACACTGAATTAGGGATAACAAGATATTTATTTGGGGGGGTAACAAGACATATGGACCACCCTGTACTTAGTACCACATCAGTAAGTTATTCTCGTATCGAGTATTTACATCTGCTAATGATTGGATTCTGTAAGTCAATCTAGGTGGTCGACCAAAAAGGAACCTCAACATGTTGCATCGACGGTACAAGCTTAAAAGATACTCGGTAAAATATAAAACTCACGATCGAAGGAAAAACTGAACTAGAGAAAGATTCGTCATTGTTCTTGCCCTAGAAGCAAACCCCTTCTGGTCTCTAACGTATTGGACAAACTAGACATGTCAATCTTCAACTTCGTGATGCATCACCACAGAGCTGCCAAAATACAAGTACGTCTTCCCATCTGTCCTGGACCTGTGTGGGTTGAAAGTATTTTCAACACATCCACAGAAAACCATCACTTGTTGCAATCCCAGTGGCGTATGGGCCAGAAAAATCATCGCTAGGGCCCGGATTTGAAGGTTTTAACCTATTTTTTGCCCAGCTTCCTAATTAGAACAATTTAACGTATTTTTCCGTTTCATGCCCCTTGCTTGCGAATATTTGATAGTAATAATAATGATAATGATGATAATAATAATAATAATAATAATAATAACAACCATAATATTATTTATTTAATCTTCCCATAGTTATGGGTTGCCTACACAGACAAAGAGTACCAGAAAAGAAAAACAAAAAGGTAATTGAACATAGAACATTGAAAAGAAAAAGAGAATAAAATTAAGGAAAAATTAATACAAAAAAGAAAATCATTAACAGTTACGATTAGGATTTATTATGTGATTCCTCAGTATTGAAACAGATCCTCTGAGGGTTCAGTTATAACTGATGGAGGAAGTCCCAATCTCTTGAAAGTGTTCAACATGAAAGTTGTAACAGTTCCTCTTGCTCCTACTATGAGTCCAATGACTTCAAGTTCTTTGAGATTGTATTTATCACGATAGTCTGTTAATGAATGCTCACACCTAATGAAAATCTCTAGAAATAGAAATGATACAGTATATTTATCACAGCAATAAGAACATAATTATATGAATGTGTGATTGCAGAAAGGTTCCTTAGTCACTTTTTGTTCCTTAGTCACTAATTGTATCATAAAGGGAAATATCTCAATTATTTATGCTATTTTTCGAGTGCCGATATAAGAATTAGTTACTTATTTAATTTGTAAAAAAAAACTAGAAAACTGTGTCACAATCATATTACAATTTTCGGTGTTAATAGGGCCTATTACTGTTCTGTTAAGACGGCTAAAATCATTTGTTTGAAACCTGGAAAGGGCTATTCCACGAAAATAAAAAGCTAAAATACCTATTACAAAAGCCTAAAAATCCGGAGCTTACTCATCAGTGACGTATATTGGGACAGATGAGCGCTACTGGTCCTGACGAGTTGACTGATACAGAATTTTTCATATTATTAAGACCTCTTTTCGTATAATTTCTGCTTATACTATTTTATCCATTCCCCTTAGAACTGTCAATCAGCAAACGCAACTCCATTACGAAAAGCGAAGTCACACTGAAAACTTTAATGCCATACCCGGGATTTGAATCATTATCTTCGGTTCTCCGTGCCTCTGCTCTTTACAACTGAGCTACCATGGCAACACCTTTCCATCTTAGCCTACACACGGCCAGCGTAGAAGAATTATCGTTCCAGCAACGCTATTAATTGTAAGCAGACATACATAGTTGGCATGTTCTAGCTACAGTACAAAGAAGCTTGTCGTCTTGCGGACCCGAAAAAATGTATCAATATCGATCTTTATTTGCTAGAAAGTAAAAACAATTTTACATATAGCATCGTCAAAGAAATAATATATTTACAATAGTCTGAAATCACTGTTTAAACATTCACTATATTTATAAAAGGGATTCTGTTTCAGCCAGCACATAATTCTATTTTTAAAAGGCCTCATTGCCAATTTCCTAACATTTACTGGTAGTTTATTGTACAAGGTCATGCCATTTACTATATAATTGTTCTGTGTCTTCGTAAGCCTCCTGAATGGTATATTTATGTCATTCGTCGTTCTGGTTTCATAACAATGCACGTCAGTTCTGAGTTCGTATGTATTTGTATTATCTTTTATGTGTATTAGTACCATGGAAGCATAAAGATTTACAACGGCCATGATCCCCTCACTTATAAAAAGTGGTTTATAGTGTGCAAAAGGGGTGGATTTTGTAATTATTCTGATGGCCTTCTTTTGTATAATTAGAAATTCATCAAGATCACTGGCACATCCATAAAACAATAAACCATATCTAATTATGCTTTCAAAAAATGCATAATAAACCTGCTTCGTGTATGCTAATAGAACAATATTAATTAATTTTCGAAGGAGGTATAATACTATAGACAGTTTTTTTTACAGACAAATTTTACATTTGCAGTCCACTGCAGTTTGGAATCTAAATAAATGCCCAAAAATGTTACAGATTCATGTACGACATCTCTTAGGCTAAACATTATTCGTTCGGTTTTATTCTTATTTACTAGGAAACTGATTTTTGATAACCATAATAATACTTCATGATACTTGATTGGAGTGTAACCTTAAATCATCAAGATTGCAATTTGTCGTAAAGAAAGTAGAGTCATCAGCATACAGTATTGTCTTTGCTGTTATATTATTTGGAAGATCGTTTAACATTATTGAAAACAAAAATGGGCCTAAAATTGACCCTTGAGGAACACCAAATTTTATAAGTGACGGTCTCGACCTTAGTAATTTTGTTTGAACAATGAAGAAACGGCCAGTTATAAAGGATTTCCACGACTTCCAGTTATGTAGTGATAAGTGTTTTCCAAAGTAATTACTTCAATTCAGAAATCGCAAAGAAAAGAAATGGCCGCACTATTAGGAGACGACAAAGAGCCCACCCCAAAACCTGTACAATATCAGTACAGATTACGCAGCAATGCTATTTTATTAAGTGCCAGTATTGTACTTTATGAGATTGAGTGCGGGGACGGGAAAATGTCTGTTCGTCTGTCCCTGTGCCTGTACGAGCGATAACTCAAATATGCTTTATGGGATTTTATTTAAACTTGGTATACACATTTATAATGTTCATGCGAAGAACCCTATTGATAATGGACCAAATCGGTTGACCGATACAGGAGTAAAACCCAATTTAGTGTCTATTTTAAAGGCGCGATAACTCAAATACACTTTATCGGATTTTCATGAAACTTTGTATACGAATTTATAATGTCCATGGGAAGAAGTCTTTTGATATCGGACCAAATCGGTCGGTCGGTACCGGAATAATGCCCAATTTAGTGCCTTATTATGGTAATATATCACAAAGGCGCGGATAACGCTTTATCGGACTTTCATGAAACTTGGTATACGAATTTATGACGTTCTTGGGTGAAAGCCTATTGAATTTAGGCCAAATCGGTTGACCGATAGCGAAATAACGAGTATATCAATATTAATTTTGTAATGATAATTTTTTCATGGCCCACAATATATTAAAATTTAAGATACTACTATACTTTGTTATATCAGTTTACCTGATTTTATTCTTTTGTAGAAAAACGATTGAATGGGAAGAAGTCGTCTAAACATGGAATCTACTTTAGAAACATACACGAATGCCGTCGAATCTGTGGAGAACTTGGAACAATGTGTTGTTACCAGCGTCATAGCCATTTGCTTTGAACTGAACAAGTTTCAGTCATGTAATGGATCCGTGATAAAATCTGTTCACCGTTTTCATTCTTGAGTGGTTCCAAAGTCTCCGACGTGAACATCATATAGCACATTTGGGTAAGAATGGAGAAGTGCATGTCGCAGAGGAAAGAACTGAGCTACTGGAGCTCTGGGAAGATTACGTGATGTAAAGAGAGCGCAATGGATAGTCTAAAATATAAACAATGCCCATTTCCCGTACCCTTATCTTTTTGAAGAGAAACTTCTTTAGCCGCGGTAGGGGTAAATCCAGAGCTTGTGTAACGCTGAAAATCGTCACGAAAATAGTGTCACACTCAAAATCGTCACGAAATTAATGAGGTGTAACGGAACGGACTGCACAGAAAACAATCAACTCAATGTAGACTTATCCAAAATAAAAAAAAAAAAAAATTAAATTTAAAACATCCAAAATTTAAATAATCTAAAAATCCAAAATTAACAAATCGAAAATCGAATATTAAAAAATAAAAAAATTAAAGATCCAAAATTTAAAACATCCAAAATTCCAAAATTAAAAAAATTTAAAGATCCAAAATTTAAAAGTCCAAAAATTCAAAATTTAAAAAATTAAAAATTAAAAAATCCAAGTATCCAAAATTTAAAAAATCGAAAAATTCAAAATTAAAAAATCCAAAAATCCAAAATTAAAAAATCTAAAATAAAAAAATAAAAAATCCAAAATTAAAAAAATCAAAAGTTCCAAAATTAAAAAAATTATTGATCAAAAAATTTAAGATCAAAAATTTTTAAAATCCAAAATTAAAAATTTAAATGTCCAAAAACCCCATATTAAAAAGTCCAACAATCCCAAATTGAAAAAATTAAATAATCCAAAATTGAAAAAATCCAAAAATTAAAACAAGTTTCACTTCTATCGCGTGGCGTTCCACGCACACTTTTTTCTCCTGGTTTCCTTTTTCCTTTTTTTGTTTGTTTTGTTTGTTTCGGAATATTTGTAAGTTTGGATTCGGTACAATTAGACCGGGAGAGGTGTCGGAAGTAGGAAAGTCCCGAATCACATTGAACAGGTAGCGGTTCGATTCCAACCCAGTCTGACTGTGGGATTTCTGGGTTCTCTACTCGCATAGTAGAATGCTGGATTTGAATTTACACCGATTCCAAGCATTTCATATCCGTCATTGTATGTTTGCATTTATGATAAGATGTCCTGCATCATGCTGATCGTTAGAGAACTGATTTAAACGATTTTGACTGTTTTCCTGATGATGCTTTGTTGAAAATAACGATAACTGATGCAATGCGGAATGAAATAAAGCGGATTTTCAGGTCATTTTTCTGCATTTTCAGTGTTTTCTCCAAAATAGGGCGTTTTCATTTCCTAGGCGTCATTTCAAAGGAAAAACAGACGTTTCTGTCGTTCCTAGGCCATTATTAGACTGCTCTCAAAATAATGGTAGCATTCGATTTCAAGAATATTGTTAACAGCGGTGTGATTTACGTTTATTGAATTATTGGAAATCTGTAGCAATGCTTCTTCCCCTATATAAATACCTTTTGAACTCGGCGTGTTGCAAGAGTAAGTAGTCATTTCTAGGGCGGGCTAAGGCTCTGGTGTGTGAGGCCATTTACAACACAGTTCTATTATACAATTCCATTCTGCATTTCTATTTCAGGTTTTAATAAGCCCTGTTATTTTAACGTTGTTTTATTTTATTACTAACTTACTTACTCAATGGTAACAGACAATTCCTAAGCAAGCTAAAGGAATATTATGTATTTTATTTATATTAGGCAAATTAAAATTTAAGATATCAGGAAAGAATTAGAAATTTAACCAATAATAAATAAAATATCAGAACGTAGGCAACAATGGCATGAACATATTTTAAAAATGGAAGATAGTAGATATCCAAACGCATTATTAAACTACAGCCCAAAAGGAAGGAGAGAAAGAGGACGACCCAGGAGACGCTGGAGAAACCTATGGAGCCGGAGCGGGCAAAATGCCCAAACCTTGGAGTGAAGATCATGATGATGATGATGATGGAACCCGTAAGTTCATTGCTGCGCTTACCGGAGCCCGACATTCAACCCTATTTTGTGCTAACTCTATTAAAAAATCCCTCGCAAGTCCTACTTCCCTTAACTATATCCTAATATTGTCCTCCCACCTACGTCTAGGTCTTCCAAATGGTCTTTTCCCTTCAACTCTCCCAGTCAATATTTTTCAGATAATTATGTCTTTCCTCCCCATGCGTGCAACATGTCCAGCCCATTTCATCCTTCGCAATTTAATTACCCTTACTATATCCGATGAAGCGTACAGGTCCTGAAGCTCGTCGTTATTCAATTTTTTCCAGTCCCCATTTTCACCTCTCTTAGGCTAAAATATTTTCCTATGCACCCTGTTTTCGAACACTCTCAGATTATGTTCTTCCCGAAGAGTAAGCGACCATGTCTCACATCCATATAATACATTTGTGTTATAAACGTTTATTTTTAGATTTCTGGACAGAAGACGAGAAGATAAGAGTTTCTGAGCTGCATAAAAACAGGCATTTCCTGATTTGAGTCTACACTTAATTTCTTCCTCAATGTTATTTGTATCCGTAATTATTGCTCCAAGATATTTGAGTTTCTCCACTTGTTCGAACGATTTACCGGCTATTCTGATATTTTGTAACGCAATACTTTGACGTTTCATTTCTGCATTAATGTCCAATCCAACATTTCTGCATTACTTTCGATTGTGTTTATGTTATCGCTAGACCTGGGATTTTAGGCTCTAAAAAAATTAGTGTTAGGCACCTAAAATAGTCTTTTAAAACAAGTAAATAGGCTTTTAAATGAGAAAATAGGCACTTAAATATGCTTTTAAAATGTGTAAATAGATAGAAAATAGACTAAAATATTACAATATACACTTAAACTGTAACATGAACTTTTTTTTTTTTGCTGCAAGAAACGTGGTATACCTATTCTTAACAGAATTAACAGCAAAATTAGGCATCACGTTATATACTCACTTAAACAGATGTTCTTTCACTGGTGACTTGAAACAGTAGTCCTTCCTCCTTAATCCCTCCTCCCCCGTCAGTCAGCATTCCTTTAGCGACAATTGTTTGGAATAATCAAGTTTCTGTGAAAAACCCAATACTGCTGTTCTGCTTTTCATTGAGGGATGTCCTTCAGAAGATTGTAAAAAATTACAGAATTGAATTTGATTTTAAATGTACAAAATAGGCATTTTAGGCACTAAAACAGTAAAATAGGCTCTAAAGGTCCAAATAGGCATTTTAGGGCACTATAAAACTCTATAATTATAAGTGATTTATCATGCAACATCTACATAGGCCTACTTAAAAATGTTAATGTTATTTCATAAGGAACAAAATAGGCATTTGCCTTAAAATCCCAGGTCTAGTCATCGCCCAACAGACAAACGTCACCTGCATAACCTAAAATCGGGTGACTGCCATTTACTTATTTTTTAGAAACATTTTTAGCTTCTTAAAATCCTGACTCTAGTGATCACATTCTATGTTCTGTGTAAATATATGTGATCCAAGGTTTGATTAATTTTCTGTTGATGGCTACATTGTCTTGTAAGACTCAGGAGAGAGAAATAGGCTGATGATAACTATGAGAATGCATGACTGTGTGCTATATGTGTGTTGCTGTTGTAATGCAGAGTGAATAAGCCCATCTCTCACACCGATCATTTACAAGGAACGTTATGAGTCACGCAATCTCAATTAATTAATTCAGATGGCAGCACAATAGAACGTACATAACCCCATTAATGCAAACACATGTACCACAGGCTTGTCTGCATAAGGAGGGAATTAACTCGTATCCAAGCACAATGTTCCCCGCTAATGCTTTCATATAACTTAGTTACTTTTCACCTGCTACGATATTATTAACATATACTAATAAGTAGGTAGGGTACACGATTAGAATGTTTGTTACATCAGGAACAGTAAAAAGCCTTTTTCGACGACAGTCTTTTTAATCCATGTTTAGCACACGTTCTCTAAAGCGGGTGATTATCGGCCTAGGCCGCTAAAGTACGAGGGCTGTCCAGAAAGTAACAGACGTTTTGAAATAAAAATAAACAAAGTAAAAAAAAATATTACATACATTTTGAAGATAGACTGTTAGGCTATTTTTCTACTTAATCGCCATTCAAATCAAGGCATTTATCATACCGTGGCACAAGCTTTTCGATACCCTCTCTGTGGAAATCTTGCACCACTGCCTTACTCGGCTTTCAATCATTATTCTTTTGCCGTACACATCACAAATCTGGCGATAAATTTCAATTGGTTTGTGATTTTTCGCCAACAAAAACCTTATCACAGACCGCACTTCACAACTGGCGGGATTTTAAATTGCAGTGCTCATTTTATCACTCCACTGCAGGTAAAGTACGAAAGGCAGGATGCTCACGCTAACACAGCTGGATGCGTACTGAGTGTAGGAACGCTCTGACGCTAAAATGGCGGCGCTAGCCCCGCCCACTGCCAGGCCAGGCCAAAACGTCTGTTACTCTCTGGACAGCCCTTGTAGTTTCATCGGCCAAGACTGCTAAATTTGACATGGTAACCTCCAGCGGACATAGTTCCATCTATGGCACCTAGATGTCTCTATAGAGTCTCCCAAAGTAAGTTGAAATTTACATGTTAAGAGGTTTTATTGTTCATTGTCTATTAACAAGCATTGTAAGCCTTGTCATGTAGAAATACTAGGATGTGCCCGCGGCTTCGCCCACGATAATTAATTGAAAAATTAGAAATTAATAGTATAATAATTATTAAAGCATTATATTTATTAACACTTGCACGCGAATCATTCTTAAACTAAACCAATAATAATTAATGAAACAGCTAAAATTCCGGCTTTAGAGTACATTCCACGATTAGAAATTGCCACCTGGGAAAACGATCTCAGATTCGATTATGCAGTTCCAAAGATAACTGTGATCCACTGCCTTCTAAACTGTATAGGCTAATTCTCGTGCGTAATTCTAGAGACGGCGGTGGATAATTGCGTTTTTCAACTGTTTGTTGACAGATGAATGAGATGTGAATTTTATTTGATAAATTCAGTATAATTTTAAGAAATTATATAATTTTTCAAGAGAAGGTGTGATTGATTTGGATTATTATTATCAGCGATATTTCAAGAGTTAAATCATCAATATTTTACTGCTGGTGCCCCCGGCTTCGCCCGCCACTATTCATTGACTCCAGGATTTTTAAGAAATTTACACTGGTAGATTAATAAAAATGTTTGTGGTTCAGAGCTATGAAAACTGTAAGTAAAAATAAAATTAGAATATTTGTTCATTGAGTTCATTTCACTTAGGCCTTATATAATAAAGAAATGGTTTTCCTAATCTTGTAGTCGTCATGAAAGTTTAGACTGAGAGATACGAACATCGCCGAGTATACCCGATGTCTCACGAAGCGGGCGAGCAAGCACGCTATTTAGGGCCGTTGAATTGTATAAGAGTAGATTGAATTTAAGAAATAAATTCGATAGTAACAACTTTTAATGTTTTTTCATGACTGGGGGTGGGCGCAAACGCGCTTGACTCGGCTACGCCTCGTCCAAAATAATAGATTCGTCCGCTAACGCCTTGCTTTCCGTACTTATTAGTTATTACATAAATAGCTAAATTGCCATGTTTGCTATCATGATTAGGTGAAACACTTACAAATTAGCGATGAATGAATTAATTGAATGATTAATTAGTAATATAAATAAATATACTAGCTTAAAAGGCCCGACGTCGGCTGGTTTTTGTATTTTGTAATTCGAAATTACCTTATCAAGGACTTTCGATTTTCAAATCCTAGGTCCTTATTTACGTATTAAAAAATTGAAATGAAGAAGAACGACTTACACAATCAAACTATTCCTTCATAAATAGCTTTTTATGGCTCATAGAGGATGTAGAATTTTGCATCCCATCGCTTCTATACACCAAGCCTGGTAGGGGTTCAAATAAGAAGATACAGAAATTCCGATAACATGAAATTCTATTGTCTTTACAGTATATTTTATTTCTCACTCTCATGTTGCCATAGAACCGTTTTGGGGATGAAATTAAAAAAGTAATTCAATATCACTTTCATACTTCCCTCCAAAAATATTACCATACCTCGTACGGTATTCTCTATGTCCAGGGTAGAGAAAGTTATGTGACTGCATCACTTTGTGCATTATTTTCGTGGATTTCATCTTCAATATTTATTTAGGCCTACAGCAATAAATTATATCGATAGCGTCCCTAATTTGTTAAAGTCGAGTATCATTTACTTCCAAACCTACTTGAGTCCATTGCCAACAATACACTGTTGTCATGTGAACTGTGATTTAGATTTGATAATTCTAAAAAACACTTCATTTTTGGCATTTAAAATCAAAATTTTTCGAAATCCTTTCTGAGTGAGCACGTACATTATGAAAAGAAGATACTATCAAAATTCCAAGTCTCTACCTATTATAGGCTAGTTTAGGATCTATGTTGATTCTCTGACTCTCATTAGTTCAGTCAGTCAGTCAGTCAGGACATAGCGTTTTAGCCTATTTATATAGAGATTAATGAAAAAGTTTCGGAAGAATGCAGGGTCCGAGAACTAACGATGGGATATATGAAAACTCTGTTACCGGGAACTACTAAAAATTGACTCGATTGATAACTCAAATCGTTTTCGAATGAATTCAACTCAGCAATTTTATCATGTTACAAGATCTACTGCAATTGGTTCCCTAAATGGGCATGGCTTTTCCACACTGTGAATCACAAACCAATAGGAGTTAGTTTCACGCAGCGCTGTCAGTTATTGCGTTAAACTTAATTGTGCGTAAGACACGAACGCTGTCTCGTCGTCTGCCCTGCAATTTTCAGTTAAGAATCGGCATTCTAGCAACACTGAGATGAGTGATCATGGCTTTGATTTCATTTTTATGCATTTCTTCATTATCTCGAGAACTTTCAAGATTTGAATAATTTCAATTTTTTATTCGAGAACTTCAATCACTAAATAAATGGAATAAGTGGGGGTTATTTTTTGTAAATCGCGGTTTAAACCTTTACAAAATCCCTAATACCAAACCTTTCCTGCATTTAGATGACAACTAAAATTTAATCCAAGTCTTTAGAGGACAGACGTGTCTTGTCAAAATAGTGTATGAATATGAGAGAAGTATGAGGGTCACAAAAATCACTAATTAGTGAGCCTCATAGTAGGCCTACTGCATATGACATAACTAGTCTGTCATTGAGGTAGACCATTAAGGGCAATTAATCATATGAGAGAGGTTCCATCTGGCGCTGTGAAGCGAACTCCGGCTAGCTCAGTTGGTAGAGCAGGGGCACGGCTAGCCGAATGTCCTGGGTTCGAGTCCTAGTGTCGGAGGGATTTTTCTCATGAAATGTCCAATGTGGCGTTTGAATGCGTAAATCTATCGTAGAGCTGCTTAGAAACTTCAGTAGTAAACACATTTTGATTTGATCATTATATTTTTGCAAATCTATAACTATCTATAACTATAGGTTATAGAAGTTATAGAAGTAAAAATTAAATAAACTAAACTAAACTCCGTGGCGCTACATGCCTGAAGGGATAAGGCCTACCACCCTACCACTGCATCATCTACCATAAGCAAATGGCAGAATTGGGGGCATGTGGTCAGCATGGCGACACCCACTGCCGTTAATGGTGGTTTCTATGACCAGAGCCGCTACTTCTTTATCAAGTAGTTCCTCAATTTGAATCTCGAGGTTGAGTGCACCCCGTTCCAGCCCTCCCTAGCTCAGAAAATTCAGAGGACGTAACGGGGATCGAACCCGGGCCGACGGATCTGTAGTCAGCGATTCTAAGCACAAGACCACGCCGGGGATAAAAAAAAAAAAAAAGAATTAAACAAGCCTACTAAAAATAAATATCATACTGTGTATGGACTCTCAGTGAGGGGCATGTATAGCTTCGCACTGAGATTCCAATTATCTTCAGCTCTTTAAAAAATGCGAACCTCTTAACAAAAACTATTTTATGTTAAAAACTAAACTGTGTGTGATGAAATAATTTTAGTAATCGAGGTTTCAGTGTAATGATCCCTTAAAAACTATTTGTAATGCGCTATAAAATAAAAACTATGCATAAATTATCTTGTTTGCAAGAAGCGTTAATTTTGGCAGCGCTTGTTGATGTGCAAGCCAGATGATTACGTGCACGATTGGAGGAATAAAGATAAGTTTAAAAAGTAAAAGTGTTCCCTATCACAGGCCAAAGAGGCCCAGAGGGTTCCAGGAGGTTGAGGCTCCCAGCTTTTTAGAGAATCGTCACATGATACTGGTAAGGTTGTCAGCCTTACGCACCACCCGCCTTTACCTCCAGGATTGCTCCTGGTACTAATTTCTGTTGGAGGCTGAGTCGACCCCAGGGCCATAGTGCCACCAGAAGGACTAGGACAATTTAAAAACTCCAATGACCTCATCGGAGATCGAACCCGCGACCTTCCGGCTTGTTGCGCAGCGCCTCAACCACTACGCTACGGTGATGAATGGTAATGAATTCGGGACAAATGAACTGTGAGACATATCTTAGGAGGAAATTCAGATTACTGGTTCTAAACCGAGCACTACATATGGGAAGTAGACCAAGTGCCCGGGTTGCATTAGTAGAGACCGGATTTTAAAGGGAAAATTTTCACCCAAAAAAGGACGAAAAAAGGGAAAATTATTGCCAAGAAAAGGTGGGGAAAAAAGGGAAAATTATTGCCAAAAAAAGGTTGGAAAAAAGGGAAAATTATTGCCAAAAAAAGGTGGGAAAAAAGGGATATAAAAGTAAGAGAGTGTAAAAATTCAACAGAGAAATACGTTTGTTTTATGTAAAGCCTTTGCTTGCTCTACAGCTGCTGATTCTGTAACATCTAAGTTAATGACTGAAGACATTTTTTTTATTTTGTTGAAATTCTCACAGAGGAAAATAGCACACGAAATCCATGTTCCCCAGGCCCCACCTGTTATAATGGGAAACTTAGGCAATGGCAAGCCTCTGAATTCCCTGTAATGCTCTATTCTGCTGGGAGGAATTATTTTTTCAATGGTGAATCAGTGAAAACAATTTTTAATGTTTTCATATTACCAAATACTGGGTAATTTACGAATTTTTCAAAATAAATTAGCAAAAAAGTACTGGAAAGGGAAAGTTCCTAAAAAAAAGGGAAATGAGCCTAAAAAAAGGAAAAAAAAGGACGTTAAAACCAGGTCATTTGCAGTTGAAACTTACTCAGTAATGTCCTGTTCAATTTTATCACGTTTTGTGATGAAATATAAAAAAAGGAATTCCCTTTAAAATCCGGTCTCTACTCATTAGGTGAATACCGGATTGGAGAGACGACTCCCGACAGACAGATGACAAAACGCAGAGTCACACAGTTGTATTAGTACTGAATCACACAGCTGGCTCAAAACACAAAGGCGTACGTTACAAGAGCGAAAAATAACTTAGAGCAAGAGAACGCAAATGCCGAAAAGTTGTTGGGACCGAAGTATGGCCGGGGGCGGTGGAGACAAAAAAAAAACACACACAAGTAATTTAAATTAATCAATTAGCCTAACTAATCTGTGGTTTAGAGGTAGCGTGCCAGCCTCTACATCCGAAGGTCGCGGGTTCAAACCCGGCCGCGGTCGGTGGGGTTTTCAGGACGTAAAAATCCTGGGCACGGATTCCTCAGGGAGGGACTTTAAGCTGGGGGGCCCGTGTCGTAGATTTACGGCACGTAAAAGAACTCCAAGCCTAAATTAGAGCCTCTGGACAAAATTCCTCGGCCCTTTCACGTCCAAGTAATACCTTAGTTTCCAGAGGGGGGGTTTAGAGGCGATGGGCTTACCGCAGAGTACTATTATTAGAAATTCCCTCTACCCTCTCTCGGAAAATAAGAGTACCAAAATGCACATAGGTAAGAGAAATCTCCATTTGGAGGCCCTTCGCCCCAACATTGTGGATATAGGATTCCAGATACCATATACCAGAATTAACTAATCTGATTGTTAGAATTTGTGTTAATTTAATTTTCCTATGGAAAATAAGAAAATGTAAATGCGACAATGTGTGGAAAAGTTTAAAAAGTATTCACTCCTGCCAGCATTCACTTCCTTCCAAATGAATAGTTTAAGAAATGGATAACATTAAAACGTAATTCTAGTTTATAAGTATTCTATGAAGCTCACAATAGTATATTGCGATACAAGTGCCGTAAGGCACGTTTACGGGTCGAGGAAACAGATTGAAAACCCGAGGCGCAGCCGAGGGTTTTTAAGTTTTCGAGACCCGTAAATGCCTTTACGGCCCGTGTGTTGCATGCTATTTTTTGCACGATGATTATTTATATCAATTTAATTATATTAATTGTGATATTACCTGAAAATATTATGTAAATACATTCTTGAAAATAGATGTTTATTTCAGAAAGTGATTCGCATGTGTTTGTTGTTATGGGAACCGAATATTTGTCCTGGGGGCCGTGGCCATAAAGGCTTGTATTATGAAGTGTATCGTAATGAATTATGACGTAGCGCTTGGACTGTAAGTGTTTTAACCTCATCGCAACCGGCCTTAGCAACAAGACTGTGTGGGAATGTCAACTTACGATCCATGTAAACAAAGTTCGTAAGTACCACTTACTAGCTAAGGAGTGCAAAAAATAACATTATTGTGCTCATAGTGCGATGAATTAAATTATATGTGTAATTTCACTTCTTCACTAAGTTGCTCTGTGGTTGTTACAGTCGTAAACAGTACAGAATGGGTCATTTCCAACTGGTCAGTAGTTGTCGCATAAAATGAAACCTCAGAGGTTTCAGCTCCGATTCTGTCTCAGATAAATCGAGGTCGTATTATCGGGACGTGGCAGGCTAATGTGGCACCTGAACACATTGCAATTGTGATTCCATGTCAATTGGAGACGGTGTGGAGGTGAATAATATATACTATGCGTGGCAGGAGAGATGCTAAGAGGCTCTAAGATGCGGTTCCATCAATACAACACGCGCCAGAACAAAACAAAACACCACGACATCGATACCACGTGTCATGATTGACGACTGAACACGCTCTAACAGTCATCTGAGTTGTGAGGTGTTGCTATACCTGTATAACCCGATCGGTAAGATATGTGCCAAACACGCGCAGATAGCCTGTAGCAATGGAGTAGGGTAGAAGAGAATGCATATACTGTACTATCGCCAATATCTATGCTAATATCTATGCGGTTCGTAATGGCCCGTAACTATTGAAAACAAAAATAAAATGAATAAAGTATTTGTTTTTTAGTTATGAAATATTATTTTTTGCACTACGTAACTAATTAGTGGTACTTAGGAATATTGTTGACGTGGATCATATGTTGACATTCCCACACGTTTCGAAAACAAAAGAAATCTCAGTGCTGTAAAAATTACACAAAGCACAAGTGCCGTAAGTAAAATCATCATAATACAAGCCTTTATGGAACACCGGAACCAAGGCCTCCTAGTTTGTGGCGACTTTAACAGGACAAATATTCGGTTCCCATGACAACCAACACATACGAATCACTTTCTGAAATTTAACATCCATCTTCAATAGTGTATATACATAACATTTTCAGCTAATATCCCAATTAATATTAATAAATTGATATAAATAATAATCGTGCAAAAAATAGCATGCAATACTCGTTCCGTAAGCGCATAAAGGATCTCGGAAATTGAAAAAACTCGGCGCAAGCGCCCTTTTTTTTCAAACTCTTTCCTCGATCCGTAAGCAGCGGTTACGGAACTACCTATAGTATCGCAATATACTATAAATAATGGTATGTAACTCACAGAATATCGCTGTTGGGTGTTCACTATTGAATGCTGTGACGCTAACTAAGATGTTTTTACACGGTCTGTACAATATGAACTAGCAAAGAACATCACGTGCTATGAAGGCCAGGCAGGTCTAGATTACGTCTACTACTGCGCAGTCGTTGTTTGGCTCAGGTCTTGCCGATTGAGTTATACAAGGTTTTAAATAGAGTAAGAGTGTAACTCGCACAATTAATACCAATACAGTTTCACTATATACAGTCAACCCTCGATATAATGCCACCATCCGTTCTCTAACACTTAGTGGCACAAAGCGAGGGTGGCACTAAAACGAAATTTAGATTTAAAATAAAAATGTTAAAGTACAGTGCTGCATTAATTTACTGTGCTGTATTACGCAAGAAAAATTAAATAAAAGGAAAATAAGAGAACTTTAGCACAAAATAAAATACTGTACAATAAATCAACTTACGGTATATGCCCAGTGCTACAGTACACAAAGTGGCTGAAAATCAAGTCAGTCCATGCATGTGATTAACTGTAACTGAATAACTGTAGTGTAGTGTTTGACAGCTGAATGGACGCTGGACTAAAAGAATGAAAGTTTGGAACCTCTCATTGTATGAAGGCTCTTTCTACCTGCTCCACCCTCACGCAGGCTGTCTGAACGACTTCTTAACAAAGCTTCCTCATTCCACCTCACTATATTTAT
The DNA here is from genome assembly GCA_964059195.1 of Ectobius pallidus. Classification (NCBI taxonomy): domain Eukaryota; kingdom Metazoa; phylum Arthropoda; class Insecta; order Blattodea; family Ectobiidae; genus Ectobius; species Ectobius pallidus. The sequence continues at coordinate 184,844,002 of CAXKWD010000004.1, read as the reverse complement.
AGTTAGTGGCAGGGGAACACTCACTTCTTGGAAGCACAGTACACTATGCTTTTTAAATATTCTTCCTAACATTCACGCCAGTTTTAAAAGAATTCTGAAACTGAAAAAATAACTCTGCAAGCTATATTTTGTAAACATCTTGTCTTATATTCACTGGCACTAAATGAATTGGCACAGTAACGAGGTTTCTTGTGTATTTTATGTGGGAGAAGATCCGTTCACTTGCATTTATTGGCATAGTGCAAGGGTGGCACTGTAAAGAGGGGCATTATATCGAGGGTTCACTGTATTCATAATGTTACATGTACAGCCAAAGCCATCACTATTTGTTTTCAATCTATTGAGCACTTACTATTACAATTATTACAATTTCAATTTCTACACACCTAAATAAAACACACTTAGTATATTTCATAAATACAACAATTGAAGCGTTTACTGTTATAAGGGTCTAAGTGCCAAAATCAATATTGTTTAGAAAACAAGATACAGACTAACAGAAAGACGTGCCAGAGATAGACCCAGCGCTATCTCTTGGAATTTATTGCTACTAACGTGGTTTGAACCCTTCTGAAATGCATTGATCTGGGTACATAGATCAATTTAAAATTATCAGCTGAAAAATCATGGTTTTTGGCACTTAGACCCTTATAAAAGTGAACGTTTCAGTGAGAGTAAATACAACATACATACATACATTCTGACTTTTCCCTCAATACAGAGGCTGTCCTCCAACCAAACAATACAAACAAATTGAAACAAAGTATCCATATATCACATTTCAACACAATCAATACACTTTTCTGAGCTTGTCATCATTTGTTAATAATCTGTCTCCATTTTTCTCTGTCCTGTGTATCTTCTTCCACTGCACCAACTCTTCCCATTGATATCTGTACATTGTTGATCCATGTAGTCGCAGGACGCCCTCTTCTTCTTCTTCCTCCAATTTCCCATTCAAGTATATATTTTGGTATCCTTCCTTCTTCCATCCTGCGTACATGACCATGCCACTGTAGTCTCTTCCGTTCGACAGTCCTCGTTAATGTCTTCTTCCACTTTCATCCTTCGTCGTATTTCTGCATTCCTTACTTTGTCTCTTCGTGAGACTCTGGCTGATCTTCTCCAAAAATCCATTTCTAATACATTCAGTTTGTTCATATGTTTTCTGTTCATTGTCTGTTCAGTGTTCTGTTCAACATACATAGGCTACAAAATAAATTGTAGTTAATGAGGCTATTCCTAAGTTACAACTGCAATTTATTAAATAAGAAGATGTATTGATTAATATTATTATAATTATTATGAGCATTACTCGTGATTGTAGGTGAATGTTAATAACAATCAAAACTGGGAGAAAGAAGTGGACGTGCAAATAAATTACATAAAGATATAACAAATTAAGAGCCAAGGATTAAAATACTGAATCTAATAATATACAAGTACTAAAAACAGTAAAGCTAAAATTAGCACATTTAAACAATGACAGTTACTACCTTTAGACTAATAATAATTAAGATGTGAAGATTATTATTATATAGTTTTTTTTGCCATAAATGGAGCTACGTTTAATTGCAGCAGTCGTTAAACATTTTGATTCTGTAAAAGCTCTCATTACGTTTGTTATAACCATATGCTAGCTCCACTCACGAAAGATGTAAATAGAGAAGAGGTAAGACCTAACTTCATACATACTATTCCCTCACAAACAGTTGATTGTACAGAACATTATGCATTCTGTTTGCAGATACTCAAACTTTTGAAAGCCAGAGCTGGGCTTATTAGCATTAGGATACTGGCAATATGAGCCGGTCTGTTTAACTTATTGCGCTTGACTATTACAGTCTATACAGAACTGCATAAGAACATGCAGAGAAGAGCGATTTGCTGTATTGTTGGACCTTAAGAAGGACCTCGTCCCAAACCATCGTCTATCTACAAAAGAATATAACAGCATTGTCTCCTAATCCGAAATTCTGCACGACTTCGACACCGACAAAGAACTTGGGTTTCCCCAGTGTTGCCGCTGTCATCCACTACGTCTTAAGTAAAGTAAGTGCTGTGGTACGTATTTGGCAACATTGTACTGGACTGCGGACAAGAGTGAATACGCCTAATTACCTTTCTATTCACTGTTTGACAGGTCATGGCGGTAGATAGGGGGAAAAAGAGTTTAGTTTAGTTTGTTTATTTTCTTACACAGTACAGTGTTTTACATAGTTTACATATACTTATAAACTACATTTCTTAAAGTTTAACACACACATTTACAAATTAATAATTTACATACAAATATTCAATACATGTACAATATTTAAACACGCTACATTTTACTACATTATACATTTTAATATTATTTCTAGCTCTATTTTTACAGTATATGGAAGATGAATTTTACAAATTGAATGATAAATTTAAGAATATAGTATATACACACTTACAAAGAATAGAGATCACTTATATTATAAAAACAGTTTGATAAAAGAAAGGATTTGAGCATTTTCTTAAATGAAATTTCTGTTTTTTGTGATGTGATATGAGAGGGGAGTGAATTAAATACCTTAGAGCATAAGTAGTATGGAGAAGATTCGAATAGATGGGTAGAGTGTTTCGACAGTGCTATGCTGTTTTTATGTCGGGTGTTGTAAGAGTGGTAGTCAGAATTAACTTTGAAAAGGAGTCTATGAGAATAAGCAAACAGGGCGGCTTCAAAAATAATGATACATGGTAGTGGGAGGATCTTGTGGGTTTTAAATAAAGGTTTGCAGGAATCGAGAGGCTTGGCATTGTAAATGGTACGTATTATGCGTTTTTGCAGGACAAAGATTCTATTTATGTGGAATTGATCTGCTGATCCCCAAGCAATAATGTTATATTTTATTTTAGAATAAATATAACTGTAATAGCATTGCAGAAGAGTTTTCTTATTGCAATAAGATGATAGTTTAACGAATAAAAAAGTATAACTAGATAGATATTTACACAAATTTTGTATGTGTCCCTTCCAATTTAAATGACAATCTATCGACAATCTAAAGACAATCTAGTCTTTAAAAAGTGGCACCCACAATACAAAACTTGGTCAAGTTCCAACTAAGAGGGTATTCTATTTTCAAACGAGATAATCATCATAAAACTCCTAAATCACACATATTAATATATGTGTCAGTCTGTTTAACTTACTGCTCCCAGTCAATAGACCTGCACTAGACTTATTGCAGTATATATAGAACTGCGTAAGAACATCTGAGAAGAGCGATTTGAAGCAGTGTTAGTAACGTATGAACAAGCATTATGGTGAAATGGTTTTTACCTTCCTTTAGCTTTTTCTTATTAATGGCTAAAAGTACCGAGACCTACACAAATACATGAAATTCTTTACATATTTTTGCTCCATTAGAGACCTTTTCCTTTATCCTGATACTATTCGACACGAGCTTGCCGGACTGTCTTCCCGGAATCCAAAGTTCTCGGGTGTAATTTTCACCTTGACAGTCTTAGTTTGGACGAAAACAAAAATCCAGTAATAATGCTAATAATATAAAACCAAAATGCCTGCTTTTATGCACTTCAAAACTCGTATCTTCTCGTCTTCTGATCAGAAATCGAAAAATAAAAATTTGTAATACAATTATCATGTCGGTTGTATTAAAGGGGATGTGAGACATGGCCGCTTACTCTTCGGAAAGACCATGATCAGAGAGTGTTCGAAAACAGGAGGCTTAGGAAAATGTCTAGGCCTAAGAGAGATGAAAATGGGGACTGGAGAAAACAGCGTAACGACGAGCTTCATAACCTGTACTCATCACCGGATACAAAGAGGCTAATTAAATAGCGAAGGATGAAATGGGCTGGACATGTTGCACGCATGAGGGAAGAAAAACATATCTAAAAAATATTGACTAGGAGATCCGAGGGATGGTTGCATGGAGTTAGCACAGAATGGGGTTGAATGGCGGGCTCAGGTAAGCGTGGCAATGAACCTTCCGGTTCCATAAAATCTCTAAAAATATATAAAAGGCTTTGTCCTGACTGACTGAATGAATGACTGACTGACTGATTGACTGAATGACAGGAATCAACGTACAGCCTAAACTATAACAGGTAGAGACTTGGAATTTTGACAGTACCTTCGTTTCATAATGTAGGTGCTCACTAAGAAAGGATTTTGAAAAATTCTGATCCTAAATGCCAAAAATTAAATGTTTTTGAAAATACTTAATCCCTTTTTACATAGAATTATCAATTCCAAATCACAGAATATATTGTTGCCAAATGGTATCAGGTGGGCTTGGAAAAAACAAATGAAATGCACTTTTGACAAATAAGAGAAGTTATCAAAATAATTCATTTTATAAATAAATATTACAGAATGAAATCCACTAAAATAATGGAATCACATAACTTTCTCTACCCTGGACATAGAGAAAACAAAACGAGGTATGGTAATGTGTATATTATTATATTGTATCGCAGGTTTTTGGAGAGAAAAGTATGAAAGTGATAATACTTTCTGTTTAATTTCATCCCCAAAACGACTTTATGGTAACATAAGAGTGGGAAATTTCCCGCCTCGATATTACAATTTTATGTTACAGGAATTTGTGTTTCTTCTTATTTAAACCTCTACCAGGCTTGCTGTGCACTGTACAAGCGATGGGATGCAACATTCTAGATCCTCTATGAGCCATAAAAAACTATATCAAGCGTTTTCTGAGGGAATAGTTTGAGTGTAATAAGTCGTTCTTCCTATTTCAAATTATAAATGCCTATATAAGGACCTAGAATTTAAAATTGAAAATCCTTCATAAGCTAATTTCCAATTACAAAATACAAAATCCGGGCGACGCCGGGTCTTTTAAGCTAGTAGATAATAATCCTTTGGTTTTCTTAAGAATTGTCTTTTGCCATTATACAACATTATACAACATCTCTGGTACTTTCCTTAATTATAAATTTGGACAGGAAGGTGAATGGTCTCTACTAGCCACCACTGACTTCCTGTCTGAGATGTAAGATTGGAAATATTTCAAGCAGTGGGGAGATCGCACAAATTAAATCTAAGTGAACAGGTGGAATTAACGATGCGACGGAAAACGAGGTCGTTGTGTGGAAAGCGCCCAGATGCCGGGCGGGAGGGTCACATGCACAAAGAACTCTATAAATCTTTATTTTTACTCTTACAGGAGCATCCTTAGTTATGAACAGTGGTCTCGTTCCACGGGCTATTATTTAAATATAATGTGAAGATAAATTATATGTATATTCCGAAAGCTATTTAAAATGATGAATGAAATGTCTTACAGTATCTTATAGTTCAGTAGTTTACAGCCAATCTTACAACTATAACAGCATACTGTATTTTCTAGTTCTACCTCATTGTTTTTGTTAAATTAAAGAGAAATTACCCGTTGGCCCTTGAATATTAAAATAAAAATATATACAACTTGAATGCAGCACAATATGTTGTTAGTATCAATTGTCTTTATAGAGCTATATTTTCCATCGTGGATAAAATTCCTCGTTATCACTGATTTCTAAAACTCAGATTATACCATTACTAGCATGTGCCCGCGGCTTCGCCCGCGATAATTATTTCAAAAATTAAAAATTAAGAGCATAATAGTAAAATCATTATATTTATTAACTCCTAAATCACATGGACTACATACCACGATTAGATAGCATCGTCTGGTAAAAGCGTCCTCAGATTCGAGTTTCTTGGTCCAGAAAACCCCTGTATAGTAAGTTTCGTCCAAATAAAACAATGTTTGACCATATTAGGGCTTATAACATTCAAGAGATCGCGAAAGTTTTATTTTCAAGATATGACAAATATAGCCAAAGCCAACTGTAATTGATTTGACATTGAAATGTGTAACTGAAAACTTATGTTTTGAAAACGCAAAAAAATCACGTTTTTTGCCCGTTTTTCACTCATAACTCACGAACGAAGACTAAAATTAAAATTCCGGCTTCGAGGTGCATTTTCCGACCCTTCAGCCCACCTATTTTAAAATTTCTGATCTCTGCGTTCAGTAGATTTCGCTGGACATCGAGGACAATTCATTTTATTAATATAGATAATATGAATTATAATGATACCTTCTCTAATTTGTCAAACATCCATTTCATGTAATCCAAGCCCACCTGATACCATTGGTAACAATACGTTCTGAGAATTTGTTTTGATAAATCTGTGCAAAAAGGGGTTAAGTATTTTCAAAAACATTTCATTTATATCATTATTATTATTATATTATTTATAAATCATATTTATTAACACCTAAATCACGTGGACTACATACCACAATTTGATAGCGTCGCCTGGTAAAAACGACCTCAGATTCGAGGTCCTTGGCCCAGAAAACCCCTGTGTAATGAGTTTCGTCCAAATCGAACAACGTTTGACCATATTTAGGCCTATATTGATTATCCCACTTATAATAATAATAATAATAAGAAGAAGAATAATCCTCTTCGGGATTAGGTTGAAAATTTCATATGTATGCGTGCCTTGACATTAAAAACAAATGAATCGACCAGCGTAAGCTACAACATTCGAGCGATCGCGAAAGTTTCATTTCCAAGGTTTGACAAAAATAGCCAAAGCCAGCTGTAATTGATTTGACATTGAAATATATTACCCTTCGAAAATCCAAAAAATTCACGTTTTCTGCCCATTTTTCACTCATTTTTGGCATTTAGAATCAGAATTTTTCAAAATCCTTTCTTAGTGAGCATCTACATTAGGAAACGAAGGTATTATCAAAATTCCAAGTCTCTACCTGTTATAGTTTAGGCTGTACGTTGATTCCTGTCATTCAGTCAGTCAGTCATTCATTCAGTCAGTCAGGACAAAGCCTTTTATATATATAGAGATCTCGGATGGTATATCTTTCCGGTTTCACCACATCAGTTTTTATCTCGATTTTGACAATTCTGATTTTATCTACTATGACACTTAAAATCTTCATGAGAGAAACCATTGTCTAGAGGATCTAGAATTTTGCATCCCATCGCTTCTACACACCAAGCCTGGTAGGGGTTCAAATAAGAAGAAACATAAATTCCGGTACCATAAAATTGTATTGTCTTTGCGGAATAATTTATTTCTCACTCTCATGTTACCATAAAACCATTTGGGGACGAAATTAAACAGAAATGTAATATCACTTTCATACTCCTCTCTCCAGAAACCTGCGATATAATAATATACATATTACCATACCTCGTATTGTTTTCTCTATGTCCAGGGTAGAGAAAGTTATGTGACTGCATTATTTTCGTGGATTTCATTCTTTAATATTTATTTATAATATGAATTATATTGATAGCTTCTCTAATTTGTAAAAGTCTCGTTTCATTTATTTCCAAACCCACCTGAGATAAATGCCAACAATACACTGTTGTCATGTGAACTGTGATTTGGATTTGATAATTCTGTGTAAAAAGGGATTAAGTATTCTCAAAAACATTTGAATTTTGGCATTTAAAATCAAAATTTTTCAAAATCCTTTCTTAGTGAGCACTTACATTATGAAACGAAGGTATTGTCAAAATTCCAAGTCTCTACCTATTGTGGTTTAGGCTCTACGTTGATTCTCTGTCAGTCAGTCAGTCAATCAGTCAGGACAAAGTCTCTTATAGCCTATACATAGATATATAAGTGGCCCCAGATAAGTGCTACGACAAGGGTGTAAGGTGGACACTCATTCAATAGTGTAACTGTTTCAACCCTGTCTGAATATGAAATTCATTAATAATAACCTACAATAGTTCATAATACGAAATCTACCTACAGTCATTGTACCATATCTTAAAAGGAAAAAAAATTTTTTTTCTAGGACAAATTTTTCTCTATATAATACGAAATACAGTCTATTTCTTCAGTGAGACAGGAGTGTGATTATTTAAATTACAAGGAGAATAATTCTAACTATTCTTTAGATAAATGTGAAAGTAAACCTACTTGAAATTATTCATATAGCCCTGCTGTACCCTATGTTGTAAATGCAATATGATACAGTTTATATTTGTGATTAATATAATACGAGATCAAAGAGTTTAATAATAATTACAACCCATGATTCTCGCTTGTTTTCATTCGGGATTCAATCAATCGCGAGTTATTATAACGAGTGTGTAACATGTTCAAACACACAACACATGTTAATCAATACATGGTAAACACAGAGCAAAACCGCTGCGACCCGGGAATCCCCTGCTCTGCCCCATCACAAACTTGTTTTACAACACTTGGGGAAAAATTTATTAACCACGTGATAGGGATACCAAAAGTAGTCTATAATATCCAGGCAAACTTAATCTCTGACTTGGATTTTTTCATGCACATGTTTTAGTAAATTCAATGAATGGTGTTTACAACACATTTCCCTTATAAAAATCCCTTTAGGCAGGCCTACAGGCTGAGGTAGATTTCCATGTGCTTTTGGTTTAATTTATTGTCGCTGCGCAGCACTCTTCTTCTTTAGCCTTGGCATGACAAAGCCGCAATAATAACTGCAGAAAAGAGGAAAGAGCCCTTTTTCAAACATTCAAATCTCGCCTTATATGAGAGCTATCGAGAAACCAGTTAATTGATTTGTAGAGTACTCATCAAGAGCTTTTCAGCGATACCCCACAAGACGTGGTTTCAAAAATTTCGAATTTCCATCCCCCACCCCCGAATCGTTGGTGTCAGTGTGAACTCCACAGGGAGTACTCTAATTTATTCAAACAAAGTTTCCCTCTATAATTCATAGGGGCCGAAATATAAATGTTTCAAAATTTCAACCCAGTTCCCCGACCCCCATTGGGTCAATTGTGCTCATTAACGAATTTGTCCGAACTATTGGGCCTAGAAATAACGTAATGAAATTTGGTTCAAATTTCTTCAAAATCATGAAACATTTTTTTTTTTTTTTTTTTTTTTTTAGCGGTTGGTAGGAAGGCATGAAACGTAAAGATATCAAAGAATTTTTCGAAAGTCAGGTTTTTCTTCGGAATCTACCTAAAACTGTAATTTCACAGGAGAGTGAACAAAAGTCGCATATTTGAGGAAGAAATTGATAAAGGCTGAAAGTTGGAGTATTGCTTTATGCTTTTCGGAAACATGGACACTAAAAATGGAGAGGAAGAAATTTGAAATATGGTGCAGCAAAAGAATAGACAAAATAAATTCGACGGACAAAGAGACAAATGAAAAGGTCCTGAGGAGACTAAACGAGAAGAGATCAATCCTGAACGCAGTTCTTCGTAGGAAAGCAAACTGGATAGAGTTAATTTGGAGAAGAAATCGTCTGCTGCAAGACATCGACATTTTGAGAAATTGAATACTTATAATTTGTAAAATTTTACAATCTGGATCGATCGACCAACACCAACACCAACAACAGGGTGTTCGTAAACTTAAGCAAACACAATTTTTTATAAGGGCGCCATCCTACTGTTCAATATCCTACTGTTGTTACGAGTGGATTCAATATAAATTATAAGTATAGTTCCAGCCCTGACTAGCTCTGAAGTGGAGAAGGGGGATTCGATAAATAATTTTACGTTAGTGACTGTAAATTAAAATAAGTTTATTAATATTAGCTTATTTTCTTTTTCCTTTTCTTTTAAAAATATAGTGATTAACATGAAAATTACAGAAATTTAATTTACAATGGTCTCTTCCTTTCTTTTTCTTTGTATTTCGTATCTTCCTTTTTTCGTTGCAGTTAAATTCCTGTCCCATACAAAAATAAATACACTATCTCAATTTCCGGTACTGAATCTATTCTCTGCTGTCTGTCTCTCCTTCCGTTCACGATTCCAATATTCTCAGTCTCGTATATATTAATATCAAGCGTAACACACTCAAATTGCAAAAGTTATAGGTAGGGGAAAAAAAGCGGACCGACTAAAATATCTAAGTTGCCGATATGAACCTCTGCGCATACCTAGCGTTATTCACAGGATAGCAGGGAATGTATTGAAATTTATTCTAGACAATATAGTCAATGAATTGAGAAATAATTTTATGTAATTTGGATTGCTTGTGAAAACAAACGTTTCCGTTACATCTCTTACATTTATTTACGTATCACAAGGCTCTGAAATCAGCTACAAGAGTCGGTCCGCTTTTTTGTTTCCCTACCTGCACATAATATTTTTACAATCCACTCAGATAAATTTCGTATTATATTAAATAATTAACATTAATAAACCTGATTGCGATAGTTGGCTTATCAATAAACACCATCATTTACCATCACTTAGCCCTTGTTTGATCCAGGATAAGAACCCAACAAATCAGTATCTACAGACATCCACGGTCTTTCTTTTCTCCGAAAATATAGGGGACCGGCTGGTCAATTTTGTGATGCTTTATGCTTCTGACAAACTGTTACATATTTAGCCAATCCTTGAACATTCCTGGCCAAAAATATTTACGGGAAATTCGTAAAAAAGTTTTAGTACTCCCCATTATGCCTTGCAGTAGGTTCACCATGATATTTTCTCAAACACATTTATTCTGTAATCTGTAATTCTGTAATTCTGAAATCACTAATTTCTAATTATTAACTGCTACTTCTAAACCTTGGTCTGACTGGTCTAACCAACCTCAATCTTCCAATCTGGTCAGTATATAAAATAGTCTATTATAATTGACTAATTTCATATTTCAAATGGTACTGTATAGGACAATCAATAATCTTAAAAGCTTCCGCCTGGTATAGTCTACCACTAGTCTATGTTTGTTAGTATAAACGACCCAAGTTCCGATATTCGATCCATAAACTGTGGAGTTCCACAGGGATCTATACTGGCACCATTAGGCCTACTTTTTCTCATTGCAGTAAATTCTTATCTGTCTTATAGTATACCAGTGGATATCGTGTTATATGCAGATGATGCCACTCTAATATCTTCTGATAAAAGCCTAGATCAGGTGAAACAAATGGAAATGGATGGCCTCAAAGCTGCAAAGGACTGGTTTGGTAGAAATGGGTTTGCTCTAAATGATTAAAAGATTGAGAAATATTATTTTGGTCTTTCAAGCACGATACCTAATAACTGGGATAATATAAAATTACTTGGTTTTCACCTGGACTCTAAGCTCACTTGGAAGCCCCACGTTGAAAATATTTGTAAGAGATATCTTTGTTCTAAGAAGACTTAAGACTTGCATTTCACTCGAGATTTTAAGGTCTTTGTATTTTGCACTTTTACAAACCCATATTGTTTTTGGAATATATCTCTGGGGTCATTCCAGGGAAACAAATTCGATTTTACTTCTCCAAAAAAAGGCCCTGAGGATAATGGCAAACAAAAGTCAGAGAGAAAGCTGTAGACCTCTTTTTACTGAAATGAATATAATTACAGATTTTTAATTTATATGTATTTTATTATATTTTATATGTCAAGATGAATCTGGAGAATTTTACTTATATAGAAGTGCATAATTATTATACAAGACACAGGGAAGATTAAAATTTACCAAAGTGTCGTTTAAATAGCTCTTATAACACTTGTTTTTATAATGGAATTAATTTATTCACAAACTGCCTTTAAGCGTCCGTTGTTTACCCATAAATAGCTTTAAAAATTATGTATATGAATGGCTGATAAGGAGACCATTTTATTCTCTACACGAATTCCTTACTGCTGACTTTGTCTTATAAGAACTGGTATTACGTATATTGACGATGCCTCACCTGTACGGACATTGGCTAAATTATTATTATTATTATTATTATTATTATTATTATTATTAATCACAGCTGGAAGTGTTGTTTTAAAATAGTAGTCTAATAAACATATGAGTTTATAAATTAATCTACGTGATCATTTGTATAGTTTTCCTCATTACATTCTCCAGCTGTAATTGAACAAACATAGTGGTGTATCAGGCAAAAGCTTTTAAGATTATTGATCTAAAATTCTGTTTAAACGGAGACTCACGTTTGAAATACCAAGGGTCTTTAATTTCTTCCCAACAATTAACATCTTTCGGGAAAGTAATTTTCTTCTTGAGTAAGTGGGAATTTCTAAACTCTAGTTTTATATCTCCTATATATAGAAAAAGTCCAAATACAAGCTTCGACTTACGCTGCATGCTGCCATCTATCGCAGAAGGCAAAAGGTACTAGAACTTTCTAACAGCTTATTGTTCGTTTCTTATGAATCTAAAATCTGAAAACTTTGACATTTAATTATGGTCAGACAAAAGCAGTGTATGAAATTTGCCTATAATGTTAATTAAGGTATTCGTATGGAAATCATAAAACTCACTTTGCTCGTTTTATAAACCTATCCGTATCGTAATAAATCCCATTAGGGGAGATTGCCCCGTTGCCGGTCAGTTATGAAGTGGTAGGCAGTGTTACTGCCTACCACTTTATAACTGTTTTCTGCTGCTATCTAGCGTCTTAATGTGTAACTACAGTTGGGAGGACGAGATGATCCCTGGCATGACTATGGAGCTCTTATCTGTAGCCAATAGTAGCGCTCCCATACACTTGCAGTTATAGCACAACACCGTCTTCCCCCTGCATGCCACCACCAAATCACGGATCATCTCCTCAGCTCCCAACAATACTTGTTGACTGGTAACGAGGCCTGACCGGCAACGGGACAATCTCTCCTATAGCATGTTGTGTAATGGAGCCTACTATTGAAAATCTCAAACAATGGGACTGAACTTTCTCATTGAAATTAGTCATATCCCATGAAAAATCAATATCAGGTAAAAAGATCCCTTTAGACAGGCCTACAGGCTGAGGAAGATTTCAAAGTGCTTTTGGTTTAATTTATTATCGCTGCGCAGCACTCTTCTTTTTTAGCCTTGGCATGGCAAACCCGCAGTAATAAGAACTGAATTCGGTAAAGAAGAAGAGCCTACAATCATTTGTTTTGACAACAAGAATAGGATATAATATTCTGGGAGGCCGTGCGCAAGATCAGCAATGAATAAAATTAGCAAAGCCGCTAAACAAGACAAAATTATGATATTATAATAATTCTTTTAAGTGTTATTATTTTCAAACATTAAAATCTCGCGTCATATGAGAGCTATCAAGAAACTAGTTATTGATTTGTAGAGTACTCAACAAGAGCTTTTCAACGATACCCCACAAGACGTAGTTTCAAAAATTTCGAATTTCCACCCCCACTCGTACCCCCAAAAACCCCCGAATTGTTGGTGTCACTGTGAACTCCATAGGGAGTACTCTAATTTATTCAAACAAAATTTCCCTCTATACTTCATAGGGGCCGAGATATAAATGTTTTAAAATTTCAACCCCCTCCCCCGACCACCCCCTTGGGCCAATTTTGCCCATTAACGAACTTGTCCGAACTATTGGGCCTAGAAATAACATAATAAAATTTGGTTCAAATATCTTCAAAATTACGGCCGCTATCGTGTAAAGATATATATATATATATATATATATATATCACAACATTTTTTTTGAACGGGCGGTGGTTTTGTACTTAAGGGGAGCATGAAACGTAAAGATATGAAATAATTTTTCGAAAATCATGACATGGTATCCATTGCAATAGGTAGATTTTTCTTCGAAATCTACCTAAAAATGTTAATATTAATATTTTTTCATATATATTTTTAATTGGACTGTCTCCTTAAAAAGTGGATGAACATTTTGGGCCGGAATCAATTGTAGGGAAGGATATTTGCATTTCTCTCGACTAGAGAGAGTGGTGGAGCTGGAAACACGATTTCGATATTCTTAATAAGTTATTTTTTCTTCCTCTTTGGACGTTAAAGAAAAGTAGAAACACAAACGACGTTTTAATATTCAAATAAAATAAGAGAAAACGAAACGAAGTAAATTAGAATAGAGCCTAAAGAATAAGGAAGACTAGTAGTAATTTTAGAGCGAGAAAGAGAGAGTGGAAACAAATTTAGTGATTCACTGGGTCTCTTGAGCGAAATCCCAGAGCAGCAGTAGACGGCTTTATTCGAGATTAGGTCGATAAATATTTAAAATTCCTTTATCTCTGGGGACGCCCGCGACCACGTTGTTGCTAAATTCGGCAGCCGCAGGTTCCCTCTAGTGGCTACACATAAAACTACTCGCCTACAAGTGATGAGGGTTTCAATAAGTACTAAACGCAGATCTTTATTATTTTATCGCTTAAATCTCATAAATGCTTTTGATGGACTCAGGATGCAACTTATATAAAATTCAGTCTTAGACTGTTTTAGAGCATCATTTAACATTTATTGCTTCTATCCCATACATCCCTGCGCTTTGTTTCACAGAACTTACAAGCTAACAAAGTCTTGTTTCATAAAGATAAGAATATTACTGATTCGCTAATATTATTAGTTCATTTGTAAGCTGATTGATTTGTAGATTAAGTCTGGTCCCCGTTTCATATAACTTTTACACTGATATTATTAGCAAATACATAATGTTAGTTATTATTATTAGTTTTCTGTTTCATAAACAATATTTTATAATAATATTAGTTATGATTTCATGGTTCTAAATCGTTAGTAAATATTGCTAATACTATTAGTAAACTGTTTCATAGACTGCAGAACTAATAAAATTTACTGATAATATTAAATTTTTTCTTTAAGTGTATTTGCGTTAATAAGTTATTCTCAAAACCGTCGCCGTGGGTGAGTCGGTAGCGCACCTGCCTTCCACTCCGGCGGCCCGGGTTCGATTCCCGGCCGGGTCAGGGATTTTTCACTGGGTAGGTTAAGTCTTAGGTTAAGAAATGCACATTGTGCGCGATTCCTTAATTATTAAGCCCATGCAATTCAGATTTCGCGATCTTAAAATACTGGAAAATGAACCACTCTGATGTAGGCTAATTATCAATTTAGAAAAGCTTACGTATGCTATCAAAGGAATTTCTGTCATAACAAGTTTTTAGGGTTTGAGGTTAGATTTTAGTACATAAGCCTACTGCTATCTTGAATAAGTGCCTGGCAGATTCATTCATTTCTTAGAGCTAGTTATTATTTGTTACATTTATGAAGATATATGTAAGCTGTGCTGCTTTGAAATAGTAGTATTGACAAAAAGCCTAAGAAGGGAAATAACACAAACAATCCAGACATAAAGTCTAAGTCAATAAGCTGACTAATGAACTAATAATATTAGTGAAGAGATTTTGTGAGTAGTGTTCATATCTTCATGAAACAAGGTTTTGTTAACCAATAAGTAATATTATTAGTAGTAATATTATTAGCAAGTTCTATGAAACAGGGCCCTGGAGTGTTGTTTGTGTTTTGTTTCTTCTTATTCTTATTTTCTCTACCGCTTCAAATCGCCGCGGCCTACGTACACATTGTTCACATAAAGTCTAACCTCAAATTTAAAGTAGAAATATGCATATGCATTCATGAACCACAGATTATTGTCTTTCTTGGACATTACTTGATAATATTATAGGAGAAAAAATCCTCTGACACTGGGATTTGAACCCAGGACCTAAGGCTATCCGTGCCAATGCTCCATCAACTGAGATAAGCCAGAGTTCACTTCACAGCGCCAGATGGAACCTCTCTCCTACGACTGATTTCCCTAATGGTCTACCTCACTGACAGACAAGTTATGTCATATGCAGTACTGTGAGGCACACTAATTAGTGATTTTCTCAAATTTAAATCTCATATGCTAGCTCCTTTTGAGACAAAAATTCCCCTGAACATAGACTGTTCCGACCGTGTTCGGAGCGTTTCCCTAGGAACGTCTGTGCGCCAGGAAAAACATGCTGGTTCAGTGTGTTCGTCAAATCAAACCAAAATAAACAACTGGATAACACCCATCAACATTTATTGAACTGTTAGTCACACTCATTATAATTAAACACTACCTCCAGCCATGATGGCTCTGGAAATATTCAGCCATGACCTGACCCGCGCCATGTTCTTGAGATATACGCTTGGACTATAGCGTGGCGTGGCTGTGATGCTTCTAACTGTCGTCAAAGCTGCCACCTGACAAGCACCACTCGGGAGCATGACTGACACGTGGCGCATCCGCTTCCCAGGGATGACTTCCTTGATGACAGCTAGTCGCCACGACAATGGAGGAAGATTGTCATCCTTGACGATTACAACCATACCAGGTGCCAGGTTTGGGTGACTGTCTTTCCACTTTGGTCGCTGCTGTAGACTATTAAGATAGTTGCTGGACCACTGCTTCCAGAATCCTTGCTGCAGTGACTGGATGAAGCGCCACCTTGAGACATGAATGTGAGCATCTACAGTCCAGTCAGGTTCAGGAATGGATGTAAGGGGAGCTCCTATTAGGAAGTGGCCAGGACTAAGGTACGAAAGGTCGTCTGGGTCGTCCGAGAGCCTAGTGAGCGGTCGCGAGTTTAAGCAAGCTTCGATTTGACACAACAGGGTGTACATTTCGTCATACGTCAGGCTTGCGTTTCCAGCAGTTCTTCTCAGATGATGTGTCATGGACTTGACGGCCGCTTCCCACAAACCACCAAAATGAGGAGCATTTGGCGGGATGAAATGCCATCTACATCCTTCCTGAGCATCATGGTCTTCGATTTCGACTCTAGTCTCATCAGATTTCAACATCCTCTCTAACTCTTCTAGCTCGTTCTTTGCCCTGACGAAGTTGGTGCCATTATCACTGTAGATGTTGGCACATTTCCCTCTTCTGGCTGTGAATCTCCGTAGAGCGGCAATGAAGGCTTGTGAGGTTAAGGTATCTTTATACGTCTCAAGTGAAAATCTGCATTTTTCAAACAGGATTTCTGATTTTTTTAGAGTGAATTAGATATCATTCAACTAAGTTAATGCAATATTAGTTAACCAAAAAATAATATTATTGTGGTCTAAACAAATTATTTTGGAAAATAAATATGCAAATTTTTAAAAAATTCTGGTTTGCTTAAAAGACATGCAAACTATGTGTAAAAATGATGTGATGATTCCTCATAATGTAGGTTAGATCCTGAACCTAAGTTATTGCGCAGCATGCCCTACAATAAATAATAAAAAAAAATTCTTAGAACTTTGGCGGGTCAAAAAAATTATTCATTGTTCCTTTTAAACTCCTCACAGCTTCAATTATTAACATATTCTTAACCATTTAGGTTCAGGCTCTGACTGGTTTTATTGGCTTTCATTTGGTGCAAGAATGAAGCCTCTAGGTCAGTTCTAAGTGTTTTTATCGTTTTTTGAATCCTAAAAAAATGCGAGAAATAAAGTTTTGAGAAAAGGGGAATTGAAGTTTTCGGATACTTTTAAAACTTAATATTCTTATTTGGAACTTTCAAAATGCCCCTGCAGCATAGGAACTTGATATTGGACTGCCATCTATTAGAGGAAGGCAGTACTACATCCTCAGCAGCTATGAAAAATATTACAGCTAGAATGGAAAGGGAATTTTAAAAAGATCAGACAGAATATGAAGAAGAATGCCATTACCTTTTCAGGCCAAGAAGGCTTGCGCCAACCCTTTAAATGGTGATTTAAATACATTTATGACCTATTAACCCAAACAAATTTAACATTTTCTGAAAATAGAGACTTCAATCTTTTATTCTAATATAATTAATTTTTTTTGGAAATTTGTAAAAAATTTACATTTCAAACGTATATAGATACCTTAAGTCACGTACTAACTCCAGATGCACCGCCTTAGTTGCAAGGCAAACAAATAGCGCCACGTAGCACTTGATCTTAATTTTGCTCCTTGTGCCACCTTGCTTGATGTAGAGAGGACCGGCATAGTCCACACCTGTGTTCAAGAATGGTCGGGACGGTGTAACCCGTGGGGTTGGCAGTTGTCCCATGAGCTGTGATGCTGCCGAGGCCTTTAGCCTGTAACATCTCATGCATTTGTGGATGATGGGCCGCGTAACTTGTTTCAAGTTCACTATCCAGTACTTGCATCGTAGCGACGCAATTAATTGTTGGCAGCCAGCGTGAAGGAGTCGTGCATGTTCCGCAGCCACGATCAGTTCTGTAAGGTGGTGCTTTGTAGGCAGTATAATTTGGTGTTTTTCTGCAAAAGGCTTCAGAGAGTTGTTCAGCCGCCCGCCTACTCTGAGGATACCATGGCCAACGAGAAATGGGTTGAGGCTCTTTATTTGACTCTTCGGCGATACCTCCGAACTTGTCTTTAAGGCCTCTATCTCCTTTGCATACGCTAAGTGCTGCGTCTGCCTTATACAAGTTCCCAAGGCTGTTTCCAGTTCCTCACTGGACAGTGTTCCGGTGATCTTGGTGCCCCTCCTTCTAGCGTTAGACAAAAACCGGTTGCAATATGCTATCATCCTTTGTAATCGATGGAGTGAGGAGAACCTGGTAGTGATGTCGTTGAGAACAGTGCTGGCGAGGCATTGCGTTGTTGTCCGTTGGTCAGGTACTTCATCCATTACACAGGCAGGAATGGGGTTAGGCCAGCTTGCTTGATCTTGTTTTAACCAAGATGGTCCTTGCCACTATTGCTTGTCGCCTCGAAGACTAGATGCTGATTCTCCCTTTGAAAGTTTGTCAGCAGGGTTGCTCTCGGAGGGAACATGGTCCCAATTAGCACCCATAGACAATTGTTGTACTTCAGAGACGCGGTTTGCCACAAATGTTTTCCATTTTGTTGGTTCCGCTCCGAGCCAGGCAAGAACAATGGTCGAATCAGTCCAGAGAAATGTGCTGTCGATATTCAAGTTCAATGTTTGCACTGTTTTCGCTACCAAGCGTGCTAACAGGAGAGCTCCGCACAATTCCAAGCGTGGTATTGACTGCTGCTTCAAAGGGGCGACTCTTGATTTGGAGCATGCCAGATGTACAGAGCATTCGCCTTCTTCTGTGACGCAACACACATAAACACAAGCTGCGTATGCCCTTTCTGAGGCATCTGAGAAGCCATGTATTTGAATTTCTGCCATCTTCCCCCTACCGAGGATCAGTCTATCCACTCGAATGTTGTTCAACTCCGGCAAGTCCTCGTAGATCGTCTGCCAAGTGCGTACCAGCGAAGGAGGCAGAGGGTCATCCCACCCCAGGTTAGTCTGCCACATCTGCTGCATGAACATCTTCACTAGCACGATAACAGGTCCCAGAAGGCCAAGCGGGTCGAAAATGGAAGAAATAATGGAAAGAATCTTCCTCTTTGTGGGCGGACCCATACATTCCTTAACATAGACTTCAAACAGGAACTCGTCAGTTATGGGATTCCACAACAGGCCCAACGTCTTGATGTTGTCCTTGTCATCAAATCGTAGGGGAAGTTGTGGTTCCCGAAGTTCTGCAGGGATTGTCTCAAGCACTGCTGGGTGACTTGAGCTCCATTTGCGAAGCGTAAGGCCTCCTCGTCCTAGCAGGGTTTGAAGTTGCTCTCGCAGCTGGATGGCTTCTTCTACAGTGTTTGTCCCAAACAGGGCATCATCCACGTAGAAGTCCCGCTTCAGTATTTGCGACGCATGGGGAAATGCATGTTCTTCTTCCTCGGCCAATTGAATCAAGCATCGCGTAGCTAAAAATGATGCTGAGGACGTACCATACGTCACAGTTGTCAACTGGTAAATCCGCAGAGGGTCTTCAGGGTTTACTCGCCATAATATGCGTTGGAGATTGATGTCTCTGTCATCCACCCTAACTTGACGATACATTTTGGCCACGTCACCAGTCAAAGCAACCTGATGCGTGCGAAACCTCGTAATCAATGCCAACAGGTCTTGCTGAACTGTGGGTCCCACAGCAAGGGTGTCATTGAGGGAAGTGCCGTTGTCAGTCTTGCATGACGCATCGAATACCACCCGAACCTTGGTCGTAGTACTTTTTTCCTTGAAGACCGGGTGATGGGGCAGATAGTAGAAGCCATCGCTCTCCTTAGGAACATCAGGGGCTAGCTGCATGTGACCCAGCCTCTCATATTCTTCCATGAAGCTCACGTAGTCTGCACGAAGTTGTGGACTGGTGGATAGCCTTCGCTCAAGATGATTGAACCTTTTCAATGCTATTTTGTATGAAGAGCCAAGTTGTGGACTATCTAACCTTATTGGTAGTCTTACAATGAAACGACCACTGTCGTCACGCCTAGTGTGCGTTATAAAATGGTTCTCACAATATTGTTCTTCCTTCGTCATCAATAATTTAGCTGGCGGCACCTCTTCAATGCTCCAAAACCTTTCTATTTTAACATCTAGCTCATAATCCTTCCTGAGGAAGAGGGCTGATTGTGTTGCTGAACCATCATTATCAGGATCCGACATTCTAATAGGTCCTGATAAAACCCACCCTAACTCAGTGTTCTTCAGGACGGGAAGATCATAATTGTTCTTTCGATAGCCTTCGAGTAACAAATGCATGAATAACTCTGCTCCAATGAGCATATCTATAGGCCCAGGTTTGTTAAAGTTTGGATCCGCTAATTGTATGTCTGTAGGCAGGTTCCAAGCTCTGCAATCAATATTGCTTGCCGGGATGTTGCCAGTTATTTGTGGGAGTATGAGCATGTAACTGTTGCTTGGAAGCTCGACGTATTGGACCGAATACACACATCGACACTCTGTGATGTAGTCACTGCGGTATTGTTAATTCCATTAATTGGAATAGTGTTCTTACATCGCCTTAACCTCAGTGCTTTAGCAAGGCTCTCGGTGATGAAATGAGATTGAGATCCGTTGTCCAGCAAGGCGCGGCATTGCTGCGAGGGGCCATCACTGTCTAAAACTTGAATCATAGCGGTGGATAACAAGACCTGAGAATGCTTCTTGAATTTCAGAGCACAATAACTTGAATTGTTCTGACTTCCATTATCAACATTACTACTGTTGCTGGACGGGGAGGCATCGTTCATGGCTTGTAGTATGTCGTCAAAATGGAGTAATGTATGGTGTTTACGATTGCATAGTCTGCAGTTGCCCGACTTGCAAGAACGAACTCCATACTGTCTGAAGCAGTTGAAGCACAGACCCTTGTTTTTAACAAACTCATAACGTTGTCTGGTTGTAGATTTAATGAAGGCGTCACACTTGTGTAACCGGTGATTTGAACCGCAATACTTGCATTCATCACTAGTTGCAACATAAGAGTTCATTTGGGGTGGTTTGCTGGGACCCCTATGTTGGCTACTCTTTGGGGTACTGGATGAGGTTCCCTTTTGGTCACGAGCTGCAAGCATAAGCTCCAGAACTTGCGCTTTCTCTTCTAGAAATGCAGATACCTCACTTAGCTTGGGGAAGGATGGAGACCTGCATCTCAAACTCTTTACGTGTACCTGCGTCCAGTTTATCGAGTACTAATTGTTGCAATAGAATTTCATGTAAAGGTACTTCTAATTTCATGAACTCAATAGCATTTAAGTTGTTCGTTAGGTGATTATTTAATTGCCTGAGATCTGAAGCTGCAACCTTATGACAAGTTGGCAAGGACAAAAGGGCTTTTATGTGTTGTGTGGCAATTAACCTTTTATTGTTGTACCTCTTACATATAGTGTTCCATGCGACTATAAAATTATCGTTTGAAATAGGTAGGTTCTGAATTAAGTCATGAGGCTCTCCCTTAAGTACTGAGAGCAAAGTAGTGGAATCGCTGTATGTTGGACAGCCTTTCATTGTTTACAATTAATCCCTGAAACGTATCATGGAAATGTATCCATGCCTCATACTGACCGTGGAACTCTGGGAGGTTAATCACTGGCAGTCTAACTTCCGCGGGAGAACAATGAGATTGTTGAGATGCATCGTTGTTCTCGCTAGCACTAACGCCTTTCTCAATTAGTGTGGTTCCTTTAGCCTCTATGTCATAATAGCTATCCTCAAACTGCTCACTATCTCTCTCGTGGGCTTCACTGTTACCTTCGTCGTCATTCAGTTCTAGCTTGCTTTGGACTGCTGAGTATTCTTCCCACAGGGATGGTAACTGCTTCAACCGATTGCGTAATTTATTTACATCAGAACCATGCACAAAATTATCCACGAAGTTGCCTATGCGTGTCAAAGAACCCTTTATTATGCCTCTTTGTTTGACCAACTTATCCCGCTCACTTGACTCCATGGTAAATGGAGGATAGAAGGAAAATTACAAGGATTGACTGACCTGAAAACACTAAATAGCTGTGATGAGAAGTCTCCCTTGTTGTGGAGCCGCCGTGTAGTCTACCCTCGAGGAGCGTGATGCTGATGAGGTGATCTTGTAGCGTTGTCAGTGTTTCTGATTTGTATATTTCCGCTTCACTTATTACACCGGAGGACCACGTAATTCTACGACACTTATTTCGAATTAACAACACTTATTTCGAATTAACGACACTTATTTCCGGCCCAGGAGGATCAATGTTCCGACCGTGTTCGGAGCGTTTCCCTAGGAACGTCTGTGCGCCAGGAAAAACATGCTGGTTCAGTGTGTTCGTCAAATCAAACCAAAATAAACAACTGGATAACACCCATCAACGTTTATTGAACTGTTAGTCACACTCATTATAATTAAACACTACCTCCAGCCATGATGGCTCTGAAAATATTCAGCCATGACCTGACCCGCGCCATGTTCTTGAGATATACGCTTGGACTATAGCGTGGCGTGGCTGTGATGCTTCTAACTGTCGTCAAAGCTGCCACCTGACAAGCACCACTCGGGAGCATGACTGACACGTGGCGCATCCGTGGCTTCTTACTCACCAGACACGTGGACAGTCCACGCGGCTGCTACCCAAACATAGACAATTAAACAAAATTAACAACTAAAGAAGACTGATAATTTTTTTGTTATTTTAATATCACGAAATCAGTATCGCCATAGATTTGAGAATAACTTAGTAAAAATAAGCTCTTCAAAATATTTAATTATTATGAGAAAATTGTACACCTTGCAACCTATAAAACAGTTTACTAGTAATACCTTACTCTTATTTCGAAAAGTCTTAAAAAGAATGAACGTAGGCTATTCATTGACAGGCGTGTAATGTAACACAGAAGTAAAAAGCTAGGTTCATGTTTTACTACTATGTTCTTTTACTAATTGCTTGTTTAAGATACACATTGAAATATTCGTCTGTGTGTTAATGTTAAGAAATTACCAAATTACGGTTTCAAAATAAGAAGAGACTGATGTAAATTAATTCCAAAATTTATGAAACTTTTAAAAGCTTAAAATAAAAATACTTATAACCATTCAAATCTCTTAAAGAGTTTAAAGAAATGAGTCACATATTATCTCGTTCCTTGGAATTAATGAACAATTATGAACTATTAAACAATTAATTCCTATTAACCATATAATATACAATATGAATGGTATAGTTTACAGATACATTAATAAATTACTTTAATATTATGGTGTACATGTGCAACTCCTTCCTGATCTGCTGCGAATAACGTCAAGCCATAGCCTAAGCTACTTCCTACTGAGATCCAACAGGGCTTACTGAAGACTATAGAGAATTTTAGATGTATAAATTACAACAGGCGCTACACAGATCCCGTGGCTCGCCTTCATGACCTTTGGCTTCCATTTGTGTTTGCAAACTCGGGTACCTGGGTTCGATCCCCAGTCACGAATAATGTAGCAGTTCTGCTCTACGATGGTTGCTGGTCTACTTCCACCTTATACAGTATGACCATAAACTGCTCGACATATTGAAGCGGCAGGGTGTAGAATAATCTTATACAAAATAATGTCTAACTCCAGAACTGTTTAAAATAACATAATGAACACTGACCTGAACACATAGTTAAATGTCAGATTTATTGATTATATTCAATTTAAATGCTCAATTGAAATTCATTTTATTTAAAATGTAATATAGCCTAAATTCATAAATTTAATTTACATGTACGAGGGCCATTCAATAATTAAAGAGACAAACTGACCTGGAGAAACACCCGTTTATTTTTGCAAAACAAGACTTTTCCTACTTTTCAACATAATCCCCATCAACATTTATACACTTGTCCTAACGGGTTACGAGCTTTTTTATACCGGCTGCAAAGAACTTCGTCTTGGTGTCGGAGCCAATTTCCCACAAATTTCTCGACATCTTTGTTAACCTGGAACTTCTTCCCACGTAATGCCTCCTTCAGTCGACCAAACAATTCGAGTTTCAAGTGAGGAAGTTGCAACTTCAACAGGCCGGCCAGAACGGTGTTCGTCAGTCACTGATTCTCGACCACTTTTAACTGTTCCACCCACTTGTAAAAATTTCCACGGTTCGTACAACTTTCACCATACACTTTAGTCATTCTATAGTATATATTAGCTGGTTTTTCACCTTCAGAAATAATAAAAAAAAAAAAGAATCACAGAACGTTGTTCAACCAATGTGGAATTTTCAAGAAGACCCGACATCGTTAAACTTCATTTTGAGGTTATGAACAGAGCCGATAAATCAGCTGATTAGAACTCATCCCATTGATGCCAACTTAGAATCCCAAATGTATCAAACTTGTACTACCAACCGTCTTTATCCCAGACCAATTTGTCTCTTTAATTATTGAATGACCCTCGTACATGTGTACCTGAATGAGCAGACGTACAGAGAGAGAAACTAAAGGGACAAAAACCAATACAAAGTTATACATATGGAAGAACTAGCTGACCCATCAATGCTTCGGATTGTTAGATTTATGTATATATAGGTTAAGTGAACACAATTTAAAGTCGATTTGATGTACTTGTATAAATAATCAGCCGTCCAGGCAACACGGTGGACGTATTTATACTCCACATACTCCTCCACCCGTAGTTTAGCCTACTGTGATTATGTCTTAAAAATTTATTCGTTGTTTTAATTTTGGCAAACATACAGTAAATAGCTGGACCTAGGGCTCCGGTTCGAATACTGGTCGGGACAAGTTACCTATGTAGGGGTTTTCCGGGATTTTTCCTCACCTGTGAGACAAATGTCGGGTAACTTTAGGCCCTTGTGGTCCCCAGATATCCAGATATTATCTGGCCGTCATTATCATCTTCATCCCATCCTCGCCTTGTTTGGCGTGAGTGTGTGAATACTGTATCTCGTCCTATGTGTTTGTGTTGCATCGGAGGTGGCCCCGGCATTGGACTGATCACTCTTCCGGGAGGCCCTCCATGCCCTTGTCTGGTCAAGAAAGTATGTATGTGATCCATAGATAATCCCTCTCCCGACAGGTCGCGGCCCTGTAAGGCCCGGGCAACGTGGGTCGCTTAAATGACCCCAAAAGTGAGAGGTAAAAACTAAGGTAAAGATAGAGAGATAATATGGAAAATAAACATTAATCAGGAAATTATATCTATTGATATTGTATGAACTATCTTTCGCAATACAATCCTAGGCTAACTATAAGAAAAGAGTTCAACTCTTAAGAATAGAACCCGGGACCTTCTAAATTTACTTCGTGTCACAAAATAGTTGATAATCATTTATAAGAATTCTATTGATAGCCTTTCTCATAATTTTATATCTATTAGGTCTACATGAAATCACAGTGTCATGCAAAGCCACCTGTGTAGTTTAAAAAAATGATGTTGTCATGGGGATTGTGCACATGCAGTATGAATTCCTTTTGGTGAATTACATAACTTTACAACCCTATTTTGGCCCTTAGAGGCCAAAGATTTAGAAATCCTGTCTTAGTGCGCATCTAGAGCCTAGGAGCAATATGTGTACCAATTTTCACATTCCTAGGCTGTATGGTTTTTGAGAAACTGTGATCAGTGAGTGAGTGAGTGAGTGGGTTTTGGCTTTTATATATAGAGATAAGGAACAAGTAGTAGTATACAAGATTGCGATATAACTATATACTATGCATCAATCAAAGAAATCAAAGTAAAAATCAACATAAGAAGTTTACAGGTTAGATATTAAATAATTAATATTATTGTTAATGTTCTAATGTTTAATTTTAGGAAATACTGGGTGAGATTTAACTACGACTTTGTACCGTAGTGAAACACAACCATTCATTTCAAGCCAGTTTTCCGTATACATTGTTCAAATAAAAAATGTTTAAATTACAATTCAGCGAAAAAAATTACCCGTCCACAGCAGTGGCAACGTTCCTGTGTTCGATTGTTATTCGAGTAAAGTTTCCTGGGCGCGTTCTTTTTCCGAGGTTTTCCTCATCTATGATGAATGTCGGGGAATTAGGCCCATTATTTATTAACAAATAGAGAGAATTCATATTTTAATATCATGTCTATTTGAGTTTGTCCGCCGGCGTGGTCTTGTGGTTAGCGTCGCTGACTACGGATCCGTCGGCCCGGGTTCGATCCCCAGTACCTCCTCGGATTTTTCTGAGGTAGGGAGGTCTAGTAGGGGTGCACTCAGCCTCGTGATTCAAAATTGAGGAGCTACTTGATAGAGAAGTAGCGGCTCCGGTCATGAAAACCACCATTAACGGCCGTGGGTGTCGGCATGCTGACCACATGCCCCCCAATCCTGCCATCTGCCTACGGGAGATGACGCAGCGGTCGGGCGGTAGGCCAAGTCCCTCCAGGGATGTAGCGCCACGGAGTTTAGTTTAGTTTCTATTTGAGTTTGTATAAGAAACTTCAGGACTGAATCTTTAATTTTGGAATGGGATTCTGTAGATTATTACGTATTGTTTAACGTTGATAATAATACGTTTCTATTACGTTAAGGCCCTCACATTATTAGTTATGTGACGTAATACATTGATACCTCGAGATACGAGTTTAATTCGTTCCGTAACCTTGCTCGTATCTCAAAGCAATTTTCCCCATTGAAATTAATTGAAATGCCATTAATCCGTTCCAGCCCCAAAAATGCTACCCCCAATTGTTTTTGTTACGAGATTTGAATAAGAAAAATGTATTTACAAATGACAAATAATGTATAAAACATAATAAAAGAGAATGTAAAGAAAAAAAAACTGGTTTTATAAAGTGTACATACATATTTGTTACACTTTCTTCGGACCCATGGTTATAAAAAGAAATGTGATAAAGTATGTAAATGCACAAAAAGAGCAAAGCCCTATAAAAACTTAGCAAAGATGCTTCGACAGCGAGGTAAACAAGCACACGTGGGATAATGCGCGAGACGCAGGCGCAGTAAACTGGTGGGCCGTGTGCAGCGTCGCAGCTGGCCGTTCCTCGTATCTCAAATGTCGTTCGTATTTCAAAACAAAACTTCGCTCGCTCGACAGCTCGTATCTGAAATAACTCGTATCTCGAGGTACCACTGTAATGTAAATGATTGTCTTTTGTTTTTGAAGTAGGCTTCTTGAACTAGGTCTTTCGTTGAGGAACCACACGCTTCGAGTTTCGCTCCCGGCATTTCCAGGCGTAGGTAGACGTCCGCCTCGAAAAACTGGACATTGGTCCTAGGTTCATCATGAAAAAAAGTTTGGGAAAACGGAAGAACAGGTCGCCACTTAAGCTCCGCCCACCGAACTCGCTATTAAACAGTGAGAGACATCTACGTGGCAACGATGAAACTACTAGCAACGTTGAAAATTGGGGTAATTTAATTTTTTTTCCTCTCTCCTCTTCTCTTCCTGTTTGCTTCACCCTACCTATTTGGGACCTATTCCTATCCTATAAATGTTGTACCTAACGGAATTCGCATCACAGCCAGTCGTCTTAACCACTACGCCATCGAGTGATCATTGGGGTGTGAAGCGAGAATTCATCTATTTAAGTTTAGAGAGCCGTTTTGGGCGCTGTGGCTCAAAGGATGCGTTCAATCCTCTCACGCAGCGGGCCTGGGTTAGATTCCTGGTCGGGACAAGTTACCTAGGTGAGGTTTTTTTCCGGGTTTTCCCTCACCTGTGAGACAAATGTGGTCCCCGGATATCATCTGGCCATCATTATCATCTTCATCCCCATCCTCCCCTTGTTCTGAGTGAGTGAGTGTGTGTGTGTGTGTGTATGTATGGTGTGTCTCGTCCTATGTGTTCGTGTTGTCTCGGAGGTGGCCCCGGCATTGGGCTGATCACTCATCCGGGGAAGCCCTCCATGTCCTTGTCTGGTCAAGAAAGTATGTATGATCCAAAGATAATCCCTCTCACGACAGGTTGCGGCCCTGTAAGGCCCGGGCGGCTTGGGTCGCTTAAATCCTAAAAGGGAGAGGTAAAACTACGACAAAGAAAGAAAGAAAGAAGAAGAAAAGAGCCGTTTTGGTTCAAGGGGATGCCTTGTATTGTAGCAATTAGTGCAAGAGTTATTTGCTTACGATAGTAATTAGTGCATACGCTTTGGCTATAGCGGGGAAACGGGCCGTCGGCATAGCAACGCTCGGCCGGGATGGGCGGAGCTAAAGTGGCGACCTGTTCTTCCGTTTTGCCAAATGTTTATTTATTTTGTGTTTAACTGTTTAGTACATTTCACAAAGGAGTCCACCTGTTCTGATCATAAACAAGGTTTTATTCTTATTTATGGATTAAGTACTTTATTGTATAGACTATAGTGTTAAAGGAAAAGTAAACTAAAAATTCAGTATCATTTTCTTCATACGGATTGAAAGAGAATGTTTTTAAGAAATGATATTCACTGTTAGAAATGTTTTACACCTTCACATTTAATCACAAAACGAATCTATTTATTGTAACGCGATGGGCGCGTGACGTCACGCTTGACGAAGGCTTGGCTCAGTCTCGCCCGGTGAAAGACATTTCACAGCATTCTGTCTACTGTTACAGTTTTTTAGTGAGTATCTGTTCAAACAATGGTTTATTGTTGTGTTGTGGGGTGTACAAACTCATCGTCGAAGAGTGATAACACACTTAAAATATCTTTCCATCGATTTCCCAACAGAGATAAGTCACCCGAACGTAAATAAGCAATGGCTGATAAAAATAAAAAGAGAAAAATTTGTTCCTACTAAATACAGTACGGTTTGTTCACAACATTTTGAAGAAAATGATACCGAGCTTTTGGTACAGTTACGAACACAGTTATCTGGAGAGACCCCGCAATCTGTTTAAAAAAGAAGTGCTGTGCCATCACTTCTTTTGCGTGGGAAATCTGAAACACCGCCAATGAAGAAAAGAAAATCGTCGTACTCGAGGAAGAAGGAAATGAGAGAGTTGTTGCAAGATTTGAATAGTAATCCTTCAGTATCCGGGAATGGACAAATCATGAATGTGGAATCTAGTATTTATGACGAAAATTCAGTTTCTAACAGAGTAGGCGTTCAGTGTGAACTAGGAAATGAAACTTATGTGAATGTTTGCACAGATTCATTGAATGTTTCTTCTAGAAATTGTGATTTAGATAGCTCTTTTAGCATTTCAGAAATTTCTACTACCGCAAAAGATGATTCTGAATCTGAAAGTGACTCTGTTCGTATCTTGAAAAATGTTTTGTTTTTTAACTGTATTAGCTCTAAGTATTAACTGATAACGCCTGGCAACTAGTGTATCTTTATTTATAATAACGCTATCGAATGGGCAATGTCGTGTTATACAGTCTACAACCCCCTTCTGTTCACAAATTACTTCACGGTCCCAACAACACACACTTTCGTGGCCCGTTTTCATATGTACACACAGCCCACATTTACACCATTCCGTATTTTCTTTTCTTCCTTGTAACTCTTTAAATAATTCCTTGTCATTTTCTTTTCGTGTGATATTAATTTGTGAATACCGAGATTTGTCCTTAGAAGGTAACATTGCAGGCATCTCTATCAACAACAAACACAAATGAGACTTTGTGGTGTATTAGAAACACAGGCGCGAGCATTACAGTAGCTGTTGTCCTGCCAGCGAGTTAGTCAGGAGTGACGTCACAGGAGCGTTTTACTTCACCCGTACAAGGCGTAATATTGGGCACCTGAAGTTCACGAGATCACCATTCGTTTCGTAATTCAAAGCTCCGTGCGATGAGATTAAAATTAGAAAATGGTATTTTTTTAGTTTACCCTTCCTTTAAAGTAAATCTAGGTTGTGACAATTAAATATCAAATCGGAATTGTGCTAAATAGTTGTACAGTATTGGGGATTGATTGTCATGATTACTTTTGTTTCTCAGGGCGCTATTCTACTCTTTGTTAATTTCCGGTAGCAAAATTAATCTTCCGTGTGCCAACATAAGCTTCCATTGTATGTACAACTGCAGTCCTGAGAATTAATTATATTGTTTATTTTGTGGGAAAATCTGAATTGCTTTTACTTGAAATTAACCCCTGCTAACTAAAGTCCTGTGCTAATTTTTCAGTCTTCTGAAAGGTCAATAGTGTATGACAGATTTATTTGTATTCCATGTCTGTTTGGTCACTCCCTCATGTCGTTATGCCATTGGCAGATAGCATAATGTTCATGGTTTGATTCTTGGTTTGCGGAGTGGTCGAAATCAAACGTCGGTTAGACCGGTACAGAACGGTGGCTGGTTTATAACTACCCTTCAGAGAATGTTTACGAAACAAATTTTTTAATAAAATAGCTAGCTCTTATTATAATCATCTTGTGTACAAAATTCTAACAAAATCGTTTAAGCTGCTTTCTATTCCAAATACTGGCACAGAATAAAACATTGTTTTTATTCGATCTTTCGTTCTCGAGCTCTGCTGATCAAATAATTACGTACACACAGATGTGTTTCTGAAAGGAGAACTTTTGCATTCAGGGTACTTCAAAACGAGTATTTATATTGAAAACGCGACATAGCCTACTTACTTACGCAATAGCAATAGACAATTCCTTAGCAAGCTAAAGGATTATTATCTGGGTGATTCTACAATTAGGTGTACCTTTACTGTCCCTTTCATTTAATGTTTCTATTTGAAATTGCAATTCACTGGTAACATTTTTCCTTCTTTTTCCTGATTAGAAAGATTAAATAAATGTGTGTTAAACTTAAATTCCTTCTATATTTAGCTAAGATAAATTTGTATTTTCTTATGAAATGTCATTAGCATGGAGATCCCCAGTCACGGTTTTGAGAATAAATATCGAAAAACATGGAAAATTATAAATATTTTGTTAAACTTAACAGTATTTTCATTAGCATATAACTACTAAAAGCACATGCACCACATCAAAGAAAAAAATAAATTTCATTAGAACATAGGAACAAGCCAAAAACTTTGTCCCTACACTTTTTTGTCATTAGCATGGCCACTTTTCAACTTGAAGATGGAGTGGCAGAGAATTTTTTTTAAAGCATATATTAATACATGTGGCAACACTGTTCTCTTCTTCAGTGAACCTGAGTGTGATTTTAGCTATCAGGTGCTTTGTTTTCTGTATGCTGGATATTTCAGCTCTCAGAACTGGCGAGTACATTAATTGATTGTCATTAGCATGGACTGTGTAAAATAGCACACAAAGAAATTACAATTTTATTAATCATGTGATGAAACATGTTAAGTTATCACAAAACTGTCACCATAGTTTCAGTTATCTAGGTCAAAACTCAAATTGGAGGGATGCTATTTTGGCTTTTTTGTCATTAGCATGGACATCATGTTGGTCATTAGCAAGGACACAGGGTGATGTCTAAACAGTCGGATCAGCTGATGATGGTGGAAAATGTCCATCAAAATGCATTCTGAGGTAAATATACCTATTAAGTGAAGTTCGTGTGCAAGTCCCGATCTCAATATTTAAGTTTGAAATCACTTCACTGTATATCTTCCCAACCCAAATTATAATTTCCTTAAGTTTGTTTAAAAAAATTGTAACCTTGTATTCAGTTAATTTATTAATACATTTTTATACAGATTCAGTTGGATATTAATTTTGCTATTATTGCTTTCAGAAAATTGTTGTTAGTGTGGATACAAAGTCATTAGCATGGATTGTAACGTCATTAGCGTGGAGGTGAACAATAAAAAGAAAACAAAAAAGTATTAAAACCATAATTTCAGCTCTGCTGGATAATAGGCTGTCTTCTACTACATGTCAGGTTGGCCTACGTGTAAAAAGTTTTGGCAAATATTACTATTTTTTTTTTCCACTTTTTGAAGTTCGAAAGTTACACCTAATTGTAGAATCACCCATCTATTTTATGGAACCCGAAGGTTCATTGCCGCGCTTACCTGAGACCGCCATTCAACCCTATTCTGTGCTAACTCCATCCAATCATCCCTCGCAAATCCTACTTCCCTTAAATATATCCTAATATTGTCCTCCCACCTACGTCTAGGTCTTCCATGTGGTCTTTCCCCCTCGGGTCTCCCAGTCAATATTTTTGAGAGATGTCTTTCCTCCCCATGTCCAGCCCATTTCATCCCCCGTGATTTAATTAGCCTTACTATATCCGGTAAAGGGTACAGGTCATGCAGCTCGTCGTTATGCAGTTTTCATCTGTCTTGGGCCCAAATATTTTCCTAAGCACCCTGTTTTCGAACACTCTCAGATTATGTAAGGGGCCATGTCTCACATCCATATAATACAGCCGGCAGGATAATCTCTATATATATAAAAGGCTTTGTCCTGACTGACTGACTGACTGACTGACAGGAATCAACGTAGAGCCTAAACTATAACAAGTAGAGACTTGGAATTTTGACAGTACCTTCGTCTCATAATGTAGGTGTTCACTAAGAAAGGATTTTGAAAATTCAGATTCTAAATGCCAAAAATTAATTTTTTTTAGAATACTTAATCCCTTTTTACACAGAATTATCAAAACAAAATCACAGAATATATTGTTGCCAGTTTTATCAGATGGGTTTCGATTAAATGAAGTGGAAGTTTGACAAATTAGAGAAGTATCAATACACGGCCTCCTTTATTGTACGCCTCCTTTAGGAGGCCGTGATCAATATAATTCATGTTATCTATATTCATAAAAGGAATTGTCGCGGGCCATCGCTTGATTTTGTAAGTCCATCCTGGACGATTCATTTGTTTAGAATATCAAGGCCCGCACAAGTATGAAATTTTCAACCTACACGGAAGAGGGAGAATACTTCGAGAATCGATTTGGACGAAACTCACTATACAGGGGTTTTTTGGGCCAAGGAACTCTAATCTGAGATCGCTTTTACCAGGCGACGCTATCTAATTGTGGTATGTAGTCCACGTGATTTAGGTGTTAATAAATATAATGATTTAACTATTATGCTCTTAATTTTTAATTCTTGAAATAATTAAGGCGGGCGAAGCCGCGGGCACATGCTAGTTGTCTTATAAATATTTATTTTTAGATTTCTGGACAGAAGACGAGAAGATACGAGTTTCTGAACTGCATAAAAGCAGGCATTTCCTGATTTTAGTCGACACTTAATTCTGCCTTAATATTATTTGTGTCTGTAATTACTACTCCCAGATATTTGAATTTTTCCACTCATTCGAACGATTTACCGGATGCTCTGATATTTTGTAGAGCATTATTTTGACGTTTCATGACCATATATTTAGTTTTTTTCTGTATTAATTTCCAATCCAATTGAAAATGCGACATAGAAAACAAAACTTCTTTTACCTACAATAGGCTTAACCATGGTACGGGTAGAGGAATTAAAAAGAGGAACGATAAACAGAAGAAAAGAGGTCACGAAAGTCATGGTTCAAAACAAGGTAGAAAATTTAATCTGACACTGTGTGTAACGATGCAAAGAATTTTGTTTTACGGCTGGAAGATACTTAGGAAAGACTTCATAAATAAATTGCACTTAGTTCTAATCCCCGTTCAGTTGTCTCTTCATTTGTTTCATCTTTACAGTAAGACGTATTATAAAGCTGATCCCCCAACTGCAGGCGGGTGTATTGTAACAAATGGGACTTGCAGAAGCCGTCTGCTGCGTTAAGGTCTAAAACCTCCCGAGCAAAAGAGAAAGACTTACCTTTAGACCGGAGTTTAATCATGAAAAATGAAGCCATATTATACAGCCAGATTTAAGAAGGTATTAAAATCTCACGATAGCTGGGCATACTTATATCCCTTTTTTCTAGGGCAAGATGTGGGGGAATTTTACTGTGACAACCACTGGAGTTTAATTTCCTACCTGAGCTGGCACATTAGCCAGACAAAGTGCCTGCAAAGATAAAGCTTATGTTCCTCCTACATATTGAAATGAAGACATGAACCACAAATCTTCAACCTGTACAGAATGTAACGGAATAACTACTCCGAATTTCTTGAAGTAACAGAGGGCATGAAATTATACACTTTTTTCTTAGGAAAACAATTTCCGGAATGCTTGGTTTTCATGTTATATTGGTATGATGAAGGAAGAAAATGAAATATTCAACTATATACTAAATTCTGGGCTGCACTTCTGCAGGAGACATACTAATAGGTGTTTAAATATCCACCCTACAGCCCGGACTTCGCTCCCAGTGATTTCCATCTTTTCCTACACCTAAAGTAATGACAAACAATGACAGAGAATGACAGAGAGGCGGAGATGTTTGCCACACAATGGTTCAAATACCTGGCGGCAGACTTCTACGACACAGGTGTTCAAAAGTTGGTGCCATGATAAGACAAATGTTTCAATTCCGGTAGCCAATATGTTGAAAAAAAATCTGATGTGAAAGTCACATAACTTCCTCTGCCCAAATAAAAGTTAGCAGTATTCACATATCCTTGTACAGAATAGCAAGACACAATTTTACGCTAATTATCCTATAAATACCTCTTCTTTCAATGATGCTACTAAAAGCACAGGCTATATAGGCCTAACGAACTTAAAAAAAGAACAAGTGACTGCAGACGTTTATTGAACTTTCCGCCGTAAAGAATAATTTCCGAAATTTATCGAATATTTCCCTCAGATACTTCTTTACTCTATACCTGGCCAAAAATACATCTTTCTCACTTCACATTCTTATATACAGTGTGTCCGGCTTAAACGTATAACATTTCATTATTTTATTACTTGACGAGTATTGATGATATTTACAATCTGTTTGCTTCTATGAGTAGAGTAACTCAAAATGTTTTTTTAATAACCTAATAAACCTCGATATGAGCACCATTAGTGGCGCGGCAGACGTCCAATCTGTATTCCACCTCTCTCCATGTGTTTTGCAGCATTGCAGCTGTAACATTTGCGACAGCTGCAACAATGCGATAGCACAGATCTGGTAGATCACGAACTGGTGTCTGGTAAACTTGATTCTTGACGAACCCCCGCAGAAAAAATTCGATTGGCTTAATGTTTGGGCTTCTATAGGGGGGCCAAGCAATCGAAGGGCCCATTCCGGCGTTGAGGGAACTCATTATCCAAGAACTCTCTCACAATATCCGCATAATGGCATGGAAGATCACGTTAGGAGGAAGTGTGGCACAGCGTACAACTGCAACATGTCTAGGTATGTTCTTGCATTAACAGTAGGCTCCGCGAAAAAGAATGGGCCTATGATTCTGTCCATCAGTGCACACCACACATTAAGTTTCGGGGAGTTTCTTTCATACTCTACCACTGTGTGGGGATGTTCCGACCCTATATGCGGCAATTGTGTTTGTTAACCTTCCCGGAAGTGTAGAATGTAGCCTCGTCCGAGAAACAAACCATATCGAGGAATGCCTCATTTTCATCAATTTCTGCCAGAATTGTCTCAGCAAATGCCCTCCGTCGCTGCTTGTCTTCAGGATTGATTTGGTGACGAAGTTAAAGTTTGTACGCCCGTAGGCGCAACCTTTATGGACGACATCGTGTACTGTCGAACGAGGTAAAATTAGCTCCCTACTTGCTCGTCGGATGGATTTACGGGGGCTCTTCTGGAAAGACGTACGGATTAGTTCGACACCAGCGCGCTTGGTGTGGTGACCCGACTTTGAAAGCAAACTCCCAGTTTCATGAAGGCGTCTGTCCCATTTCATGATTGTTACGTACGTTGGAACATCGTCAGTTGATCGCAGTTGATATTCACGCCGAAATCGACGTTGTAGGCCTACCTGCGTAACAGATTTCAACTCCACGAGAACAAGCACACGGAATGCCTTTTGCTGTGGATTCCACATGGCTACTGACGCTAATTGGCTATTTCCACGTTCTGCGCATGCGCGCATTTGATGTACGCTCCTGCCATGCAAACACAAGAAACATTTTGAGTTACCTAACCCATAGAAGCAAACCGGGTGTAAATATCAACAATACTTCTCAAGTAATAAAATAATGAAATGTTATACGTTTAAGCCGGACACACTGTAGAATAAAAGGCCGCGAAAGAGCGCGTATTCAGTTGTTCATCACGCAAGACAATTTCTACAAACAGTGGGTGAACAATGGGTGGCTTGTAACTACCCTCAGAGAATTTTTTCGAAAAAAAGTTTCAAATAAAAGTTTTAGCTCTCAGTAAAAGGAACACATGTGCAAATTTTAAAGAAAATCGTTAGAGCCGTTTTCGAGAAAATTGCGAAAAACGAAAATTTCTTCATGTAAAGTCCCCTTAAAAATAAGAGAAATTTGTCGCCAATCTTCGAATCACATCTTCAGAAGGTACCTGACCCAAATACGAAATTTTGTTTTCATACGATTCTCCGTTTCGGAGCTAGCCTGTTCACAAACTTCCACACAGACAGACTCACACAGACACACAGACATGTTTCCAAAAATAGTATTTTTGGATTCAGGGGGCCTTGATACGTGTATATATGCTAAAAACTCAACTTCGAATTTTAGGGTCGAAAACAATACTTCCTCTACCTATAGTACCTATGGTACGGGCAGAGGAAGTAATAACTGAACACTTGCTGTGTCTGTTGCAATAAATATTTCCTTGAAATTGTGTTCTGTTTCTGTAAACGGCCCCAGGGAAACTTACTTTGTGGACGCGCCTCGTATTTTGTATAATGTTAATTAAACTTATTCACTGAATTTGTCCTTATAATAACTTACTTGTAATATTCAGAGTGCTTCAAAAAAAATGTATACACACTTTGAACTGTCATAGAAAATTTATTTCCCGTTCTACAAGGTTAAGAAGAAAGTAATGTTATATTTCTTCAACAGGTGGCAGCAGAATACTTTCAACAATCGTCCAACAATCATGCCAATAATCATCCAACAATGAAAAGTATCTAATAACCAGAGCCCGGATTCTAATGACATGTCATCTTTTTAGTGATGCTGCTCAGACATTGCCAACTTCTAGATGAATCCTAATCATGGCCTCTAGATTATAAAAACGCATTTTTATTAGGTAATTTTTCGTCATTTTATGCAATTTTATATTTTTAGGGCATTTATTTCTATTTTACGTCATTATTTTGTCATTTTCTTGTCAATTCCTTCCTTATTTAGTCCTTTTCATGCATTTACATTGAGTATATTAACTTTTTTGTAGTCTTTTTTCCCTCCTAGGGTAATATTTAAATAAATTACTAGGTTAGTGTAATGCAACATTTTTGTAGGATCTATTTTGAAAACTACTTTATTTTTCTCCTTAAATACTCCAATCAAGGACAAAGAACGAGGTTTTTAGATCTTCAACATCCTTTCTGCATTTACAGTTTTTACAATTGTGTACAAATTAGTCTATAACTTTGTGTACAATAATATATTTTGTAAATAAAATATCAGTTTTAGGTAATTCTTTTGAATTATTAAGTAATTGTCTTTAAAATTTATGGTCATTTTGAAGGTAATTTTTAAAAAGAAAATTTAGGTCATCAAAATCCGGGCCCTGCTAATAACGCTTGCTGATTCCACATTCCCTGCCATTCGTGCATTATACGGTTTTATTACCAACAAGATGGCGCCCCGCAGTACGAGCATACCTGGATCGAAATTTGCCAAGGCAGTGGATAGGACGCAGGGGGCAAATCGAGTTTCCTGCACGCTCTCCAGAACTGTATCGGTTTCCCTTGAGGTCCCATTTGAGCCGAAGAAAAAGGAAGAAGTCCGGCAGTGACAGATCTGGACTGTAGGGGGGTGGGGCAACGTGGCAACCCTGTGCTTAGCCAGAAACTCCCTCACCAACAGCGCGGTGTGGCACAGCGCGTTGTTGTGGTGAAGCTTCCAAGAATCGGCGATGTCTGGCCACACGCGGAGGAAGAATGTTTGTGCGCCGGTCAGAGTCCAGAAGCGCCTTCACTTTGGCCACATTTTCATCAATCCTTGAAGTTGATGGGTGACCGGCACGCTGGTCATCTTCGACGAGCTCCCGCCCCTCCCGGAACAGCTTATGCCACTCGAACACTGTTGAGCGGCTCATGACAGCATCCCCATAGGCATCCTTAATCATGCCGAGGGTCTCCGTCGCGGTTTTCCCGAGTTTGACGCAGAATATAATGGCGTAGCGCTGCTCGAGATTTTTCTCCATCTTGGATCGCGACGACACTTCTTAACAGAGGTTCACGGAAATCGACGTGCTTACTCTCAGCATGCCCGCAGGCGACTGGAAAAAATATAGGCTAGGTCTCTTCGGAAGGCTCCCCACTACCACGCCCAGGTGGTCAAATCGCCCTCCACTGCTCCGTTCGCGCTACAGAAATTCAGTCCTACTACTTTTTGATCCTACCTGTATGCAATGATTTCCTACTATGTTTATCCTAATTATAGCATAGAGGACGTGACCAAAATTTTTTTAAGAAATAAAAAATGTGCGGTATCACCAACTTTATAAATCAGCAAGATACTGGCTTTCCGTTCTCAAGTTCTATGACGTGTGCTTAAATACGACACTCCCAAATACGTTATATAGGTTTAAAAGCATGTGAAAGGACCCATTGAGGGTCAAAATTTACAAAAGACATGAGGCCTCTAAGTAACAAAATGTCCGGTTTATTAAGTCCCAGTATGGTACTTTATGAGCTTGTGTGGGGAAGGGAAAATGTCTGTCCGTGTGTCTGTATGCGCGATAACGCAAATACGCTTTATCGGATTTTCATGAACTTGGTATACGCATTTATAACGTCCATGGGAAGAACCCTATTGATATTGGACAAAATCGGTTGACCGGTACCGGAGTAAAGCCCAATTTAGTGCCTATTTTGTGGTAATGTATTAGAACACATTAGTTATCATGACAACTTATTGTTTTACAGTATTCACTTACGGCTTTGGAAGTTGCAATACAGTTAGCTATGACAAATAACATTATTCCTTCACATACGCTTATGAAAGTAGATCGTTAAATTGAGCGAGGTAGCTGAGATGGTAACGTCTTGAACTCACATTTTGGTTGTTCCTGGTTCAATTCCCATAGCCGGCCAATTTGACATATCTTTTTTGTATTTTTATGTGAGTGTGCGATTGTCAAGATGTCACAAATGTGTATAGTTCTGCTGATGCTGGACGATTTAAAGCTGATTAAAAAACTAGACCTTTGTTCTCCCTGAAGCTCTGCTTAATGAATGAATCTGGAGCTTACCTCGGAAATCAATTAAAAAACTTATTTTCTGCATATCATAATTGCAATTATAACTGATTAAACAAAAGCATACTGGCACTTTGTTACATCAGTTTACCTGTTTTTATTATTAAATAATTTATTAGTTCCTGCGTCAGACGCGTAGTTAAATATTATAAATTGTACTATTTTACATTTTAAAACTATAAACATAACTTTATGATAATCTTTTAATAATACGACACAATGGAGTAACATCAAGTGTAAATTTGTAGTATATTAATGCCGAAGGTACATCGCATTTATAATAATGATGTAATCCTCAACGGCAATGAATTTCACTAATGTAAACAATTTGGTAACCTGTTTTGCAATTAAATTCTGTGAATTCGTTCCCCAGGGTAACTAATAATATTATCTCCCCTACAGGCACGGGCGTGATTAGTTACAACGCGGGACGGGGGGGGGCTATGTTGTTCTTGTGTGTAACTGCTCTAGTTGTTTGTATGTACATAAGGGATCATGTGATGTTCATAGCTTAATGCTGCCCTGTTCCATACAACTTACTAATTCCAAATTGTATTTAATAGTTAACAAAATCTCGATCATACAGATATGTACACTACTCATTAATTTTTTCATAAATCCCTATAATATATAATATAGGCTGACTCACTCACTCACTCACTCACTCACTAACATTAATGTTTGCCCACTTCCAGATGAGCTAGAAACTTTAAATTTGGTACACATACAGCTTTTAGGCTGTAAACCATAGGAAAATTCGAAAAAGTTTGTTTTTCTTTAAATTTTTAGCCCTAAAACCCCCGGAAAAGGGCTCGGTTTCCATGGCAACGGTATTATCAAACAGTGTTCACATAGGGCTCTGAAAGGTAATAGCCAATACAGCAGACTAAATACACGCACTCTATCTCCCATAGAACTTTTAAAAACCTTTCCCGAGAACCTCAGCAGGGGTATGGGGGCGGGGGTTTGGGGGCAGGGGTTTGGGGGCAGGGGTTTGGGGGCAGGGGTTTGGGGGCAGTGGTTTGGGGGCAGGGGTCGGGTGTGGGGGCTTGGGGGCGGAGCCCCAACGAGCGAAGCAAGTCCCTATAATATAAAGCTGACTGACTCACACACTCACTGACATTGTTTACCCACTTCCAAACTTGAACTTTGGCACACATATGTCTTTTAACCTGTAACCGGCGGGAAGATTCCAAAAAAAGTTCAAATTTTAAATTTTATCCCAAAAAACCTTTAAAAGTGTGGACGCAGCTTTAAAGTCTCTGCTCAGTTCTCATGACAACAATATTACCTACAGTGTTCACATAGGACTTTGGAAGTTTCTGTAAACCAAGCGAGGTGGCCGAGATCGTATCATATTGGACTCGCATTCGGGAGGTCTCAGATTAAAATCCCGTAGCCGGCCAATTTGACATCGGTTTTCTCATGGTTTTCCCAGTCTTAAAGGCTAATGCCGAATTGGATATTTACTTACCACGAATTATCGCTATTTCATCCTTTAATATCAGTAGAAATTTACTCCATAAAATACA
Source organism: Ectobius pallidus (assembly GCA_964059195.1). Classification (NCBI taxonomy): domain Eukaryota; kingdom Metazoa; phylum Arthropoda; class Insecta; order Blattodea; family Ectobiidae; genus Ectobius; species Ectobius pallidus. The sequence goes on along the minus strand of CAXKWD010000004.1, from coordinate 184,803,308 downwards.
CCATTAATGTTTACCCACTTCCAGATGAGCTAGAAACCTGAGATTGGCAGACTTGTACCTTTTAGCTTGTAGCCGACGGCAAAATTAAAAAAAGAAAGTTCAAATGTTTATTTTATTACCCCTACAAAATCTGAAACTTTTCCCAAACTCTTTCAGGTTTATTATGGCTAAAAGGTAATCGGCTTAATGGGCTATGAGGTACACTAAATACACGGACTCTATCTCCGATACGCTGTCAGTTCATTAAAAAATAAAATAATAATAATAATGATAATAAAAATAAAAAAATAAAAAAAACTTTCCCCAGAATCTTAGCAGGGGTTTGGGGGCAGAGCCTCCAACGAGCAAAGCGAGTGTGTGTGTGTATATATATACAGTGAGTCCCACGCAAGAGTTGGCCAATGACGCGGGTTTCTGCGTCGCGGCTGGCACAGCTCCAACTCCCGATCGATCGGGTGAAATATCTACGCAAATAATGCCGCGGTCATTGTAATGATTCAGGTTCTCACATTTATAGTTAAAATTACAATGAAAATAACCACGTACCTAACAACAAGGGATGTTGGAAATGTTCTCCTCTTGCATCCAGACAATACTGGCACATTTTTAGGGAATTTTCTTTCACGCGCGTGAGTTCAGCTTCCGAGATAGAATTAATTTATCTTGTGATATTGTCTTTAAGTTCTTCTTATGCATGGGAAATACACTTTATTTTTCAAGTTTCCCCATAAATAATATTTACATACTGTTAGAAGAACTTAATGACAATATCACATAGGCCTATCAAAAGAGAAAGTAACTGTCTCGGAAGCTGAACTTATGCGCGTGAAAGAAAATTTCCTAAAAAGGTGCCAGTATTGTCTGGATGCAAGAGGAGAACATTTCCAACATCTCTTGTGATGAGGTACGTGGTTATTTTCATTGTAATTTTAACTGTAAATGTGAGAACCTGAATCATCACAACGACCGCGGCAATATTTGCGTAGATATTACACCCGATCGATCGGGAGTTGGAGCTGTGCCAGCCGCGACGCAGAAACCCGCGTCATTGGCCAACTCTTGCGTGGGACTCACTGTATATACTAGCATGTGCCCGCGGCTTCGCCCGCGATAATTATTTCAAAAATTAAAAATTAAGAGCATAATAGTTAAATCATTATTTTTATTAACACCTAAATCACGTGGACTACATACCACGATTAGATAGCATCGCCTGGTAAAAGCTACCTCAGATTCGAGTTCCTTGGTCCAGAAAACCCCTGTATAGTGAGTTTTGTCCAAATAAAACAATGCTTGACCATATTAGGGCTTACAACATTCAAGCGATCGCGAAAGAATATTTCCAAGGTATGACAAAAATAGACAAAGCCAACTGTAATTGTCAAACTTCCATTTAATTTAATTCCAAACCCACTGGCAACAATATGTTTTAATGTCAAATGTGATTCGGATTCGATAATTCTGTGTAAGAAGGGATTAAGTATTCTCAAAAACATTTTATTTTTGGCATTTAAAATCTAAATTTTTCAAAATCCTTTCTTAGTGAGCACCTACATTACGAAACGAAGGTACTGTCAAAATTCCAAGTCTCTACCTATTATAGTTTAGGCTCTACGTTGATTCCTGTCAGTCAGGACAAAGCCTTTTATATATATAGAGATACCAGGGTCATTTCAGAAGTCATGGCAAATATTATTTATCAGTCAATAAAGCTGCAGGAAACAAAAATCAGGATATACGATTGAAAGTCGTTGGAATGTTCTTCACAATGCTGGTACTAAATTTTTGTGCCAAGTGCCAACGATGAGGAAGGCGCTGAATACCATCAGCTGTGTGTGATGCGTCTATGCGCGCCACCTCTCTTCGGAGCGCTGTTAGGATGTCCTCCCTGTTTGCAAACCCTACTTATTATTCACTGTAAAATCATAACGAATTCTTTCTCCACAAAGCTCTCTGTTCTTTCAGGGATCGTCACCTACTCTTATAAAATTCAACGGGCCTAAATAGCGTGCTTGCTCCATCACTTCGTGAGACATCGGGTATACTCGGCGATGTTCGTCTCTCGCAGTCTAAACTTCCACGAAGAGTACAAAATTAGGAAAACCGTTTCTTTATTAAATAAGTCCTGAGTGAAATGAACACAATGAACAAATATTCTTTTTTTATTTTTACTTACAATTTTCATAGCTCTGAACCACAAACATTTTAAATAAACTGCCAGTGTAAATTTCTTAAAAATCCTGAAGTCGATTAATAATGGTGGGCGAAGCCGCGGGCACCACCTATAATATAGATAGTTTAACCCTGGAAGTGTCGCGGACAGTAAAAATCCAAACAAACGACTCCTTCCGTTGAAGAATTATATAATTTCTGAAAAATACACTGGGTTTATCAAAACAAAATCACATCATATTCATCTGTCAACAAACATTTGAGAAACGATACGTATTATCAGTGTTCACAGGTAGCTTTGAACTGCATAAAACTTACGATGTAATTAATTTATGAATTCTATGTACTGGTAGGAACGAATTATATTCTAAAGGAAAAAGCGATAGTATATGATGAGATATTTAAAATAAAAAATGATGAAGCCAGCGCTGACTTTTGTATACTTGGATTCAGGGTAGGAACATAGTGTAGGAGATGTACCTGCAACTCAACGTTGCAATACACAACCGCTGTCTCACTCACTCCCTTTCATTCTGTAGACAAGGAATGGGGAAAGCCGGCAACCTGCCTGAGAACCAGTTGCCGGCTTTCCCCATATGTATAAATGTATTGTCAGTGCCTTGAGGATTCTAGACCCGTAGCTATTTTCTAGTATAATACAGTAAGAAGTAAGAAATATTAAATTAATATATTTTTCAATGTGATTTCGAAGGCCTCACGCGGCAGTTGGACACCCCTGTTGCAGACATCCCTTTCTAATGCCATAAGCATCCCTTGCCTAGGTCAGGTCATGCTGATGAGCAAACACGCTTTATTAACTCCACTTTCCTGTGTACTGAAGTAACTACACAAACATAGGCCTCATTGTTTTAATGTTCTCTCTCCAGCTTTTGTTTCAGTTCCTCTTCCTGGGGTTCACCAGCTGATGCCCACAAGAATGGGACAAATTTATAGATAACAGACACACACACACCACAGAGAAAATATATTTTCTTTTTTTGGAGAATGGTTTCTCGGGCTTCCAACCGGTGAGTAGCAGGATTGATTCCGAGCATTCAGCAACAGAATCGACTGTCATATTCAGGGAGAAGTAAAGTGATTGGAAAGAGGTCTGTAATACAATGGAACAGATGAAGAAACACTAGGTGGAGTGGAGGGCCAATAGGAAAACAAAGAAGTGGAACACATAGATAGAGAGCTATGATTGGTCGGAAAGAGAAATGATTTAATAGTAGCGTGTTTCTTGCGTAAACGGCCCTTTTCAGGGCTTCTGTTCTAAAGGGAAGTGAAAAGCAGGCAAGTTTACACGTCATTCATGTTGTGATTGTTTTGAGTTTACATGGGCTTGACAATATTGCAGTGTTGTCACTTCTATTCAATGGAATATCCTTCTCGGCCAATCAGAAAAAATGTAATCAATGAATCTGTTTCACTTCTCAGTTTTTCTATTAGCACCCCCAATCAAGCTGGCCATTATTGGACTTTTCTATATAATACTGACCTTTTCCCCATTAGTTCACTTCCCTCAGAAGATGGCAGCAGAGCAAGGTTCCTCCTTCTCACCCGGATGGAAGACCCGGAAACTATTATCCATTCTCAACATGCGAAAGCCTCAAGTAATAGGCCTACATATTTTTTTTTATTATATTATTCCTAGAGAAATAGCTCGTTTCCAAGTAGGCTGTTGTGAAAATAGTTTCATAGTCTACCAACAGATGGCAGCTCCGTGATCAGGTGGTGTTCTCATATAAAATATGCGCCAGTGTAAGTTAATCTGCAGCGCGCCTGCCATCCATTCCGGTGGTCCGGGCTTAAGGGGCTGACGGCAATACGTCAAGCCTGGCAACATGAATGTACAGGTAGGGTGAAAGCAAAGCGGACCGACTCTTATAACTTAGATGATTTCAGAGCCTTGTTCACACCAGTGTCCATGCGTCCTATGCCTTAGACCTGTGTAGTTGGACAACAGCCATGCAACTGGTTACTGCTTTCGTCTTAGTTGAATAGCTCAGGGGCTTGGGGCGCATGGCCCTTATAAGAAAGGTCGTAGGTTCGATTCCCGTGACTGTCAGTAATGTTAAGTACCGGTATATCATAGAAACATTAATTGTTAATTTACTAGCTTATTTTCTAATGGTTTTCGAAATGGGCTAAGTCAACAGTCGACACTAGAACAAATTTCAATACATTCCCTACCATCCTGTGAATGCCGCTAGGCATGCGCAGTGGCTCATATGGGCAACTTAGATATTTTAGTCGGTCTGCTTTTTCCCCTACCATTACACATCTTGCTTTACATGTACAAATTTAATAGGAGATGTACGTTAAGGCTATAACATAGGAAGACAACAATCTAAAATGCCCTACTCGGATAGAATGACATAGTGATAGTTTTGGCTAAATGCATGTGGCTCCGCCTCTTGTGATACGCTAGTGAGAAATCCTCTTCCCATGTTAATACTGTCTGTTAGCTTCTTTTTTGGTACAAAGAAAGAAGAACAAAACGGTAACGCAAAGACATTTTTTTCCGCAAATGTAGCCTATATTCTATTGCATTGCTACAAGAAAATGTTTTGAGTAAAAGAAATATTGTTCTGGAAGTACACTTTTTTGGCTTTCTATTAAGATAAGCAGTTCATTAGTAGGGCATAAGCCCTTTCTGAAAGAACTTGGACGGAAAGGTCAGGAGAAAAAAAAAAAACATTTCAACACAAAAAGCAAAGAAACAACTGGCTTCGACTCCGTGATATTCCCTCTCCTCTGCTTCTTTTTCAAATCCTGCAATCCTCGACACCTTTCTATTTATCATCTCGTCTTAATACGCTTGCCTTTCATCATAATTTCCACACCCGATCACGATATGACTTAACACTATCAATACCACCCACCACACATCTCTACTCCTCTTCATTCAATGCTAAATCTCAGCTCTGAAAGAGTTAATAGGTCACATAAAAAGAGAACGAAGAAGGCATTATTTGCTCTAGACAACATAAAACACACTCCATTATGGAACTCTTTACCCATGAATGTCAGGGACTGTCAAAAGTTCTGGTAATTCAAACAACAACTGTTTGGTACCTAACTGAGTCAGGCTTGTCGCTTTGTACATTGGTTGTAATTGGTTATGGATGCATATAATCTAAAAAGTCTTAACTTAAGGCTAGATATAATTTTTATTATTGTACAGTGTACAGTATCTCAAATAACAAATCATGTGCAATAAAAGGCTCGTAAAAGACTTAAACTGGTAGAGAAATGTGATTTATATTCTCTCTATATACTGTGTTCTACCTTCAGTAATTTCTTTCAGCTAATGCATACAGACTGCCTTCTGACCAAACACTCGGGACTGGAAACTCACACATGTAAAATGCTAGAATTTGAAAATTATGTCATTTTGATAGGCAATTGTGTAACTTAATTTGCCTAAAACTTGACAGCTATGATAAATAAAACAACTGTCAACGATGGCCCCCCTGCAAAGTTTAATTTTGACCTCGCAATAAAAAATTACGCTCAAACTTATGGGTTTAACAGCATGATTTTGAATGCGGGAAAATCAAATTTAGTAGCCTGACAGGACCTCGAAGGTATTAAAATTTGCATGTATTATTATTACCTGCCGTAGCGTAGTGGTTGCGGCGCTGCGCCGCTCGTGGCACAGAAATGAGTACCAGGAGCAATCCTGGGTTAAAGGCGGTCGGTGCGTAAGGTTGACAACGTCACCACCTTCATGTGCCGATTGTCTAAAAATCTGGGAGCCTCAATCTCGTAGAAGCCTCTTGGTCTCCATGGCTTGTATAGGGATCACATTACTTTTATTATTATTACCGGTAGGTGGTATTATTATTACTATCAGTAGCAGCTGTAGTGTAGGAAATCTGGAGATAAAGTATTATTATTTAGTTAACTGCTTAGGCCTACCTCCAAAATTTGGCACAGGCACACTGTAATGATGTAGAATCCTTAAGGATCATTGGAAGCGGCAAGATATATATATATTTATATCTAAGTATATTAATAAAAGGAAGTGTCTGTCTTTCTGTTTGTTTGTCTGTCTGTCCGCGATGCCCAGCGAAATCTACTCAACACAGAGATCTGAAATTTTAAACATAGGTGCACTAAAGGGTCGGAAAATGCACCTTGAAGCCGGAATTTTTAATTTCGCTTTCGTTCGTGAGTTATGAGTGCAAAACGGGAAGAAAACGTGAATTTTTTGCGTTTTCGAAGCATCGGTTTTGTGTAGGCCCTAATACATTTCAATGTCAAATCATTTACAGTTGGATTTGGCTATTTTCGTCATACCTTTTTCAAATAAAAGCATCGCGAACGCTTGAAAGTTGTAAGCTCACGCCGGTCGATTTATTTGTTTATAATGTTAAGGCCTGTAGACATATGAAATTTTCAACCTACACGGAAGAGGGATAATCAACATAGGCCTAAATATGGTCAAACATTGTTCGATTTGGACGAAACTCGCTATACAGGGGTTTTATGGGTCAACGAACTCGAATCTGATGTTGCTTTTACCAGGCGATGCTATCTAATCGTGCTATGTAGTCCACGCGATTTAGGTGTTAATAAATATAATTATTTAACTATTATGCTCTTAATTTTTAATTTGTGAAATAATTATCGCGGGCGAAGCCGCGGGCACATGCTAGTATATATATATATATATATATATATATATATATATGTAAATAATCTGGTTGTAGCTCTGTTTAGCTGACTATAATGGTGTGTGCGTACGTAGTAGTATTTTCTCTAGTATCATCTCGAGGTATCGAACTGAATATCAACAAAATCTAACTCCTTTCCATATAGTAGGCTACAACTTTGTCTGGCTTTATTTGTATTGTTCACAGGAGAAACCATCTTTCAAACAAATTAACTATTTTTCTCTTACTTCTCTTGCTGTTCATTTGTATTCATTCTTTTCAGGTTTTCATTTTGCCCCCCCCCCCTCATCGCCACTGATTGTCATACACAGTCAGGACAGTTGAATGATTTTGTCTGGCCCGGAATGTGAATATATGTGAAACTGCCTATAGCCTTATTTGCAGAAAATCGCTACTGACAGGCTGCTTTTGCAGAGAACGCTTTTTCAAGACCTTGATTTACCTCAGAAGGGCGGATTCTGATCCTACTGATGTTATCTAACTGTAGATTTGTCGTTCTTCTACAAGATGGCGAGAAAATCGCATCGTCGAAAAAAAAAAAGAAAAGACAAAGGTGATGTAAGATTTGAGGCTTTCCTGGCGAATCTTATGTAGAAACTCTTCTCGGGTTTGCAGCCAGGTGAGAAGTTTGTTGTGGTCCAACGTTTTCGAGGCTGACGCTGCCTCCATCCTCAGGGAAGTTTTCTTCTTCGTATTCATATGCCTACACTTCAGGTGCCGGTACTTACATTTAAGCTAAATACTGCAAAGATGAAGTCAAGTACTTATGAAGCCTACTTTACCAAGGAAATCAGATCACGAATTGTCGTTCACCAAAAAAATACATCACTATTGATCCCTAATTTGAGCAAGGATTTGAAAAAGAAATTGATAAAGTGCTATTTCTGGAGTATTGGATCGGAAACGAGGACAGTAAAAAAAGTGGAGGAGTACCTGGCCAGTTTTGAAATGTGGTGCTCGAGAAGAATGGTACAAACAAAAAGAACTGACAAAGTGAACGGGAATACAAGGTGTGATAAAAAATACGGTAAATGATTTTTTTTATCGCAGCAACTGCTAACGCTTCATCCTTTTGATTTAATATGTCTGATATCCTGATCTGTTGAGATAGGTTGTGCCAAGTTTGAACACATTCTTCCAGAGCCTCTAGAGTGTTTACCGTGTCTGTCGCGCATCCTGGATTTCGCGTCAACATTAAGTTTTGTTTTCAGCTACAAAAAATGCCAAAGAAGCTCATGAAATGTTGGAGTCAGTGTATGGCGATGATGTGGTAACTCAATTTAAAAGCGGAAATGAGTCGGTTCGGTTGAAGACGACAACGGTCGGGACGTCCATCCACCTCAAAAAGACGAAAACGTGCAAAAAATGGCAGCACTTGTTCTTCAAACAGGCAAATGATTTTTTTTTTGTTTTTTGTTTTTTTTTTTGTTTTTTGGGGGGGCCCTCCACCGCCACCGGAGCCTTCGACCATACTCCGGTCCCTACAACTTTTCGACGCTTGTGTTCTATTGCTCTACTTTTCGCTCCTGTGTACTTTACGCTTGTGGGTAATGTGTTTGGAGCCAGCTGTTTAATTCAGCACTAATAGAACTGTGTAACTCGGTTTTGTTTCGTCATCTGTCTGTCGGGGGTCGTCTCTCCGATCCGGTATTCACCTAATGAGTGTGGAAAAACCCCGAAAAACCCCACTCGGATCGGCTGCTGTGAGAGTTTCCCACAGCAACCCGGGCACTTGGACTATTGCCCTTATAGTAGTGCTCGGTTTAATCCCAGAATGCCTGTTAGATAGCTCACCGAAGAACTGAACATCTAAGAAAGAGATCAGGATATGGACCAGTGGCTTCCTTCGTCATTACGACAACGCGCCGTGCCACACGTCTGATTCGCGAGTTTTTTGGCCAGAAAAGGTTTTCCTATCTGTCCAATTCCACCTTACTCACCAGATTTGGCACCCTGGCTCTTCCCAAAAATAAAAAGCGTGCTAAAAGGAAAACGTTTTGACATTCCCGACATGGAGATGGCTACGACAGAGCAGCTGAATGCCCTTCAGAAAGAAGGCTTCCAAAAATGCTTCCAGTCATGGATTCAACGTTGGGACAAGTGTATCGCTAGCAAAGGACAGTATCTCGAAGGAGATTAAATCAAATTCTATGTAAACTTACTACTTTCTTTGTAATAAAATTATTCGCCGTATTTTTTTATCACACCTCGTAGATCAATCCTGAGCACAGTTCTTCCCAATAAAGAAAACTGGACATGCCATATCTTGAAGATTTTTTCTTTGAAGGAAAATTGGAGTGTATTAAACAGGACTTGCTCATGGGGAGAAAACTTAATAATACTGCAAGCTATAAAGCTGTATTTTATAATTTATTACCTACCAGTCATATGTTACCACATAATAAGTTGCAAATTTATTTTAAATGAATTGTATGCAAATCTGCGTCATTTCATTTTCGCTCGCTTTTCATTTCAGGCAATAATAATTGCTTTATAACGATATAATCTCAACAGATCATCATTACGAGTAACGAGTTTGAAATCTAATTATTATGAATATTCCTGCACTAGATTAATTGGCTAGTATGAACGATTCCACTGCCACCACAAAAATAATGTTCGTTCATATAAATAACTCCGTACGATTGGATCAACCCGCACCTTGGATGTGGGGGGGGGATATATACTACCCAGGGCATTTTAAAATTCAAAATTCCATTAACGGTCACCCAACATCGAAATGCGACCGTCTACCTTTCTAACAGTTAGTTGTCGATTGTTGTGAAAGAAGACGGTTGTGTTCTTGGAGGTGATAACGGAAATTATTAATTCAATTTTACTTTCTCACATATACGTTGTATAGAGAAAGTATTGTGATCGTGACAAAAAATCGAAATCGAGATAACACCGGGAAAGCACGATGCCTAGAAACCGAAAAAAGTGTTTTTGGAATGCCGTCTGTCCGTCCGTCTGTGGACAAGCACAGCGGATAAACGGTCCATTGTATTTATTTCATACTTTGAATCAAGGTCTTTTTCGAAATTTCATCGAATCGCCCAGAATTTGGGTTTTATAACTGAAATATTAATATTAAAATATTAATATTCTTTTGTTGCCCATAGTAACAAGAATACTATAATCTAGATATTGTTGTGGCATATAGTCAGTTCACCACAGTCATAATGTACACACCAAAATCAATCAGAGCGAGGTGGTATAGGGTAATACGGAAGAGGCCCTGGGTTCAAATCAAGCTTCGTGGCCACCAAAATTTACCAGTAGGCTCTTTGTAATAACTCATTAGTGCAGCATTTGCTTCTATTGTTCGGCTATATCTCAATGTATCTTGCACTTTTGCCTTTTGAGACTGAGGAAACGGTGCAAATCCCAAGTTGTTGTTATTATTATTATTATTATTATTATTATTTCATGGTAAAAGCATTGCACATAAAGATTGACCCTGATGCTTTGTGTTCTAGATACTTGTTAGTTTTATGAAAATGCAATGAATAAAATTTGATTGTCCCTATAATTTACTTTTTTCTGTGCTAGCCTTTAACACGTATATTCGAGAAAGTTTGCGCAACATATTTTTGCACCGTTTATTGAACTAGGGTAGGAAATACCCATGTCCAAGGAAATGCTATTTTTTTCGTTTAATCAATTTTCTCTTTAGTGATAACGTTCTTATCAAGGAAAAGCACGTGGGTTCGAATAGATTTTGGCCTCTTGGCCTCTTTTGCTTAACTTCTCCATGGTTTTGTGGTGTATTTTGATTGTGATCAGAAGTCTCATTTGCGGCAGCATCTCACTCCTTTTAATTGTTTAGGCTTTCTTACTTAAATTTTATTTTAATGTCTTAAAACAAGCTTCAGCAAATTTAGCCTAATTTTTCAGTTAAACTTTAAGTCTTATGTATTTTTAAATGTAACTCTGTTTAAATGTTTACCTATGAGGTTTTTTTTAGTGTATAATTTGGAGAGAGTTTATCGTTATTGACTGCTTTATCCAATTTTTTAAATATTTTTTTTATATATATAGGGGTTTCCACAAGGCTGCGGTTTCCGTCAACCAAACAATGACAATGACAATATGTAAACACTCGGCCATGATATCATAAATAAACACAATGTTTCTATCAAAGTCACACTTAATTTATTTTATTTCTCCACAACTGTCTGTCTAATGTGTCTTCAGCTTGTAGTCCTCTCTTGGCCATGCTTTCTTTTACTCATCCATCCAGGTTTCAGTTGGTCTTCCTTTCCTCCTTCCATCAGGCTCCCAATTCATTACCACTCTTGGCAATCTTCCTTCGTTCATTCTCTTTATGTGTCCATACCAACGTAATGTTTTACTTTCAACTATCTCTATCACATCTTTCTCTACTTTCATTATTTCTCTTATTGTGCTATTCCTGATTCTATCTCTCCGCGATTTCCTTGCTGACCTTCTCCAATAATCCATTCCTGTAGTACGCAATTTTGCTCTTTGTTTATTATTTAATGACCAAGTTTCCGCTCTATATAGCAAAATACTTTCTACTATTGATTTATAGATATTTACTTGAGTTTTTGCCATAATATTGCTGCTCCATAACACCGAATTTAGCATTCCTATTGTTTTCCTGCCTTGGCATATACTTTTTTTTTCTATTTCAAATTTGGAAGATCCAGCCACCTGTACTATTGCTCCTAAGTACTTAAAACTGTTGGTTTTTTTAATTATATTTCCCTCTATTTCTATATCATCATTGTTAGCTGTCATATATTGTCTTTCTTAAATTGATTTTTAATCCCCATTTTGTATACTCCTCTTGCAATTTTCTGCACATATAATCAACATCGTCACTGTCTTGCGCTATAATGACCTGGTCATCGGCGAAGAGCAGGTTAGATATGAATAAATGTTCATCAACCTGTAGTCCCATCTTGTCACATTTCTTATTCCATTCCCTCAAACTTACATCCAAAAATATTTTAAACAATGTTGGGGATAAGCAGCATCCTTGTAATAATCCTTTGCTCGTTTGAAATGTGTGTGATATCCTTGATCCCATTTTGATTTGGCACATGTTATTCCTGTATATTTCTTGTATTAATCCTATTAATGCCTTATGTATACCTGCTATTTCTAATGCTTCCCATAATTTACTTCTGGGTACACTATTATACGCCTTTTCTAGATCTATAAAGGTCATATCAATCCGTTTCTGTTTTACGTAGCATTTCTCCAGTATTTGTTTTACTATGAATATGTGATCAATACAAGATCTGCCTGCTGTAAATCCACATTGCACGTCTGTGTCCTTAAACTCATTATTTAATCGTTGTTTCATCACTCTTCCAAAAATCTTCATAATTGAATTAGTCACACATATTCCTCTATAATTCCCTTTATCCTTCCTATCTCCATTCTTATGTATGGGCGTTAAATAGGCTAACCTAGTTTCATTTCATCCGGTATTTTTTTTCCCGTTTAGGATTTTATTTATGAATTTAGTTAATATTATAACTACTTTTGGCCCTCGATATTTTAGTAGCTGTAAATTGATTCTTCCTGGTCCAGGAGCTTTCCTATTTTCCCCTTCTTTTATTGCATGTACTACTTCCTCATTTGATACTTCTAGTCCCATATTTTCAAATACTCCTGTGGCCCCTTCTATAAATTCTTTTCTCCCTTCTTGTAATAACTTTCCAAAATATTATTCCCATTCTTCTATTGAAATCATCTCTAATTTTGCTTTATGCTTGGTTTCATTTCTAATTTCTTTCAACACAGCCCATGCTTCTGCTGATCGCTGGAACCCTATTCTGCTATTAACTCTTGAGCATAGCTGTTCCCATTCTTCATTTTTGAATTTTCTTACTTCCCTATGTACTTGTTTCTTCTTTTCTATGTATGTAGTTTTATGTTGTTCCTTATTGGAGCTCGTCCATCTGTTATACGCTTCTTTCTTTTTTATTTCCTGTATAATCTCTATTGGTAGTTTATTTTTATTTTCTTCCTTCCTTCCTTTTTCCCCTACTACTTCAGTAGCCACTTCCTTTATGGTACTCGTCAAGTATGTATAAATTTCTTCAGATGATCCTTCATAATTTTCGTCCAATGTTTTATTCATTCGTAGTAAAATAATAAAAGTTCTTTATACTTTCTTCTTGTAGTCCCTCGACGTTGAATTTTTGCTCTTCCTTCACTGGGTATACATTTTTTGTTTTTCTTATATTTTTATTCGTCTCGTTATGAACTTCCCAAGGCCAAAAACATTTCATTCTTAACAAAAAGTGATCTGACCCAAATTGTTCTCCTCTCTTTTATCTTTATTGTGCTCTTTTGTCTGATAACTGCATAATCTATAATATATCGAAGTTTCTTGTCATGCTAATGCCATGTATATTTGTGGTTGTCTTTGTGTTGAAAAAATGTGTTCATTATTTTCAATTCAAATTGTTCACACAAGTTTATAAATTCTTCTCCATTCCCGTTGACGATCTCTTCTCCAAACTGGCCTACAACTTCATCGTTCTGTCGTGTCCCCACTCTTGCATTCATGTCTCCCATGAGTATTATTTATCCAATTAATCCAATTAATTGAGTACTCAGTTAACCGATTAGATAAATTGTTGCATGTGAATTTATCGATAAAATCCTGACCTATCGTAATATTACCTATGATAAAATATGTTATCACTAGAGCACGGCATTTGATGATTTTGCATCTTCTTTATATGGAAGTTAATAAATGGTGCAAAAATACGTTGCACAAACTTTCTCGCATATACGTGTTAAAGGCTAGCACAGAAAAAATTACATTAAAGAGACAATTAAATTTTAGGCTACTTATTACATTTTCATAAAACTAAGAAGTATCTAGAACGGAAAGCATCAGGGTCGATCTTTATGTTCAATGCTTTTACCGTGAAATAATAATAAGAATAATAACAATAATAATAACAATAATAATAATCAATGACAGTAAAACTGCATATTATTAGTACTACTACTACTACGGGAAAATTCAAATATAAGTCGCACCTTGGGATAAGTCGGTCCCACCCAACCTATCTTCACCGATGCAGCTTCTTTTATACCACGATCTAACGAATTCTTCTGTCCTAGTATTATGAAGAAACTCGTGATTGGACGTTGGAGGTGTGACGTCTTACCGCTAGACGAGAGGTGGCAGGCTGACAAACCTTGCGGGAGATATAATATGCCACATTTTCGAAACCTACAAACAGTGTATCGTACATTATTCGAAAATGCAAGGGCGCTTCGCTACGGCTGCCGCCTCCGCTTCGCGCACTTAACTATGTGGTTAGTGTTATGCATTATTTAGCTATAAGCAACAGTATACAAGGGCAGTTGGTCACTCTGCTTCGCTCAGAAACAAAATACATCACACAGTCTGTGCAAATGTGAATATCGAATGGGGAAGCTTTAGGGACGACTTATATTTGAATTTCGCCACTACTACTACTACTACTTAGGTTATATTGCACGCTTTAACTGCATGTAGGTCATACCACGTGTTTAGTATGTTTGCGTGAAACATTAGTCTATATCAGCGTTTCTTAACCTTTTTCAACCCGAGGACCTCTAAAATGAGTAAAAAACTTTACGGACCCCAAATTTTACATCCAATTTTTAAAAGTAGGCTATATGTAGGCCTATATTCTTAATATTTGGGGTGTTAAATTATAGGTCGTTATAACGAAATACATTTTTTTAATCCGACGGAAACACAGTTATTGAATTGGAATGAAACTATTGACAGTAAAATTATATTTTGAACAGACTTTAATATATATTACCAATTTGATAATATAATTAGGAATTATGTTATTACTCACTTTTAATGAGACGGTTGAGCTTGACGCCTCTTGCAGAGTTCCTGTTTTTTTTGCTCAATATTAGTCAAATTTAGTCGATATGACCTGTATTTTCGAAGATTTTAAACCTCTAGAATTTTAAACCTTTAAAATGGACATCTAGTGTCCATTTTATGTGAAAAATTTCTACTTCTTTACTTCCCACTTGCTTTATGATATTTTAAAATCAATTATGTCTGCGGACCATCTGCACCGTGTGCGCGAACCACCAGTGGTACGCGGGACCATAGGTTGGGAAACGCTGGTCTATATTAACAACTCATTCGCGTCATGTTTCTATTGTTTAATGATGTCTTCTTATGTGATATTCAGTTTAAGCGATTATAATATCCAGTGACATAGCGGCAATGAGTTATGGAAAATAAGCAAGTCCTACAAACCCGGCGTTTGCCTTTGAGAACGACGGAACCATGAAAAACGAGGTTTAATTTGAACTCAGGACCTCTTCCCTGTTAGACCATAGGCCTACCACCTCGCTGTAATTGGTTTTAGTGTGTTCATTGCGACTGAGCTAAACTGATTGCATTTCACAACAATAAGTACATTAGGCCTATAGTTTTCTTGTTACTAGGGGCAACAAAATGTCATTCATATTTTAATTGACATTTATGTTCTGAAATTCGCATTTAAGCTGTCCTTATTTTGTTTTTATCTTGATATCTATTAAATGTACAAAGAAATGTTTTAAACAAAAAATGTCCATTTTAATTTTCTCTACAACTTTACTGTGGTAGGTTTTCATGTATCGCCTACTGTAATGGATATAATCTAGAAAAATTGAAAATGGATACGAGTAAAGTGCCCCTTAAGTCATTTTTGCGGAAATACGGATATAGCCATTTTATTGGTCACAGATAAGACTTTACAATTCTAAATTTTTATTAAAATCGTTAGAGCCATTTTTTCAAAAAACAATTTTTTTAAAAAAGTTTTCATGAAAAGTCCCCTTAATATTTCAGTTGTAAAACTAAATTTCTGGGCGGTTCGACAAAATTTCGAAAAAGTTCTTAATTCAAAAAATGAAGTAAATACAACGAGCCGTTTACCCGCTGTGCTTGTCCACGGACAGACGGACAGACGGACAGACGGACAGACGGACAGACGTCATTCCAAAAATACTTTTTTCGGTTTCTAGGCTTCATGAAACGTGCTCTCCCGGTGTTATCTCAACTTCGAATTTTTGTCACGATCACAATACTTTCTCTATACTACGTATAAGCGAGAAAGTAAAAATAGCTCGAATAAATATAAATGCGTATCGTGAAATAATTGTTCATCTGGCGCTGTGAAGTGAACTCTGACTTAGCTCAGTTGATAGAGCATTCGCGTGAATAGCCAAAGGTCCTGGGTTCAAGTCCCAGTGTCGGAGGAATTTTTCTTCTATAATATTCTCACGAGATAATTGATTAATAAGGGAAATTTGTTTTTGCAGTTCTTTGTTTTATTTTGCATTTTTCGTTATTTTGAAGAGATAGGTCTTTTTTTGGCGATTTTAGGTCATTTTCTGCATTTTTAGATCACTTTCTGCATTTTTAGGTAATTTTTGGCATATTAAGCTTATTTTCGGCATTTTAGGTCATGTTTCAGTGGAGGTAGAAAGGAGCTTTTCCATGTACAAATTGTTACTTTCAGACAACAGACAATCGATTTTATTTGAGAATCTCCGCCAAGTGATCATAGTTAATTTTAATTCCGGTTTATTGCAAACACCACAACAGTTTGGCTTGTAGCAATAAAAAATTATTATCTTTTCTTTCTTTTTAAATGGTACATATTAATTCGCTATGGGCAATTTGATGGACATGCCAGTTCAGAAAGATTTTCTTTTTCGCTAAGGGTGTCCAAGTAGTATAAATTTACTTACTTTTTTAGTAATAAAATAAGTGTGTTTTGTATTGTAAATTCATATATAACGCATTGTCATCCGTTAAATTTCGTTTGGCAATTTAGAACTTAAAAAATTAAATATGAGTAATAATGGAAAATTTATTGGTAATTTTTAAAAATGTTGTGCCATTTTTTCACTATTTTTAGGTCATAAATGCATTTTTATTTTGCATTTTTTCAGTATTTTATGGTCATTAAATGCCTTGCTCTAGTTATCACATATTATAAAAAAGTAATTTATCTCAGTATTTTGAAAATAAAAGAGAAAACAGTGAAATTATAGTCGAAACGAATAAAGATAATAAAATACGATATATTGTCTGAAAAGTATTTTCTTGAAAATTCATAAAGAAACACCTGCATTCCTAAAGAATTACTTATGTCTTGAGAATTCGTGTTTGTATTCATCGGGTTGCTTACTACGGAAGGTACTAGGCATACGGAATGAAATGTAAAATTCCGGTAGTGCTCGGCCCGCACTCTGGCTGTAGGAGCTGAGGAGATCAATAATATAGACTCCCCTGTGTTAGCTGCACACCTGGCTCCACTGATCTGTCCTGGGACACTGTGGTTATGTCTGGTGCTGGGACAAATCGGTTAACTGTAGAGACAATTAACTGGAGAGAAGATAAACAAGTCAACTGTCTTCAGGCATACGATAAGCTCTCTCCAAATTGTACACTCAAAGAAAAACCTCCAGAGATAGTTACATAAAAAATAAATAAAAAGTTTGATACCTGAAAATAAAGTAAAAAATCTCATGTGAAACTTTCTACAAATAGTGGGTGAACGGTGGGTGGCTTGTAACTACCCTTCAGAGAATTATTTTCGAAAGAAGTTTGAAATAAAAGTTTTAGCACTCAGTGTACACATGTGCAAGCAACACTTGTGTAAAATTTAAAGGAAATCGTTAGAGCAGTTTTCGAGAAAATCGCGAAAAATGAAAATTTCTTCATGTAAAGTCCCCTTAAAAATAAGAGAAACTTGTCGCCAATCTTCGGCTCACATCTTCAGAAGGTACCTGACCCAAATATGAAATTTTGTTTTCATACGATTTTCCGTTTTGGAGCTAGCCTGTTCACAGACATCCACACAGACACACAGACATGTTTCCAAAAATAGTATTTTTTATTCAGAGGGCCTCAAAACGTGCATTTATGTCGAGAACTCAACTTCGAATTTGGGGGTAGAATACAATACTTCCTCTACCTATAGTACCTACTTTATGGGTTGGGCATAGGAAGTAATAATTCTTATAATTAATGACATTAGGAAATGTCCCTTTAATTAAAGCAGCTTAATGCAGCGTACACAAAATTATGTAAAGTAAAAAATGAAGTTTTAGTCAAGAATATGAGAAAACTTTTGTTAATAATTAAGAAGGCATGATTTTAAATAGAAGAAGAAAGTAACGCGCTGAGATAAAAGCGTTTTTAATGCTTTTACTGAATTAGTTTACTTACTTACTTACTTACTTACTTACTTACTAACTTACTTACTTACTTACTTACTTACTTACTTACTCAATGGCAATAGACGATTCCTAAGCAAGCTAAAGGAACATTATCTATTTTATGGAACCTGAAGGTTCATTGCCGCGGTTACCTGAGTCAGCCATTCAACCCTATTCTGTGCTAACTCCATCCAATCATCCCCCACAAATCCTACTTCCCTTAAATCCATTTTAAGACTGTCATCCCACCTACATCTAGGCCTTCCACGTGGTCTTTTCCCTTCGGGTCTCCCAGTCAATACTTTTGAGATATGTCTTTCCTCCCCCATGCGTGCAACATGTCCAGCTCATTTCATCCTTCGCAATTTAATTACCCTTACTATATCCGGTGAAGGGTACTGGTCCTGAAGCTCGACTTTATGCAATTGATCATCATTCCCTTTCCCGTAGAAAAAGGTGTACACGCCTGTCTGCATTGAACCTTCACCCTCCCATCTAACTTGGTGTACTGCTATTACATCTAACCTGTATTTCTCTAATTCTCTAGTTACCGAATTAAGCGCCCAAGGCCTATATAAGCTCGAAACGTTCCACGTTCCCACTCTATAGTTCCTACGATTTTTGGACACCCTCAGTGTAGTCCCTACCCGGACATCCGAACGAGGGACTATTTTACCTCCGGAAAATTTTACACTGATAGGATCCATAAATCAGGCAGCGTACTTAACAATTTTTTTTTTTTTTTTACTGGGAGATGTTGTTAGCCTCACGCCAACCCCCAATCTGGAAGACCACGACTGCTTATTCAATATATTCACAGCTACCCTCCATATCTGGAGGCCGTATCCTTTGTCCGCAACCTGAGAACGCGCCATGCCGTGGTGACAGAGACCCACCCCTTATATGTTATAAGTTATTATATGTATAAGTAGGGCCTAAGGTATATATACCCATACACATACATATATACGAATTAGTTTAGTAATACAGTATTATTACTTTTGATCTATTTGTACATAGTATTCCTACAGAGAATATTGTAAAAATAGGAAGTTGTAAGGTTTGAAATATTTTCATTGCACTTCACAATGAAGTTAGGTTCTATCTTCCTGGAAGTTCATTAATATTTCTCAGATCTGATCTGGTCTTTGAAATTGTTCCAGGTAGTGAAACAGTATTATGATTTGCACTAAAACTCAAAGAGTTCAAATAACAGTATTTATTTAACATCAACTGAGTAAACTTTACAAGCAGCAAAACTTTAAAGTAAACTCCAATGTATACAATGCTTTACAGCAATTAAAAAGCACAGTACTTTGACTAACAATGAAATGCCTATTTTAGGCTTAAATACAAACGAGGACGACTGAAAAGTCAAAACCGTGGGCTATTTATACAAACTGAACTACAATAACATTCCATCAAAATGCTAGACTTTCCTTTGAAGTCTTATTAGAAAATTGGACAATGCTAGCCCCGTTCTCATGAACCAATAGGCTAGTCGATCTATAAGTGCTGTAAACAATATGCGAAACTATGCTTTGCTTAATGTGATACAAGCTGGATTCAAATGCTATGAATGTTATTGAATCATAAGTACTTAACTTTGACACAGCTGCTCGTCTGACTGCAGCTTCGGACGTTTCCAAAACTTTAAACATTAACAAAATACGCGATGCGTTGTGCGAGGCTGCTGCGCTGAGTAGATCTCTCTTGGCCTGGGTGAAGGTGTTTGATGAAGATTAAAGTGGCTGAGCTTCTATGCTGCTGAGTTGAAACATCTAAGATTCGGCTGGTTTCTAGTTGCCATCTGCTTCAAGCTTCTTTTTTTCTTGAAGTAGCCTATCATGTGTTGCATCGAAGGTTATATACTCGTATTACAGCGACTGGTAATTTTTTTACTTTTTATTTTATTTTATTTATTTATATATTTATTTATTATTTACCACGAAAATTACAAATTACAAAATACAAATTAATACAAATTATTACAAATACAAATATAAATAATATAAACAAAATTATTACAATTACAAAAGAGCATCATTTACCCCGCATGAGCATAGCTCGTGTTCGGGGTCAGTTCAGTTATAAAGGGTGCGGCAAAACATCCTCCCTATTTTAAATTCCAAATAAAAAAAACAAATGGATCAAAATAAAGAAACTGTTTTAATGTTAATGATATCTACACAGTGGGAATTTAGGGTTTTCAGTATAATACATTAGTTCACCTCACTACTAAGTGTAAATAGACCTTAATACTGTCTCCGTGCTCTCATAGCAAGGTACATCATATCAATTGCATCAACGTGATTATGAAAATCGTGTGAGGTCATGTGCAAACATCCCTGAAGCTGTACCAGAAGATGCTGTGGTCCTTTTTAGTTTGAAGCACATTTTTACTTATCTGGATGTGTTAATAAGCAAAATTACCGTTATTGGAGTGGACAGAACCCTCGTGAGCTTCATGAAAAACCTCTGCATAGCGACCGTGTTACTGTATGGTGCACAGTTGGAAGAGTCGGGATAATTGGTCTTTACTTTTTTTAAGAGGACGGTGCTACTGTGACAGTAAATTCTGAAAGATACACTCACATGATCAACACATTTTTTTCGCCAAGACTCAATGCACTGCCGACTGAAGAGGTATGGTTTCAGCAGGACGATGCTACCTCTCACACAGCTCGGATTTCTCTCCTAGTGCTGAGACAGATGTTTTCCGGACGCTTAATTTCTTTACATGGCGATATTCCCTGGCCAGCACGATCACCAGACCTTAAACCCTGCGATTACATTCTGTGGGAATATCTTAAGGCTGAGGTGTTTAAACATCGGTCGAGGACTTTGCCATCCCTAAGAAATGCAATACACGAAGAGATTGGTCTTATTCCTCAAGAAATGTTGGTTAGAACGATGGAGAATTTCCGAAGTCGCATTTAACAATGCACTGATAGTGAAAGGCACCACTTGAGTGACACATTGTTCAAAACATGAAACTTCCCACTGTATAGAATCATTCGTGTTAATACAGCTTCTTTATTTTGATCCATCTGTTTTTTATTTGAACTTTAAAATAGGGAGGATGTTTTGCCGCACCCTGTACTAAAATTATATTTTGAACATTATATAAAAAGAAAACATACACATTATAGTTTTAGGAAAAAAATAAGAATAAAAATAAATAAGATTGCTTATATGAAATAAAATACATGAACAAAGATACGAAAAATAAATTACAATAACATAACAAAGTTACAAACAAAAATACCCTATGTTAAAAATTAAAAATTTACAGTTAAGAATGAATAACTGAAAAAAGTGGGTAAAAGTACAATTACAAGTTAGATTTAATCAATTCGAGTACTTGTTTTTTAAACAATTTATTGTTTAGTGGTATCAGATTAGGGTTTCTTCTAGTAAAATTATTGTATAGCCGTGGTCCGAAATTTATACTAGGCCTATGCCTTAGACCTGCTTCTGTAGCACATTTTGGTTCGAAAAGAGGACAAGAGATATTTATTATACCTCCTTGTATTATAGTAGTGATTTCGTGTTATGAATTTTTCATGATGTTTATGGAAATAATTTAATAAAGTGTAGGAGTATAATTGTATAAACTTTTAGATGGATAATCGATTGATTTATTTTAAACATATCTTGATTATTCTTTTCTGCAACAAAGACAATGGGCGAAGTGCAGTCTGACATATCCCACCCCATCCTATTATTCCATATTGTATAACTGATTGGACTAAACTTAGATATATTAATCTTAATAATCTTATTAATATGATTTTTTGAGTTTGAGGCCTTTCGCCTTTTCGTGGTTGAAAGCAGAGTGATACGTCAAACGAATTGCATTCAGACGGGCAGTGAAAATTTTGCAAGTGTACATTCATAAATCAATTAAGGCTATGCCGGAAATTTCCGGAACGTTCTAATTCTTCATACAGTTAGATTAAAACAAGTAAGAATGTACAATTCACTGAAACACAGAGAAAACCCAATATAAGTTAATTATATTAGAAAGCACAAACATCATAAATAATAAGATACAATACAATGTTTGACTTTGTTAATGTGTGGTTAAATACAGTTTCGATATCTGTATCAGTATCTGGTACCCTATGATCCCCAGGTGGGACGAAGGGGCCTCCAAGTGGAGGTTTCATTACCTATACTAATTTGATATGCTTATTTTCCGAGAGAGGGTAGAGGGACAGGTGGTAAGCCCATCGCCTTGCAACACCCCTCTGGAAACTAAGTATTTCTTGGACGTGAAAGGGCCGAGAAATTGTGTAAATCTACGACACGGGACCCCCAGCTTAAAGTCCCTCCCGGAGGACTCCGTGCCCAGGATTTTTACGTCCTGAAAAATCCATCGACCGCGGCCGGGTTTGATCCCGCGCCCTGCGGATCTAGAGGCGGGCACGCTACCTCTAGACCACCGCGGCCGACACAGATTCGATATAAGAATCGATAACAGAGTATATTGCATTAATAGCTAAACCATTGACTACAAATTGCAATACATCATGAAGAGATACATTCAAAAATATTACAATTCGAATCCTCTTTTACAAAGTGTGTTTTAGGATTCTTTAACCTTGGAAGAGGTTACACTTTTATTTTTTTTTAAAGTTATCCAAATTGCATTTGAAACAAGAACTATACATTTTTTCATGCTGGATTATAACTTGTTTCTTTTTTATGTAGCTGTACTCAGCCTCGTGATTCAAATTGAGAAGCTACTTGATAGTGAAGTAGCGGCTCTGGTCATGGAAACCGCCATTAACGGCCGTGGGTGTCGGCATGCTGACCACATGCCCCCAACCCTGCCGCCTGCCTATGGTAGATTCCAATGTATATTATTTTTTTGGAGAATTATTGAAATTAAATTTTAACTATCTACACGTTAAAATCTTAACATCTTTTCTCATATCTATATCTGGTTTCCTATATCCCCTATATTGGAGCAAAAGGCCTCCAAGTGGAGGTTTCTGTTACTTATGTGAATTTTGTTACACTTATTTTCCGAGAGAAGGCAGGACAGATGGTAAGCCCATCGCCTCTCAACCCCCCTCCGGAAACTAAGATATTACTTGGACGTGAAAAGGGCAGAGAAATTTTGTCCAGAGCCTCTAATTTAGGCTTGGAGTTCTTTTATGTGTCGTAAATCTACGACACAGGCCCCCCACCTTAAAGTCCCTCCCGGAGGATTTTTACGTCGTGAAAAATGCATCCACCGCGGCCGGGTTTGATCCCGCGACTTTCGGTTCTAGAGGCGGGCACACTACCTCTTGACCACCGCGGCCGACTCGTAGGTTATAAGTTATTTGTTTTTTGTTTTTTAATTAAGATATTGTTCAGTAAAATATACATTTTTCGAAAAAGGACTCTGCAGTAAAACAGTATTGTATGTATATATTGAATAAACCTATCTATCTAATTAACCTTCCTTCTTTGCGGATATTTGGATTTTTTCGATTATATTAGACAGACAAACTTATAGCCATCGGAACTTACATTAAATGGAGTATTAATGATTTTTGGAGGGGGGTTTCGGACCATTACTGGGATCACAAATCCAGATTTGCAACCCTCAGAAACCTGTGCTCGCTGAATGGCGGTCGAAATAAACCGGTTTTTTAGACTTTTTTCGGTGTTTCGATAATATCTCCTAAACTATGCGTTTGTTGAAAAGAATCTTCCTTAGCTTTCTTAAATTAAATTAAATTTTCTAAAATATGAGATCAAGATCGTTTTTGTAAGTTGTATAGTTACCGAGATACGGCTATTCAAATATTAGCCTTTTTTCCCAAAAAATTAAAATTTTAAGTTTTCTTCGTGTTTCGAACTGAATACCGGCAAAATGACACGTTCTACAGAAAAGTCAAGAGAACAAAAGTTGTAGGCAATTTAATAAGCTTTACTTTGAGCTATAGCTGGTTCTTGTGGCTCAGATAGTCTCGTCATAAATGACAAAAACAGAAAATATGAAAAAAATGCTTTTTTGGGTGAAAGTTGAATAACATCCTTTCCACCTTGATTAGCTTCATTTTTATCCAGTGGTATAAATATATAATTAGTTAGTTTTGGTAAATTCCGCCTATATACCACTAATATTAAAAACAAACCTTCGAGAACAAATTGCCACCATTATTAAGAAAACTTATGACGATAAACAGCACGATACTATAAATAATACAGAAAAGAGTACACTTAAGAAACTACAACATAAGCTCACAGCCCTAACAACATAACAAATACTAAGGCTGATAAAGGCAATGCCATTTTTCTAATTGAGAATTCTGATTATATCAATAAGACATCAGATTTCTTAAGAGATAATAATATCTCAGAAATCACGAAAGATCCAACTGATAAATATCAAGATATGATAAAAAGGATCCTAAAAACTTCTAATCTAATTTTTAGTAATGCCGACACAAAACAACTAACACATATGAACCCTAAACCCCCAATTTTAAGATCTCAAATAAAAATTCACAAAGACAACAAATGCCCCTTCTTACAAAATTTCCAAGAAGCTAGCTAAAATACTTCAAAATAGATTAGATCTTAAGAATACTTATACAGTGAAAAATACATACGACTTTATTCACAAAGTTAAAGACATTAAACTAAAAAAAAATGATACTTTTATATCGTTAGATATAAAAAATTTGTACACCAATATTCCCATAGCAGAAACAATTCAAATTACCAAACAGAATTTACTTAATATGGGACACAGTCATAACGTAACAGAACAAATCATTAACACACTCCAAACTATTCTAAAACAAAACTATTTCAAATTTAATAACAAAATCTACCAACAACAAGATGGGCTAGCTATGGGTTCTCCCCTTTCAGGTATAGTTTCCGAAATATTCCTACAACACATTGAAGAAAATTATATCAATAACATTATTACGAAATTCAATATAAAAGCTTACACAAGATACGTTGATGATATTTTCATTATTTGCAATAAACACAAAATTAATGACATAGTACTAGATTTCAATAAACTACATAATAAATTACAATTCACAGTAGAAACAAGCAATAATTATATTAATTACCTAGATTTAAACCTAATCAAGAAATATAATAAAATTCAATTCAACATTTACAGAAAGCCCACCTACACTGACATTATAATCCAACAAAAATCCATTCACCCTAATAACAAAAAAATAGCTGCTATTAATAGTATGGTTTATAGGTTACTAAAAGTCCCCTTATCACACAAGAATTACAAGATTGAATTACAAACTATTTTACAAATAGCCCGTAATAATGGATACCAAGACAATTTAGTTTATAAATTAATCAAAAAGAATAAGAATGTTATCAACAAACAAAAGAATCCGGTAACCACACTCCAACCAACTCAAGAAATCAATACTAATGATCATAGCCAATTCACAACCTTCAATTTCACTAGTAACAAGGTCTTTAAAATCACAAAAGAATTAAAGAAGAACAACTTAAACATTGCCTTTAAAACTAATAATAATTTAAAATATAAAATTCCTAATAAGATCAATAATTATAATAATAACAATCAATATGAAAGCTGTGGCGTATATAAACTAAGCTGTCAAGACTGCAATAAAGTATATATCGGCCAGACTGGAAGGTCTTTCAAAACAAGATATAAAGAACATATTTCTGATTTTAGGTATAATAGAAATAAGTCCACATACGCAAAACATCTGCTAGACAACCTACATACCCCTACTACTATAGAAAATTCTTTACAAATTCTACATAAACACAACAAAAGCCCCAAACTCAATACTCTAGAACAATTAGAAATCTATAAACATAAGAATAACATCATAAATGAGAACACTATAGACCATAATACACTTTTTGAAACATACTTTAACCCAGGGGAAGACAGAAGCTTGCTCTGTGGCGTCACTGCTTTCTGCTCTGACTGCTCGCGTTATATCTCTGCGAGGAGCATGTGAAATGGCGGCATCAGTGAACAGGGGGGAAGAGAGGGGCATTAGTATTGCGGGCAGCGGGAATTTAGGGGGTTAGAACTTATGTAATACGTTTTTCCGAGTTAATGAAACATCAATCGATTTTCTTGATAGGTTATCGGTTAATTACAGCACAGTAGTTAAACATATTATAAATAATTCTATTTTTCTATTCTGTGAGAACAATTGCCTTTCCACAAAATCTATGTTTTTTTGACGAAAATAGACAATAGGGCCTACTATCATTTGAATTACCACAATTCACTACAATAAAAATAATAAAAAATGAACTGAATTAATTACCATACAAGCTCGTCTGCACCTTAGATGATACAAGATTACAGTAACAATTTTCTGACTTTCCTGTCTCTTTTTTCGTTAACAAGTTTATCAATGTTGGGACGTAATGTTTGAGCAATCGAAGGCTGCATTTAGGTTGTGATCTGACAATGTACTTCTTCATTTGAGCTTTGCACAATTCATTAGTGAAAAAAATTGTTCGGCCACATATGTCGAACCAAAATTACATAATATTAGTGCAGCAAGTCTCGGGAATCTGGTTTCAGAGAAATTTCTGTAAAAGTTACCCAAGACCACTTTACGTTCGTATTTTCCTTTAACAGATCGTCGCATTGTAAGTTTAGCAGTTCCAACTGATACCGGCAAGGAACGTCTTTGACGTTAACTGAATATGGGGTAGCAAAAAGTTTAAACATTGGAGAAAGGTTTTCCACATCCTGAAACCTCGATTCGAACTGAAGAAGAATGTTTTGAAGAACTAACACATGTTCTGCAGAGAAAACACTATCAGGATCGCGTACTTGCATTAACTTTGAAAAATGCTCCATATTTCCAACCAGAAGTTGTTCTACACACAGAGCTAAAGTGAATAGGTCCTCTAGTACCTAAATCTAGCGTACTCTAAACACCCCTACTACCGTGCGCTCTTGCTGACGTCACACACAAGGGATCCGCATGCACTTGCTCCACGAACGTCATCACAAGACGTAGTTGACTTCCCCTGCTTTAACCTAACAAGATAAGCGTGATCACTCATAATATTTAGTAGCATTCAAGTACTCACCATAGAATGTTATGTCGCTAGACCAACGGTAAGTTACTCAACATTATTATTAAGAACTCAATAGATAATCTTCTATGTTAATTTAAATCTATATTAATAAAAGGAAGTGTCTGTCTGTCTGTCTGTCCGCGATGCCCAGCGAAATCTACTGAACGCAGAGATCTGAAATTTTATACATAGGCGGACTAAAGGGTCGGAATGTGCACCTCGAAGCCGGAATTTTAATTTTCGCTTTAGTTCATGAGTTATGAGTGAAAAACGGGCAGAAAACGTGTATTTATTCCGTTTTCGAAGCATGAGTTTTCAGTAATACAAATCAATTACACTAGGCTTTGGCTATTTTTGTCAAACCTTCGACATAAAAGCATCGTTGTACCTCACGCTGGTCGATTCATTTGTTTTTAATGTCAAGGCACGCAAACATAATGTGAAATTTTCAACCTACACCGAAGAGGATTATTATTATTATTATTATTATTATTATTATTATTATTATTATTATTATTATAGGGATAATCAATATTAGCCTAAATATGGTCAAACGTTGTTCGATTTGGACGAAACTCACTATACAGGGGTTTTCTGGGCCAAGGAACTCGAATCTGAGGTCGCTTTTACCAGGTGACGCTATCTAATCGTGATATATAGTCCACATGATTTAGGTGTTAATATAATGATTTAACTATTATGCTCTTAATTTTTAATTTTTGAAATAATTATCGCGGGCGAAGCCGCGGGCACATGCTATCTTAAAATAATAAAAGGACGTGTTTGTCTGTCTGTCCACGATGCCCAGCGAAATCTACTGAACGCAGAGATCTGAAATTTTAAACATAGATGGTCTGAAAGGTGGGCGAATGCGCATCGAAGCCGGTTTTTAATTTTAGCTTTCGTTCGCGAGTTGTGAGTGAAAAACTGGCAGAAAACGTGATTTTAGAGCTGTCGAAGCATCAGATTTCAGTAATACATTTCAATGTCAAATCAATTGCAGTTGGCTTTGGCTATTTTTGTCATACCGTGGTAATAAAAGCATCGCGATCGCTAGATTGTTGTAAGCCCACGCTGGTCGATTCATTTGTTTAGAATGTCAAGGCCCGTAGACATATGAAATTTTCAACCTACACGGAAGAGGGATAGGCCTAAATATGGTCAAACATTGTTCGATTTGGACGAAATTCACTGTACAGGGGTATTCTGGGCCAAGGAAATCGAATCTGAGGTCGCTTTTACCAGGCGACGCTATCTAATCGTGGTATGTAGTCCACATGATTTAGGTGTTAATATAATGATTTAACTATTATGCTCTTAATTTTTAATTTTTGAAATAATTATCGCGGGCGAAGCCGCGGGCACATGCTATCTTAAAATAATAAAAGGACGTGTTTGTCTGTCTGTCCACGATGCCCAGCGAAATCTACTGAACGCAGAGATCTGAAATTTTAAACATAGATGGTCTGAAAGGTGGGCGAATGCGCATCGAAGCCGGTTTTTAATTTTAGCTTTCGTTCGCGAGTTGTGAGTGAAAAACTGGCAGAAAACGTGATTTTAGCGCTGTCGAAGCATCAGATTTCAGTAATACATTTCAATGTCAAATCAATTGCAGTTGGCTTTGGCTATTTTTGTCATACCGTGGTAATAAAAGCATCGCGATCGCTAGATTGTTGTAAGCCCACGCTGGTCGATTCATTTGTTTAGAATGTCAAGGCCCGTAGACATATGAAATTTTCAACCTACACGGAAGAGGGATAGGCCTAAATATGGTCAAACATTGTTCGATTTGGACGAAATTCACTGTACAGGGGTATTCTGGGCCAAGGAAATCGAATCTGAGGTCGCTTTTACCAGGCGACGCTATCTAATCGTGGTATGTAGTCCACGTGATTTAGGTGTTAATAAATATAATGATTTAACTATTATGCTCTTAATTTTTAATTTTTGAAATAATTATCGCGGGCGAAGCCGCGGGCAAATGCTAGTCTTAAATATAGTTGTAATTAATAGCCTACCCTTATATATAAATTCAATTACCAACTATCTACTATACTTTATTCAATTATTATGTAACTTACATACTAAACGTTCACTATCCAGCATACAACCAATTTCATCACTATAGATTCATATTTAAAACAATTTACTTAATTACCGTATATTATTAAAGATTTTTATCCTATAATTAATTTCACAAGAGTTTCTTTTGATTCTATATATTTATTTTAGGCATGACTGATGATGACGCTATGACGTCGAAATTCATCTCAAATGAAAACTAAGAAAGCTGAAGAATATAAGAGTTACTTCACCACATACTATTCAAGATCTGCTAGTCGATCCAAGAAGAGGAACTACATAAATTAATAATTACTTTTAACATTGACAATATTATAATTGACTTTCAGAATAGTAAACAGCTGTACTAAATACAAGAAGAAGGAGCTAAGTGCATCTCATTTATACAATTTTTGTGACACACATAAACATTGCACGATATTTTAACATTTGACAATATGTGAATGCTTCAGCTCAAATTCACATATGTTTTAATCTATACTCCAGTACGTGCCCTCCATGGACGAAGTCAGAACGGCAACCACTGTAGGCACTGCAGTGAGGTAGAAACTTTGGCACACGTTCTAGGCTTTTGTCATCATGGGGAGCTTCTAAGGAACACTCGCCATCATCAAATAAGGAGCAAGATAGCAGCTGCCTTGAAACTGCAGAATTATGACGTTTACGAGGAGGTGCACTGCATTGCCATGGATGGAGGAACACGAAGAGCAGACATCATTGCAATAGACAAAAACCGATCAACTGGTTTAATAGTAGACCCTACAGTCCGCTTTGAGACTGAAGAAGATCAACCTGCAGCAGTTGATAATGAAAAAAAGAAGATATACGAACCAGCCATTGAGTACTTCAAGAACAAATATGAATTGAAAAATGTTGAAGTCATTGGACTAATGGTTGGTAGTAGGGGAACAATAACAAAGTTCTTCATTTCCTTCTGTAAACGTTTCTCATTGTCACAAAATCTGTACAATGAAGTGGCGTTATTATCACTTAAGGGATCCATCCAAATCTTAAGAAACCACCTGTACAATAACAACAATTAAGCTGGACAGATTTACTTTTTTTTTTCAAGTTTAATGGTTTTTACTACTGATTATTTGAATTTTTCTGTTATTATGTTTATGATCTAACTGAAAGCTTGTAATTTTTGTGTAAGTGTATACTTTGTTGAAAGATATTCTTTGTCTGCAAGGCAATCTGCGTTGTGCAGAAAGACTACAAAATAAATAAATAATAAGTGACAAGGTTAATTTTATAATTTTTAATACTAATTATTGTAAATATTTTATTGTGACAATACATTGAGTTCAATGTCGTTTTAATATCTTATAAAGTATTGAATTAATTTAATTTATTAACTATTTTAATACACAATAAAAGCTAAATTTACAGCATATTTTAGTTTCTCTTTTACTTCTCATATAAACTTCAGCTTTTTGTTTTTAATATTAGTGGTATATAGGCAGAATTTACCTAAACTAACTAATTATCCTTTCCACCACCAACACCTTAATTTTTTGGTAACATGTTGGCGGATAATGTCTTATAACTGTGGTATAGAAACTGTTTGCGTTTGTATGTGTCTATGGAAGATGTATTTTGCCAGAAAAAATATTTAAGCAGAATATTTCATAAAAATGTATTTAGTTTTAAACAAACAGGGATGTTTAAACCATGTGTGAGGTTCCTGGTATGGGATGGTATGGGACCTGGGAAGTCGAGGGTGGGGTGATGTCTTCATCCTCACTTGAAGAACTGCCATTCTGTTGATCTCATATATTACACTTCTTTCTTATTCTCTGGTTTTATGTAGCCTACTGTGTACGCTTCTGTGTTTTTCTCAAACGGAGAATACCTTACACGTAACCAATCCACTCTAAAACATGACGAAATGTTCTCAGCAATCTTTTTGCACTGGAACCGATGATTCAGACTGCATTTACTATCTACCTAATACCAATTAATCGCTTGTTGGTTAATTAATTAGTTAGCATTAATGGTTAAATGAAGTCATTGTCTAGTCATCTGGACAAATTTTATCCTGGTAATTGGATAAAAACGATTATTTCAGCAATCATTTATTCAGGTAACCAATTAAATTTTATCCTGATAATCCCAGTTTTGGCTAACACACGCATTGGTAATTTACATTTATAAAAGGCAGTGTTAGTATGTGTGTCCTTTATAGACAAAAAAACTACTACACCGATTTGCGTGCTGTTTTTTGCAAAATGATCCGCGTTATCCAGAGAAAGTTTAAAGCTATTGAAATCCTCGATGTGACCAGTAGCACGAAAGTTAGGAGCCTCAATGTTTTACTTAAATCTTTGACTGAATTCATCAAATGCCCATTCAGTTCTCATGATAACATGTTAGCAGTGATCACATAGGGCTTTGGCAGTTGTATTTTAGGGGAAAATCACAGCCAGTTTGCGTTTGATTTGGACCCGATTGTGGTACATCGGAAAACAACTTTTAATCCTGGTGAACTGAAAGGGTGTCCAAAAAGTAAAATCACCACTTATATCGTAACAACACATTATGAATGAAAGAGAATGTTTATATTTCAGAAGTAATAAATTAGATTTAACACTACTGCCATCGCAATGCTTATTGTCTGTTTCAGTACCCGCATCTATTCATTAACCGTGGGAGAGTCGGTAGCACGCCTGCCTTCCTGCCCGGGTTCGATTCCCGGCCGGGTCGGGGATTTTTCAGTAGTGAAAGATCCCCTCCCCGGGTTCAGGACTGGGTGTTTGTCAGTAGGTTAAGTCTTAGGTTAAGGTAATGCACATTGTGCGGGATTCCTTAAATTCTCTTCTAACATTTTCTACAGCAACACGGACGTAACAATTGACAGAGTTATTGAAATCAAAAGAAAAAATAAGTGTTCAATGTCGGGGAAAGCTATATGTTCTACTAGCATTTTGCTACGTGTCTAGTAAGAGTGTATATTCAAATGTTCCGCTCAATGCATTTCTCAATCTCAGCGCATTGATATTAGTTTGAGTCCGCCTGTTTCTGTGATTCCCCTCTCATCGGTAGGTGCAGCCTTAGCGGCAGCGTGACATCACGGCGTCATGTTAGAACACAGTTAGCTTCCTGCACCCACGCATGAGAGACGTGCTGGATCGCTCTCTCCTGATTCGCGCCTATTTCAGACAAAAGAACAGAGGTTTTCTATTAACTCGCGAATAAATACATAATACTTCCTGTTACAAGTATTATCGTGTGCTAGTAATTAATCTACACTAAATACAGTAGATTCAGCATTATCGGCTTATTAGATTATTATAAAAGTTCGTGTATCAGTTCGGCAACGTTGTGCAATCCAAGCGATCACAATAGTTCGTCTATAAAGTGCATTATAGTCAAGATACCAGTGTTAAATCATAGTAGAAGTAATACAGCGATCCTTACGATCAATTTCATATATAACTTATTGCTGGCATAATTAAGGAGAAATTATCACCACGTGTTTCGAGTTCGCGCCAAATCACATTCCATTGTGCAGTGCAAGTGCACATAGCTCAGATTCATTATATATCTTGTTTCAGTGTCTATTCGTTTTACAAGTGCATTATTTACCTATATGTTGTGAGAATAAATGTCCATAGTTTATTACATGAAAAGGTTTGTTTTCCAACATTACATGCCGAGGATCCCTGTATTCCAGCAACCTGAGATTTATAAGTCCACTCGCTCTACTTTGGGTGTCTGCCCCTTCAAGCAGACTGGTCCTCCGAATTACCAGAGATTCTTGCTAACATCCCTTCCCATCTTTTCCCTCTACGGCAGGGCATAAGCCGTTCTTGTCCCCAACAGTTCAATGAATGAAAATTATCAACTTGGCAAAGTGAACTGTAGGTAAAAATGGCAATATTAGGTTTTGTTGTACCAACGAACAACAAACGAGGTGGTATTATTGTCATGGGCTATTTTACTTCCTCTGCCCGTACCATAGGTACTATAGGTAGAGGAAGTATTGTTTTCGACCCTAAAATTCGAAGTTGAGTTTTTAGCATATATACACGTTTCAAGGCCCCCTGAATGCAAAAATATTTTTGGAAACATGTCTGTGTGTGTGTGTGTGTGTCTGTGTGTCTGTCTGTGTGGAAGTTTGTGAACAGGCTAGCTCCGAAACGGAGAATCGTATGAAAACAAAATTTCGTATTTGGGTCAGGTACCTTCTGAAGATGTGATTCGAAGATTGACGACAAATTTCTCTCATTTTGAAGGGGACTTTACATGAAGAAATTTTCGTTCTTCGCGATTTTCTCGAAAACGGCTCTAACGATTTTCTTTAAAATTTGCACATGTGTTCCTTTTAACGAGAGCTAAAACTTTTATTTCAAACTTTTTTCGAAAAAATTCTCTGAGGGTAGTTACAAGCCACCCACTGTTTGTAGAAATTTTGTCTTGCGTGATGAACAACTGAATTCGCGCTCTTTCACGGCCTCTTATTCTATATAAGAATGTGAAGTGAGAAAGATGTATTGTTGGCCAGGTATAGAGTAATGAAGTATCTGAGGGAAATATTCGATAAATTTCGGAAATTATTCTTCACGGCGGAAAGTTCAATAAACATCTGCAGTCACTTGTTCTTTTTTTTTTAAGTTTGTTATATAGCCTGCGCTTTTAGTCGCATCATTGAAAGAAGAGGGATTTATAGGATAATTAGCGTAAAATTGTGTCTTGCGATTCTGTACAAGGATATGTGAATACTGTTAACTTTTATTTGGGCAGAGGAAGTATACCCGATGTCTGACGAAGTGAGGGAGCGAGTGAGCACGCTATTTAGGGCTGTTGAATTGTATAAGAGTAGATACTGGAGTAAATAAATATCAGGCGTCATGGATCAAATACGGTAGGCTACCTTTCTCTATCCTGGACATGGACAATATCATTTTCTCACATCACATTTGATTTACAATAAAAGGGTATTTTGGGAAGAGCTTTTTCAATTGTCTCAGCCCGAGTTTATGCCAACGATGAATAGCGGGGATGATATGTCAGAAGTCTGTAACAAATTCTGTATATTGATGTGTTATAGTAGTCCAGTCATTTGGTAGTTTTACCTGGAAAGTTTTCCGGGAGTTTTGAAAATTGGTGATTTTATAGATTTCCACGTGCTCTTTTCGAATTTTCACCTTGCCCTCTCGTATCTTTGCCGCTCGCGCCGCCATATTGAAAAAGTGGCGCCCAAAAACAGTTTTATGACAATATCTCCTTTCCGAC
Source organism: Ectobius pallidus (assembly GCA_964059195.1). Classification (NCBI taxonomy): domain Eukaryota; kingdom Metazoa; phylum Arthropoda; class Insecta; order Blattodea; family Ectobiidae; genus Ectobius; species Ectobius pallidus. Next base: position 184,768,827 of record CAXKWD010000004.1, on the reverse strand, counting down.
TCATTTTACGATGAAAATAGAAAAGTGATCCCTACACAAGCCATGGAGGCCCAGAGGGTTCCAGGAGGTTGAGGCTCCCAGATTTTGGACATTCGGCACATGAAGGTGGTAAGGTTGTCAGCCTTACGCACCGGCCGCCTTTACCCCCAGGATTGCTCCTGGTACTCATTTCTGTTAGAGGCTGAGTCGACCCCAGGGCCATAGTGCCACCAGAAGGATTGGGCCAATTGAAAAATATCAATGACCTCATCGGGAATCGAACCCGCGACCTTCCGGTTTGTAGCGCAGCGCCTCAACCACTACGCTACGGCGTACTAGAGACAATTTCCTATAATTTATGTAGTAACGATTTTTTTGTAAAATGAATAGTAGACTTCGGATTTTAGGTAAAAACCTATTTTAATCCGTGATATATGGACGAAAACTTGTATATGCATGTTTCATAAGTGACTAAGCCTAAAACTGATACTTTTATAGGACCTAAAACAGCCTATTTTTACGTTAGAGCCTAATATTGCCTTTTTGCTTGTTTTTTCCTCTAAAGTTCAAAATAAGTTATTTTTTGTTATAAATTCTAGCATTTATTTCCAGTTCGTACTAAATTTTTAGCTCGGAATGTGCAGTATACGACACTTTTGTGACATGCTTAAATAGTAAGGAATGAATCGTCTTCAGGATAAAAATTCCTTGGAATTCCCAAGAAAATTGTGTTTTTCTCCCGACTCCCACATCCAGTTAAAAAAAAAAGTAGTTCTCTGAATCACTGAGGGATACAAGGGGTTGAATATGCTAGCGTGCGTAACTTCTGTGCGCAGGGATTAGGTTTCCACTATTATGGTAGTAATAGAGACCCTAGTAATAGGTCTTTATAATTCTGTGTATCATAGGCCGATATCTGTGTTTTATCATGATTACTGATTAATGGTGAATTCAATGAATATAATATTCTGCATTACAATTGAGATATTTCAGGAAAATGGCAGCTTAACGATTTTATAAGAGACTATTTTACGACTTTTAGAACCTATTTTCCAATTTTTAGAGCCTATTTTAGGTACCTAAAACAGCATTTTAGCGACCTAAAAGTCCTAAGTCTAGTTATAGGCCTACACCGCTGCAGGCTTTGTAATAGTTGTGAACTAGGGATGTTTATTGGAAGAATTTAAAAAATACAAAAATAGAATAGAACGTTTTTAGTCCTATGCGCGTAGTGAATTATTATGTTTAATTTGTGGGGAAAATGTATGAAAAGGATATTGATTATCCTTTTGATTTTAGCCTTGAAACGGTTGTATGACAACATGAAAGTGGGGAATAAAATGTTACAGTAATATGTTCAGGGAATTTATATTAATTCTTCTTATTTCAACCCCTACGAGGCATGGTGTGTAAAAGCAATGGGTTGCAAAATTCTACGAAATAAAAAACCCAGGCGACGCCGGACCTTTTAAGCGAGTGAATAATAAATAACATTAAAAAAGAAAACGCCTCTGAAGAGGGCAGCCAACATTCCAAAATGAGAGTAATTTTATATACTTGTTATTGTCTTCTTGTTAACTGTCTATAACTTTCTTAAATACTAATTTTGTACAGATCTCTTGATCTTTTCAAAATAACTATCACATTTTTCAACAATGGAGTATGCCATAAAAATAATTTTAAAAGTAGATGCAATACTATTGAGAACACTGATATACCACATACTCACATACATAGCACAAAATGGATGCAGGCAATATTGAGGAAGCTGTCGACTGCTTTTTGTTTAGCTGGAAATTCCCGAACCAAAGCCGATATCGACCGACAAGCGTTTTCTGAGGGAATAGTTTGATTGTGATAAATCGTTCTTCCTATTTCAAATTATAAATACCTATCTTCATAAGTTAATTTCCAATTACAAAATAAAAAACCCGGGCGACGCCGGGCCTTTTAAGCTAGTAACACTATAAAAGAGATTTTATAAATAAATATCTACTGTATATGAATGAATCATGATTTATTATTTTCATTTGTCGTTATATGTCGCTTGTTCCAACAAATTGTTGTTATTGTTGATTATGTTTTCAATTGTTTCTCAATTGTTGCCAATGCTCTAAGGATTGCAACTTGTTCTGCAATTAGCTTTGATTCTACGTAGGCCTATAACCTCTCCTTGCTTAAATTTATTGTTGCTGCTCCAACTTTTCCTTGGATTTTGCTTCCATCAGTGCAGATTTCTGTATATAATATTTATCAGCTGGATGCTAATTGTAAAGGTGCGTCATAATCAGCAGATTCTGGTGCCATTACATGTGTTATTATTATTATTACTACTAATATTATTGCTTTAATGATGATGATTATTATTATTACTATTACTGACCGCCTGCGTGGTCTCGTAGCTAGTGTAGTAGGATACGGATCCGTAGGCCCGGATTCGATCACCGGCACCTCCATTGATATTTCTGAGGTAGGGATGTCTGGAACGGGGTGCACTCAGGTTCGTGATACAAACTGAGGAGCTACTAGATAGAAAAGTAGCGGCTCCGGTCACGGAAACCACCACTAACGGCCGAGGGTGTCTGCATACTGACTGTTTGGGTAGCAGCCGCGTGGACTGTCCACGTGTCTGGTGAGTAAGAAGCCACGGATGCGCCACGTGTCAGTCATGCTCCCGAGTGGTGCTTGTCAGGTGGCAGCTTTGACGACAGTTAGAAGCATCACAGCCACGCCACGCTATAATCCAAGTGCATCTCAAAGAACATGGCGCGGGTCAGGTCATAGCTGAATATTTCCAGAGCCATCATGGCTAGCAGTAGGGTTTTTAATTATAATGAATGTAACCAACAGTTCAATAAATGTTAATAGGTGTTATTCAGTTATTTATTTTGGATTTGTTTAACGAACACACTGAACCAGCATGTTTTTCCTGGCGCACAGACGTTCCTAGGGAAACGCTCCGAACACGGTCGGAACATTGATCCTCCTGGGCCGGAAATAAGTGTCGTTAATTCGAAATAAGTGTTGTTAATTCGAAATAAGTGTCGTAGAATTACGTGGTCCTCCGGTGTAATAAGTGAAGCGGAAATATACAAATCAGAAACACTGACAACGCTACAAGATCGCCTCATCAGCATCACGCTCCTCGAGGGTAGACTACACGGCGGCTCCACAACAAGGGAGACTTCTCATCACAGCTATTTAGTGTTCAGGTCAGTCAATCCTTGTAATTTTCCTTCTATCCTCTATTTACCATGGAGTCAAGTGAGCGGGATAAGTTGGTCAAACAAAGAGGCATAATAAAGGGTTCTTTGACACGCATAGGCAACTTCGTGGAAAATTTTGTGCATGGTTCTGATGTAAATAAATTACGCACTCGGTTGAAGCAGCTACCATCCTTGTGGGAAGAATACTCAGCAGTCCAAAGCAAGCTAGAACTGAATGACGACGAAGGTAACAGTGAAGCCCACGAGAGAGATAGGGAGCAGTTTGAGGATAGCTATTATGACATAGAGGCTAAAGGAACCACACTAATTGAGAAAGGCGTTAGTGCTAGCGAGAACAACGATGCATCTCAACAATCTCATTGTTCTCCCGCGGAAGTTAGACTGCCAGTGATTAACCTCCCAGAGTTCCACGGTCAGTATGAGGCATGGATACATTTCCATGATACGTTTCAGGGATTAATTGTAAACAATGACAGGCTGTCCAACATACAGCGATTCCACTACTTGCTCTCAGTACTTAAGGGAGAGCTTCATGACTTAATTCAGAACCTACCTATTTCAAACGATAATTTTATAGTCGCATGGAACACTATATGTAAGAGGTACAACAATAAAAGGTTAATTGCCACACAACACATAAAAGCCCTTTTGTCCTTGCCAACTTGTCATAAGGCTGCAGCTTCGGATCTCAGGCAATTAAATAATCACCTAACGAACAACTTAAATGCTATTGAGTTCATGAAATTGGAAGTACCTTTACATGAAATTCTATTGCAACAATTAGTACTCGATAAACTGGACGCAGGTACACGTAAAGAGTTTGAGATGCAGGTCTCCGGTGATTCCTTCCCCAAGCTAAGTGAGGTATCTGCATTTCTAGAAGAGAAAGCGCAAGTTCTGGAGCTTATGCTTGCAGCTCGTGACCAAAAGGGAACCTCATCCAGTACCCCAAAGAGTAGCCAACCTAGGGGTCCCAGCAAACCACCCCAAATGAACTCTTATGTTGCAACTAGTGATGAATGCAAGTATTGCGGTTCAAATCACCCGTTACACAAGTGTGACGCCTTCATTAAATCTACAACCAGACAACGTTATGAGTTGGTTAAAAACAAGGGTCTGTGCTTCAACTGCTTCAGACAGCATGGAGTTCGTTCTTGCAAGTCGGGCAACTGCAGACTATGCAATCGTAAACACCATACATTACTCCATTTTGACGACATACCTCAAGCCATGAACGATGCCTCCCCGTCCAGCAACAGTAGTAATGTTGATAACGGAAGTCAGAACACTTCAAGTTATTGTGCTGTGAAATTCAAGAAGCATTCTCAAGTCTTGTTATCCACCGCTATGCTTCAAGTTTTAGACAGTGATGGCCGGTACCAGCAATGCCGCGCCTTGCTGGACAACGGATCTCAATCTCATTTCATCACCGAGAGCCTTGCTAAAGCACTGAGGTTAAGGCGATGTAAGGACACTATTCCAATTAATGGAATTAATAATACCGCAGTGACTACATCACAGAGTGTCGATGTGTGTATTCGGTCCAATACGTCGAGCTTCCAAGCAACAGTTACATGCTCCATACTCCCACAAATAACTGGCAACATCCCGGCAAGCAATATTGATTGCAGAGCTTGGAACCTGCCTACAGACATACAATTAGCGGATCCAAACTTTAACAAACCTGGGCCTATAGATATGCTCATTGGAGCAGAGTTATTCATGCATTTGTTACTCGAAGGCTATCGAAAGAACAATTATGATCTTCCCGTCCTGAAAAACACTGAGTTAGGGTGGGTTTTATCAGGACCTATTAGAATGTCGGATCCTGATAATGATGGTTCAGCAACACAATCTACCCTTTTCGTCAGAAAGGATTGTGCGCTAGATACAAAATGGAAAACATTCGTGGCAAACCGCATCTCGGAGGCACAACAATTAACCATGGGTGCTAATTGGGGCCATGTTCCGTCGGAGAGCAATCCAGCTGACAAACTTTCAAGGGGAGATGCAGCATCTAGTCTTCGAGGCGACAAGCAATGGTGGCAAGGACCATCTTGGTTACAACAAGATCAAGCAAGCTGGCCTAACCCCATTCCTGCCTGTGTAATGGATGAAGTACCTGACCAACGGACAACAACGCAATGCCTCGCCAGCACTGTTCTCAACGACATCACTACCAGGTTGTCCTCACTCCATCGATTACAAAGGGTGATAGCATATTGCAACCGGTTCTTGTCTAACGCTAGAAGGAAGGACACCAAGATCACCGGAACACTGTCAAGTGAGGAATTAGAAACAGCCCTGAGTACTTGTATAAGGCAGACGCAGCATTTAGCGTATGCAAGGGAAATAGAAGCCTTAAAGACAAGTTCGGAGGTATCGCCGAAGAGTCAAATAAAGAGCCTCAACCCATTTCTCGATGGCCATGGTATCCTCAGAGTAGGCGGGCGGCTGAACAACTCTCTGAAGCCTTTTGCAGAAAAACACCAAATTATACTGCCTCCAAAGCACCACCTTACAGAACTGATCGTGGCTGCGGAACATGCACGACTCCTTCACGCTGGCTGCCAACAATTAATTGCGTCGCTACGATGCAAGTACTGGATAGTGAACTTGAAACAAGTTACGCGGCCCATCATCCACAAATGCATGAGATGTTACAGGCTAAAGGCCTCGGCAGCATCACAGCTCATGGGACAACTGCCAACCCCACGGGTTACACCGTCCCGACCATTCTTGAACACAGGTGTGGACTATGCCGGTCCTCTCTACATCAAGCAAGGTGGCACAAGGAGCAAAATTAAGATCAAGTGCTACGTGGCGCTATTTGTTTGCCTTGCAACTAAGGCGGTGCATCTGGAGTTAGTACGTGACTTAACCTCACAAGCCTTCATTGCCGCTCTACGGAGATTCACAGCCAGAAGAGGGAAATGTGCCAACATCTACAGTGATAATGGCACCAACTTCGTCGGGGCAAAGAACGAGCTAGAAGAGTTAGAGAGGATGTTGAAATCTGATGAGACTAGAGTCGAAATCGAAGACCATGCTGCTCAGGAAGGATGTAGATGGCATTTCATCCCGCCAAATGCTCCTCATTTTGGTGGTTTGTGGGAAGCGGGCGTCAAGTCCATGAAACATCATCTGAGAAGAACTGCTGGAAACGCAAGCCTGACGTATGACGAAATGTACACCCTGTTGTGTCAAATCGAAGCTTGCTTAAACTCGCGACCGCTCACTAGGCTCTCGGATGACCCAGACGACCTTTCGTACCTTAGTCCTGGCCACTTCCTAATAGGAGCTCCCCTTACATCCATTCCTGAACCTGACTGGACTGTAGATGCTCACAGTCATGTCTCAAGGTGGCGCTTCATCCAGTCACTGCAGCAAGGATTCTGGAAGCAGTGGCCCAGCGACTATCTTAATAGTCTACAGCAGCGACCCAAGTGGCAAGACAGTCACCCAAACCTGGCACCTGGTATGGTTGTAATCGTCAAGGATGACAACCTTCCTCCATTGTCGTGGCGACTAGCTGTCATCAAGGAAGTCATCCCTGGGAAGGATGGGAGAGTCCGGACAGCTGTCATCCGCACTAGCAGTGGGACCCTGAAGTGTTCCATACACAAACTCTGTCCGTTGCCAAATCAATGATTGGCATACTTTTGTTCTCTTTTTGTTTTAAAGTATGTTGCTAGTGATTCTCATGTGTTTTTAAGAATCGCTAAGCACTTGTTCATTTCTTTATTATTTTGTAGTTCACAAACTCAAGTTTGATGACATTGACGACCAGCCGGAAATACTGATGCAATAAGGCTGTATAAGTTTTATGACCTCAAGATCAGATTGAACAATTGAACTTTCAGAAAGATCTGTCATTATCTGTCACCTCTTGTTTGTGTTTTTTGTAATCTTTTTTAAATGTGATACATTTAGGTGTGGCGGTATGTTTGGGTAGCAGCCGCGTGGACTGTCCACGTGTCTGGTGAGTAAGAAGCCACGGATGCGCCACGTGTCAGTCATGCTCCCGAGTGGTGCTTGTCAGGTGGCAGCTTTGACGACAGTTAGAAGCATCACAGCCACGCCACGCTATAATCCAAGTGCATCTCAAAGAACATGGCGCGGGTCAGGTCATAGCTGAATATTTCCAGAGCCATCATGGCTAGCAGTAGGGTTTTTAATTATAATGAATGTAACCAACAGTTCAATAAATGTTAATAGGTGTTATTCAGTTATTTATTTTGGATTTGTTTAACGAACACACTGAACCAGCATGTTTTTCCTGGCGCACAGACGTTCCTAGGGAAACGCTCCGAACACGGTCGGAACACTGACCACAGTCCCCCAATCCCGCCATCTCCCTAGATAGATGACGCAGCGGTCGGGTGGCAAGCCTAGTCTCAGCAGGGATGTAGCGCCACGGAGTATTTTATTACTATTATTATCATTACCATTATTATTGTTATTATCGTCATTATCATCACTATTATTATTATTATTGTTTTTATTTTATTGTATTTTTTCCTTTCGATTAGGCCAGCTTAGGACCACGTGAAACAGTTGTCTTCTTCTTGTCTTCCCAAAACTTCTTCATTCTGCCGCGATGTTGCTGTTTCCGTTCTTCCGTCCATTTACTTCCCGTTTTCTTCTTGGGTTTCTCTGGAAATTCGCCATCAAATATTGCTTTCCTAAACTTTTCTCTGTTTGCAATATCCTCCTTTTTGATGTTGAGTAATTTAAAATCTTCTTCAACTTCCTTGATAAATGTGGGTTTAGTTTTTTTACTTACATAGTGATCAAAAATTTGTTTGGTATGTCTGTCTCTTTCCATTCTGAAAATGTGACCATAGAATCTTAATCTTCTTTTCCTGAAAGCATGGCCTATTTTTTCTGTTTGTTTGTATAACTCCTTTTCTGGTCTCAGTTTGTATATGTTATTCTCCCAAACTGGTCCCATAATTTTCCTTAAGACTCTCTTCTCTGTTTTGCTTATTCTTCTATCTGAGAAGGTGTTTATACACTCTGTTGCATACAGAGCTTCTGGTAAGATTACAGTTTTATAATGTCTCAATTTAGCATTTTTGGATATTGATTTTTTGTTATATATATTCATTGTTGCATGGTATGCTTTTTCCATTTAGTAAACTCGTGCTTTCATGCCCTCCTTTTCTATCGCTGTTATTACTTCACCAAGGTATTTAAACTTATTAACCCTCTTGATTATTTTATTATTATTATTATTATTACTATTATTATTAATATTATTATTATAAGCAACTCCTTTAGCTGTGGCTTCCTGGGAGCACACTCTTGCCTGTCCAGAAACTGTTGTATTTATCTTAAATTTAAGATAAAAATTGCTCCGATATTAACATATGGTTTCGAACTAATGTGGCCACACCTGAAGCGTAAGCAATTGATGGAAATGGAAGCTGTCAAAGCCACATTTCTGAAACGAGTGCTATGCCTGTCAAAGTTTACTCCTTCGCGGCTCGTGTATTTGCTGAGAAGAGAGCCTCCTTGGATGGAAGAGTTAAGGTTGGAGCTTCTTCTGCCGTCAACGCCCAGCTTTGTGGCGCTGTTAGAGTCGATGAGACTAAAGAGATCTGAAGTCTGGGAAGAGTTCTTCACAACTGACGCAATGCTCACCAGAGACTGGATGAAAAGCTCATATGACCTGAGGCACTTAGTGACAAGATTTTCAGTGCATGGGTTCCATTACAGGGTGTGTAAGAACATTAATTACCACCAGCCAGAACCCGGATGTGAATGCTCGTTGTGCGGCAGACGATGTGATAGGTATCACGCAATGTGGTGCGAACAAAGAAAGCAATTTCTGACCCAGTTCTGCAGTGACAAAAACGAATAAAATTTATTTAAACTTTGCACATTGTGCGCATTTCCTCATATATATAAACCGTTGTATTTGAAAGAGTCACTGCCTCTCAGATAACACATAGCAGTGATTTCAATTCATTAAGAAAAACAAAAGAAAACAGACACCGTGAAATTAATGGAACAGAATGGAGCCTGTACTTAAATCTGACTGTATTAAGATTGAAATTAAAGAAGAGATTTCTGAAATAGAACAGAAAACTGAACCTGTGCCTGTTAGATTTGACACAATACAGAAACAACTAATCAAATGTGAAAATACAGACGATTCTACAGCATGCAGAACCATTCAGAAGTGTGAGCCAGTGGCGATTACATTTGAAACAATACAGTCGCAGCAAATAAAATGTGAAAACACAGACAACAAGGAAGTTGGAATTAATCATGGAAATAATGAAGATCAGCAAATGCAATCACACTCAACTGCTGTATGTACAAGCACATCCTCTGCTAGAAGTAATAAACAGCTCACCTCTATTAAAGTCAGACATCTCTCATGTGATATATGTGCCAAGAAGTTTTACCTAAAAGGAGATCTCAAAAGACATCTGCTTACACACACTGGACACAAGCCGTTCTCATGTGATATATGTGCCAAGAAATTTTCCCAAAGCGGGCACCTCAAAGGACATCTGCTTACTCACACTGGACAGAAACCATTTACATGTGATATATGTGTCAAGAAATTTTACCAAAAAGGGCAACTCAAACCACATCTGCTTACTCACACTGGACAGAAGACATACTCATGTGATGTGTGTTCCAAGAAGTTTTCATTAAATGGAAACCTCAAAAAACATCAGCTTACTCACACTGGAAAGAAGCCATTTTCATGTGATGTATGTGCCAAGAAATTTTCCCGGAAGAAGGATCTCAAAAATCATCTGGTTACTCACACTGGAGAGAAGCCGTTCTCATGTGATAAATGTGCCAAGAAATTTTCACAAAGTGGGACTCACAAAATTCATCTGCTTACTCACACTGGAGGGAAGCCATTCTCATGTGATGCATGTGCCAAAAAATTTTCCCGGAAGATGGATCTCAAAGATCATCTGGTTACTCACACTGGAGATAAGCCGTTCTCATGTGATATATGTGCCAAGAAATATTCACAAAGTGGGACTCTCAAAAATCATCTGCTTACTCACACTGGAGAGAAGCCGTTCTCATGTGATGTATGTTCCAAGAAATTTTCCCAAATTGGGCACGTCAAACCACATTTGCTTACTCACACTGGACAGAAGACATACTCATGTGATGTGTGTTCCAAGAAGTTTTCATTAAATGGAAACCTCAAAATACATCTGCTTACTCACATTGGACAGAAGCCATTTTCATGTGATGTGTGTTCCAAGAAGTTTTCATTAAATGGAAACCTCAAAAAACATCTGCTTACTCACACTGGAATTAAGCCATTTTCATGCGATGTATGTGCCAAGATATTTTCCCGGAAGAATGATCTCAAAAATCACCTGGTTACTCACACTGGAGAGAAGCCGTTCTCATGTGATATATGTGCCAAGAAATTTTCACAAAGTGGGACTCTCAAAAATCATCTCCTTACACACACTGGAGAGAAGCCATTCTCATGTGATACATGTGACAAGAAATTTTCCAAGAAGAATTATCTCAAAGATCATCTGGTTACTCACACTGGAGAGAAGCCGTTCTCATGTGATATATGTGCCAAGAAATTTTCACAAAGTGGGACTCTCAAAAATCATCTGCTTACTCACACTAGAGAGAAGCCATTCTCATGTGATACATGTGACAAGAAATTTTCCCACAAGAATTATCTCAAAGATCATCTGGTTACTCACACTGGAGAGAAGCCGTTCTCATGTGATATATGTGCCAAAAATGTTTCACACGGTGGGAATCTCAAAGAGCATCTGCTTACTCACACTGGAGAGAAGCCGTTCTCATGTGATATATGTTCCAAGAAATTTTCCCAAAGTGGGCACCTCAAACCACATCTGCTTACTCACACTGGACAGAAGCCATACTCATGTGATGTGTGTTCCAAGAAGTTTTCATTAAGGGATACTAGGACTGAGTTTTCTAAATTCTGCAGTTTTTGTTCAATCGTTTTCAAACTTGGTGGGCTTATTGGATATGTACATGGAAATAAGTATACCAAATTTCATCAAATTTGTTCCACTAAGTTTTAAGATATCAATGCTTTTCGGTTTTAAAAACATTAAAATATGCGCATATTCAAAATACCCCTTGCGGTCTCAGTTTTGAAATTTCAGCACACAATTTTTTCTGAAGTATTTACATCTTATAACAAACAAAATTGTGCATGGATTTTTAAATCAGAATAATAGTTATGGAGATAAAAATTTTCTTCCTCATCATAATTTTTTTTTCTTATTTTTCATTTTTTTTTACACTTTAAAAATTTATAACGTGCAAAGTTTTCAATGAAGAAGCAATTCCATGCACTACTTTGTGTAGTAATGTATGATTTGTATTTGTGCAAAGTTTCATGCAAATCAAAGCAACTGGAAGCCGCAAGGGACATTTTGAATGACGAAAAATGTAGTTTTGAGAAAATGCGAGTAGAAACAATTATCACTTAGGCTCTACCTTATTGTTGAATCAGAACTCTCCAGCACCATAACTTTTCCCTTCCTTCTTCTTTCTGGCTTCTTCCTTCCTGGTTTTTGAGATCTTGGCTACCTTCTTTGTTTTTGGACTTGACCTCTTGCTCTCGTAGAGCCTCCTCTTGTTTCGCCGGGCTGCAATTGTTTGTGACACGCACAGCAAATCCTCTTCTCTGGCAGCAGTCTTGATCTGTTGCATGGCACTGCATCCCATGTTATACTCTCCTACAGCATGAATGGTTGCAATATCTAGCCTCTTTTTAGAAACAAAAATTTCTTTAGGACATTTTCTCCATATCGATGCATGCAAACTCTCATTTGCATTTTGTGTCGCACCACGAGCACATCTAGTCAGGAGCTCACTAGAGGAAAGACGCTTGTAGAGAGGAATAAGTTTTTCCAGTGTGGGACCTGTAAATTGAACTGACATTGTTGTGTGGCTTTCTGGTGTTTTACCTTGTGCTTTGCTTCTGTTATAGAAGCACCAGGACTCGGGACCAGGAGGGCACTTAGTATGTCTAGGTTCGCTATCGGTGGAAGAATAGTGATGGAGTGTGGCATGAATAGAGGATTGCATCTTAGGAATGTCTGGAATGTTGGAAGTGATGGCGTGTCGGTAGTAATTGGTCAGTTTTACAATTGTGGATTCTTTTAGAGTTCCAGCACCACGACCACCAAGTTTCACTCCTTTCCCCTTCCACTCCTGAACAAGATTCCGTAGTCCTGTTCCCATCCTCTTGGCAATATGGTTGACACATTCTTCTTTTTTTATAATAATATTTTCACCATACACTTTTTCCTTTGTAAGATGCAGGTACGTTTTTGCATCACCATCAGACAGCACTGTGGTGTACCGCATCTTACACACTTCCACGGATCTTTTCCACAACACATCTGCTGCATAAACTTCCATTGCATTAGAGGAACCCTCATAGTTTTTGCAGCAGTCACCAGCTTCTTTGTGTCCTTTCAGCCAAAAACAAAATTCAGGTGTGTCCTCTCCTAGCTCATGGGCAGTTTTCACACACGTAGGGCAATATTTGGAAAGAACCTGGTAGTCAATGACCAACCCAGTCAGAATGTCAATGACTATTCCAATACCATAGAGAGATGTGTGGCCTCTCTTCTGCCAAGTTCCATCATAAGAGACAGCAATGTCTATAACTTCTTGGCCTTCGATGGAGGGATCAATATGTTTATGAGCGTTCCATACCGCTAATCTAGATTGCTGCAAAACTTCAGTCGTCAATGACTTGTTTTCTGCAGCCAGCATATTTACATGTGCACTGAACGTTTTTGAATCCATTGCATCCATACCAATAGATAAGCAAAACCTTTCCACCATCCTATGTCCAGCACCCAAAGAAAGAAAACCATCCACTGATTTCTTATTCACATCGAATGGTGGCCTCTGTGACTTTACAGTTGTTTTTGCCCTAGGACTTGTGTAAGTTTCCGAAAAACAGGTAGCACAATTCATACACAATAGTTTTAGTTTCCTGGCAAACCCATGATTTTCACTGATGTCTACGTTCAGTTCTTTTTTCCCACACTCATCACACGCTAAGTTTTTCACCAATAAGTTCCATGTACTTGAGTGTACAAGCATATAGGATGAATGTGAGGTTACCTCACATGGGACATCAAATAAAGATATTTTTCTACTGCTAGTTGAAGGTGAGACAGGCCCAGGCTCTGATACTTCAGGTTCAATTTCAATTACTGGTCTAGAGCAAGAAGGAATTGGATTTTCATCCACTTGCAAATCATTTCCTACTTGCACAGTACTGCATGTGTTAGGCCTAACTTCTTTCTGATCCCAACGTTGTTTAGCCATCTTCATAGCCTTAATTTTCTTCTTACTCATCCTGTTCGTTTTAGGATGCCACTTTGAATTGTTGTTATCCATTCTGATGTAGAAATACAGGCAGAAAAACACTTTCACAGACACAAATACAATTCCACTTTGTTAGCTGGTAAACAAAAACATGTGGTTACCTACTGATTCAAAATGGTATATCATAAACACCATAAAATATTTATTATTTAGAATATATTGTATACATTATATAGGTTTCCTATAGAAATAACCATAAAATACAGTCATAAGCTGATTTTGTACTTTTATATGTCATTATACTTTATTATGAAAGACCTTACAGATTCTCACTTGATTCTGTAGTAATAGTTCACTGAAATGTCAAGAGATGGCAGAGGGCATACCATTTGAGAAATCTGCAAGAAAAGTTGAGGGAAATTCGAACAGAGGGCTTGGAAAATATAAAAAAAACTACATTGAAGGAAAATTGGGCGTGGCTGTTTATTAAAGAGCTGTGCGGTAGGTTTTAAAAATGGCCGCCTCGCCTTTAAAAATGGCGGGTAGTTCCTAAATATCAATCAAAATGTTAGACAATTGTATGAAGTAATTATTTATGCAAAAAAACAAAATATAATTTTTTTTAGTATTTTGGCCAAAAACTCAGCCCTAGTGTCCCTTAAATGGAAACCTCAAAAAACATCTGCTTACTCACACTGGATAGAAGCCATTTTCATGTGATATATGTGTCAAGAAATTTTCCCAAAAAGATTATCTCAAAAAAACATCTGGTAACTCATGGGAGAAACAATCTTTCCTAATGTAATGTGTGCACCGAGCCTTTGTCCTGTGTGAGGCTATTCAACTAATGCTAATAATAATAATAATAATAATAATAATAATAATTTATTTTCAATACGAGCCTTGGCTGTGGGAAACGTCAGTATACATTAGATGGTGATAGAAAAGTCACATAAAAATTAAAAGAGACTATTAAATTACAAATTACACAGTGTTACACATATGTTCAATTAATGAATATGGGCAGATTCCAATTAATAATTTTTTGACCTTTGTCCAATATTCTTTATAAATTGAGGTAAGATATTGTATATTTTCACTCCAACGATCATTGGTGATTTGCTGTATACTGTTTATTATGTTTCCAAATATTAAAATGATCTCTGTTTCGAATAAAATATTCGTAAAGAACCTTAAAATATATAGACCATACACAGTTAATATTCCATACTTCTTAAAACTCTCTCTACATGACTGCCTTGCATTAATGTTGAAAAAAAGTTTTATATCGTGTAGTCTACTAACACTCAGATCTTCATAATTAATATTTATATTCATATTTTTATTTTGTATGTTGTGAAAATGAACATACCCTGTATTGCTAATATTCAAATGCCTTTTATTGGTATTAAACCATTTATATAATTCTGAAATTAAATCATTACAATTCTTATGCAATATAGTAGCGATGGCGCCTGATACTATAGCAGAAGTGTTGTCAGCGTACAAAACTAGAAAGAAGTTCTTAAGAAAAACAGTCAAATCATTAATGTAAAGTAAAAATAATATCGGGCCCAATATAGATCCCTGAGGCACTCCCAATTCGATATTCTCTCTATGTGATTGGTATTTATTTTTACATTTTGCGGACTGAAAACACATTTCTACATACTGAATACGATGTTTCAAGTACTATTCAAACCAATTATATGTTACTCCGCAAAAGCCATATTTATCAGGTTTTTCTAACAACAAATTGTGATAAACGCTCTACTAAGGTCACAGGAAATTCCAACAGGACAAGTGCCTCAATCTAAAGAAGAAATTATTTTCTAAAAAGCTGAGATAACTGGAGTATTCGTAGATTTTCCAGATTGGAATCCATGTTGAAAGTTCCTAAGAATGTCATTATGATCTATAAATTTCAAGAGTCTATCTAGCATACAGTATTCGAAAACTTTTGAAAAACTAATTAGAGAGAGCCACAGATCTATAATTCTCAAGCTTGGTCTTATAATTTTTCTTATGAATAGGAATAACTTTACTAACTTTCAACTCGTTTGGAAAAATGCCAGTTTTAATAGATAGATTAATTAAATAAGTAAGAGGAGTAACAATAGCAGGAGCACACATCTTAAGAAGCTTGCTTGGAATATCATCCGGACCTTACGAAATTTTTTTTTTTTTAGTTTGGTTTCCATTACTGTCAGAATTTCATCTTCAGTGAAATCATGAATTTAAATAGAATTACAGATTGTTTTGATACTCCTCAGACATGGCCGTCCGGAAGGGGGGCAGGGTAGAGCCACTGCCCCTCCCTGGAAATTTTTTGCACATAAACCTCTAAATTAAATGATTATAAGCAACTAATGTGAAGTGAGGTTTAAGTGTCAAAATACTGTTGTATGTTCGCGTTGTTTGGATGAAAACAAGCTGTAACAGCTGATTAAGTAGGAATAATTACTTCCCCTAAACTTGAAACCATTTATACACAAACATTTTATTATAATGAAGAAAAGGCAAGAAAATGTGGCATTATATATTTGATACTAGCAGGTGCCCGCGGCTTCTCCTACGATTATTTACTCAACTGCAGGATGTTTTGTTGAAATAATTTATTTAACAGAAAAATAATTAAAACATATTTATTAACATTGACATCGTTTTTACATTGACATTAACATCGCCAACATGTTCAAGATGGCGTCTGAGAGTTGTTGTGATGAAGAGGCTCCTTGCGAAATCTGTAAGAAAACGGTTACAAATGATGGGATGGGTCTTCTTTGTGATGGCGTATGCAAGAAATGGTACCATCCGTCTTGTGTAAATATAAATTGTGTTAAATATGCAAATATAAGTGATCTCTCTGACTCTGTGAGGTGGTATTGTGATCCATGTGGACAAAAGATAGACAATATTATAGCAAGCTGTTGTGATATAAATGAAGTAACTAACTTATATGCGATGGTGAAAAACTTGGCCATGGTCGTGAAGGATATAGCAAACGAAAATCTAGCACTTAATAAAAAAATTGACAAAATCAATCTTGCAAAAGATAGGTTAAGTGTGAACTTGTTGACTGGTGATGACGTCACGAAGACCGCCAACGTTGGTAGCTGTGAAGACCCACAGTATATGGATGAAAACAATACGTCTGCTTCTTCTCAGGGCTCCAAGGTGAGCTCTAGTATAAACGAGAGTTGTAGCTCACAAGATTGTAAGGAACGTGTTGCATCCTTCCGCCTGATAATTGATATGCTACTGAAAGATCTTACTGCAGTAAATAAGGAAATGAATGAAGTGAAAAGTAAAATTAAAATGCTCGAAGGAGAAAGCAGTGCGAGTGTAAACGAGAAGGCACGAGAAGTACTTAGGGTAAATGATGGAGAAAATGAACACCCCTGGATTAAAGTGAAAGGACATCAGAAGTGTAAAGGAAATAGAAATCTGGATGAATGGTCACAAACAAATAAGATAATTCTTCAAAATAAGTATATGCCATTGGAACAACAGACTTCGACGCAACATAACCTCAACTTGTCGAACGTTACTGACAGCATGACAGGTGAGAGTGAAATGTCAACTACACTAATTTCATCTACTGAGGGGGGAGAACAGCTATATGAAAAACGGACTGCAGTGATAATAGGAGACTCCATGGTTCGCCATGTAAGTAAACATTTAAATATGGACGCAGAGGTTTACTGTTACCCTGGGTCAAGAGTTGAACATCTGGCTAACATCCTCAAAAGCAACATGGATGACCCTGATGTTTTAATACTGCATTCTGGAACCAATAACCTTAGCACAGTGTCGGATGCAGAGGTTATTAGGGAAAAGATGAACTATGTTGCAACTGCAGCTCGGAAATTGTTTCCTCGGGCAAAAGTATGCATAAGTGGAATACTTAGACGTAGAGATCAAGACCTCCACTTCATCGACATAGTGAACTCTAGATTAGACTTGGTATGTCAACAAAATAAGTGCACTTTTATTGACGGCAACTCCTGGATAGGTGATAAAGACCTAGGTAGAGACGGTGTACACCTAAATAGGAGGGGGGTGGGGAAATTTGGGAGACTGATGAAACGAGTAATTGAACACTTCTGCCTAAAAAACTAGTATTGGCTGAGAGCGGTGAAAACACCCTTATGGTAACAAACAATGAGGAATCTGAAGATCAGATTACCAACCTGGAAATCGTAGAGACAAGGAATGATGTGGCTAGGTTAAACCCCTCAAACAAAGATTTAAATTTAATATTTAAAGTGCTGCATATAAATGTTCAATACATCAGTAATAAAAGAGATGCACTCGAGCACTTTATAAATGAGGTAGGTCCACAAATAGCAATTATTACTGAACATGGTCTAAAAACGGAGCAGGTAGATCTCTACAATGTTGCAAATTATGTGATAGCAGGCACATATTGTAGATCGGAGCACAAGAGTGGGGGAGTATTGATATTAGCTATAAAAGGACTTGAAGGCAAGGAATTAAAACTAAATAAATACTGTGTGGAGAAAGTTTTTGAGGTCACGGGTATCAAAGTTGAAACTAATGAGGGTTCAATTCTAATTTTTTGTTTATATAGAGCGCCAGCATCATGTATAAATGATTTCCTTAATTGCTTAGATAGACTATTAAATGATTATGTAAAGAAAAATGTTAATATTATTCTTGCAGGTGACATGAATATTAACCTAGCAGACATCAGCATATACGGTAAACTAAAGAACATTCTAGACAGTTACGATATAGTGGACACTATCTATGAACCCACAAGAGTTACTTTGAACACTGCTACTATTATTGACCACATAGCGACCAATATGAAAGCCAAAATATTAGATGCCGGCATAATTGAATCATGTATTTCAGATCATAATGCACAGTATCTTGATATAAGTATCAATTGTGAGGAAACGAACAAGAATATTACTAAAACATTTAGAAAACTAAATGAAGGCAATCTGAGAGCATTGGCTAACATGTTAAAACAAGAAAACTGGGAGGATGTTTATAATTCTGATAATATTGTTGGTAAATGGGATAGGTTTTTTAAAGTTTTTAAAGTGTATCTTGATAAGGCTTGTCCTAAAATAACGAGGAAGGAAAAGATAGGTAATATTAAAGTCAAAATTCCCAAATATATCACCGAGTTAAGGGAAAAAGCTAAAGATTGTTTTATACTATATAAATCTACTTCCTTGGAGATATTCAGAATGAGATATAGGATGTATAGACAGGAGTACAGTCGGTCAAATAAAAAACGTCGGGACTCGTATGCAGTTAAAATTAAAGTTTTAACGCATTAGTTCACGAGTTTCCTATAAAAAACATAAAATACAAGTCATTTTCGGAACATATGAGGCCGTGCGACAGGAGGGAAAAATTGAACATCGAGGGAAAAATGAAAAACGCGGAAAGCGCAACACACGATATTCAACTTAATGTATTGTCATAATTCATTTTGCTTTGTCATCGCACCACATATAAATGCTAGCTTGAGAGAAAGTGCAGTTAGGGCTGTAATTGACGTGCATTTTTCGGCCTCTGAAGCAGCGAGAAGGTTCCATATTTCTTAAAGAGGTGGGTACTTCACTATAATGCGACCGGAAGTTTTCATAGGAATCGTGGATCTGGCCGGCCATGTATTTCGATGCTATTAGATTGGTGGCAGAAGTTGAACGTAAGTAATTGATTTTGCACTAGAAGTACCGGTATTATAAAATAAAATCTTTAAAAAATGCTCCTTGAATAAACATATTCCTCGCGAATCTATTAATTATTAATATTATAAAAATTTGCAACCAAGAATATGGCGGATTTGAGGCATATAGCCACAGCCTTCTATACATGTTTGTTTTGGAACAAAACTGACTAAATAATCAAGAAAATACATGGATAGACAAGAGGCGTGTGTGAACCTAACCTTAAGTCTTCCTGTACATGCGCATATGCTCGTTCGTGATACTTAATCAAATACCGCCCGACGTTTTTTATTTGACCGACTGTACCTAGAGCAATTGAAAGTAAGTAGGCAGGAATTTTATAAGCAAAAAATCCAAAACTCCAAAAATACTTCCAAAACACTGTGGGGAATTGTGAACCAAAGTAAAAAAAATAAAGAGGGTATGGGAAATATGCAAATAAAAATAAATGGTGAATTGGAGAAAGATCCAGGGAAAATCTGTGAGTATATAAATAATTATTACTTAAATGTAGTGCAGCCAATCAAGGGAAATACTAGCAACCTTAATGATGAAATTGTAACGTCGACAATATACATGAAACCAACAAGCATAGATGAAATCACTAAAATAATAGGTATTTTGCCTTGTAAAACTACCTCAGGCTGGGATGAAATTAGTCCAAAAATACTGAAATACTGTAAGGATGAGATCGCTAAACCATTGGAATACCTAATCAATTTATCAATTCAGAAAGGTATTTTCCCAGATTGCTTAAAGATAAATATTGTAAGGCCTGTATACAAGAAAGGGGATAAGCATGATATAAATAATTATAGGCCAATAACTCTGACATCAGAGATAGGGAAGATATATGAAAGAACTGGTTAGATTATTAGATTTTCTCAACAAAGAAAATGTGCTTAACAAATTTCAACATGGTTTCAGGAGGGGCTTCTCAACTAAAACCGCAGTTATTGAATTCATTCATCAAGTTGTAAGTCTGGTAGAACAAAACAAAAAAGTGGGTACACTATTTTTTGATCTGTCAAAAGCGTTTGACAGTGTCAAGCATGAACTATTATTAGACAAATTAGAATCATATGGAATAAGGGGGGTAGCTCATGCAATTTGTAAATCATACCTTGAATGTAGAAAACAGGTAACAGAAATTGACGCTAAAGATGATAACAATCTGAAAAAAGTAAGATCAATGCATGGAATAGTGAGATACGGGGTTCCCCAAGGGTCAGTTCTGGGTCCCCTGATGTTTTTGATTTATGTTAATGACATAAAACAGTCAGGGAATTCATATATAACATCGTATGCGGATGACACTACGGTAAACTTCTGGGGAGACAACAAATTATCCTTAATGGGAGAAATGGTTCTAGGCACTAACAAAATATTAGAATATTTTAGATCCAATAACCTTACATGTAATATGGATAAAACAAAAATGATGATGTATGATTACGTAAATAAAGAAAATGATGAAGATACACTTGTGATCGAAAACAAAAACTGTAAGAAAGTTGACATCCACAAGTTTTTAGGAATATGGGTAGATAGTAGGCTAACATGGGCAAAGCATATAGACGAGACATCAGCCAAAATTAGTAAATCAATTTATATATTGAGATACTTTAAAAATATGTTAGGAAAGGAAGAGTTAAAAATGATTTATTATGGTGTGATCTACCCTCATCTCCTTTATGGTATTGAAGTTTGGGGGTGTGCTGCAAAGGTGCACATGAGTAAGTTAATGATACTACAGAAGAAATGTGTTAGAATCATCAGTAATATGATTTAGAATAAGATAACATGTATCTGGAATAATCTCCTTGTATTTTAGATGTATTTTATACTTAGTTTAAGATTTTAAGTGTAAAGTTGACATTGTCAGAAACTTGTTCGCCAGTCTATTGACAGAAATAAATTTTATTATTATTATTATTATTATTATTATTATTATTATTACATAATTTTTAGGAATTGCATAATTTTTTCTGATAATTAGTATTAGCAATCTGATGCGCATTGGGATTTTTTCCGAAAAATGTTTTCTTAGCCGATTTTAATTGCTGTTTGCGTATTGCACTACTATACCTCGCACGTCGCTTTTTAACCTCACATGATCTTGAATCTGGAGACGGCCAATCCTCTGCAGCTCTTTTCTGTTCCATAATTGTTTTGTGTAACGCAAAGAATCAATAAATAAAATGGAATCCTTTGAGTATTCATTCCGAATAGGATATTTATTTCACGGTACGCTGTGTATAACATGCAACAATGATATCGCATGGCCCACAGTACCTGAACATAACGTATTTTAATGAATTATATCAATAGGCCTACATGTGATCACAACAAATTTCTCAAGCATGGAAATTATCCTATACCGAATTTTGTATCCTATCGCTTGTACACAGCAAGCAGGGTAGGAGTTCAAATAAGAAGAAAGATAAATCCCGGTAACATAAAATTCTATTGTCTTTGCGGAATATTTTATTTCTCACTCTCATGTTACCATAAAACCGTTTTGGGGATGAAATTAAACAGAAATGCAATATCCCTTTCATACTTCTCTCTAAAAGAATATGCGATACAATAATATATATATTACCCACTGCCTTCTAGACTGTATTACTCGTGTAATTCTCGAGACGGCGGTGATATTACCATACCTCGTATTGTTTTCTCTATGTCCAGGGTAAAGAAAGTTATGTGACTGCATTATTTTCGTGGATATTAATAGTTCTCTAATTTGCCAAATTCTAGTCTCATTTTTCTCCAGACCCATCTGAGACCCACTGGCAACAATATGTTTTAATGTCAAATGTGATTTGGATTCGATAATTCTGTGTAAAAAGGGATTAAGTATTCTCAAAAACATTTGCTTCTTGGCATTTAAAATCAAAATTTTTCAAAATCATTTCTTAGTGAGCACCTACATTATGAAACGAAGGTACTGTCAAAATTTCAAGTCTCTACCTGTTATAGTTTAGGCTGTACGTTGATTCTCTGTCAGTCAGTCAGACAGGGCAAAGCCTCTTATATATAACTAGCTTAAAAGGCCCGGCGTCGCCCGGGTTTTGTATTTTGTAATTCGTAATTAACTTATGAAGGACTTTCGATATTAAAATTCTAGGTCCTTTTATAGGTATTTAGAATTTGAAATGTGGAAGAATGACTTAAAACACTCAAACTATTCGCTCAGAAAATGCTTGATACAGCTTTTTACTGCTAATAGAGGAAGTAGAATTTTGATTCCCATCGCTTGTACACAGCAAGCCTAGTAAGGGTTCAAATAAGAAGAAACAGTAATTCCGGTGACATATAATTGTCACTTGTCGCGTTATGAAATGCTGCATGGTCATGCGCCGGAAGCGCGCAGCAACGCGCGGGCGTCACGCGCGCGTGCCAAGGTGACCCAGACAGCCTCGTAGACCGCACCCATAGGGATTGGTGCCTTTCTAATATAAAAAGGAGGTACAGCTTAGCAGCAATCTAGTATGCCACACATACCCGGACACAACTATCTTGGTCCAGGGAGCGATTTAAGCGATCCAAACGTACTACCAATAGACGAAGACGATCGGATCGCCAGAGTGCACGATTTTCTGTACCAGTACGTACGAGACGACGCAGAAGTAAGGAACGCCGATTTCACGGCCATCGGACAGTTCAAGGACCTATGGTTGTCTCACGATAATCCGCACGCAGCAGCAGAGGCTTTGGGTCTGAGCTTGAAGTACATCGCAGAAAGCGTTTTCGGCGTACGGTATCCCAGATATGATATGTCAAAACGACCCGGTCTCTCAATGAACTGGGGTGCAATAAAGAAGATCAACCAAGCCAAAGCAGCAAAGACGAGGAAATCGGAAGAAGGCGGCGACGACGACGTGAGCCCACCGAAGAAAAAATCCAGAGGCGAAAACGAGGAAACACCACCGTTTGATTTCGACGAATCGTATTTCGACGAGTTTCTGGCAAATATTCCAGAAGTCGATCAGCGCGAAGCAGGATCGTCTTCTACTACAGGACCTCAGGTGGAAAGACCGCCGACAACGGATGGAAGAGGAGGCGGATCTGGCCCACGAAGCGCTCCAACAGGATCGTCTGCGAAGACTTCAAAACCGGCAGGAAGTAATAGTGAAGTCGGTATGGATATTGTTAGCAATCTCGTGCCTGATTTTCCTGGGTCTCCTGTTGGAAATGGTGCTGGTGGCGGTGCGAGCGGCGGCGGCGGTAGATCTACCACGGACCTCGTGTTCTTTTCATCCGCCAACAACGAATCCACAACGTTAAACTTCAGTAAACATACGAGATTAAGCACGTACGGCCACCCGTACAAAGAATTCGAGTATAAGGTCGATAACCTAGCAGTGGCAACCGAAATAGTAACCCCGCTCACCTATATATCGTTGGACGCCCTTCCTTATTTCATCAGTCCAGGAGAATTAAAATCCCTGGAGGGGTTTGCGAAAGTGGTTGTGGTGGCCAATCAAGTGGAAGCCGTTCCGGTTGGAATGTCGACATCTTTCCAGACCGGCAACACTCTCAGCGGAACAGCGTCCACGCATCTTTACGTGGAAGGCCTTGCCGATAAAGATCTATTTTCATCTTTTTTGACGTTGGGAAGGAAGCTTACCTACGACACCACGGGAAGCTCTTTCAAAGTCAACGGGAGCGGCGACGCAGAACTGGATCATATCAACGAACTCATGTATTCCAATTTGAACGGCAATAACGTCGTCGGCCACAAGAGCAACGTGCATTACACGAGCGTGTTGTGGACGAAGAAAAAAGACAAAACAGACCCTGGACAATACACGATTACCAAGACACTGGCCGTCCCAACATCAATGCCGGAACCGTTAAATTTTCCATGGAGGCAGCAATTGCGAAAGGACACGACTTCAAAAAATCGCACGAATTTATACACGGTGTCATTAGAGACGGTGTAGCAGTTTGGCCTCTTGCCCTAAAAGGAGGGTTCATCAATCAGAGCATGGTAGGTTCGGATCCAACGTTCATACAGACCACACCGCAAACCACCGGAACGGGACAAACAGCTAAGGAAAACGGAGAATTGCTTCTTTCGGGTAAAAGCGATTTTGTGGGACTTAACCATGGCGACGTCAACAACGAACTCAAAGACAATGTACAGCTCATAGAAAAATGCCAATCCAGTTTAAAACCGTACAAGAGCAAAACGAATTACAGGCCGGTTCCGGTGTTGGCTTTTGGGCAACAACCCGTGAATGCTTCGTCACCCTCACAGATCAATAACTACGTATTTTCCCATACCGATTGGCATGTTAAGTTTCACATTAAGTTATTGTGTTTTGTAAATTCGTATTTCCCTTTGTTACAAGTCATTCCTTTAAACATTCCATAAAACCGTTTTGGGGATGAAATTAAACAGACATGCAATATTACTTCCATACATCCCTCCCCAAAAACATGCGATAAAATAATATACATATAACCATACCTCGTACTGGTTTCTCTATGTGCAGGGTAGAGAAAGTTATGTGACTGCATTATTTTCGTGGATTTCATAATTTAATATTCATTTATAACACGAATGATATTGATAGCTTTTCTAAAAGTCCCAATTCAATTATTTCCAAACCCATCTGAGAAACAACTGGAAACAATATGTTGCCATGCCAACTGTGATTTGGACTTCATAATTCTGTGTAAAAAGGGATTAAGTATACTCAAAAACATTTGATTTTTGGCATTTAAAATCAAAATTTTGCAAAATCCTTTCTTAGTGAGCACCTACATTATGAAACGAAGGTACTGTCAAAATTCCAAGTCTCTACCTGTTATAGTTTAGGCTGTACATTGATTCTCTGTCAGTCTGTCATTCAGTCAGTCAGGACAAAGCCTCTTATATATATAGATATAGAAATGAATAGTACCTATGAAATTGTAAGGTGTATGAAAAGTCATGTGAGTGTGTACATCAGATGTTTTCTGTGTATCCATGGCCATAGTCCGACAACAGTAAATGAAGAATGTTGATTATATAATAATAATAATAATAGTAATAATAAATATAATGATAATAATAATAATAACAATAATAATAGGGGACGTCCGTGTAATTTGGAGCAGTGAGTATTTCGGACTGCCCTGAATTATGATATTTGCAAGTTTGGTCAGCCCTTGTTTTTGACCACATTTGAAAGACCGCCAAAGACAGCTTTACCCTCAGAAAGGTCATTGCTCTAACACCCTCGGTCGAGTGGGGAAGAAGAAAAGAAGGTTATTGTCCGCATTCCTGTAATCTTGTTTCATGTAGTATTGAGAAGTGGATATTGGTTTCTGAAGAGAACTTTCGCATACAAGTGTTGCAAGGGATACCAAGGTGTGTTCAGCTACAATATAATTATTTCATGTATAGTAGTTTTTATAATATTAATTTTTTAACTTAATCTTTACACGGTGTATAATTTGGACTGCTTTTGAGTGTGTATTTTGGACCGCTGTAGAAGATGCCAGGAACGAATATTAACTGATAATAAAAAGAAATACTTAGTAAAATAAACTTAATTACTATTAACATTACCATTAACTTAACTTACATTATTATTATTATTAATATTAATATTATTATCATTACCATTACCATTATTATTATTATTGTTATCATTGTCACTACCACTATCAATGTGTGTGAACATAATGATTATTATTAGTATTATTGTAGTCATTATTATTATTATCATTATCATCATTATCATCA
Organism: Ectobius pallidus; assembly: GCA_964059195.1. Taxonomy (NCBI): domain Eukaryota; kingdom Metazoa; phylum Arthropoda; class Insecta; order Blattodea; family Ectobiidae; genus Ectobius; species Ectobius pallidus. Next base: position 184,742,827 of record CAXKWD010000004.1, on the reverse strand, counting down.
CCATCATCATTATTATTTTTACTATTGCTATTATCATTGTTGTTGTTGTTCTTGTTGTTCTCTATGTGAAAAGTGACCTGGTAGATAAGTGAAAAGTGACAAGATAAGATAGTATTTAAGTATATTGTTAGAAATACAATTAATAAATATCATAACGTATATTTTAAGTGTTTGTGTGTACCAGACCAAATTACACACCTTCCTGGTCCAAATTACACGGAACCAAATTTTGCTATATACATTATTTTTAAACAATTTCTCTTATTATTCTTGCAATTTATTTTCGCTAAAATACTCGATATGTAGTACACCAATATACATATATAAATGAGTTTGAGAATTTTCAGTACAGTCAATGACTTTATGTCGTCTGAAGTTAAGCGGTCCAAATTACACGGACTTCCCCTAATAGTAGGAGCAATAATGTGAAGAGTAATAATAATAACAATAATAATAATTATAATAATAATAAAGTGGTTGTAGTAGCATAGTGTTGGTGGTGGTGGTAGTAATTTGTTCATTGGCCCCCCCTTGACAAAATTTCTGCGGACGCCCATGTCCTCAGACTATCATCATAAGAATCATTTCGACAAAATATTCAGCAGAGCATCTCTGAAATATTTATTAAATTCATTAACTATTTGTTCAGGCTTGTTGACCTCCATATCATCTACTATTAAATTAATATTATCAGAATGTTTTTTATTTGATATGTTACGATTAATTATATGCCAAGCTGTTCTGCTTTTGTTTTAAGAGTTCACCACCAATCTATCATAGAATTCTTTCTTTGCATTCTGAACTAGTACTTTGTGTTGTATTCTTTCATGTTTATATTTATCCTTCAGCTCAGGAAAGTCTTTCGACAATCGGTAAAGATTTGTTAGATGTACGCTAGATTGCTTAACACTATTATTAACCCAGGGTTTATTTCCTGTCTTCTTTTTAACACGCATTTCAGGGAAACATAAATCGAAATAATAAATGAAAATTTGATAACAGATCCTGAATTTACCAGCAAATTGTTGTGCATTGTAAATGCAGACTGTCACAGGTTGGCCTCGCACTATGAGAAGTGATAGAAATAATCATTTGAGAGTTTTATTATTATTATTATTATTATTATTTTTAATTTTATTTTTATTAACGTATCAGCGGAAAGGATTATTTACAGACTTCTGATATAGCAAACTCACACACTTAAGTTATCCCTGCAATACGACGTCTTATTCCACATCAAAATGTGAAGTGAGAAAATATTTCTTATGTCGATGGTAGAGAAAGTTATGTGACTACATCACACTGTGCTTTATTTTCGTGGATTTCAATTTCAGTGATTATTTTCGCCAATATATTACATCAATGGAATCATAATTCGTTAAAGTCCAGCATTATATAGTCGCCAAGGCCCTATGTCATCACAGTAAACAATTCACTGTTGTCATGTGAACTAAACAGCATTTCATTTTTTCAGTATAAAATTCTCAGAAATTATATAATTTTCAAGGGAAGGAGTATTTTGTTTGAATTTTAATGTTGACCGCTATACTTCCTGGGCTTAACTGGGTATGTGTGCAAAATTCCGTGTAAATTGGTAAAGAAATGTAGATTTGTAAAAGGAACAAACATACATACATACATAGATACATACATACCCACATATCCACAAACACACATTCGACTTTATATATTAGATTTATAGTAAAAACCAACATTCGTGATATGGAAAATAATCTTTAAAATTACGTATTGTAAAGGGAAAGTACTGGTGAAGTGCTACTTCACCTGCTTCCCCTGAATAGCCGCCACTGATGAAGAAGCCATGTTCATTTGTCGACATACGTCACTTGCTCCAACAAATTGTTGTTATTGTTGATTATGTTTTCAAATGTTTCTCAATTGTTGCCAATGCTCTAAGGATTGCAAATTGTTCTGCAATTAGCTTTGATTCTACGTATAACCTCTCCTTGCTTAAATATTATTGTTGCTGCTCCAACTTTTCCTTGGATTTTGCTCCCATCCGTGTAGATTTCTATATCATAATATATATCAGCTGGCTGCTAATTGTAAAGGTGCGTCATAATCTGCAGATTCTGGTGTCATTCCATATGTTATTATTATTACTAATATTATTGTTTTCATTATTATTATTATTATTATTATTACTATTACTATTACTGACCGCCGCGTGGTCTCGTAGCTATCGTAGTAGGCTACGGATTCGTAGGACCGGATTCGATCACCGGTACCTCCACTGATATTTCTGAGGAAGGGATGTCTGGAACGGGGGGCACTCAGTCTCGTGCTTCAAACTGAGGAGCTACTTGATAGAAAAGTAGCGGCTACGGTCACGGAAACCACCACTAACGGCCGAGGGTGTCTGGATGCTGACCACAAGCCCCCAATCCTGCCATCTGCCTATGGTAGATGATGCAGCGGTTGGGTGGCAAGCCTAGTCTCAGCAGGGATGTAGCGCCACGGAGTATTTTATTAATATTATTATCATTACCATTTTTCTTGACATTACCATTATTATTGATCGTCATTATGATCACTCTTATTATTAATATTATTAATATTAGTTGTATTATTATAATAAGCAAGTACGAACCGTCATTTTCTTTAGCTGTGGCTTCCTGGGAGCACACTCTTGCCTGTCCAGAAACTGTTGTATTTGAAGGAGTCACTGCCTCTCAGATAACACTGCCTATCAGCAGATTCATTTCACAGTAACAAACACCGTGAGATTAATGACCCAGAATGGAGGCTGTACTTAAATCTGACTGTATTAAGATTGAAATTAAAGAACAGATTTCTGAAATAGAACAGAAAACTGAACCTGTGCCAGTTACGTTTGACACAATAAAGACACAACTAATCAAATGTGAAAATACAGACGATTCTACAGCATGCAGCACCATTCAGAAGTGTGAGCCAGTGGCGATTACATTTGAAACAATACAGTCGCAGCAAATAAAATGTGAAAACACAGACAACAAGGAAGTTGGAATTAATCATGGAAATAATGAAGATCAGCAAATGCAATCACACTCAACTGCTGTATGTACAAACAAATCCTCTGCTAGAAGTAGTAAACAGCTCACCTCTACTCGAGTCAGTCATGTCTCATGTGATATATGTGCCAAGAAATTTTCACAAAATGGGACTCTCAAAATTCATCTGCTTACTCACACTGGAGAGAAGCCATTCTCATGTGATATATGTGCCAAGAAATTTTCCCGGAAGAAATATCTAAAAAATCATCTGGTTACTCACACTGGAGAGAAGCCGTTCTCATGTGATATATGTGACAATAAATTTTCACAAAGTGTCACTCTCAAAAATCATCTGCTTACTCACACTGGAGAGAGGCCATTCTCATGTGATATATGTGCTAAGAAATTTTCCCGGAAGAATTATCTCAAAGACCATCTGCTTATTCACATCGGAGAGAAGCCATTCTCATGTGATATATGTGCTAAGAAATTTTCCCGAAGTGGACACCTCAAACTACATCTGCTTACTCACACTGGACAGAAGCAATTCTCATGTGATATATGTGCTAAGAAATTTTCCCGGAAGAAGGGTCTCAAAGATCATCTGCTGACTCACACTGGAGAGAAGCTATTCTCATGTGATATATGTGCCAAGAAATTTTCCCGGAAGAATGACCTAATAACTCATCTGGTTACTCACACTGGAGAGAAGCCATTCTCATGTGATATCTGTGCCAAGAAAATTTCCCGGAAGAAGGATCTCAAAGATCATCTGGTTACTCACACTGGAGAGAAGCCGTTCTCATGTGGTATATGTGCCAAGAAATTTTCACAAAGTGGGAGTCTCAAACCACATCTGCTTACTCACACTGGACAGAAGCCATACTCATGTGATGTGTGTTCCAAGAAGTTTTCGTTAAATGGAAACCTCAAAAAACATCTGCTTACTCACACTGGAGAGAAGCCGTTCTCATGTGACGTGTGATCCAAGAAGTTTTCATTAAACATGGAAACCTAAAAAAACATCTGCTTACTCACACTGGACAGAAGGCATTCAAGCTGGAAGAAGGATCTCAAAGATCATCTGTTTACTCACACTGGAGAGAAGCCATTCTCATGTGATATATGTGCCAAAAAATTTTCCCAAAAAGATTACTCTCAAAAAACATCTGGTAACTCATGAGAGAAACAATCTTTCCTAATGTAATATGTGCACCGAGCCTTTGTCCTATGTGAGGCTATTCATCTAATAATAATAATAATAATAATAATAATAATTTATTTCCAATAAGAGCCTTGGCTGTGGGAAACATCAGTATACATTAAATGGTGATAGAAAAGTCACGTAAAATCTAAAAGAAACTAATAAATTACAAACTACACAGTGTTACACATAAATGTTCAATTAATGAATATGGGCAGATTTCAATTAATAATTTTTAACCTCCTTTTTGAAATTTCTCGGCTGTCCAATATCTATATTAATAAAAGGAAGTGTCTGTCCTCCGTCTGTCTGTCTGTCTGTCCTCCGTATGTCCTTCTGTCTGTCCGCGATGCCCAGCGAAATCTACTCAACGCAGAGATCTGAAATTTTATACATAGGCGGACTAAAGGGTCGGAATGTGCACCTCGATGCCGGAATTTTAATTTTCGCTTTCCTTCGTGAGTTATGAGTGAAAAACTGGCAGAAAACATGCATTTTTTTTGCGTTTTAGAAGCATCAGTTTCAGTAATACAAATCAATTACACTAGGCTTTGGCTATTTTTGCCATTCCTTCGACATAAAAGCATCGCGATCTCTTGAATGTTGTAGCTCACGCTGGTAGATTCATTTGTTTTTAATGTCAAGGCACGCAAACATAATATGAAATTTTCAACCTACACCGAATAGGATTATTATTATTATTATTATTATTATTATTATAGGGATAATCAATATTAGCCTAAATATGGCCAATCGTTGTTCGATTTGAACGAAACTCACTATACAGGGGTTTTCTGGGCCAAGGAACTCGAATCTGAGGTCGCTTTTACCAGGTGACGCTATTTAATCGTGATATGTAGTCCACATGATTTAGTTGTTAATATAATGATTTAACTATTATGCTCTTAATGTTTTATTTTTGAAATAATTATCGCGGGCGAAGCCGCGGGCACATGCTATCTTAAAATAATAACAGGACGTGTTTGTCTGTCTGTCCACGATGCCCATCGAAATCTACTGAACGCAGAGATCTTAAATTTTAAACATAGATGGGCTGAAAGGTGGGCGAATGCGCATCGGAGCCGGATTTTTAATTTTAGCTTTCGTTTGCGAGTTATGAGTGAAAAACTGGCAGAAAACGTGATTTTAGCGCTGTCGAAGCATCAGATTTCAGTAGGGCCTAATACATTTCAATGTCAAATCAATTGCAGTTGGCTTTGGCTATTTTTGTCATACCGTGGAAATAAAAGCATCGCGATCGCTTGAATGTTGTAAGCCTACGCTGGTCGATTCATTTGTTTAGAATATCAAGGCCCGTAGACATATGAAATTTTCAACCTACACGGAAGAGGGATAGGCCTAAATATGGTCAAACATTGTTCGATTTGGACGAAAGTCACTGTACAGGGGTATTCTGGGCCAAGGAAATCGAATCTGAGGTAGCTTTTACCAGGTGACGCTATTTAATCGTGATATGTAGTCCACATGATTTAGTTGTTAATATAATGATTTAACTATTATGCTCTTAATTTTTAATTTTTGAAATAATTATCGCGGGCGAAGCCGCGGGCACATGCTAGTTCTTTATAAATTGAGGTAAGCTATTGTATATTTTCACTCCAACGATCATTGGCGATTTGCTGTATACTCTTAAATTATGTTTCCCAATATTAAAATGATCTCTGTTACGAGTAAAATATTCGTGATACTGACCAATGGTATTGAAATCTCTGCCATTAACATGTACATATTCCAGAAACCTTAAAATATTGACCATCCACAGTTAAAATTCCACACTTCTTAAAACTTTCTCTACATGATCTTGCCTTGCATTAATGTTGAATATAAATCCAATGATTCTCTTTTGGGCAACTAAGATATTCCTCATTACATTACTAGAACCCCCAGACACAAATCCCATAACACAGAACAGACTCAACCTGAGCATAATAAAAATAAAACAATGTTTCAATTCCAAAAAGGTCCTGAAAATTCTAATCTGGTAACATACAACACTTAGTTTCTTCATTACATTTGTACAATGAGCTTTCCAAGACATGCACTCATCAAAAGTCACACCTAAAAATTTTATATCGTGTATTCTACTAACACTCAGATCGTCATAATTAATATTTACACTGATATTTTTATTTTGTATGTTGTGAAAATGAACATATTCTGTCTTGCTAATATTCAAATGCATTTTATTGGTATTAAACCATTTAGATAATTCTGAAATTAAATCATTACAATTCTTATCCAATATTGCAGCGTTGGCACCTGATACTATAGCAGAAGTGTCGTCAGCATACAAAATTAGAAAGAAGTCCTTAAGAAAAACGGGCAAATCATTAATGTAAAGTAAAAATAATATCGAGCCCAATATAGATCCCTGAGGCACTCCCATTTCTATATTCACTCTATGTGACTGGTATTTATTTTTACATTTACATACTTAATATGATGTTTCAAGTACGATTCAAACCAATTATATGTTACTCCACGAAAGCCATATTTATCAAGTTTTTCTAACAACAAATTGTGATTAACGCAATTAAACGCTCTACTAAGGTCACAGGAAATTCCAACAGGACAAGTGCCTGAATCTAAAGAAGAAATTATTTTCTTAAAAACTGAGATAATGCAGTATTCGTAGATTTTCCAGATCGGAATCCATGTTGAAAGTTGCTAAGAATGTCATTATGATCTATAAATTTCAAGAGGTTATCTAGCATACAGTATTCGAAAATTTTAGAAAAACTATTAGGGAGAGCCACAGGTCTATAATTCTCAAGCTTGGTCTTATCATTTTTCTTATGAATAGGAATAACTTGACTAACTTTCAACTCGTTTGGAAAAATGCCAGCTTTCAAAGATAGATTAATTAAATAAGTAAGAGGAGTAACAATAGCAGGAGCACACACCTTAAGAAGCTTATTTGGAATATCATCCAGATCTTAAGAAAATTTGTTTTTTAGTTTGGTTTCCATTACTGTCAGAACTTCATCTTCAGTGAAATCATGAATATAAATAGAATTACAGATTGTTTTGATACTCCTCAGACTATCATCATCAGAATCATTTCAACAAAATATTCAGCAGAGCATCTCTGAAATATTTATTAAATTCATTAATTATTTGTTCAGGCTTGTTGACCTCCATATCATCTAGGCTACTATTAAATTAATATTATCAGAAAGTTTATTTGATACGTTACGATTAATTATATGCCAAGCTGTTCTGCTCTTGTTTTCAGAGTTCACCACCAATCTATCATAGAATTCTTTCTTTGCATTCTTAACTAATATTTTTTGTTGTAATCTTTCATGTTTATATTTATCTTTCAGCTCAGGAAAGTCTTTCGACAGTCGGTAAAGATTTTTTAGATGTATTCTAGATTGCTTAACACTATTATTAACCCAGGATTTATTTCCTGTCTTCTTTTTGACACGCATTTCAGGGGAACATAAATCAAAATAATAAATGAAAATTTCATAACAGAAATTGTTCTGCATTGTAAATGCAGGAATATGTTTTGCTATGAGAAGTGTATTACTTATTACTGGGGTTCGGATGTTATGACCTAAAAATTGGTGGTATATGACTGCAAATATGCCCTTAAAAATAAATAAATATGACCCAAAAAACCTAAATATGACCTAATAAAATAACGTATTTTCAAAAAATAAATGTTCCAATTTAAAAAATGTAAAGACTCTAAATTCTTACATCACAGGAATTCTGGCAGATAACATTTAACAAATTTTGTGATTTACAGTTTTAATTGTAATGAACTTTTATTTTTAAAGAATTTTCTCCTTTTTGCTCGCTTTATCAGCTCCAAATACTGTTAATATTTTGTAGTGCATGTCCCTATAAAATATGAACATTTGCATTGATTTTAAAATTTAAGTTACCTATTAATTTGGCATAAGTTAACATTAAGTTAAGTAAATTTCAATCTTAACTCGACCATGAAGTACATATACCGTATAATGGTGCCCCTTTACCAAATTTATAACTGAAATATGACGTTTAATTACAAATATGACTAAAATATGACCAAGATCACAAAAATGACCAAAATATGACTTTATATGCAAAATAAAAACAGTCCGATTAGGACAACAAACGTGCAATTCGTGTTTAATTTGTGTTCGTGGCGAGAATGGAGGTCACAATAAAAATATGACGTGTCATAAACATCCGAACCCTATTTATTACTTATTTATTTATTGTGTAATCTCCTACATGAAGCTGCCACCTATGATGGACTCCTACACAACACTAATTGTCATGGATGCATAGCATCACCTGTTCTGCCCTCTCTCCAGTCCATTGCCATGGCGACATGCTGCTCACTCTTATACTGCACTATTGACTCCGCTTATTTTTGGTTACCTAATATCATGAAAACGAACCTTTTACCATTTTTCATTATATATTATAACCCCATTAACAACAAAAAATTCGCAATTAAGAAAACAATACTCTTCTTGCACTTCTCCTGATTATGCTTATGTCATCGCCCAACAGACCAAACATCATCTGCATAAGCTAAAATCGGCCATTTAATTCTAGGCCTATCTTGTTTTTCCTAATGGCATATTCCAAAGTGAAATTAAAAAGTAATGGTGATAACAGTATTGAACGAAACCTTGTGAATACACTATCCTCAACAATTCCCCATAAAAAAAAAAATACATCTGTGTTTTATTGTAAATTGAATAAAGTGAATCTTTTCAATATTCAGTGACATTTTATTAGTTAGAAACCATGTAATTAATTCATGAAAAGCCTTTCTAGCTATTCTTGATAAATGTTCTTGTGATTTAGTTCTAGCTGATTGATTATTACCTTTTGAATTCTATCAGACAGGTATTATTTGAACCACTGTATGTTAAATTACCCAACCCATAATTATCCAATTTTTGAAGTAGAATTTCTTGATTTATACAGTCAAACGCTTTCTAAGTTCCAGGAAATTCCCAGAGCATATTTCTTTTTATCTAATGCTTCCATCTGTAGTAAGTTGAAATGTAGCATTCTCATTGGACATGCTACTTCTAAATCCAAACTGAGATGATGTAAGAATGTCATTCAAATTAAGATAGTTTATTACGTAGTTGTACATAACTTTTTAAAAAACTTTTGAAAATGAGGTTAAGGGGGATATAGGTATATAATTTGATTGTGTCCAATATAATTTATATATAATTTGATGGTATGTTTTCGTCGCCTTTTTTAAACAGGGGCTTAACAATAGCATGCTTCAATCTTTCTGAAAATATTCCACTTCCTAATGAACAGTTACATATATGACTGATGGCCGGTTCCACCGACAGTCTTTAAATATACCCAAACGAAGACTTTAGTAACGCGCTATTACTGTATAACGTCTGCGTTAAGTGGACACTGTTCCACCAACACTTTTGTCGTTAAAATAAACACCCGTTTCCAAACACGCGTTAGAAGGCAGGCAATCTTGGTACACAAGCTTCTCATACATTCACTGTCGCTACTGCCAACATACAATGTTAAACCTGAGAACACACGACAAGTAATTTTCATATTACATCATTCAAAATTATAAATATGTTGAGTGAGTATTGTTTTTTTATGTATCGAGATGAAAAAATTTAATGTTATATTGTTTCCATGCCCGATTCCTTCTCCATTCAAAGTCATTTTTCCATTGGCAACGTTGGCTGCTATGGTTCACAGTACAGCAGAAAATAAACATTAGTAGTAGAACGCAATTATTAATGTTATTTATTTTATTAATGCAGTATATTATACAATTTATGATGTTGCACTCGCACTATTAACCTATCATAACTTTATCATAATTTTTTAAGCTAACCTGTAATTCTTTCGATGCTATTGGTATCAAAAATGTATCAAACATAAAATGTGAATTGGGCCTAGGCTATACGCCTACTGCTGGTGTAATATTATTACAATTTATTATACCATATCATAAAATTATTGCAAACTATTACAATGTGATAAGTGCACAGCTTAGCTCTTACCTTAATTTTGTAGTCATAGGAGATAGAAAATGGCATTTTCCTGGATAAACACGGGAATAACACACACAAAAAACTATTTGACTTAGGCCTAATTTTTCTTCAATAACAATAAACACCGTGCACTCTTAATTTATTGAGAAGTAATCCAATAGAGATATATTAATCAATTTCACATTTCGTAAACCTACTAGTAATAATACAAGCTAGAAAATGACAAATACACAGCGGCACTTTCGATGGCATGTAGCCTAGGCGTAACTATGAGCGAAATACTTCGGAATACTGTTGTATGTCGTGCAACTGCGAAAAACATTTTATTTAGTAACCACTCGCCTGCTTCAATGTTACAGTGTAAACTGATCCTCTCGTCTGAGTGACTAGTTTGTCTTGTGGAATGTGAGAAAACCCCAGATCCTGCTTTTGTGTTCATGCTGAGGGTCACATTCTGCTAGGCTACCTGACTGCTCTACCCTAGCAAAGAAAATAAATGAATCACTCCCTTGTATTCATGTTATTCTTCAGAAACTATAATTAATGCATTAATGTACTGGGTTTATTGTTTAATGTGGATAATATTGCATATTGTAGCATGCAACCACATTCGGCCATCTTGTTTCCAAGCAAACGCGAGATTTAACGCAAGGAATTTCTGTCTTTAAGTTAACGCAAGTATTAACGGGCGTGATGGACTAATCAGGCTCGGTGGAACCTAAACATGGTACAAGCAGGAGAAAACGACGCGTTTTAGCCGTAACGAAGGTCGGTGGAACTCGCCATGAGAGGTTTACTGAGTTCAGACGAGCAACTTTTTAATAACTCATTACTTATCTCATCCCATTTAGATAAGCTTTTACTTTTGAGCAACTTGATTATATTTTCAATTTCTACTGGGAAAGTCAGCTCGGGTTGAAAATTATGGTTCAGATATGTAGATTTTGTCAGTAGGTCTACTGCCTTAATTCATATACTATTTGTAGGAATACATTTCTCTGCAGTATTTATAAACTGACTATTAAAAGCATTTGCAATATCTGATAAATTATCTACTTTTCTGTTTTGGTATGTTATGGACATACAATCATTGTTTCCCTTTGTTGTTCTTATTTCGCTTTTTATTAAATTCCATACAGTCTTAACTTGATTGTTTGATTTATTGATTACTTTTGAAAAATGCCTACTTTTTGCTTCTTTGATTACTTTCTTCTGTATGTTGCAATAGTTTTTATAGTATTCCTTACGAGTTTGGTTGTTACTGGTTCTATATTTTAAATAGAGCTCTCTTTTGTTTGCACATGATATTGTAATACCAGTAGTTAACCATGGTTTATTTCTTAAATTGGGTAAGTTACCAATTTTCATTTTTGGAAAGATGTCCTCAAAATGTCACAACACAATATTTACGAATTCATTTAATTACTATGTACTTTGTCATAGGAAAACATAGATTCCCAGTTTTCATTCGCAAGATCTTGTTTGAAATTTAAAATTGAAGCATCATTCATTACTCTACTCATATTTACTATGGGTATGTTTGTTAGTCGAATTTACTTTATTATTGTTCAACACTAACATTTGTGCATCATGGTCTGATAACCCATTTAATATTGGAAGTACTTTAAAATTATGTTTTATTTATTTATCTATGCGTATATTATCTATTGTCGTTCGAGAGTTGTTTTGAATTCTAGTTTAAAAGTTTACTAAGAAATCTAAATTCTAACTGTTTAGTAAGGATATCGGTCTGATCGTTTTTTCACTATTAATTGAGAAGTCTACATTAAAGTCCCCTCACAGTATAATACTTATGTTATTACTATACAGAAAATTAAGAACACTTTCTAACTGATCTATAAAATTATTGAAATCACCTGATGGTGCTCCCTATTACAAATAGCCTATATCAATTTCAGTTTCCACTCTGGCTGAGCAACATTCAAAATCCTTTTCCTTGCAGAAGGATTACTAAAATTGAAGTTTATTTTGATAAATATACTCACACCTCTACATTTTATGGAACGTCTTTGAGTGCAATGAAAAGTTATCTATTTTAAATTGTTCCAGCTCTGCCTCTGCACAGTAGTATTCCATTAAACGGATAACTTGAATTTCCTTCTTATTAGAATTAATTTAATCTAAAATTGCTAAGTTAAATTCTTCAATTTTGTCTTCAACTCCCCTTACATTTTGATGAAATAATGCAAATTATGTATTAGTTCTAGCTGAAGGCCTGGATGTATTAGGCCTACTACTGTTCACTCGAGGTATGCATATAAGTTGTTGGTTTATTAAGTGCCAGTATGGTACTTTATGAGATTGTGTGTGGGGACGAAAAATGTCTGCCCTTCTGTCTGTACGTCCGTCCGTCCGTCCGTGTGTCTGTACGCGCCATAACTCAAATACGCTTTTTCGGATTTTTATGAAACTTGGTATACACATTTATAATGTCTATGGGAAGACGTCTATTGATATTGGATAAAATCGGTTGACCTGTTTCGGAGTAATGCTCAATTTAGTGCGTATTAATATACGTATTGGAAAGAATTTATGAAATGCAAATCAGTTATCATGACAACCGGTTTCGGGGTTTGAACTAAGGAACCCCAGAATGTGAGGCCAAGACGTTACCATCTCGACCAGCTGGGTCAGTTGAACGGTCTAGTTGGATAAGCGCATGTAAAGCAATAGTGTTATTTGTCATAGCTAACTGTATTTCAATTGCCAAAGCCTTATAAGAGCACAGTAAAACAATAGGCTATGTTGTCAAGATAACTGATTTGCATTTTTCTTATAAATTCTTTCGAATACGTATGTTACCATGAAATAGGCACTAAATTGAGCATTACTCCGAAACAGATCAACCGATTTCATGCAATATCAACAGACGTCTTCCCATGGATATTATAAATGTGTTTACCAAGTTTCATAAAAATCCGGTAAAGCGTATTTGTGTTACCGCGTCTTTAAAATAGACACTAAATTCGGTTTTACTCCGGTACCGGTCAACAGATTAGGTTCAAATTCAATAGGGTACTTCTCACTGACGTCATAAATGCGTATACCAAGTTTCATGGAAATCCAATATAGTGTATTTGAGTTACGGTGCCTTTCTAACAGAAAAATAAAATCTATTAAAATAGGCACTAAATTAGGCATTACTGCGGTACCGGTGAACCGATTTGGTTCAGTATAAATAGGGTTCTTCCCATTGACATTATAAATGTGTTTTCCAAGTTTCATGAAAATCCGAAAAAGCATATTTGAGTTATGGCGCGTACAGATATACGGATGGACGGACAGACATTTTTCCTCCCCACACATAATCTCATAAAGTACCATACTGGCACTTAATAAACTCAACATGGCTAATTCTCAGTCTACCTGGCATATGAAAATATAGACTGAAATTTGACTGAATCATGTGAATAAAACACACATAAATCCGATCAGAGGTTCTAGAGTTATCGCGTGTTGATGTCGGGTTGGAATTTGAATTCAAAATACGCGAACCTTGTCGTGTGAAGCAGCTGAATTGTGCTGCCAACTTTTTAACGAGTTGACGAATAACAATAACGTTTAAAAACGGTGAAAATAATTTCCTAACCAACTTCCTGCTTGGGCTTTGTGTGGAGAACGGACCGCCGTTTATAATTAAGTTGAATTTATTTTAACTATGTGGCGTGCAGAACAGAAAGGCGAAGTTGTTAATGGGTCACTGGAAAGAGAACGCTGCTTCATTTTTCTGCGTCCGACTCCCAGTTAAATTAATAATATAAGGCTGAATGTCTGATGAGCTGCTGCAACACCCCCCTAATACGAGGTAATTATAAAGTACAATAATTGCATTCTGTGTACCAAAAATATTGTTGGAATCAGTTTATTACAATTCGCCTTTCCTACAGCCTTCGTCTTCAGTAACAAAGCATGTCCTGTGTAATGATTTTTCATAAAACCCAGAGTCTACTGTGCAAGGTACAATATGGTTGCATGCTTTCTTTATTGCCTTCTCGTGATTTCCTAAGATTTCTCTAAGACTAATCAAGGCATTTAATGACCATAAAATACTGAAAAAATGCATTTATGACGTAGGCTATACTAAAGATAGTTAAAAAAATGACAAAAAACACTATATAATAAAAATAAAAATAACTCATTTCCAACAGCTAAGGGTTAATATTAAATATATTTTTATTATAATATTCCGCCTTTACCCTTACCATTTAATACACAACTTATTTGAAGATGCATTTCGGCGTATGCTGCGCCATCTTCAGTTCATATAAGATGTAATGAACACCACAATTCTTCTGAAATAATGTTTATTTTAGAAGAATTGTGGTGTGGTGTTCGTATATGAACTGAAGATGGCGCAGCATACGCCGAAATGCATCTTCAAATAAGTTGTGTATTAAATGGTAAGGGTAAAGGCGGAATATTATAATACAAATATATTTACTATATAATTAGTTTATTTTAAGTAATGAGCTGCTAAAAGCAATTTAATGCCGGTTGTCGACCAAGATCTAACCTAACTTAGCTTAGCTTAGCTCACATACAGTGAGGGATTTCATATATAGTTGTGTTGGATTTCATATGTAGTTTTGTCGACACAACTACATATGAAATCCCGCACTGTATGTGAGCTAAGCTAAACTAACTTAGCTTAGCTCTTGGTCGACAAACGGCATAATGGATGATAGTGCGTAACATATAAATTTACAATATATAATACACTTATTTTGTTACTAAAAAGTAAGTAGATGTATACTACTTGGCCACCTTCAGCGAAAAAGAAATTCTTTCTGAATTGCATCCTATCAAATTGCCCCTAGCAAATATGTGCCATCTAAAAAAAAAATAAGAATTGCTGCAAAAGAAATTGCTATGATGTTTACAATAAATATGAATTAAAACAAGCTGTGAAGACTTGGCACAGATTTTCAAATGAAAACGATTGTTTGTTGTCTAAAAGTAACTATTTGTACATGAAAAAGCTCCTCTCTACTGAAACATGACATAAAAATGCCGAAAATGTCCTAAAAACTGCCAAAAAATTACCAATCTCTTAGAAATGACGAAAAATGCCAAATAAAGAAAAATGAAAAAACAAATTGCCCTTATTTAATCAGTTATTTCATTATACACATTTATAAGTTATGTATATTCTATTCGAACTATTTTTTAACCTTCATAAAAATAAGTTGCAAAATCATCAAATGCCTTGAACTAGTAATCACCAGGTCCCGGATTCTGATGACCTAAGAATGATTGAAAAATGACCTATAAAATTACCCCAAATTTTAAGGAAAATGACTTAATAATTATAAAGAATGCCCTATAACTGATATTTTATTTATAAAAAGTATTATTGTACACACAAAGTTATAGACTAATTTGCACATAACATCAAAACTGTAAAATGCAGAAAGGATGTTTTAGTTATAAAAACTACTGTGAATGTTCTTTCCTCACGGAAATTTATACTGGCACTGAGGCACTGGCGAGTCAAACTTCGGCATTTCCTTCTGCGGTCTGCCGGATTATATTATGGTCTATTGAGGGTAAACAGTAGTTTGCACTCTTAAATCCAAGCAGGTGGCAGACTCTGTTACCAAGTCAATCTAATTACAACAGTAATATAATACAATATCTTGGGGTTTCTTTGATTCTCGTTTCCGACTGAGACATGACAACACTTTAACGCCGAATTTTTCCTTCTTGTATCAAACAAACAACACTTCAATGACAGCACCGCTAGCGACGAAAATATATAATGTAAATACATGAAAATGACTAAATAAGGAAGAAAATGACAAAATAATGACGTAAAATCGAAATAAACGCCCTAAAAATATAAAATTGCATAAAATGACAAAATGATGCATTTCTAAAATCTAGAAGCCATGATTAGGATTTATCTACAAGTTGGCAATGTCTATGCAGCATCAAGAAAAAGATGACATGTCATTAGAATCCGGGTCCTGGTAATCACATTTAGTTGAGTGATGAATGAGTCTATAGTATGTATCCTCTAACACAGAAATTTTATCCAAAAAACGATGCTCCCCGAAAATGGAAAAAGAACACAAATTTGCTTTGGAGTTGTTGTTTTTACCTTAAAGCACTTTTCAAGGTGGTGGAGGAACAATGCAGTTATATTGCAAAATGTGTTAATGAACAAACCATTCCTTTCGTCGAATTAAAAGGGATGTCAATGAGGGGAAATCGGGCGTGACATAATACCTCCTTCCTGATCAGCTTACGGCGCTCGACGTAAGGCAGTTCACTTGAGAGAACGCTCAGGAATGATCCAGTGGCGGATTGGAGAAGGATCAATAATTAATAAAGCAATGTGCACCAGAATATATCAATTCATATATTTATTAAGTGCCTGTATGGTACTTTATGAGACTGTGTAGGGAACGGGAAAATGTCCGTCCGTCTGTCTGTCCATGTAACTGTACGCGTGATAACTCAAATACGCTTTATCGAATTTTCATGAAACTTGGTATACGCATTTGTAACATGGGTTCAAGCCTATTGATACTGGTCCAAATCGATTGACCGGTACCGGAGTAATGCCCAATTTAGTGCCTATTTTATGGTAATATATTAGAAAGAATTTTCAAATGCAAATCAGTTCTCATGACAACATACTGTTTTACAGTGTTCATATACGGCTTTGGAAGTTGCAATGCAGTTAGCTTTGACAAATAACACTACCTACATATTCCTTCACATATGTTTATCAAACTAGGCCTTTGTTCTTCCGTAATTCCTGCTTAATGAATCGATCTGAGGCTTAACTCGGAAATCGATTACAAAAATAACTCATTTTCTGCATATCATATTTGCAATTATCACTGCATTCTGGCATTCTGGCATTCTGGCACTTTGTTACATCAATTTATCTGATTTTATTAGTATTTATTCCTGTTTATTTTGCAGGTTGCTAAGCAGACATCTTGTCTATATTAGGCTGTATTCTAGAAACTGCTAATTGAAATGTTGAAACAAAAATACGACCACTGATTCTGGCCTTTGTTCGCTTTTAGCATTATTCATTGAAAAAAAAAATGTTCTTATGAATATGTTCCGCCAAACACAGCTGCAATGCGACTGCTAAAACTTTTCAAATTACGATATTATGAATTTGCTAATTGGTTTCTACAGTTCTACTCCAGCATTTCTGCAATTTCCGATATGAATATCGTGCTGAAAATCAATGTGAAGACGCTTCCTATGCTTTTATGATTCAATGGGTTGTTGAAAATTGATAGAACATATCCGTTTGTTTTATATAAAAATCGGGAAAAAAGTAAAACAGGCCGCGCACGAGTCCCTCACTCACTCCGCCTGGAAAGTAGGGATTTTGGGTGGGGGAGACATCTAGTGGTTTTTATAATTTTCAGATATTTTGTTAGTTATGAAAAGAGCAGTGTTGGTGCAAGGAACTCTTCCTGCATCAATTAAGCCATAATTAATGTTATAATACGGCGTTATTTATAATTGCGAAATATTATTATATGTATCGTGAAGGGTCTTTTTCATTATGAAATATTTATTATTACGTTTTTTATGACTGTGAAATGTTCTGTCGACATATGTACGGCGTTTTTTTTTATCATAGGTTATCCCACGAGAGTTGACGAGTTTATCGATATATTCGCGACTGCGCAGCAGGAACGAATTTATCTGATGCAACTCGTCAACTCGAGTTAGATTTATTAAGACTATTCAATGAATAAAAATCCACCAGATTATACAAATAATAATAACTTTCGTGCTTTGTTCTACAAAAACAAAACTAACAGCTGTGAGATCACGGCATACTATGAATCAACCGTCCATGAATCGATTCGAGCTGTTTTGGTGTAATCAGTGCTACCACCAGTGCATATAAGACATAGTTAACTTCATTCAGTTAAGCTAACAGCAGAACAGAATAAAATCACACATGTACATTTCTATTATTTCAATTTCCAAACAAATTATGTTGTATAAAATAATCTGTTTGCGTTCTGCTTAATGGCAACATGTGACGTATTAATCACTGCATATTGATGCTTTCATGTCCAGTAACGAGCATACCATTTTACCCGATAAAATGCCATCGTCGCGATTCCTACAAGAATATTGTAAGATAAACGGCCGTGATTGGTCTATATCCGAGGAATTGCTAAACGTTATTGGTCAACATCAAACACATGGCGTATGAGTTGAATAGTCATTGTAAAATAGTTTCGTGCAAGGGTAATTTTTTATTGCGGCCGGGGCAGTTATTTGTTTTAGCATAGGTTTTGCCATTTTAGGTTAAGTTAGGTTAGGTTAGGTTAGGTTAGGTTAGATTAGATTAGATTAGATTAGATTAGATTAGGTTAGATTGGACGCCATCTTGCGGCGATTTATGAGAATATGGCAAAACCTATGCTGAAAAAAAAACTGCGCGGCCGGGCGGATGGCTAGGAGACATGCTAAGAGCGGCCGGCGGGATAGGGGAAGCAGCCAGGTGGGTATTGAGTGGAAGGGGGGCGTGTGCGCGACCTGTTCTACTCTTTCGCCTAAAAATCTAACCTGGAACCCGACATGCAGGATATTCAGAACAGAGAGGTTTTGAACAGGAACATTGAACTGTGCAGGTAAAAAAAGGTATAGTGAACCCTGTACAGGACATAGAAGACAAGAGGGTTCCAGGAGGTTGAGATTCCCAGAATTTAGACATTCGGCAAGTGAAGATGGCAAGGTTTCTAGCCTTACGCACCGGTAATTGTCCAGGTACTGTGGATTTTAAAATAGGAAGGTGAGATAAATTCACATTCTGAATTTGTTGTGTCTATAACATTAATTTGGCCTTAAAGGAACTTATGGCACTGACCATGTCTATAAGGTTTCGGCCTTTTCCTTGTTACAATGTGCTCAGTTGATTTAAGTGGACAAAAGCGAGATCCATTATTCGCACCTCTTTTGGTAGGAGGTAATGAAGTGATGTAACTCCGCGAGTCAAATTTTGACATCTCTCGTCGAATAGGAAGCAAGAAGAGAGCTAGGAAACCAAACACACTAGAAAGAATTAACACATCGAAATAAAATATCTCCATAATTAAGTGCCAGTATGGTACTTTATGAGATTGTGTGTGGGGGTCGGAAAAATGTCTGTCCGTCTGTCTGTCTGTCTGTCCGTGTGTCTGTACGCGCCATAACTCAATTACGCTTTATCGGAATTTCACGAAATTTGGTATAAGAATTTATAACGTCCATGGTAAGAAGCCTATTAATTTTGGACCTAATCGGTTGACCGTTTCAGAGTAACAACTAATTAAAGGTCACATGTTTTTTTAAATTATGTCGACAGGTATACTACAATGCCGCATTTTTAATCATTTGAGGGCTTTGTTTGCAGTGCAGTCAGATGTTTGTTTACTTCGTTGATCTAGTTGAAATTGAGTACTACATGAATACTGTTGTATACAGAAGGTAAATTACTGTGAAATAATTAGCGGAGTTATATGCCACTGAATTTTGCGAAATTTTGAAATATTTTAAGAATTTCAAGTTCCAATACATTGAGATTTGACAATTAACACTATTCCTTCACATATGCTTATGAAACTACACCGTCAAACTGACTGAGTTGGTAACGTCTTGGATTCGTATTCTGGAGGTCCCTGGATCAAATCGCGAAGCCGGCCGATTTGAAATGAATGTTTAAATTTTTATTATTTTTTATTTTTCTGTGAGTGCGCGATTGTCAAGATATCACAAATCTGTAGTTCTGCTGACGCTGGTCGACTTTAATCTGATTAAAGAATCTTATTTCCTGCACATCATAATATTGCAATTATAATTGATTCAACACTTTGTTATATCAGTTTACCTGATTTTATTTATATAGCTTTTGTTTACGTTATTTTCCTTCTTTTTTTCCTTTTTCCTGGTTTTCCTCATTAGGTCTACATGCAAACACCCATGCTCGAGGCATGGCTAAAAGGCATGTCCCCTCTACACGCAAGTAAAATTTGTGTTATCCATTAACAGTCTGTATATTTTTTAAATGATCTAAGTTAAGAATAATTAGACTAAGAATACCCACATCATCATTGCAATTAGTGCATAGGCGTAACCAGGCCGACCATATGGGGGGGTTATAACATCTGGAGAGGGGGGTTCCGAGGTCCTCGCCCCAGAAAATTTTAAAAATTAAGATGCACAATAACGAGTTTTAAGTTTCCCACGCTTTAAACTCATTAAGTAATTTATAAGCAGATTTTTTAAAAAGGTGATATATCACAATAATGAAATAAATAGTACAATTTTCCCTTTTTTAATCAATGGGGGGGGGGTTCAAACCCCCAAAACCCCCCCTCGTTACGCCTATGAATTAGTGTAGACTAGAAGTTTCGACTTGTCTTGATGTTCATAAAAATACTCCAATAGCCTAATCTGATTTAGTTAATTACTTAAGAGTCTTTCTCCACTGAAGCCACGAGCCACCAGGAGGCCACATTATCTCTTA
This sequence comes from Ectobius pallidus, assembly GCA_964059195.1. NCBI lineage: Eukaryota > Metazoa > Arthropoda > Insecta > Blattodea > Ectobiidae > Ectobius > Ectobius pallidus. The sequence goes on along the minus strand of CAXKWD010000004.1, from coordinate 184,722,085 downwards.
TTTGAGATCGATTGGACTCCCACTGCGCCCGGAATGTGAAACCACAGAAGCCATGGCATCGATCCTCATGTGTTGAAGGAGTGTTAATTAATTACCTAAGTACACGAAGTTCTCCTCGAACTGCATTGCACATCATGACCTCAGATCTGCGATTTAATGCTCAAGGTCATTCTACCTAAGTCCGTATTTGTATTTAGTGCACCGCATCGACATATCCAACCCCTGCAGGAATAGTATTACATTCTCCTAATTGGATACAATGGCTCACTTGAATATTGGAATACAAAGTTTTCTGACACTGCATAAATTCAGTTTGCTAATATCTCTTTCTTTCTCTTAGTTTTACCTCTCCCTTTTAGGATTTAAGAGACCCAAGCCGCCCGGGCCTTAGAGGGCCGCGACCTGTCGGGAGAGGGATTATCTTTGAATCGCATTATACCTTTTGACCACACAAGGACATGGAGGGCCTCCCGGATGAGTGATCAGCCCAATGCTGGGGCCACCTCCGAGACAACACGAACACATAGGACGAGACACACCATTCACACACACACACACACACACACATTCACTCCAAACAAGGCGAGGATGAGATAAAGATGATAATGATGGCCAGGTGATATCTGGGGACCACAAGGGCATAAAGTTGCCCGACAATTGTCTCACAGGTGAGGAAAACCCCACCTAGGTAACTTGTCCCGACCAGGAATCGAACCCGGACCCGCTGCGTGAGAGGAGGGAACGCATCCCCTACGGCACAGCGGTGGACCAGTTTGCTAACGAAATCAGAAATTATTGTCTACGTGCATAAATAATGAAATAATTTTATTTTTATGTACTAATTCACGAGGAGTAGGATACGTCATTTGAGATACATAAAATAATTACCAAAACCAGCAAGACGCTCGTGTTTGGGTACTTTTCAACTTTTTTGAGGAACAAGCCCATTAACAGTCCACAGTATTTTGGAAGATTAGCATAACATTGGACTGTCGGCGTGGTCTTGTGGTTAGCGTCGCTGACTACAGATCCGTCGGCCCGGGTTCGACTCCCGGTACCTCCTCGGATTTTTCTGAGGTATGGAGGTCTGGTAGGAGTAGACTCAGCCCTAATTGAGGAGCTACTTGATAGAGAAGTAGCGGTTCCGGGAACCACCATTAACGGCCGTGGGTGTCGGCATGCTGACCACATGCCCCCTATCCTGCCGTCTGCCTATGGTAGATGACGCAGCGGTCGGGTGTTAGGCCTTTTCCCTTCTGGGATGTTAGCGCCACGGAGTTAGTTAGTTAGTTAGTTAGCATAACATTCTTTATTAATGAATTAACTGGAAGCGAAGTCACAATCTTCGGTTCAGAAGTCTGAAACATTTTGCGAATGAATAAATATCAGAGCAATGGCTATAATTTTGTTGTGAACTGCTCCATAGAACTTCATTTCATAGCTACCAAGAATCGTACCATTCTTTTCGCAGCCACCTGTACGTGACAAGATTAGCCTCCTATCATAGCAAAACATTCCAGAGTCCCATTAAATATACAAATCGAGAAGAAACAAAATCGATATTTAACTACAATAAACTTAAAATTTATTAATCAATTAAGGGGGATCATACAGCTTTCGGTGAAATTCATAGCTGAGAAATAGGTGAATTTCATTATTTTTTTCTCAGCAATGGAAAGCTCTACAATCTTGCAATCTTACATACTTTTTATAGACTACTTCTACAATTGCATACTATTTTCAAAATTAATCAAACTATTACAGTTGTGAGTAATTATCATTACAAAATGGCAGCCATGTTTCATGCACTAAAATGCCGTTTCCCTGATAACTTCCACAAATGGCAACATAGGCCTATATATATTTGCAAACATAATATGAACAACATCATCTACGTCTTTGGAATATCTACAGTATAAGTATTTTTAAAACATCAATTTTTTTAAACTTTATTTTTCAATTAAATATATATATTTTAAAAGATAAACTATTAATTTTAAATGAATGATTGTAGATAGTGTGGTTCATATAATATTAACAAATGCACAGAAAAGCAATTACTCAGAAATATTGATATTTGAGGAAGTGAGAAGAAGTCAATCATACACACAATTCGTCAGAGGAAAGCAAACTGGGTTGGACACATTCTCAGAAGGAACTGCTTATTACATGATGTCGTAGAAGGAAGATTGGAGGGTACAACTAGACTTGGAAGAAGAAGAATTCAGCTGTTGGACGATTTAAGGGAAAAGCGGAAATATTGGATGCTGAAGGAGGAAGCAGAGGATAGACAGTTTTGGAAAACAAAATTCGCGTACCAAGTTTGAAAACCTGCCGGAAGGCAGAATACTTACTACTACTACTACTACTACTATCAAGGAAACGGCATTTGGTGCACAAAACGAAGCTGCCAGTTTGCAACGATAATTACCCGTAACTGTAACAGTTTGATTAATTTTGAAAATAGTATGCAATTATAGAAGTAGTCAATAAAGAATTTGTCAAATTGCAAGATTGTAGAGCAATTCATTGCTGAGAAGAAAAAAATCCACCTATTTCTCACCTATGAATTTCACCGAACACTGTATGTCCCCCTTTAATGTGTTTATTTATTTAAAGTACCATCCTCCAAAAATAGTATGACATACTTGGTGCATAACAGAATCTTGGAACTGTAGCCTCGATTCTGTTCCCTCCCTGGTATTGGAATTTACAAATAGAAATTCTTGAACACTGTAAGAAGGATTGATCAAACGTGACAGTTCTTTCTAAACAAAGTCAAAGGCAAATTATAATACTGTGTGCAGGTAGTGGGGAAAAAAAAGCGGACCGACTAAAATACCTAAGTTGCCGATATGAGCCACTGCGTATGCCTAGCGGCATTTACAAGATAGCAGGGAGTGTATTCAAATTTGTTCTTGTGTCGACTGTTGACTTAGCCCATTTCGAAACCCATTAGAAAATAAGCTAGTAAAGTTCATTTTCTGGGCAGTCGAGTAGTCTATTGGACTTTTATTTATTTTTTATTTTTCATTTTTATTGACATATATTTTTGTTTTGGTAGAGGAAGACAAGATGCACCTTCCAGGTAAACATATATATATATATTTTTTTTTTTGGTCAAATAATAGCCCACATTTGTTTACTAAACTCAAATGTGAGTAGCTCCATAAGCTGTGACAGTTAGTGATGAGCAAATGCAAGACCAAGACCAAGACCAAGGCAGTCTTGGTCTTGGTCTTGGTATTGCACTCTCAGTCTTGGTCTTGGTCTTGCATAGGTAACCCTGGTCTTGGTCTTGGTCTTGCATAGGTAACCCTGGTCTTGGTCTTGGTCTCGGTCTTGCATCAGTGGTCTTGGTCTTGGTCTCGGTCTTGCATACTCGGTCTTGGTCTTGTTGCAAGAGTCTTGCAATTTTATTTTATGCATCTTACTGTGATCTATGGCGTTTACATGATTTAAAGTTACACCGATTACATGTGTGTTATTGCTTGCGAAAGTAACGAAAGCTAATTGCTTTTAGTTGCTTTGACTATGTAAACAGTAAAGTGATGTCACACTGTTTGCCGGAATGCCCATGGTGATATAAGCTAGAACAGTAAACTTTGAGTGTAAGTTTAAATATTCTCTGTTATCCTATTGCAGAACTTTAAACCCAAAATCCACGAGATGCTAACACTATTTGAGAGTGTAAAATTATGAATATTATATTGTAAAGTTTCAAATTGAACGTCTGTGGAGACAAGAAGTAATATTAACAAGATGTGTATGATACATAACGGCTAGATATATAAGTATTCATGAACCACAGATTATTGTCTCTGTTGGACATTACATTAGAATATTATAGGAGAACCCTTAGAGCAATCATAGGAGAAAGATTCCATCTGGCGCTGTGAATTGAACTCCGGCTTAGCTCAGTTAGTAGAGCATTGGTGCGAATAGCCAAAGGTCTCATACAATACATAGACCTAATCTTCACACTGATTTAATTCTGTAGTGTCTTCCCATATACCCGGAACATATCTTTTCATAAATATGTGACATTTACAGTTTTACCCTTGTAAATCGGAAGCAATTTTATTTATAACGCGTTTCTCCAAACTTACTTGAAACGTGCCTGATTGTTAAACTTAAAGTTTAAGTGTTACTAATTATCATCTCCTTTTCCTTAGATCATAATATACCTTTTACATTGATTGCGCATCTTTCCTGTAACATAATTAGTTCCTTCTGCTACCAAACCCTCTGTCTATTATTTAAAGTCACGTTCAGTCTACCTGGGAAAATACACCCTCGCTTTGAGATCCTCTTTAAGAAATTTGGTTTTCCAAGAACGTGCTTTTTCACAATACGTACGTATTTACCAAGACTTATTCATACCCATCACCATTTTATAATAAAGCAATTACCTTAACTATTCAATATTCAACTAATTCATTTAATCTACTGTACTTAATCATTATTACCATCAAAAATCACCTTCTATCTAATAAATTCCATATCAATTTTATATGTGAGAGTAGGCTATGAATATTAATGATAGGTGTAAAAAAGGATATAATCGTTAATGAAATAGGCTACTGAGCATGTTAATAGGAGTTTTAAGTTACAGGGACTGATTAAAGTTTCAAACCCTCAGTCATAGGTCGCCCCATGGCTGAGTGGATAGACCGTTCGCCCTCCACCGCTGGGACCCGGGATCGGATCTCGATGGATCAATGTGAAATTTGTGATGGACAAAGTGGGGTCGGGGCAGGTTTTCTCGGGGTGCTCCTGTTTCCCCTGGCATATCTCATTCCATCGTTGCTCCATTCATCATAGTATGACCATTTGGTTGTAATAACGAATTATTATAGATCCTCAGTCATAGCTTTCTTTTAACCCAGTGAGAGGTTAGAGAAACTAGTTATTGAATAACTGTATGGCAGAATTTATTTATATTGTACGCAAAATGAAATTTCATATATGGCTTAGGGCCTTTGTTACATCTGTTTGCCTTTCGTACCATAATACTAGAGAACTATTGCAATTAAACATTTTAAAAATGAATATGGAGTGTTTATCGTGAATTTAACTCCCACCAATTGAAGGAACTAGCTGTCTGGAATGCCATTCAGGGAAATCCGACAGATTAATTGTTAGTTTTCATTGCAGTAATTTGTTTATCGTAATGGTGAGAGAGGTTGTATACAGATTTCATATGTATTATTTGAATGGTGCGCTCGTTTTTGGATACGGACAGTGTTACGCACCGGGTCTGCTCTCATTGGTTACCGCACGATGAAGCAACCTCTATATTATAGGCCCACTAGCCTTGGGACTACCCGGCTAGCGACTCTGCGGCGCCTTTGAGTAGCGGTCGCTGCATACACAACGGGGCTTTATAAAACTTTTTGAAATGCAAGACTGCAAGAGTCTTGCAGTTAGGTCTTGTTCTTGCCAGAGTCTTGCAGGGTTGGTCTTGGTCTTGATCTCGGTCTTGCATGATCGGTCTTGGTCTTGGTCTTGCTAACGCTGATGCGGTCTTGGTCTTGGTCTCGGTCTTGCATTTTCTGCAAGACCAAGACCAAGACTGCAAGACCAAGACTGGTCTCGCTCATCACTAGTGACAGTTAATATTTTCCAAGACGAAAGCAGTAACCAGCTACGTGGCTGTTGTCCAACTACACAGGTCTAAGGATACGCATGGACACTGGTGTAAACAAGGCTTTGAAATCAGCTATAAGAGTCGGTCCGCTTTTTCCCCCTACCTGTACATATTACGTTACATAGTCTGATTCTCTTCTTAATGTGGTCATTTTGACCTTTTGAGTTTTTGTGTGAGATGGAATTTATATTTACGATATTATAAAGATGTAGAAAGACTATTCAACAGAATAACAGAATTCAATGTTTTCTTTTGTATGCAAAAGTAAGTGAAATGTGTACAAATAAATTTGATTATGGTTTAAACATTTACCTTGGCAAATAGAAGTCTACAATGAACAATAAAGTTACTACCTGGAGGCTAGACCGCTCGCCTTCCACCCCTGTGGCCCGGAATCGAATCTCGGTGGATCCATGTGGGATTTGTGCTGGACAAAATGGGGTCGGCGCAGGTTTTCTCGGGATGCTACTCTTTCCCCTGCCATCGTTTTTCCATTCATCATAGTATGTCCATTTGGTTGCGATAAAGAAAGAGTTATTATATAATCCTCACAGCTTTCGTTTGCAAAAGTAATATTGTATTTACTTTGCTGCTATTTCCCCAAACAATTAAACCATACCTCATAATCGAGTGAAGAAAACAGAAATACGCAGATAAGAAATGAAAGACAATAGAAAACTCCTGATAACCTCATACATGTCTGTCCCAAGTAAATGTCCAGAAGCAAACATGAAGATCCCATCAAGCACGATATTGTTGTAATATTAAACAAAAAAGTCTGTGTGGAACGCCACGCGACAGAAGTGAAACTTGTTTTAATTTTTTTTTTCAATTTTTGATTGTTGGATTTTTCAATTTTGCATTATTGGACTTTTCAATATTGGGTTTTTGCACTTTTTAATTTTGGATTTTTAAATTTTGGATCTTTGAATTTTCAATTTTGAATTTTTTAAATTTTCGATCTTTGATTTTTTTATTTTTTTATTTTTAAATTTTGGATTTTATTATTTTTTAAATTTTGGATTTTTTAATTTTTATTTTTTTTTAAATTTCGAAAATTTGGATTTTTTAATTTTGGATTTTAATTTTTTTATTTTGGATTTTTTAAATTTTGAATCTTTGAATTTTTTACTTTGGATTTTTTAAATTTTGATCTTTGAAATTGTTTTATTTTTTAATTTTGATTTTTTAAACTTTTCCAATTTTGGATTTTTTATTACTTAAATTTTGAATTTTTGGACTTTTTAATTTTGAATTTTTGGACTTTTGAATTTTGAATTTTTGGACTTTTTAATTTTGGATCTTTGATTACTTAATTTTGGAATTTTGGATGTTTTAAATTTTGGATCTTTGATTTTTTTATTGTTTAGATTTTTTAAGCGCGGTAATGAACCTCCGGGTTCCATAAAATAGATCATATACTGTACTATTAGATTGCTTAGGAATTGTCTATTGCCATTGAGCAAGTAAGTATTATTATTATTATTATTATTATTATTGTTGTTATTATTAGTATTATTATTATTATTACTACAACTACTACTACCACTACTAATACTGCTGTTCCCATTTGCAGGTCCTCCTACTAGGTCTGAAAAATTTCCTTTGATTACTCCTATTCATTGAGTTGATTGTTTTCTGTGCAGACCGCTCCAAAACAGTCTAGTCAATTTCGTTCGGTTTTGAGTCTGACACTAATTTCGTGACGGTTTTAGCGTGACACAAGTTCCCGATTTACCCCGTACCGCCACTAAAGAAGTTTCACTTCAAAAATCTTCTCATAAGCACAATTATGTTCCTATCAAAGTAACTTTCTATCTAGCCTCGAGCATGAAATGAAACAAGTTGTAAAACGAGATTTTATTTTGCGAATTTGTATGTTTAGGAAAGGAGACCTTAAGGGTAAATGCAGCAATCCCACCTACCGGTACTCGCAAAATAGTAACATTTTACCAAGTATAATATATTTTCTTATCAGCGTAAATATTTGTTAAATAATAGTTTATTTTTCTTACCTTGCAGCCATTTTGGGAACTTCCAGCTTCCCTGACACCCAGTATGCACTTGCTCAGAAAGGCTATTGATTTTCTGGTGCAAGGCTACCAACATATGGAATGGAGTGGAAGTAGCGTTTCGGCAACAAATGACTACTGTTGGCGAGTACCGTGAGAAAGGTAACATTTAAAAATATGTAATGCTATTTAATGTTCTTAGTTTTTATCAAACTGGGTCTATTTAATAAACATATGCAACTATTTAACTAAAAGAGTATCTTCCATGAGACTGAAACCATAGTTGGTAATCCTGGAAAGTTATAATTTTATACCACTCAGTGGCATAATTTTCTCCTTTTATAACTGGGACGGGGAGACAAGAAGCTTGGATTAAAGATGCACGGTAGCAATATAAGCTTGTGGAGTGGCTTCAAAGCGGCATTCTTGCGCAGGTCTCTTCGACTCACTTATATGAGAGAGAATCAAATAAAAACAGCAATTTTATTATTATTATTTTTTTTACTATTTTACTGCAGGAAGTATGTTTGCTTATTAGTGCAGGCCGTACCGGCGCACGAGTATGCAAAACTTTTCGGACGCAGTTTCTTTTTGGATTCTTAATTATGACACCTTACAGTATGTAGAAATGCAGGTTGCCACCAAATATTGTGGTCGAGGTTATCTTGACCCGCCATTAAAGATGGCGGATGAGTCACATCATGTTTACGCCATTATCTCCGTGATCCCTGGTCCAATCTTTCCGTTCTTTTTTTTTAATAAAAGGAAATTAAAAATACAACTAAAAATGTTATTACACATTTTTTGATATCTTCTACCCTTTGACAGTTATTTAGGTGCAAAGTGTTTTTTTTTTTTAATATTCATAGAAAGGGTATACTAAAAATGAAACTATTTACAATTGGTTTAACAACTTTTTACGTTTATTACATGCATTCCTAGTACATACATATATTTTTTATTAATATAAAATTCATGTTTGCAGTCCTCAACAATACATACATATAGTGGTATTCAGTTCATTTGCTTCTTTTTTACAGCTGCAACTAAATGTCGTACAGCGAGACCTACAATTGCACGGTGGTACTATGTAACCAGGCACTGCCTTTTTTGTAACATACTTTGGTAGAAGTTCATTGCTACTTTTTTCATAACCAAATTCCGTTAAGTCTAATGGCTCGCACAAGGGGTTGAAAGCGTTCTTCCATATGTATGTTTGGGCTGATGCACGTAAAGCATGTTGATGTAAAGTATCTGTAGAGCATGGAATTCTGTCTAATGACAAACCAGTCTCACAGTCCGAGATATGGATATATAACGTGCTTCGTCTGCTGATAGTCCTGGTTTATTTATTAGTTTTAAATATAGTTGTTCCAGAGCTGTTGACTGTGAGTTAGGGAGAGGTAGTCCATTTCCCAATGGCTTAAGGACGTCTTGTGCGTAAGGTTGTTTAATTTCATTGTAGGCCTTTCTCTTTGAAGATATTTTGCTTGTGTCGCAACCAGTAAAAGTGTGTAGTGCTGGTAGGACATTAATAATTTGTTTCTCCCAAAGAGTCAGATACTAAATGGCGACCTATTATTCTTAATTTGTTAGATGTAACTTTCATCCATAGACCCGAGCAGTTATAATTTTTAAATTTTGGCCAGAAATGAATTGCCAAAACAAAAATATCAGTAGGCCTATCTGAACTATGAATCATTAGCTCTGATCCAGGTTGTACAGCATGAAAAGCACGCACGTATATTCTGGTGTCTGCTTCAGTATGATTTCATCTTAGATCCAAAACCTCTGAAGTCACGGCTCCCTGGATTTTGAAACATTTAGTTTCATCATCAAATCTTCCAAATATCACCAAAACTTGATTTTCATTCAGTTTAACATAGTGATTTGCACTTTTGCACAGGAATCTTACAAATTCTTGTTTATTTGAAGAGCAACATATGAAATTCTTGATATTTTTGGGCATGTGAGTGGATGGTCCCAAGATTTTGAGTTGTACAGGACTGGAACCTTTTGCATATATTTTCGCTTCCATATTCTTCATAGAAATTTCACCATATCTATCGAAAAGATGTAAATTCTTTGTACGTTAGGTCTGGAATAGAAAGAAATTATGTACTTGTAGAAAGCTCCTGTGAAGTCCCCAAACGTATTTACGTAGTTGAATGATGAACACAAGAGCCATCCAGTCAAATATATGAATAATACAATGACTTGACGAAAGACCGTAGTCTACATCATAAGCGCAACAAACTTCATTGTCAATAACATTCATAAGAACGAGCTTATCAGGTTTTTTCATGAACCCATGCACATCAGTCAAGGCACGAGGATATTCTGCTAGTTCATGACTACCAATAGACTTCGGGTCATATTCACGTTGAATCGATAACGTTACAATCTTATGGATGTCAAGAGATTCTTTTGATTTCTGAAGTTCCTTGCTTGTACCTTTTTGGCAGTTTGTATCTTTCTGCTTAGGAGCGTATTTTAAATTCCGAAAGCTTGCCCTCTTCATATGGTCGAAGACACTTTTTTCTTTTTCCTAAAGCATAAATAAAAGAATTCTTCATGAAGATTTTCTCCATGTTCTTCAAACTTCAAAATACAAGATGGTACATTTTCGTTTACCAATTCATTCGTCTTTTTCTGTAAATATGTTTCTTTTTTCTGACAGGCTCCTAACTAAACTCTTTAAATCAGCCTCATCTCTCTTTATCCTAGAGGGACTCCATTCATTATGCGTGAATGAATCCTCGCCTGCTCCTGTAGGATCATTGTTCATGTCACAAAAATTCCAGGAGTACATTGTGAATAGCACTCTTTGTTGGATACAGAACTATCCATTTCCCCATTGCATCTTTTTATTTTTATTTTTTTCATTTTTTTTTTATCCCAAGCAATCCACCACTGACCGCTGATAAACTTATCTGTGATTGCTCAATAGCTATAGTGATCCTGAACTCTTCTTGACTGACAACATACCCCTTTCAAGATCAGTTTTCACGTCATCTGGAAGTTAAAGCATGTCTTGTAAGTTAGGCCTACATCGTGATACCAGGAGCATAGTTGTGGTTCATAGAAAAAAAGTACGGTAACATTTTTCTTACAGATGCAATATGGAGTTCAAAATTGCAATCTCTGTCGGCTTTCAACGAGTCGAACAGTATTCCAACCAATTCACAGTATTTCATATAAGCTTAGTACTGCAATGTATCGTTATTAGCGCTTCTGGGTGCCATGAAATCATTGAAGCTTTTACAGAAATTTGCATTTTTCAGATCACATTCTAAAAGAGTGTATGTCGTACTGAAATCAGCCACATTGTGATCGGCAATAGCTTCCCGTAAGATTTGGACTTTTGAAGTTATAAACAACTCCTCCAAAACTTGAAGTTCAGCATACTTAACATATTGCTCAAGCTGCAAATAAGTAAGAGCTTCATAGTGTGCTGCGTAGTGATTACCGTTTAATATGGATTGTAACGTATTTTCACCATATAATCCTGCTTCTTCTGTCATAATAGATTAGACTTGACGGAATTTGGTTATGAAAAAATAGCAATGAACTTCTACCAAAGTATGTTACAAAAAAGGCAGTGCCTGGTTACATAGTACCACCGTGCAATAATTGTAGGTCTCGCTGTACGACATTTAGTTGCAGCTGTAAAAAAGAAGCAAATGAACTGAATACCACTATATGTATGTATTGTTGAGGACTGCAAACATGTATTTTATATTTGAAACTGAATAAAAAATATATGTATGTACTAGGAATGCATATAATAAACGTAAAAAGTTGTTAAACCAATTGTAAATAGTTTCATTTTTCAGTATACCCTTTCTATGAATATTAAAAAAACACTTTGCACCTAAATAACTTTCAAAGGGTAGAAGATATCAAAAAATGTGTAATAACATTTTTAGTTGTATTTTTAATTTCCTTTTATTTAAAAAAAGAACGGAAAGATTGGACCAGGGATCACGGAGATAATGGCATAAACATGATGTGGCTCATCCGCCATCTTTAATGGCGGGTCAAGATAACCTCGACCACAATATTTGGTGGCAACCTGCATTTCTACATACTGTAAGGTGTCATAATTAAGAATCCAAAAAGAAACTGCGTCCGAAAAGTTTTGCATACTCGTGCGCCAGTACGGCCTGGTCTATATACATTATTTTTCCACATAGTCCCCACCCAGTTCAAGCACTTGCACCATCGGATAGGAAGTGCTTTCATACCGCGTGAGAAAAACTATTTTTGTTGACTTTAGAGCCACTCGTGCACCGCCTATTGGACGTCTTCATCAGACTTGAACTTCTGCCCTCTAAGGTGCTCCTATTCATGGACCAAAAATGTGGAAATCTGATGGTCACAATTCTGGCGAGTATGGCGGATGTGGGAGGCACTTGAAGCGAATGTCATTTATGGTTTTCATGGTTGCACGAGCTTCATGAGGACGGGCATTATCATGTTGAAGCAAAACACCTGCACTCAGCAATCCCCTTCGCTTTGATGCAGTTTTTGATGCTGAAAAATAGGTGAAGTTTCATAATTTATTTTTTTTGCTCAACAATGAATTGTTCGGTAGCCTTGCAATCTGACATGCTCTATATTGGCTAGTTATACAATTGCATAGTATTTTCAGAATTAATTTAACTATTACAGTTAATGGGAAATTATCATTACAAAATGACAGCCAAATTTTGTGCACTGAAGTACCGTTTCCCTGATAATTTCTATAAATACCAATATTTCTGAGTGATTATTTTTTCTATCTATTTCTTAAATATCATATAAACAACACAATCTAAAATCTTTGTGTTATCTGCAGTGTAAACATAATATTTTTAAAATAATTCATCAGTTGTTAATTTTTTAATAAATTTTTACATCAGAAATAGTTTGTTAAAAATAAACTGTTGCAGTTACAGCAATGATTTTAGACAGTATTGTTTAATAGTATTAAGCATGCAAAATTTCACAGCAATATGTTAATAAATGTTTGAGTTACCATGGAAACTGCACTTCAGTGCACAAAATTTGGCTACCATTTTGTAATGATAATTACCCATTAACTGTAATAGTTAAATTCATTCTGAAAATAGTACGCAATTGTAGAACTAGTCAATATAGAGCACGCCAGATTACAAGGCTACAGAACAGTTCATTGCTGAGAAAAAAATATTGAAACTTCACCTATTTTCCAGCATAGAAAGCTGTATGTCCTCCCTTAAAATACTCTGTCCTTTTTCAGCGTATTGCATCTAATTCCAATATCTGTTGTTGGGCTTAATCCAACTTTTCAAATACAAGCTTCAAGCCTCGAAATATGAAATCATAGACACGTGTGGTTTCAGGATCTTATTACCAGAAGGCCGTGAAATATTTATATGCATGTGTTTATATAGTTATTATGTCTTGGATTGTGTTCATATTATTAAGTTATACTGAATTCTAATGACTAAGATATTAGGTAAATTAGCGAAGATGTGTCAAGAGGTGTAAATCGTTCGAACAAGTGGAAAAATTCAAATATCTGGGAGCAATAATTAATGACACAAATAATATTAAGACAAAAGTTAAGGGTCGACTCAAATCAGAAAATGCTTGCTTTATGCACTTCAGAAACTCTTATCTTCTCGTCTTCTGTCCAGGAATCTAAAAATCCGGTTGTATTATATGGATATGAGACATAGTCGCTTACTCTTCGGGAAGAATATAATCTGAGTGTGTTCGAAAACAGGGGGCTTACGAAAATATTTGGGCCTAAGAGAGATGAAAATGGGGACTGGAGAAAACAGCGTAACGACGAGCTTCATAACCTGTACACATCACCGGATATAGTAAGGGTAATTAAGTCACGGAGGATGAAATGGGCTGGACATGTTGCGTGCATGGGGAGGAAGACATATCTCAATAGTATTGACTGGGAGACCCGAAGTGAAAATACCACCCGGAAGACCTAGACATAGGTGGGAGGACAATATTAGGGTAGATTTAAGAGAAGTAGGATTAGCGAGGGATAGTTGGTTGGAGTTATCACAGAATAGAGTAGAATGGCGGGCTCAGGTAAGTGCGCCAATGAACCTTCGGGTTCCAAAAAATAGATAACATTTCTTTAGCTGGCTGAGGAATTGTTTATTGCAGCGTTTCTCAATCATTTTCAACCTGAGGACCTCTAAAATGTGTAAAAAAATTTACGGACCCTAATTTTACATCCCATTTTTAAGAGAAGGCCTATATTCTTAATATTTGGGCTATTAATTATAGGTCATTATAATGAAATAAGTCAAAAATTTTACTACTTCACTTTCCACCTGCTTTATGATATTTTTTAATTATGTCTGAGGACCATCTGCACCATCTTCGCGGATCACCAGTGGTCCGCGGACCATAGGTTGAGAAACGCTGGTTTATTGCCATTGAGTAAGTAAGTATAACTCGATCGGTAAGACCTGAGCCAAACAAACGTATGCGCAGTAGTCTACGATGATATAATCTACACCTGTCCTTCCTTCATAGCACGTGATGTTCCTGCCAGTTCATACTGTACGGACCGTGTAAAAACATCTTAGTTAGCCTCACAGCATTCAGTAGTGAAGTGTGATACGTTAATAAGAGCAATGGAAGGCGAATGTAGTTATTCTAGCAAAAAGGATGGTGGCAGTAAAGTGATTCACAGTCAGAGTAGGGAAATAGTGTGGAATATATATAGGTATTTCAAACAGGTGCACCAAGATAACCCTAAATATGCAATTCAGCAGAGTGTTTCGGATGCTACAGGAATTTCATTCAGCAGCATTAAGAGAATAATTGTAAAAGGGGGTGAGAAATGTGTTCAAGATGGAATGAGATTTAATACTCCACACAAAAAACGACCAAGAAAGAAAGTGAAAACAGACTTAGATGATTTTGATAAGTGTGTAATTAAAAGGACGGTGAATGAATTTCACAAAGAAATGAGGAAAGGCCAACTTTAAAAACACTGTTACCTGTCCTGAAGAACAAAATTAATATTCCTGGAGGTAAATGGGCTTTAAGGCAAGTGTTGAAAGATTTACATTTCAGGTGGAGAAAAACAGTGAATAACCGGAAGATATTATTCGAGAAAATGGACATCCGTAATTTACGTCTAAAGTATTTACGATGTCTTACGGGCTATTATGAACCGCATAGTTTGGAATGAATAGTACAGTATATGCATTCTCTTCTAATCCTACTCCATTTCTACCGGCGGACGTGCTTGGTTCAGGTCCTACCGTCCCAGTTATAAGTGTTAACGACTATAGTCCTATGTTCTTTCCGGGCATAAAAACTAATGTTCAGGCAGAATTTTAGCTTTATAATTCTAGTCGTTTTTGCGACAGATAGAACAGACGGAGTATATGATTACTACTTAGATGGTAATGAGCATGGTGAAGCTTATTTCAAAACTACTCTCAATGCAATAAAAATTTCACAAAAGATAAACTTAAAGTAAGCCATTGTACCTACATATGTATTTTTTTGCACTCCTTAACTAATTAGTGGTACTTACAAATGCTGTTGCCGTGGATCGTAAGTTGACATTCCCGCATAGCAATCTTGTTGATATGTGCGGTAAGCGTTTCCGTGCTGTTATGAATATTACGCCACACCTCATAATACAAGCCTTCATGGACAAGACCCCCCAGCACAAATATTCGGTTCCCATAAACAACAACAAATGCGAATCACTTTCTGAAATAAACATCTATCTTCAAGAATGTATATACATAATATTTTCAGGTAATATCACAATTAATATAATTAAATTTATATAAATAATCATCGTGCAAAAAACAGCATGCAATACTCGTGCCGTAAGCGCATAACGGATCTCGGAAAATTGAAAAAACTCGGCGCGAGCGCCTCGTTTTTTCAAACTATTTCCTCGATTTGTATGCATGCCTTACGGCACTTGTATCGCAATATACTATAACAAATGCCTTTTTTCTCCATTGAAAATTTAGGATATAATGAATAGTATATTGCGATACTAGTTCCGTAAGCGCTGCTTACGGATCGACGAAAGAGTTCAGAGTTGCACGATGATTATTTATATCAATTTATTTATATTAATTGAGATATTAGCTGAAAATATTATGTACTAGCATGTGCCCGCGGCTTCGCCCGCGATAATTATTTCAAAAATTAAAAATTAAGAGCATAATAGTTAAATCATTATATTTATTAACACCTAAATCACGTGGACTACATACCACGATTAGATAGCGTCGCCTGGTAAAAGCGACCTCAGATTCGATTTCCTTGGCCCAGAATACCCCTGTACAGTGAGTTTCGTCCAAATCGAACAATGTTTGACCATATTTAGGCCTATCCCTCTTCCGTGTAGGTTGAAAATTTCATATGTCTACGGGCCTTGACATTCTAAACAAATGAATCGTTCAGCGTGGGCTTACAACAATCTAGCGATCGCGATGCTTTTATTACCACGGTATGACAAAAATAGCCAAAGCCAACTGCAATTGATTTGACATTGAAATGTATTACTGAAATCTGATGCTTCGACAGCGCTAAAATCACGTTTTCTGCCAGTTTTTCACTCACAACTCGCGAACGAAAGCTAAAATTAAAAATCCGGCTTCGATGCGCATTCGCCCACCTTTCAGCTCATCTATGTTTAAAATTTCAGATCTCTGCGTTCAGTAGATTTCGCTGGGCATCGTGGACAGACAGACAAATACGTCCTTTTATTATTTTAAGATAGCATGTGCCCGCGATAATTATTTCAAAAATTAAAAATTAAGAGCATAATAGTTAAATCATTATATTAACACCTAAATCATGTAGACTATATATCACGATTAGATAGCGTCACCTGGTAAAAGCGACCTCAGATTCGAGTTCCTTGGCCCAGAAAACCCCTGTATAGTGAGTTTCGTCCAAATCGAACAACGTTTGACCATATTTAGGCTAATATTGATTATCCCTATAATAATAATAATAATAATAATCCTCTTCGGTGTAGGTTGAAAATTTCATATTATGTTTGCGTGCCTTGACATTAAAAACAAATGAATCGACCAGCGTCAGCTACAACATTCAAGAGATCGCGATGCTTTTATGTCGAAGGAATGACAAAAATAGCCAAAGCCTAGTGCAATTGATTTGTATTACTGAAAACTCATGCTTCGAAAACGGAATAAATACACGTTTTTTGCT
Organism: Ectobius pallidus; assembly: GCA_964059195.1. Lineage (NCBI taxonomy): Eukaryota > Metazoa > Arthropoda > Insecta > Blattodea > Ectobiidae > Ectobius > Ectobius pallidus. The sequence goes on along the minus strand of CAXKWD010000004.1, from coordinate 184,705,210 downwards.
CATTTTTCACTCATAACTCACGAACTAAAGCGAAAATTAAAATTCCGGCTTCGAGGTGCACATTCCGACCCTTTAGTCCGCCTATGTATAAAATTTCAGATCTCTGTGTTGAGTAGATTTCGCTGGGCATCGCGGACAGACAAACGGAAGACAGACAGACGGAAGACAGACAGACGGAGGACAGACACTTCCTTTTATTAATATAGATATACTAGCATGTGCCCGCGGCTTCGCCCGCGATAATTATTTCAAAAATTAAAAATTAAGAGCATAATAGTTAAATCATTATATTTATTAACACCTAAATCACGTGGACTACATACCACGATTAGATAGCGTCGCCTGGTAAAAGCGACCTCAGATTCGAGTTCCTTGGCCCAGAAAACCCCTGTACAGTGAGTTTCGTCCAAATCGAACAATGTTTGACCATATTTAGGCCTATATTGATTATCCCTCTTCCGTGTAGGTTGAAAATTTCATATGTCTTCGGGCCTTGATATTCTAAACAAATGAATCGTCCAGGATGGACTTACAAAATCAAGCGATCGCCCGCGATAATTATTTCAAGAATTAAAAATTAAGAGCATAATATTTAAATCATTATTTTATTAACACCTAAATCACGTGAATTACATACCACGATTAGATATCGTTGCCTGGTAAAAGCTATCTCAGATTCGAGTTCCTTGGCCCAGAAAATCCCTGTATAGTGAGTTTCGTCCAAATCGAACGATGTTTAACCATATTTAGGTCTATGTTGATTATCCCTCTTCCGTGTAGGTTGAAAATGTCATATGTCTGTGGGCCTTGACACTCTAAACAAATGAATCGTCTAGGATGGACTAACAAAATCAAGCGATCGCGTTGCTTTTATTTTCAAGGTAGGCTATGAGGTATGTTGACAAAAATAGCCAAAGCCATCTGTAAGTGATTTGATATTGAAATTTATTACTGAAACTGATGCTACTAAAACGCAAAAAAATGCACGTTTTCTGCCAGTTTTTCACTCATAACTCACGAACGGAGGCGAAAATTAAAATTCCGGCTTCGAGGTGCACATTCCGACCCTTTAGTCCGCCTACTTATAAAATTTCAGATCTCTGTGTTGAGTAGATTTCGCTGGGCATCGCGGACAGACAGACGGAGGACAGACACTTCCTTTTATTAATATAGATACACTATTGAAGATGGATGTTATATTTCAGAAAGTGATTCGCATGTGTTGGTTGTTATGGGGACCCAACATTTGTCCTATTAAAGCCGCCACAATCTGGGGGGCCTTGGCTCCGGTCTTCGATAAAGGCTTGTATTATGATGGATTTAGGGCACGTGTGCTTTTTGTCATTTTTACAGCACTGAGATTTCTTTCGTGTTCAAAGCGTGTGGGAATGTCAACTTACGATCCACGGCAACAATATTCGTAAGTACCACTAATTAGTTATGTCGTGCAAAAAATTAATTACACAACCATGGAACTAGTAGAACTGGGTTTACATAATAAATATTTAAGTTACTTTGCTGGTTAAACAAACAGTATTGTGCCATGAATGCTTTCTGTGTTTGTTATTTTTGCAACTCCTGTGTAGAAGGATATCATATGGAAGGAGTTATTTTCAAGCGTTGAGGCATGTTAGAATTAATCTAACAGCATTGCATTTCCAATAATTTTCTGTAGTCCCAAATAAAATAATAATGACTTCTACAAACCCGACATTGTGGAAACAAGCTATCATCCGACCACTACCTAAAAACAATACTCCAACTCATAGGCGTAACCAGGCCGACCATATGGGGGGGGGGGTTATAACATCTGGAGAGGGGGGTTCCGGGGTCCTTCCCCCGGAAAATTTTAAAAATTAAGATTCACAATAACGAGTTTTAAGCTTCCCACGCTTTAAACTCATATTAAGTAATTTATAAGCAGATTTTTAAAAAAAGGTGACATATCACAATAATAAAATAAATAGTAAAATGTTCCCTTTTTTAATCAATGGGGGGGGGGTTCAAACCCCCAACCCCCCCCTCGGCACGCCTATGCTCCAACTACTAACAATGATTACAGACCAATAAGTATTCTTCCTACTTTATCAAAAGCATTGGAACGCATTGTACACAGACAATTCTCTGATTACTTACGTGAACATCATATACTTGATGACTATCAATCAGGATTTAGGACTGGCCATAGCACGACATCAGCTCTGTTAAAAATCAATGAAGACATACGTGAAGCTATTGACCAACGTAAATTAACCATACTAACATTACTAGATTTCAGTAAGGCTTTCGACACTGTAGACATTGATATTCTAATATGTAAGCTTAAAAGATTGAACTGTTCTGGAAGTAAGTGTCATATCCTGGTTCGACTCCTACCTTCGCGAACGCCAACAATGTGTTTTAGTAGGTGATCGTTTTTCTTCTTGGCCTTTCGGGAGGGCTGGTGTCCCCCAGGGCACAATCCTATGACCCTTACTTTTTAGTATATATATTAATGACGTAACCAAAACAATAAAGCATTGTATATATCACCTGCATAGGCGTACCGAGGGGGGGGGGGTTTGGGGGTTTGAACCCCCCCCCATTGATTAAAAAAAGGAAAATTGTATAATTTTTTAAGTCTGCCCATAAATTACTTAATACAAGTATAAAGCGTGGGAAGCTTAAAACTCGTTATTTTGCGTCTTAATTTTTAAAATTTTCCGGAGGAGGACCCCCGGAAGCTTAAAACTCGTTATTTTGCGTCTTAATTTTTTTAAATTTTCCGGGGAAGGACCCCCGGAAGCTTAAAACTCGTTATTTTGCGTCTTAATTTTTAAAATTTTCCGGGGGAGGACCCCCGGAAGCTTAAAACTCGTTATTTTGCGTCCTAATTTTGAAAATTTTCCGGGGGAGGACCCCCTGACCCCCTTCTCCCTGGGGGGTATTCCATACCCCCCAGATGTTATAAGTCGGCCTGGTTACGCCTATGATCACCTGTATGCTGATGACTTACAGCTATACATTCATTCCACTACTGACTTTATCAACGACGCACTGACGAAACTCAATTAAGACTTGGCTTCAGTTTGCAAATGGACAGACAATTTTGGACTTACCTTAAACACAGGAAAATCGCAAGCAATTGTAATGGGACATCAGCGTTTGATGAGTAGAGTACATATTAATACCATACCGCGCGTGCAAATTAATGGCACTCCTATAAACTACAGCTTATCGGTAAAAAATCTTGGCGTCTTTATGGATTAAGATCTAAATTGGAACACTCAAGTATCACACGTCTGTAAAAAGGTATATTCATTACTCCATTCTCTAAAAACTATGAACGACTTCCTCCCTAGTGAACTAAAGAAACGTCTAGTGCAAGCGCTAGTGAAGCCTCATTTCGATTACTGCGATGTTCTGTTGACCAACTTAAACACCAGCCTTACTGACAGACTTCAGCGTGCTCATAACGCTTGTGTTAGATTTATCTGTTATATCAGACGATTTGACCACGTGACGCCATCTTTTCACACCTTGTCATGGATGCGCCTCAAACAACGAAGAATGATCCATTCTCTTATCTTCCTTCATAACATATTATTATCTTCCTCTCCTTCCTATTTACACTCTCGTTTTAATCCCCTTTCGACCTCACGAACGCATAACCAAAATCTACTACAACATCATTCTATTCTTCATCTTTTAGTGTATCAATTCCTCGTTTTTGGAATTCGTTACCTTGTCATATCAGAGACTGTCGAAATGTACCACAATTTAGAAATAAGTTGAATATCCATTTTATTAGTCATTAATTTTATTTTAGTTTAGTTTATAAAACTTGTAATTAAATCCTTGTAATTTTATTGTCTGTAGCATGCTTAGTTTTAATTTATAATTTATCAATTCTTGTATTGTTTGTAGTATGCATTATTTACGATATGTATAGTTTACTGGTGCAGTGGAAGAAAAGGCCTTTTGGCCTTAACTTCGCCAGTATAAATAAATAAATAATAATAATAGGCCTAATCTCTTATAACTTATCTAATATATAAAATTGAATGTGTGTTTCTGGATATGTGGATATGTGTGTGTATGTATGTATGTATGTATGTATGTATGCTCCCTATACAAATCTACATTTCTTAACCAATTTGCACACATTCCCAGTTAAGCCCGGGAAGTAACGCGGTCAACATTAAAATTGAAACAAACCAGTCCTTCCCTTGAAAATTATATAATTTCTGAGAATATTATACTGAAGAAAATGAAATGCAGTTCAGTTCACATGACAACAGTGTATTGTTTACTGTGATCACATAGGGCGTTGGCAACTGCATAATATTGGACTTTAACAAATTATGAATCCATCGATGTAATATATTGGCGAAAATAATTACTGAAAAATGAAATCCACGAAATTAAAGCACAGTGTGATGCAGTCACATATCTTTCTCTACCCTCGACAAGGAAAATATAATTTTCTCACTTCACATTTTGATGTAGAATAAGAAACCGTATTGCAGGGACAGCTTAAGTGTGTGCCAATGAGTATGCTCTATCAGATATCTGTAAAAAAAATCCTATCAACTGATACGTTACTCTTAGCTGTAGGGTTTGTGTTATTTGAGAAATAGGGATGTTTATCAAAAGCCCTAAGCATCTAAAAGAAGACAAAATGGGATGGTGCATTTTCAGTCCTATGCCCGCAGTATATTATGTCCCAGGTTTTAGGGGAGGAAAGTATGAAAGTGATATTGATTTTTTTTTTAATTTCAGCCCCGAAACATGAGAGTGAGAAATAAAATTTTCCGTCAAGACAATACAATCTTATATAACCGGTATTTCTGTTTCTTCTTATTTCAACCCCTGTCAGGAATTGTATGTAGAAGCAACGGAATGCAAGATTCGACATCCTCTATGAGCCATAAAAAAAAGCTATATCTAGCTTTTTCTGAGGGAATGGTTTGAGTGTGATAAGTCGTTCTTCCTCATTTCAAATGGTACGTACATATTATATAAGGACCTAGAGTTTCAAAATCGAAAGTCCTCCGTAAGTTAATTTCAAATTACAAAATACAAAGCCCGGGCGACGCCGGGCCTTTTCAGCTAGTATATATATATATATATATATATATATATATATATATATATATATATATATATTAGGCTTTGTACTGACTGACAGGAATCAACGTAGAGCCTAAACTATAGGTAGAGGCTTGGAATTTTTATAGTACCTTCGTTTCCTAATGGAAGTGTTCACTAAGAAAAGATTTTGCAAAATTGTTATTTTAAATGCCAAAAATCAAATGTTTTTGAGAATACTTAATACCTTTTTACGCAGAATTATCTAATCCAAATCACAGCTCACATGACAACAGTGTATTGTTGCCGGTGGACTCAGGTAGGTTTGGAAATAAATAAAACGGGACTTTGACAAATTAGAGAAGCTCTCAATATAATTCATGTTACAGTATAAATAAATATTAAAGAATGAAACCCACGAAAATTATGCATAATGTGCTGCAGTCACATAACTTTCTCTACCCCGGACATAGAGAATACCATACGAGGTATGGTAATATGTATATTATTATATCTCAGGTTTTTTGGAAGGGAAGTATGAACCGAAACGGTTTCATGGTAACATGAGAGTGAGATAAATATTCCTCAAAGACAATACAATTTTATGTAACCGGAAATTCTCTTTCTTCTTATTTCAACTCCTACCAGGCTTGGCGGATAGAAGCGATGGGGTGCAAATTTCTATCCTCTAGAAGTCTAGAGCAATAAAAAGCTATATCAAGCGTTTTCTGAGCGAATAGTTTAAATGTGATAAGTCGTTTTTCTTCATTTCAAATTCTAAATGACATATAATTTGAAAATCGAAGGTCCTTCATAAGTTAATTTCCAACTACAAAATACAAAACCCAGGGGACGCCGAGCCTTTTAGGCTAGTAATAATTATGAAACAATCGGTCAGCACTACATGTATAGTCCAGTTACTCATTGCATACCCAGGCGGCTTCCTTTCGTTAGGAGGAAAAGTTTTCCGACAGCTCAACCCATGTTCTTTGTTTTACCGCACCAATCAGCTAGTTACCCCAGCCAATCAAAATCTAAGAATGTCCTGTGGCGATTTTGACAGCTACTCGTCTACTCCGCGTGGAATGAAATGCGTTGTTGCAAGATCAAGTTACAGTAAACAGTAACACGTATGAATTGAATAAAGCGAAGGAAGAACTGAGGTCAGTGATAACAATGAGAGAATATTGCAACGTTGCTTTTGTTTTGGATAGCGGAAGCCCAAGACCGATTTAGTCAGATCAATTAACATAAAGAGACACCGAAACCTTTGAAGCCGACTGGCCATCCAATGAGTAACTGCACTATATAGCCTACTGTACTCAGTGGCGATGCGTGGTGGACTGAGGATGAAGAGTCTAAAAATAACGAAAATTTTGCCCTTCTTTCGTTCGAAAAACAAGAATTTTCTGCTCAAGTATTCAAGATTGGTGAATGTTAAGAAAGCTGTCTTAAAGAAATAAATATTAAACATTTATGATTTACTTTAAGTGGAGTTGTGCACAATGTTAAGTTTTACACAGCCCATAGAGAACACTTTTTGTAGGGTTATTGCCTCGGTTAAAAACAGAAATATTAACGAAAAACGTTGTAATAGAAAATGTTTCGGAAGAGAGTAACAACAGAAATTGCCAATTGAGAGAAATATTTCTATACGCTCGTTGTATATTAACTTCTTACCAGGGGTGTAGTGGAGGGGGTACGGGGGAACGGCGTTACCCCACTGGCAAGTACATCAATTTAAATATACTACGACACTTACTAAATACATTGATCACACTTACTGAATACTTTGACGTGGTTGAAGACATTTTTGGTGAATTCTTGTAAAAATCATTGAAAAGAAAGTGTAATCTGAAAGTTGTAACTAAACCAAACTTTTCTTTAAAAAAACACGTAGCATAATATTATGTTATGTAATAAAATTAAATTCTAGAAGAGTAGAAGAGTAAAGGATATGGGGATTAGAAATAAATTTCAATAAAACAGAACATTTGTCAATGGGTTTGGAGGAAAAGTTAATATGTAATACAGCAGAAATTACACATGTTGAATATTTTAAATATCTAGGGTTTATTATACAGAAGGATGCAACAACAAATTTAGAGATCCAAAGAAGAATAACGGATGGGAAGAGAATTATAGGAATTCTAAATTCAATCTTATGGGGCAAAAATATTTTACATAGAACTAAAAAAATAATATATCAGGCATTATTCCAAAGTACAACATTATATGGCGCTGAAACTTGGACCATAAGTAGACAACAAGCAAACAAATTACTGGTATTAGAAATGGATTTTTGGAGGCGTTCAGCAAGAAAAACAGGAAAGAAAAATTTCCGAATAATAGAATAAGGGAAATAATGCAAGTTGAAAAGAATATCTTGGAAATTGTAGAAGAAAGACGCTTGAGATGGTATGGACATGTACTCAGAATGACAGAGGATAGAATATCCAAGAAAATTTTGGATTGGAAAGTAGAATAAAAAAGAAGAAGAGGGAAGCCCAGAGAGTGCTGGTTAAATGGGGTGAAAAGGAGTTTGGAGAGAAGAGGGTTAAGTAAAGAAGATGGTATGGACAGGGCTTGTGGAGGCAGAAGACTGTTGTGGGATGAAGGAAAACCATTGTATTGTAGAATGTTCCTTAAAAAATATATAAAATAAAATAAATAAATAAATAAAACACGATCGTATTAGAAAGTGTTTATGTAATTAAATGAGAAAAACGTTGTAATAGCAAACGTTACGGAAGAGAGCAACATTGCCAATTGAGAGAAATATTTCTATACGCTCGTTGTACATTATCTTCTTACCAGGGGTGTAGTGGAGGGGGTACGGGGGAACGGCGTTACCCCACTGGAAAGTAAAACAAATTAAATGTACTATCACACTTACTGAATACATTGACGTGGATGAGGACATTTTTGGTGAATTCTTGTAAAAATCATTGAGAAAAAAGTGTAATCTGAAAGTTGTAACTAAAACAAACATTTATTTAAAAATGCATAACATAAAATTGTTAAGGAACAAAATGAAATAAAACACAATCGTATCAGATAGTGTTTAGGTAATTAAATGAGAATTTCAAATTAAATTCAATAATATATTTTAAAATAGCCTTTAAAAGTGCTAGGAACATGTGAAGACTTTTGGTACTAAACCACTCTTCTTTTCTTTTATCATCAAAGGACATCTTTGGTATAGATCTTAAGAAGCACCACGTGTTCAAGTGCCCCCAGCAGGAACCGGAAGTCAGCTGTTTCTGCTGTAAGGTGCAGTCGTTGGTGAGGCTTGGGAATTGTAAACATAAGGATCCTCTTCTGATCGCCTTGAAAAGAGCTGGCAGAGAATTACGACCCTTAATCTCATCGGGGATGCATTTGTATGGTGTTTAGTTAAGAAATACTTTTACTGGTGTTATTCTTAATGTGAGGTTTTCAATCTTATTTCACTGAAGCGATCTGAGCGTTTAACACAACAAGATGAAAAGCCTGATTCGATTCCCGCCAAGGACTAATTTTTCTCTACATAATTTAATGGAAATGTATTGTAAGAGATAGGACTGAAACCTATTAATGATTGTACATTGTCCGGCAGAGAAACCTGATGGTTTTTTAATTGAAATTACGACAAAACTGAATAGTTTTCGTACATTATTTTATTTTAGAATTATAAGCATTTTACCTACATCAATTACTATTTGAAAATTGTGTTCCTTAGACGGTATCCCTGGAAGTAAACGGACTCTTGGAGTCATAACGGGAAACTTCCCATTATTCGCTGCAGAACTTGCAGAGAGCAAAGAGCTCAGAGCTCAGAGCTAAGAACTCAAAGCATTTCAGTCAGAAATCAGTTGAAATCAGTCAGTTGGTCGGTGCAACAATGTCGTATTCGTTGTGGAAAATTAAAACAAATGGTCAATCAATTGAAGGGCCTAGTTCCATAAGGGCGTAAGGCACAAGGACATAGTTTCGAGAAATGTTGATGTTTTTAAACAACGTTACCACTCACAAGTAGTCCTGGGTGGTTTAAAGTTTAATTTTATAACATATATTTTTGAAGGACAGGCTAAATTGGTGTTCTGCAAATTTACAAGGTAAAGTGTATTGCGATTTTTTACAAAAGTTTGCCAATGAATACCAGTATAGTCATTAATACAATAGATGATAAGCAAAACAATCTATTTTGAAGGAAGTTACACTTCAGAAATGCAAGTTCAGTTTTTATAAACATTGGCTTGGATGGTAGCACTGCAGAAAATAAAAATTGTTGATAAACACACCTCAATAACAGATAGGAAGTGTTCCTTACGCCTGTATGGAACTGTTATGAAGTAGAATGAATGTGCAGTCTTATAATTGAGCAGAGGTTTAAGGCACGAGTACAAATAGTTCACTGAGTATTTAAGAGATTTGAGGAGAAGGCATACATGTTAAAAACTCAAAATTAAAGATTTGTGCCTAACGCCCTTTTGGAACTAGGCCCTTCAATTATTGTCACTCAACGCACGTTTCGCCGGCATTTCAACATTCATCGAGATGAGAATGTTCCATGTCGGAATACCATGGGTGGCAAACTTTCGGGGAACGGCTTGTGCCATAAAGAAGAAACCATCAGGGAAACAGCGCGCGAATCCCGGAGAATCGGCGATCGGCAGTGAAACACGTGAGTACCTTAGGGGTTTCAAAAAGTAACGATGTAGAGTAGGATTACTTCCACAAAGTCTCTGGCCTTGAAGACTAACCTAGCCAGCGAGCTTCTCGTTACGTCTCGTTACCAAGATGCGCGGATTCGCTGAGCGTAAGATCAATGAGCTACTGTTGAGCACAGAGTAAAGATCATACTGCACGTTGCCAGTGGTAGAAAATACTGTAATAGTTGAGTGGAGGGATAATGCCGCAGAGACAAAGACAGACAACACGTGGAGTGGGATAGCCAATCAGGGTGCAGCTACCTCCCCTAGGCAGGAACTCTACGAACGGTGAGACTCGCTCCTAAGGTATATACGTAAAAACCCAGAGACTTTGTGGAAGTAAATCCTACTCTACGTAAAATGCTTTGAGATGTATTGTAATTCTAAATCTAAATAATATACGCAAACTATTCAGTCTTGTGGTAATCTCAATTTAAAATCCACCAGGTTTCTCTGCCGGATCCTGTAGTTATACTTCTCATGCCTTGTTAATCTCAAGAACATAATGAAACCACCAATTTATTAAGCATGCACTAGATTCCAATGCACTCTGTTATAAAATGAAACAGTTCTTACGCTTTCAACCACACTGAGTCGCCTGGGTTTTGTCAACATGTTTGTCTGTAGCTTGAAACAAGCTGAAGGAAGTAAAAGGGCATGTTAAGTATGTCTCAGAGGGAATGCATAGAATTGCAGACCATTTCTCACCCCCCAAGGTCTTCATCGCTAACAAGTGTTCTTGAGGGAGTGAAACGATAAGCAAGTCTCATCAGACTACTGAGAAATTACATTTAACCGTTGGCTCCTTTCTCAGAAACACGGTCGGTGACAAAAGGTCACTAATTTCCTTAGATTGTTGTAACTTTTCGAGAATTTAGAGAGCATTCAGCTGAGAATTGAGCTGATGCAGTGTCAACTTCAGAGAAAACTTCTCCGTATAACAAAGCTTTTAATTCATTACCGACAGGAAGAAACTTCACTTTGACTGATTAAACGTCTGTGAGCTGAGTTTTACACTAATTACTTTACAGTTTATAAGATTTTATCCACTTTCTAAAGTGGATTTAATTCCAATTATCCAAGATTACTTAACCACAAAACCTCAAACTATTCTCTACATGTGGAATAGAGCACACAAGTTAAGCGAATAATTAATAAACAACTTAGAACTTTATTGTTTTCATTGCTGCATACCGTATCTGTTAAAAGTTTACAGAATAGTGAGCATGTCACGGTAAATTAAATTATAGTAATTATTAATATTTTTAGTGCACGCCCTGTAAAACAGCTGTAAACCAGCCTAGGCCGGTAAAATAAAACAAGATTGTTTCTTTACGTTAAACAGAAACTTTACTAGTTTAAAAAAAGCACTTAATAATATAACAACAAATATAGACCTAAGCCAACATAGCTACATTATTCATAAGAAACCCGCACTGCCATCTACATCCGCATTTCGTATTGGTCCATAGCATAAGATTCAGACGGCTGTGAGAATATGGCGTCCCCAAATGACTAACTATGCCTTATTAATTATACGGTATTTTTATTTCATTTCATAAAAAAACAGAGTTTTTACTAAAAAATGTATGCACCATGTATCCAAAAGCTTTAGTGGACTCATCCAATGTTATCTTAATATTTCCCTTCAAGGGACAACTGTGGGGGAATGTTAGTTAAAGCGTTATTTTGCATACTTGATAATATAAATAGCTATTTCGGATTACATTTCTTTTGGTGATGTTATACGAAGATTGGCAAAGATTTTCTGTTACTTTTAGTATCACTCTCAAATTGAAACAAATTTTATACTACAGGCTTATTATGCGTATTTTCATTCTCATTTAACATATGGTGTACTACTCTGGGGAAATTCCAAAAGTTCGGAACAAGTTTTTATTTGGCAAAAGAAGGCAGTTAGATGTATAACCGGCATTAGCCTAAGAGAGTCTTGCAGGGAGCATTTTAAGAAATTAAAGATTATTACTCTACCTAGTGTATATATATTGCAGTCTCTTGTATATATTAAAGAAAACATTTTAGATTTTAACCTAAGATCTGATGTACATATATATAACACAAGACAAAAAAGTCTTCTGAATGAAGATTTTACTAGACTGACTAAAGTACAGAACAGTTTTAAATATATAGGTATGAAACTTTTTAATAAGCTCCCACCAAACACAGACATAAGTCTTCATAGATTTAAATCAGTTGTGCAAGAATGGCTTACAAATCATGCATTTTATAGTATAGAAGAGTTTGAATGTTGTAAGGATGATATTGTATTTAGGTGTTATTATTTTAGAGTTTTAATTAACATATTGAATAGGTATAAATGTAATTAGGATTAGTAAAGACAATGTCAATACATTCTTTGTAATGTCCAATGACAATAAATATGAATGAATGAAAGAAAGTTATATTTTTTGCTATTCTCTCGAAAACGGCACCAACGATTTTGTTAAAATTTTATGCACAAAGTGTTTATACTAGGAGCTAAAACTTTTATTTGAATAGTTTTTTTTAGCAGAAGTTCCTTGAAGGAAAATATTAAGATAGCCACAATTCATAGAAAACTAAAATTTTAAGTTTTGCATGGCGACCTATACAGACTGAGGAAGAGACAACTGAACACGCAGTCCTTGCAATTGATCCCTTATCCAATGTCGCATTATGTGAAGTGAGATAGTGCATTGCTCATGCTTTAAGGTAGAGAAGTTATATGAATGTATAACTCGATCGGTAAGACCTGAGCCAAACACGCACAGATAGCTTATCATCCGCCGGTAGCAATGGAGTAAGGGCAGAAGAGAATGCATATACTGTACTATTCATTCCAAACAATGCGATTCATAATGGCCCGTAAATATTGAAAACAAAAATATAGTGAATAAAGTATTTGTTTATTTAGTTATGAAATATTATTTAAGTAATGGTATGTAACTTATCTTTCGGCAACAGATGGACCACCACAGCTAAAGACAGAGGAAAATGGCAACTTCTAGTCAAGACAGCAATCCAAAACAACACAGGATGAAGACAGTAAATAGCAAGGAGCAGGAAAGCAGTGCACGACCGAAAAGCGAAGACCTAAAGCCACAGTGTATAGTGCTAGAATTATATATAGGGCAAAAAAAAGGATAGACTACATATCGGACCATAAATGATAGACTATAGGCATAAGTAATAATAGGAAGATCCTTCCCGGAATGGCTAACCGGGATTGCGAACACAAGCCACCTCTCCCAGGAGAGAGGCCCGTGCCCCTCGGGGACATTATGGGCTAATACTAATACTAATAATGTAACTTATAATATCGCTGATGGGTCTTCACTATTGAATGCTGTGAGGCTAACTAAGATGTTTTTACACGGTCTGTACAGTATGAACTAGCAAAGAATATCACATGCTATGAAGGTCAGGCAGGTCTACATACGCCATCGTCTACATACGCAGCCGTTTGTTTGGCTCAGGTCTTACCGATCGAGTTATACCACATCAGGATGAGCTCTGGAAATCACAAAGCAGATCTGATGGTCATGCAGTCACTTGAGGGAATGATGATAATCAAACCAATCATTGGACGCCATTTTTGCAGTTGATTATTTCTACATGAATATAGAGTTTCATTTTTAATAAAGAAGAATATTAATCTTTAGCATTACCTTGTAAGATTTTCTCAGAATAAGAACTTAGAGCTGACTTGTACGTATGAACTAAATTATTCACAAAGAGAGACGAAAAGTTTTATCTAATTTCCTTTTTAATTAAACTGTGAAGCGAACCGATTAATGCAATCGTTAGTCTTTAATTAAAGTGCAATGATTTTTAAAAACTAGAATAATGTCGTTGAATAGCATGAATGTACAGTTACATCCATTCTATTCAGTTTTAATTATTAAAGGATCACGCTGTCTATGTGCTCTTTGCTTTCTGTAATGCTTTTAAGACCACTCTTCTCCTAAGTGTCACATAACCGTTTGTATAATTGTTCATATCAACGTTAAGATCTCTGTTAAATAACTGTTTATATCACACCAACGATAACATCACTGTTACATCACTGTTGACATCAACGTAAACATCACTGTCGATATCACTGTTGACATCACACTTGCCATAAACGTTAACATCAGCAAATATGAAGTGAAATTATATTATTAACACTTAAAAACTCAGTAGCTTATAAAGGTCCTTTAAAATATATGTCCGTATACAGGGTGTTTCAAAAATACTTTTTTGCACTCCTTAACTAATTAGGCCTAATGGTACTTACGAATGTAGTTGCCGTGGATCGTAAGTTGACATTCCCACACAATCTTGTTGCTATGGGCGTTGCGGTTAAATTACTTACGGTGCTTGCGCCACGTCATAATTCATTACGATACACTTCATAATACTAGCCTTTATGGACAAGGCCCCCAGGACAAATATTCGGTTCCCATAACAACAAACACATGCGAATCACTTTCTGAAATAAACATCTATCTTCAAGAATGTATATACTTAATATTTTCAGGTAATATCACAATTAATATAATTAAATTGATATAAATAATCATCATGCAAAAAATAGCATGCAATAGTATATTGCGATACAAGTGCCGTAAGCGCATTACGGATCTCGGAAAATTGAAAACACTCGGCGCGAGCGCCTCGTGTTTTCAAACTATTTCCTCGATCCGTAATCATGCCTTACGGCACTTGTATCGCAATATACTATTACAAACTTCGGGCATGGGTTCCTTACACCAAAAGAAGGTCCCATAATCCTTTGTTTTCTCGTTAGGAACTGTTCAACACATTGGTACACTTGTAACACGTCAACACACAAAACTCATAACAGATGCTCGAAATGTCCTCCTCTTGCTTCTAGACATGAATGCACTCGTCGAATCATGGACTGTCGCACCCTTTCAAATACTCCGGGATGGTGTCGAATGATTTCGCAGGCTTCCATGACACGTCGATGAAAAGTTTCTTCATCCGGGATGTCTGCTCGCCATGTGAATGCATGTCTAGAAGCAAGAGGAGGACTTCTTATGAGTTTCGTGTGCTGACGTGTTATGAGTGTACCAAAGTGTTGAACAGTTCCTAACGAGAAAACAAAGGATTTTGGGACCTATGTTCATATTAACTTTTTTCCTTCTTTTGGTGTAAGGAACCTATGCCCGAAGTTCGTAAAAGTATTTTTGAAACACCCTGTATGCGCACATATACTTTAAAGGACATTCATGAACATTAATAAAATGCATTTCAATATAATAATACTTGTTCCGCAGAATTCTTCAGTGTGTTTTATTGTTTATTTATGCTGGGGTATAAGAGAGTTAATATTCAAGTATATATAATCAACTCAATTAGCTGAAAATTAAATTAATCAATTCCTTAAGAAAACAAGCTTCTGTCATTCTTTCAACAGAAAAGACCACCATTCCAAGTGAAATAAATGGTGCAAAAACTTTTTCGCATATACGTGTTAAAGGCTAGCACAGAAAAAAGCAAATTAAAGAGACAATTAAAATTTACTCCTTACATTTTCATAAAACTAACAAGTATCTAGAACGGAAAGCATCAGGGTCGATCTTTATGTTCAATGCTTTTACTGTGAAATAATAATAATGATGATGATAATAATAATAATAATAATAATAATAATAATAATAATAATAATAATAGTCAATGTTAGTAAAACTTCATATTATTAGTACTACTACTACTACTACTACGAAAAAATTCATATATAAGTCGCACCTTGGGATGAATCGGTCCCACCCAACCCACCCTCACCGATGCAGTTTCTTTTCTACCACGATGTAGCGAATTCTTCTGTCCTCGTATTATGAAGAAACTCGTGATTGGACGTTGGAGGTTTGACGTCACGCCGCTAGACGAGAGGTGACAGGCTGACAAACCTTGCGGGAGATATAATATGCCATATTTTCGAAACCTATAAACAGTATATTGTACATTATTCGAAAATGCAAGGGTGCTTCGCTACGGTTGCCGCCTCCGCTTCGCGCACTTAACTATGTGGTTAGTGTTATGCATTATTTAGCTATATGTAGAGGTGGATACAAGGTACTTGCGACAGTATACAAGGACTGGTCACTCTGCTTCGCTCAGAAACAAAATACATCACACAGTCCTTGCAAATGTGAATATCGAATAGACGGAGCTTAAGGGGCGACTTATATTTGAATTTCGTTACTACTACTACTACTACTACTACTACTACTAAAACTAAAACTGAACTCCGTGGCAGTATATTCCTGGAGGGATTTGGCCTACCAACCGACCGCTGCGTCATCTACCGCAGGCAGATGGCAGGAT
Source organism: Ectobius pallidus (assembly GCA_964059195.1). NCBI lineage: Eukaryota > Metazoa > Arthropoda > Insecta > Blattodea > Ectobiidae > Ectobius > Ectobius pallidus. Next base: position 184,689,110 of record CAXKWD010000004.1, on the reverse strand, counting down.
TGGGGGGGCATGTGGTCAGCATGCCGACTCCCACGGTCGTTAATGGTGGTTTCCATGACCGGAGCCGCTACTTCTCTATCAAGTAGCTCCTCAATTTGAATCGCGAAGCTGAGTGCACCCCTCCCTACCTCAGAAAAATCCGAGGATGTACCGGGGATCGAACCCGGGCCGACGGATCTGACGCTAACCACAAGACCGCGCCGGCGGTCCTACTGCTACTACTAAATAAATAAATAAATAAATAAGCCCGTCACAATCCCTTATAGGGCAAGGGCCTCCTACCATGGTAGGGCTGGCTCTGTTTTACTCTCCCAAGGTGAGCTATTTCCTTGGAGAGTTGGGTTTTTGCCTCCTGGTGGGTTAAGACCTATATATTAACAACACTTTCCTAGGACACTGTTTTCCTAATGAATTAAATGCTCTATCATTTGTTTTCAGTTCACTTTTTCTGTGACCTATCCTGAACATCTCGTTTCTGCCTGAACTCTTCTTCCTTTCCTAGATCACTGTTTTCCTAATGATTTAAATGTTTTATCACTTGTTTCACTTATGCTATATTGCACGCTTTAACTGCATTGTAGGTCATGTAATGTGTTTAGTATGTTTGCGTGAACCATTAGTCTATAGTAACAACTTATTCGCGTCATCTGTTTCTATTGTTTAGTGATGTCTTCTTATGTGATATTCAGTTTAAACGATTATAATATCCAGTGACATAGCGGCGATGAGTTATGGAAAATAAGCAAGTCCTACAAACCCGGCGTTTGCCTTTGCGAACGAGGAAACCATGAAAACCCCAAGTCAATTTGGGCGGCCACGAGGTTTGATTTGAACTCAGGACCTCTTCCCTGTTAGCCCATAGGCCTACCACCTCGCTGTAATTGGTTTTAGTGTGTTCATTGCGACTGAGCTAAACTGATTGCATTTCACAACAATAAGTACATTAGGCCTATAGTTTTCTTGTTACTAGGGCCAACAAAATGTCATTCATATTTTAATTCACATGTATGTTCTGAAATTCGCATTTAAGCCGTATTTATTTCGTTTTTACCTTGATATCTATTAAATATATAAAGCAATGTTTTAAACAAAAAAAATTAATTTTAATTTTCTCTACAACTTTACTATGGTAGGTTTTCATGTATTGCCTACTTGTAATGGATATAATCTAGAAAAATTGAAAATGGATACGAGTAAAGTGCCCCTAAGTCATTTTTGCAGAAATACAGATATAGCCATTTTATTAGTCATAAATAAGAGTTTCCAATTTTAAATTTTTATTAAAATCGTTAGAGTCATTTTTTCAAAAATCAAAATTTTTTAAAAGTTTTCATGAAAAGTCCCCTTAATATTTCAGTTGTAAAACTAAATTTCTGGGTGGCTCGACAAAATTTCGAAAAAGTCCTTAATTCAAAAAATGTTCTTGTCCACAGACAGACGGACAGACGGACAGACGTCATTCCAAAAATACTTTTTTCGGTTTCTAGGCTTCATGAAACATTCTCTCCCGATGTTATCTCGACTTCGAATTTTTGTCACGATCACAATACTTTCTCTATACTACGTATATGCGAGAAAGTAAAATGCGCCAACGGTACATATAATAGTTACAGGATTCAGAAATTACTAATGTTGCCATAAATTGCTTAAATGTAATATTATAGAGAAATGGGAAGATTTTACAACCAAAAAATGGATGGGGTCTATGTCGTGTCACATATGTGGTATACCTGTAGAACTAGAGCGGAATGAAAGAATGAACGAGGACAGAAAGTCTTCTCATTTCATTTTGGACAGCCTGAAGACTGAAGCAAAGTATGATTAAGAAGATCAATCTCTCTCAATGAGATCATCAGATTGTAGATAATGTCACCACAAAGAAAATTGCAAAGCTATGTTAGTGGAATCAGCTACATCGTTCTTCTGACTTGACATCCAAATTAAAATTATTTCTCCATTAGCAGATTTAACCTCAATTCCTAGCAACGAGAGAAGCTCTTTGACAACCAGACATAGACAAAGATGATGAAGCAAGAAGTTACCAAAGGAATCTGCAACTTGACATGATTATTCCCTCTGAGTTTCCGTTTACGTTCTCGCTGGTATTGGATTTGTTTCAGATTTCCAAATCACTTGCAGAAGCCCAAACGTTGCCTTGTGAGACAGTTAATTAAGCAAGTTCAGGAATCCTTATGTTGTTCAGTAGATTATAACATCATTATATTTCATTACGTTTCATCAACACAGACATTGTAGCTTAACTTTACTGCTAATATTCTGAACTTACAATCATGGGAACGAACAGTCTACCTTCCACTTCCATATTTACTTTGTTTCATTATATTAAGGTAAATTGATCCCTGTACAGGCCATGGAGGCCCAGAGGGTTCCAGGAGTTTGAGGCTCCCAGATTTTGGACATTCGGCACATGAAGGTGGTAAGGTGCAGTATTGCATCCAGGTGCAAGGACGACACTTTGAGCAGGAAGAGTGTACAGAATTAATAACATGTAACACGCTAAAATACAATTGTATTCCTTGTTAAGTTAAGCTATGAGCGAATTTTGAGGCAACTTAGAAGGGCAATTACACGAAAAGTCTACTTTTCAAATTCATTTGTACGCACCGGCCGCCTTTACCCCCAGGATTGCTCCTGGTACTCATTTATGTTAGAGGCTGAGTCGACCCCAGGGCCATAGTGCCACCAGAAGGATTAGGCCAATTGAAACATCTCAACGACCTCATCGGGAATCGAACCCGCGACCTTCCGGTTTGTAGCGCAGAGCCTCAACCACTACGCTACGGCGTACCCCGTTTCATTATATTATGTAGGCTATATACAGTACAACCTGTTTATCCGGATCTCTGATAACCGGACCCACCCATATCCGGACGTATATCCGAACTAATTTTACAATATTGCATGAGCAAGACCCGTGTGCAAGATAGTCAGTATGACAGATGGAATGCGGAAATGAGGGTTGGGGATGGAATGTTTGCGGGCCTAGTCTATTATTAGCTATTCTGCAAATAACTTAGAGTGTACCTACTGATGGTTACAGTTTTGAAAAATTAAAGTTTGTCCTACATAAGTAGGCCTGCTGTAATTATTGTACAGTACGTTGTAAACTGTTTAGATTTAGTATTTTTAATTACTGTATGTAGCTTTATAAGTTTAAAACACCAAGTTTATAAGTTTGTTTTGCTTTACCATGGTTACTAAAGTGTTGTAAAAATCTTATTTAAAAAAACAAAATATGCGTATAGCAATTATTTCCAGCCATCTAGCTGTACCTAAATGGCCATGTGATCCCCGGATTTTTCCATAACCGGATCGTGGTCGCCACATTAGTGCGGATGTAACAGGTTGTGTGTGTGTATATATATATATATGTATATATACAGGGTGTATCGTAATTAATAGAGGAAACAGAAACTATTGAAAGTATACGATAACAGAAGTAAAAACGTTCTAGCAAATATGGTCCGTAAACAAGCCGTTTGCGAGATTTATCATTGCGAATGTGTGGTTATGAGCAGCTACTGACTTCATTAAGAAACAAGATCAGAATTAGTACAAAAGAATTTGAAAAGGAGACTTTTCTTGTAATTGCCCTTCTAAGTTGCCTCACAATTCTCTCATAGCTTAACACAATTCTACCTTAGTATGTTACATGTTATTAATACTGTCCACTCTTCCTGCTCAAAGTGTTGTCCTTACACTGCATGCAATCAAACATTTCCGGATCATCTCGGAATTCTTGACAAGCACGTACAATTCTTTGCTGTAGAGTTCAGTACACCTGACACTGTTCAGACGAGTCATCTGACTGCTTCGACTGTACCCATTGTCTGTCGTTTGATTACAATTCCATCTTGTGGAAATGTTCAGTTTTGTGACGTGAACTGTTTATTGTTGACCCCCTTCTCAAAGTAATATTGCAGCATTGGTTCTTGTGAGTCCCAAAAATGTGTATAGCTTTTCCTGCGGTGGGTTGACTCTTATTCGGCTGTCACACTGGATCGATCGAGCGACAGCGACCGACCGACTGATATAACGAACCTATAGACAGCAGTGGTACCAGTCACATAGCATCGATCGCCAGCAATCAACAACGAGGGTAAGAGATAAACTGGTCTGTGAAATCAAACCTGTCCGTTTTTCAAGCGACAGTCGATGGCAAATAGTGGCAGCAGTCTGAAGCTTCGTAGCCACCTGAATTTCAGAATTGATGCTGGAAGATTTAACTTACACAATAATGTCGTTTTAGACTCATATTTGAATGAAATAGAATTGCACGAATCATTTAAGGCACTTAAAACGATATATTCTAATGTAATTTAATTGTACAAGTACAAATATACAGCACCTAGCGGTGCGATCGAACTATAACAAACAACAAACCTCTTCGCTCGGCCGACTGATGAAGCTTGAAGTAAACAGATGTAGCCTGAGATAGTAGGCATAATATTAACCCTACATTCCAACACATGTAATATGACAATGTGCAGGAGATAGGCAGACGTAGGCCTAATAAGTGCCGTAATATACTGTCTGGCTGCGAGCTGAAGGCCGAGCTAGCGTTCCCCCACTACCTTACCATGCGCTTGCATTTACTGTCTATGTCTTTCCCCCTCTATGCCACCAGCTCGGCCTTCAGCTTACAGTCAGACAGTACTTTCCTTCGAAAGAGTAGACATAGTAAAATCATATAGGTACATAACCTATAATTTTTCCGTTGATCGATGACGCTCGATGCAGTGTGACAAGGAACAGAAATTTAGTCGAGAGCGCTTGATGGCAGTCGGTTGGTCTTGATCGATCGAAACTCAGTGTGACAGGCAGCTTAAAGTTCTTTTTGACTGGAGATGCAGGGTGTTTCCAATCCATGATTTGGCGTTTGCTTTCAGGCTCAAAGTGATAGATCCACGTTTCGTCTCCAGTGCCTATTCGTTTCTAAAAAGCTCCACCTTCGTTAGCATGGCGGTCCAGTAAGCGTTGGTAGATGGACACACAATTGTGCTTGTGCTGTTTTGGGACCCACCTTGAACAGGCTTTATGAAAGCCAAGCCTGTTATGAATAATATCATATGCAGAACCATGGCTAATTAGCATATGGTTTGCCACTATTGGGTTTATCTGAATCATAATACGCACTTGCTCAATGTTTGCATCACTAGTGGATGTGGATGTGCGTCCTGTTCTTTCCTCATCCCTTACATTTGTCCGACCGTTTCAGAACTTTTCAACCCATTCGTACACGCTTCCCCATAGTAAAACATTGCCCCCATATTGTGAGGAAACTCTTTTCGGCTCCTGGTATACCTTCAGACGAAAAAAAAAAGGATTACTGCACGCTGTTCTTCTTTGGTGCAAACGCTGCGCGGTGCCGACTTGTTTAATGTGCAACAGCGCAACAACCAGTGGAGTCATAACGGTCAAACATTCCACAAGCGGAGACAAATGAACAACATGACGACGTGAGTGAACAGAAAGGGGTACAGCCAACCTAGAAAAGATACGTATTGTGGTTACGTATTGTCTTATTGTCTTACTTTCCCAGACTTTATCGATATCCATGTCAGTCTAAATCCTGGCTCTGCAATGTTTTCTACAACTGCAAATCTATTTTAAATCTCGACTTGCTAAGCGTTCTTAATTTGGTCTTAATCCACCATTTTGAAATTAAATCTCTCTGTATCGAAATTGTGCCTAGTTCCGTGTTCTGCTCGCTAGCCTAAAAAATTATCATAGGCAATTCTACTAGAGGTTACGACTGTATATTTGCGACGACGAAGTTAAAACAAATTAAGACAATTCCATGAATGAAATGTAAGATAATAGATAAATGAACAGTCCATGAATCGATTCGATGAAGCGATCAAAGTTCCCATTGTTACCAACAGTGCGAATCACAAGATGGAGGGCGTCGTGGTAGTAGCTTACATCAAAACGCTATAAAAGCACACGAACTGGCTTGCACCGAATCGAAATTGTGTTTCTAATCAATGGTCATTTATATTATTTCAATTTCCAAACAAGTTATGTTGTATAAAATAATGTGTTTTCAATCTGTTTACTGGCAGCATGTGCCGTATTAATCACTGCACGTTGATGCCTTACGTGTCCAGTAACGAGCCGACGTTTTATGATATAAAATTGCACCCTTTCAATCCAAGGAAGGATATTATAAGATAAATGATCGTGATTTGTCTATATCCGAGGTATTGTTAAACATTTTACTTCAATGTCGAATACGCGGCGTACGAGTGGAATAGGCTGTATAATTAGAACTTAACAGATAGTAATTTGGCTAGCGAGTAAAACATGGATAAACTTTAGGGATGATTTTCCTCTGGGGAAATTCACTCACTTAGGACAAAAATGGTATTTGAAAATTTTCTTTGCTCCTAGGGAATGGATCAACTTGAGCCCTGTATACTGTATTCATCTTACTACAAAGTGGAAAGTTGTTAGGTAATTAATGTCACCCCGTAATCTGACAGTTTGATTGGCATCACAAGTTACGAATAATTTAAACGGTTCAGTAACTATGTAGGTGTTGACAAGTTAGTAAATGGATACTGAATTGTTAAACAGTTCATGAAATCGATTAGTCTACAGCTGTTGCTGTATTATCGGATACTAGGATAATAAACACGGTATTACATAAAAGCACGCCAGACAGCGCTGTATACACTGTCTTCCAGCCTATTATTGTGGTGTTTAGCGTTACTGATCACCCGGGACGTATCCAATATATTTTTTCGAGAGGGACTATATAGGCCTAAGTCTAACACTGTTATCACTAGGGTCCGGAAATTAATGAAAATCATATTTTTAATAATGCAAATTATTACAAGGTGTCAAAGAAATGAGAAATTGATGGTTTAATTTTGCATATTTTGTTAGTTTTGCAATGATGCACCATATTTGCTCAATATTAAAATATTTGTGCATATTTAACCAATTTGTGACATTTATAACAGCATATTATGAAAGATGTCAAATATTGTGCATATCTCTGATAATTTAAAAAAAACAGCTATTTTGCTAAGTGAATGTTTTGGAAACCGAATATAAAATTTGTTGATAGTAAATAGACTATATTTTTCTGTAACCGATTAAATAATATTAAAGCAACGTTATATTAACTATTTTTCAATTTACTAAACTTTATTGCAATAACTTAACCTTGTTTTATTTTAATTTTTATTATGTAATTCATAAGACTTATACATCTTTTAAAATTCGCGATGTAATTCAGCCAACAACAGAACGTCTAGTACAGTATTAAATTTACTTAAATAATAAAGCATACCTAATTTTTCCGGAGCATATTTCACAAATTTCAGGTAAAAATTCGATGTTAGGCTGAATTTTGTCAGGATGTGCAATTAAACTGTCTACTAGACCTATTTGTCAAATTAAAATGTTCTTATGTGCAACATATTAGCATTATTTTACGTTTTGGGGGAGGGGGGCTGTAGCCCCCTCAGCCCCTCTCGGAACACGCCCCTGCTGATCACTAGGGTTCGGATGTTTATGACCTAAAAAAATAAAAAATATGACTGCAAATAATACCTGAAAAATGACTAAATATGACCTAAAAATCCTAAATATGACCTCATAAAAGAATGTATTTTCTAAAAATAAATGTTCCAATTTAAAACGTTTAATGATACTGAATTATTACAACACATTATTTCAATCAGATAATCACTTTTAACAATTTTACAGGTGATTTGCAGTTTTACTTCTAATCTGTTTCAGGTACCACTGCAAGTGTGAACTGAAAATATTTTTAAAACATGTCTATTGGAAGTTGTTAACAACAAGGAGGAAGAGGTAATTGTGCTATTACTTGTTATTGTCCCTTCACGTTTCAGTTACAGTGAAACAAAAATATTCATGACTCTTTTTCGGAAAAAAACTTAAGTCGACAATTTAGTGCACTTACTGCATAATTTTGCTATTTTACCGAATTTATAACTGAAATATGACGTTAAATTACAAATATGACCAAAATATGACCAAGACCATGAAAAATGACCAAAATATGTCTTTTTATGCAAAATAAAAACGGTGCGATTAGGCTAACAAATGTGCAATTCGTGTTTAATTTGGGTTTGCGGCGAGAATTGAGGTCAGGATAAAAATGTGACATGTCAAAAACATCCGAACCCTACTGATCACTAACAGAAGGGTCCCGGCACTTCTACGACCATCCCATGGTACGTATGGATTGTGTGTTTATATGTAACACGGGAAAGACTTTGGGTAGTATGCATAAAATGGTAGTAGATACTTTTACTACATTTTCTAAGGCAATACTAATTACGATTTGTATGAATAAAAACCTAAGAAAAAGCTTTTTACCTTGGCGTAAAATCGATCCTAATAGGCCGTGATTAGATTTTCCTTCGACCCTTAAAATAAACTACGAATTGTGCATAATCTGTAGCATAGAACTCTGCTTTGTGGATAGATATATATATGCATTCATGAACCACAGATTATTGTCTCTGTTGGACACTACATGAGAATATTATAGGAGAAAAATTCCTCCGGCACTGGGACCTGAACCCAGGACCTTTGGCTATTCGCGCCAATGCTCTACCAACTGAGCTAAGCCGGAGCTCAATTCACAGCGCCAGATGGAACCTCTCTCTCCTATGACTAAACGCCCTAATGGCGTTAATATAATATTATCATGTAGTGTCCAACAGAGACAATAATCTGTGGTTCATGAAAGCTTATATATCTATCTTGAATGTTAACTGAGCTCATGTACAGCGCATATGCGCCACAGCTAATAGACTCACGCAAGCCCTTGCCCGGTTATCGGGACAACAGTGGGGCTATAGATTCACAAATTACAAGATATTGTATTCCGCCATTTTCGAATCAATCATCGCCTATGCTGCAAACGGCTGGGCGCCCTACATCAAAGCAAAACACTTAGGAAAACTCCGCTCGGCCCAAAGACTTGCCCTAATCAAATTCACGAAAGCATACAAAACAGTTTCAAACGATGCGCTTCCTGTAATTGCTGGGGTATTGCCAGTAGACTTACTTTTAAAGGAAAGAATAGCCAAATACCATGTCCGAAAACAACTGCCACACACCATACACGATCTCCAGATTGGGCCAGACGAACTAGTAAATTTTCACCGAACACAATTGTACACTCAGATCAGAAACGCTACCTTACGCTCTTGGCAACGAAGATGGACCGTAGCTTTGCATGGTAGGATCACACGAGACTTTTTCCCGAGCGTCATCCAAAGACAGTCCATGACCTGGATTCAATTAGACCACTATACCACGCAATTCCTAACAGGACACGGAAACTTTGCTGCCAATTTGGCACGATTCCGGCTAACAGACGCACCTAGATGCACCTGCGTAGATAACGAGCTTGACTCAATGATACACGTTCTTTACTCATGCGCTCATTTCAGCGAAGCGCGCCGTCCTCTACGCGCGGCCGCTCGAGCAGAAAATGAACTCTGGACTCCAAACTTAAACTTTTGGACCAGAAAACACAATTTCCCGATATTAAAACAGTTCGCAAAAGCTGCACTGACTGAAAAGGACCACTTAAACTAGACAGGTAGATTGCCAACTGGCTGAGCAATGCTCACTACCCTAGGCTGGGCGAGGTTTAGAGAGGGGTTTTCCCTCGCCTGTAAGGCAAATGCCGGCCTAGTTCCACCCCTCAAAATAACAAAGAAGCATGCAATAATTACAACAATCAACAGTACAAAACAACTCAACAATCTCACAACACAAAACTCTAAACAATCAAGAACACTACTCACTCCGTAACACCGCACACACAAACACCTAGCTGATGAAAGCTTGAAAATGAATCAAGATACCAGCTTGGACACGTCACGATCCACCACATCCCTTCAGGATGGAACACACTCACGATAGGGACATAATCACAAATGGTTACCAGAATTTGGTTTGACCCGAGGTACTGGCTTCATTGCTTGGCACTCGGGGGGTAAGGGAGGGCACACAAAAAAAAAAAAAAAATGTACAATAACAGTGGGAGCCCGGTCACAAACATCACTAATTAGTGTGCCTCACAATACTGCATATGACATAACTTGTCTGTCTGTGAGGTAGACCATTAGGGCGTTTAGTCATAGGAGAGAGGTTCCATCTGGCGCTGTGAATTGAGATCCGGCTTAGCTCAGTTGGTAGAACATTGGCGCGAATAGCCAAAGGTCCTGGGTTCAGGTCCCAGTGCCGGAGGGATTTTACTCCTATAATATTCTCTGCTTTGTAGGTTTGGGACCAGCCCTACCTCCTTAGCATTACAATTTTAATTTTTACTCAGTGAAACAATGTTAAAACTGGTGCACGGATTATATTGAGGTGCAAAATTTGTTAATATATAAGAATACATCCTGTAATGACCTTACCTTAAAATACGTAATTAATGATGAAAACATACAACTGACGGCCATATTACCTGGATGAACAGGTTGACCAACACGACAAACCTAACAGGAGATTTAATACAGCACAATTTTTAAACGCGTGAATTCAGTATGCCCTACTAAACTAATATCACTGTTCATAACCTAACAAACCTAACCTAACATAACCATCATAACCTAACCTAACCTAACTTCCACTAAAGTAGAAACTACCTGCCACTACTTACCTTAATGCACGATGGACAATTGGTGATCCTGCTTTGTAGTTTGCCTTTCTTCTTCGCTCAGAACCTTAATATGGCTGGTGTGTTTCAAGCGTAAAAATCTGATGTGATAGTCACATAACTTCCTCTGCCCAAATAAAAGTTAGCAGTATTCACATATCCTTGTACAGGATTTTATGCATAAATAAAAAAAAACACTCAATAATTAAATGTATTGCTAATATATACTACAGAGATGTAATTGTACATTTATGACTCCCTGCAGATAAATTTTACCCCGTCCAATGACAATAATAATAATAATAATAATAATAATAATAATAATAATAATAATAATAATAATAATAATAATAATAATAGTTTATTCATCCATTGATCAAAATACATTGATATAGGACACGTCAAATCTGTACAATATAGAACTTACAAATTATCATCACACACACATGCACACTCATACAAAGTTTTTGATTATGATATAATTTTAAATTTTTTCTATTAGCTAGGCCTATAATGTTTTTTTAAAATAATGAAGTTGTACAGTAATAAAAATTTATATAATTTTAATGACTAGTTAATATTAAACATATACAAAAAATACATACACATACACAAAACAACTCTAGAGCAACATCTTTAACTTAAACATGAATGACTTAAACATTTACGAGTTACAGGTAAAATATACATTAGTTTATGAAGAGAAAAAAAATGAAAACATCATATATTATTATTAGGGAAATAATCTTACTTTCAAAATATCATCTAATTAATTATTTTATAAAAAAAATTACAAATTAAAAAATTACAATATTACAATAAGGCCATTATGCTTTCACGTGCATACTACCAGGATAATTACTTGTAATAATCATACAATTTCAAATACAATAAAATATACAATGCTATTACAATCTAAACATATACACACATCTGATGAATAAACTAGTAATTTTACATACATTTTTGTGCAGCTTTTTAAAATTTATTCAGTCATTTTATAGCTTATTTTTACGTATTATTAGGTCATCAAAATCTGATCCGTCATTAGAATTATTGTACTATTCTTTATAGTTAATACATTGGTGTACACCATAAGACCTATTCAATTATAAATAATTAAGCCTTTACAAGGACTGGGAAAATAATTTCATCATTAAGTGAACTTTTTTTTTACCATTAAGTGAAAATAACGACACAAAACTTCGCTTTGCATGTACATAAACTCACTATACGTAAATAATAACACAACACTGAAGTTAAAAACAGGAATGATAGATGCGCTCACAACGATACAAATTAGTAACACCACCGCTAGAGTACGCTGTATGCAATCTATTCCATTATTTTACAGGACTGCATAAAGCACAACAAAAAATAAATTCAACAAAATTAAAACCGACTATGCTATCATTATGGTATTTTAGGCTGAGTCTTATCAAGTCATGGGGAATGTAAAGTGAAGGTATAAGACCTCTAGGTCAAAGAGTTTCGGATGTGTAAACGAGCATAAACACACCTCTGAGCGCTTTAAGTACAGCATACAGGCATAAGTACAAGAAACCAATCAGTCACCTGAACTTGGCATTTACGTAGAATTAGGGAAAGGTCGATACCAGATTTTCTCGATACTCGATACCGATACATGACTTTTTCCTCGATACTCGATACCGTCAACATTTCCAGTTTCAATAAATAGGTACATTAAAAATTAAAAGTTGAGAGAACTGTGGAATACCAGCTAAATTAATTAAGTGTGCATATTTAATGAGACAAAATTTAATATCATCAGTAGCCTATAATTATTTTTAAACTCTACATTAAAACTAAAATTAGTTTTTGGAACAGTCCACTTACAGGTTTTTGTTCAAAAATTACAATGGGGTTTGGACAGTCAGCTTGCTTGTTGGTTGTTATTGAAACGTTTGACAGGAAATGAAACAATTAAGAATCTCTTCTGTTTGGATTTTAAAAGTCGGAAAGTCTCTATTTATGACTAGACAAAAGTCACAGACTGGATTTCTTCATTTCAAGGAGAAATAGAAGTATTTACTAGTATATTTAGTAGACTACTAAAAGCATTTTCTTAAATTGCAGAGTTACCAAAAAATCGAAAAAGTATTGAGCGAGTTTTCTGAAGTATAGCTCGATGCCGATACCATGCAAGTATCGATAGTATCGAGGTATCGAAAGTATCGAGGACCCATCCCTACGTAGAATCTACATATCTAGTGGAACTGTTGAATTCCTGGATGCAAGAACTAGCATCAGTTTATTTTTGAAATACATATCAAATTTAGAGTACCATACTTCTGCGATAAACACCACTATTCCTAACATATATCCAGCAAGTAGTAAATAGAAAGAGAATTTCATATGTGACAAACTGAAAACGAAATAGTCGCTTTCAGAATCAGATTCTATTTCAAGATAATACGTAAAAAAATCTGTATGCCTCGAATTTCTCGTGGAGAAAATGAAATCGGCTTTAAATTTCTCCAATAGTCCGCTGTCCCGCAATCGACGTAGCAGAAGATGGATAGGTTTGAAATACACACTAACTATAGGAATATACAATACCAATGTAGAAGGTACTGTTAGATCTCTGACGGAACAAAGTTTGTATCCCGGCAGTACCAGGACTTTAAACATTTCAGCTTGTAAGTCATTAGCAAGTATGCTAATATTTTGGCACTTAGCCAAATATATGAACATTAATTGTACATCATCCAAGTCTATTAAAGATAACGATGGAACTGGATTTATAATTGTGTAATTACAAAACTTGACATAATCCTCATTCATACACCATGGAACAAATGAACCAAATTCTCCATAGAAAGTGAGTTCACTTTTGTTGAACTCTTCAAGCGTATTGATCTCTTGAGTTTTACCAGGGTCTACTAAGTAAGTTGTGAAAAATGCCTGGAAAATTGTGCTTATGGCAAGTGAGTAGATTAACCAAGACAGGAAAAAAACTCTAAGCCGTGTGCCACTGGGCATTGTAGTGACCGCGACAGACAGGAAGGCCGCCCACAGATTGCAGAACCCTGATGACGTATCATGTGAGGCTAAATCAGGCACAAAGTGTGTTTCTATCCAGTGTATACACCAGTCAGTCAACCCAGCTAACAGAAATGTTAGACTCATGATGAACCAAACGGGCAAAGTGAAGACCTCATAAAACTTACCCTGCCTTGGATTCGACTTTGGACAGGGAACAAACCACCTTAACTTTGTTTGTATGTAGTGGGTGGGAAAGTAATGACGATCCGAAAATAGATTCATTGTAGAACTATCTTCATATATGGTACCATATTTAATTTCAATATATTTACTTGTGTCGTCAATTACTACAGGGGTTACATTTAGCAGTCCGAGAATCTGTCTCAAAATATATTCTTCTATTTTTGTTGTTGTTGTTTGAACTTCCTCAAGTTCTTGAACTATTATTGGGCATCCGGAAAAATATTTAGGTACTTTGTTAGGGAATAATGTTGCATTGTTTTGAAATCTTCCCACAGTATCCTCTATCCAAGTGTCTATAATCACTGGATGCTTGTAGCTGCCACATATCTCCGGAAACCTGTATGGGAACCAAGTGTAAACATCTATGTGTGCATCAATGCTTCTTCTTCTTCGCTGAGGGAACAGAAATATGGTATTTGTAGTCCCTAAGTGTGCTAGTGATTTTGAAACCTCATCCAAAAGAACTGACTTAAAAAAGACGTCAAGGATAACCGTCACCTGAAGATTATTGCTGAAAAATCCAGTTTTATGTAGAATAGCCAACTGACGCTTGTACGTTTGGATTCCATATGTATCATCCTTTACTATCCAATTAAATGAAATACATTGGACTGCTGCGAGATAGGATATTGGTAATGCATAATTAGACAAATTTGCTAACCCACTGTTATTATCTTCAATAAGGATAAGCTGCCATTTCATGTCATCGTTGAGAGTTTCTGCTAAGGTATCGATGACGCGTTGATAGTTTCTCTTCGGCGGTTTGAAGGCTAGTTGACGTCTTCCTATCTTCGGCGCGTATGCTTCATTTAACGAAGGGAATGTAATGTAGACGGGTCTGTCCGGTGTGAAATTGTTGGTTATGATTTTCTTCAAACAAAGAACAATATGGCGTTGTTCTGTTACCAGGACGTCAGAATTTACTGCAGCCAGGATGAGAATTAGTGCCAACACTGCCCACGTTACCTTCATGGTGAGGCATACCTGTTGGAACGAGTATACGTCAAGCACACATTTATATATATGTGCCAGTACTGTGTGCAGATTATTTTGCAAGTTACAAATAGCATTATGTTCATATTTTGTTCAAAAAATAATGCGAATATTTTCTACACCCTTTAGTAAGCACTCATGTGAGGCAATTTTAAAAATAAAATTTTCATAGAACCTAACTCTCCCTTATAAATCAAATTATATTTTTGCCGACCATATTATGCATGTCGTATAACAGTGTAATATTACACCCATTAAAGTACAGAATTTCATCTTTTCAAACTATCGATTAATATCGAACACGGAACAATATTCAAGCCTTCAAAACAACACTTCAAACAGCACAATAAACAACCTGTATTTAAAATAAAATAAGTTATGTTCATCTTAATTTTAATGTTATACCAAACTAAGCTGATTTCGTGTGTTTAATTTTGATTTGTTTGGCTTGAAACGTCAAGAGAAAACCTGATGGCCAAAAGTAGTTTTCTTCATCAATTACAAGGTATTCTAAAAACTCAAAACTTAAACATACGAGGGGTATTCCGAAAGTAAGTTTCGTCAATGTATGGCAGGAGCGGCGTGTTCACCAGGGGAACCAAACAAACGCCAGACGAATCCCCAACCGTGGCTGGTTCCACGACGGAAGTGGCGTCAGCGGAGGAGGCATGACGCAGGCGCACTGCGCCGTAGAAGAGCGAGTCGCAGCAGACTGGCGTGCCCGCGGGAATTAGTGTACCGCTCACGATGGCACGAGAGATTTGGCGCCACTGCCATGTACCGCTATCTCCCCTCTTTCAAACGAGCCATTGCTGCAGCCGCTGAACATTTTATTGTCCGAGATAGAGCTGTTTGAAATTGATCTCCCGATTTCCGTCCCCGCAAAGTGCGGCCTCCACGAACCCATCTCGCACAAACCTTATGGAACATCAATTTGTCACTCAAAATGGTCTGTATGGAACCTTTAGTAATGTCAGGAAGCTGAGGTGGAGCAGGCTGTGCGCCAATTCCTTGCATCGCAGGGCACCGAGTTTTACCACAGTGGGTTCTTCAAACTGATCGCACGCTACGACAAATGTCTCAATGTCGCTGGCGACTATGTCGAAAAATAGTGCACGGTGTATAGGTCATGCTGCCATGCTGTATTGCTTTTGGGTCAATAAAGTGTCCGTGTGACAAACTGACGAAACTTACTTTCGGAATACCCCTCGTATGTTCAATAAAATAAGTAGAATGCAACTTGCCTTTAATGGTAATTAAGACGCTCGTAAGAAAATTAGGAATCTCGCTTCACCCGTTTCATAAACTTTTCTGGTTTGCCTCGTTGCATAATGCAGGGAGACCGGCCTTGGTTGTCACACGGGATGGTTGTCTCACTAGTATGTAACTGGATACACAGTTGGCAGGAGTGATTGGTTTCAAGTGGGACAGATGCTCCCTTGACCCATTAGCACCTCTTGCAGGTTCCCGCGAAGTAGGTGCTAGTTTTGTGTCCATTGTTGAAAGATTTGTGATTTGCTGTGTTGAAAATAAAATATTTGCTCTGAAGTTTACTTCTACTTCTTCGTAAACGGATAATTTTACAAATATCTCTATATATATAAAAGGCTTTGTCCTGACTGACTGACTGAATGAATGACTGACTGACTGAATGACAGGAATCAACGTACAGCCTAAACTATAACAGGTAGAGACTTGGAATTTTGACAGTACCTTCGCTTCATAATGTAGGTGCTCACTAAGAAAGGATTTTGAAAAATTCTTATTCTAAATGCCAAAAATTAAATGTTTTTGAAAATACTTAATCCCTTTTTACATAGAATTATCAAAACAAATTCACAGAACGTATTGTTACCAGTGGTATCAGGTGGGCTTGGATTAAATTAAATGGATGTTTGACAAATTAGAGAAGGTATCATTATAATTCATATTATCTATATTAATAAAAGGAATTCTCTTCGATATCCAGCGAAATCTACTGAACGCAGAGATCTGAAATTTTAAACATAGGTGTGCTGAAGGGTCGGAAAATGCACCTCGAAGCCGGAATTTTAATTTTAGTTTTCGTTCGTGAGTTATGAGTGAAAAACTGGCAAAAAACGTGCATTTTTTGCGTTTTCAAAACACAAGTTTTCAGTTATACATTTCAATGTCAAATCAATTACAGTTGGCTTTGGCTATTTTTGTCAAACCTTGAAAACAAAACTTTCGCGATCGCTTGAATGTTGTAAGCCATAAATATGGTCAAACGTTGTTTTATTTGGACGAATCTCACTATACAGAGGTTTTCTTGGCCAAGAAACTCGAATCTGAGGTCCCTTTTGCCAGTCGATGCTATCTGATCGTGGTATGTAGTCCATGCGATTTAGGAGTTAATAAATGTAATGATTTAACTATTATGCTCTTAATTTTTAATTCTTGGAATAATTATCGCGGGCGAAGCCGCGGGCACATGCTAGTCTCTATATATAAAAGCCAAAACCCACTGACTCACTGACTGATCACGGTTTCTCAAAAACTATACAGCCTAGGAACGTGAAACTTGGTACACATATTGCTACTAGGCTCTAGATGCGCACTAAGAAAGGATTTCAAAATCTTTGGCCTCTAAGGGCCTATAAGGGCCAAAATATGGTTGTAAGGTTATGAAATTCACCAAAAGGAATTCAAACTGCATGTATACAATCCCCATGACAACATTATTTTTTTTAAACTACACAGGTGGCTTTGCATGACACTGTGATTTCATGTAGACCTAATGGATATAAAATTATGAGAAAGGCTATCAATAGAATTCCTGTAAATGATTATCAACTATTTTTTGTCATGAAGTAAATTTAGAAGGTCCTGGGTTCTGTTCTTAAGAGTTGAACTCTTTTCTTATAGCTAGCCTAGGACTGCATTGCAAAAGATAATAAGTAAAGTGTTCCCTATTACAGGCCATGGGGGCCCAGAGGGTTCCAAGAAGTGTAGGCTCCCGGATTTTTAGACAATCGGGACGTGAAGGATGTAAGGTAGTCAGCGTTACGCACCGGCCGCCTTTACCCCGAGGTAGTTCATACAATATCAATAGATATAATTTCCTCATTAATTTCTATTTACCATATTATCTATCTATCTTTACCTTAGTTTTTAGCCCTCCCTTTTGGGGTCATTTAAGCGACCCACGTTGCCCGGGCCTTACAGGGCCGCGACCTGTTTGGAGAGGGATTATCTATGGATCACATACATACTTTCTTGACCAGACAAGGACATGGAGGGCCTCCCGGATGAGTGATCAGCCAAATGCTGGGGCCACCTCCGAGACAACACAAACATATAGGACGAGATACATCATTCACACACTCACTCTGAACAAGGCGAGGATGGGATGATGATGATGATGATGATAATGGCTGCCAGGTGATATCCGGAGACAACTAGGGCCTAAAGTTACCAGACATTTGTCTCACAGGTGAGGGAAAATCCCGGAAAAAACTCCATCTAGGTAACTTGTCCCGAACAGTATTCTAATCGGAGCCCACTGCGTGAGATGAGCGAACACATCTCCTACGCCCAGCTATTTACTATATGTTTGCCAAAATTGAAACAGAACGATTAATTTTTTTACCTAATCAGAGTAAACTACGGGTGAAGGAGTATGTGGAATATGAATACGTCAACCGTGTTGACTGGACGGCTGATGATTTATAGAAGTACATCAAATCGACTTTAAATTGTGTACACTTAACCCATATATACATAAATCTAACAATGCGAAGCATTGATGGGTCAGCTAGTCTTCTATATTACGTTAAACAATACATCTATTTAGGAGTATATTGCTATATTCTTTTCGGCTTTTGCTTGGTAGAAGAGCTCGCTAGAGCAATGGAATTTCGAAATGGCGTCAAGGGGTTGGTTGTCACATGTGACTTCCATCCCCGTCCGGATTGGTTGTCTCGTGTGACAACAGACCAAATTAGATGCCTAACATAAGAGATTGAAGGTGATGCAAGATTTTTATGCTATAATAATGTTTATTCATTTTTCTATCAATTTTAAAGAAACAAAATGTTCCTTGTTAGACTCAACCCCATATATCAGTTAAAAGTTTAATCTGTCACATGATACAACACTTTGTTTTTGTCAACAGTTTAATAATATTGATATTATATTATGGGAATGCTTTCCTTGCTTTCCTGAGTATTAAATACCACACAGTTGAACTTACAACATTTTTATTCCAGTTATTTTTTTGCAATGTGACAACCAACCCCAATGACTGTGACAACCAACCCTGAGCTGGCGTTGGTTGTCACATTTTACCTTTTTTTTTTTAAAGATTATATTTAAATATTTTCTGTTTCATTGTTTGTTTTGAACTTTGTTTTACAATATGCCAAACAGTTGAAAAAACCGATAGGAATAATTAAAATATATATTTTATTGAAAAGTGTGACAACCAAGGCAGGTCTCCCCCACTATGTTTTTATTACAGGTTTGTACGTAACAGTATTAAATATTAAATATTAAGGTATATCAATATTATATTATTAAGTGGCACTTACCGAAATATTATTATTATTTTTATTATTATTATTATTTTTTTTTAAGACTGGAGACTTGGTTTTGGGCATCTGTAGTTGCCCTTGCATTTTCGAATAATGTACGATACACTGTTTGTAGGTTTCGAAAATGTGGCTTATTATATCTCCCGCAAGGTTTGTCAGCCTGCCACCTCTCGTCTAGCGGTAAGATGTCACACCTCCAACGTCCAATCACGAGTATCTTCATAATACTAGGACAGAAGAATTTGCTAGATCGTGGTATAAAAGAAACTGCATCGGTGAAGATAGGTTGGGTGGGGCCGATTTATCCCAAGGTGCGACTTATATTTGAATTTTCCCGTAGTAGTAGTAGTACTAATAATATGCAGTTTTACTGTAATTGATTATTATTATTATTGTTATTATTATTATTTAACGGTAAAAGCATTGAACATAAAGATCGACCCTGATGCTTTCCGTTCTAGATACTTGTTAGTTTAATGAAATTGTAATAAGTAAAATTTAATTGTCTCTTTAATTTAATTTTTTCTGTGCTAGTCTTTAACACGTATATGCGAGAAAGTTTGTGCAACGTATTTTTGCACCATTTATTTAGTTTTGTAACTACTCCTTTTTCAAGACATTGTACAAAATGTACACACCTTTTAATATGTACTAATAGACTAAAAAATCTGTACAATACCAGTTTTATGTATTAAAAGGGACCTCATTCTAGATTTTCAAACAGAGTATCGCTGAAAAAATAGTGTAACAAAGTTTTGAAAATCGTAGTGATGGTTACAACATATATTAATTAATTACGTGTTTCAAATCCTAGACATTACTATATAATGATCAAGTACGCAAATTAATAGTTATGTTATTTTAATATATCGTGGGCCATGGAATAATGATGTAGCGTCTTATATTCGTTACAAAATTAATATTGATATACTCGTTATTTCAATACAGTTAACCGATTAGGTCCAAATTCAATGAGCTTCTACCCATGAACGTCATAAATGCGTATAAGCTTACCAAGTTTTATGAAAATCCTATAAAGCGTATTTGAGTGATCTCGTCTTTCTAATATAATACCATAAAAATAGGCACTAAATTGGGCATTACTTCGGTAGTGGTCAACCGATTTGGACCAATATCAATAGGCTTTTCCCCATGAACTTTATAAATGTTTATACCAAGTTTAATGAAAATCCGATAAAGCGTATTTGAGTTGTCGCGCGTACAGACACACGGATGGACGGATGGACAGACATTTTCCCTTCCCCACATACAATCTCATCAAGTACCATACTGGCACTTTATAAAGACAATCATATTCCATCTCTTTGTTAAAACAGCCAACTAAGCCATTAAACCATTTTTCTTTATTTCAGAGGTAGAGTGAAACCTCATGGAGGAAAAAACCCATAGCAGCATAGACTCGTCCATGACAAGTACAATAGACAAATATCGACTAGCGTTCTGGAAATTCTACGATAAAAGCACTTATGCCAATACCAACATATCAAGAATTCCTTCGAGCAAGGCAATCAACGTAATTTCATGAGCAATACCCATTACCTTTGTACAAGTGATCATTGTATTATAACTTATTTATGTACAAACCAATACAAGTTATTTATAAATGCTTCAGTTAAATAGATGTGTAACTTGTATGCAAGATTCATTCTGCTGTTAAGAGTGTTTGTAACATGAATTTTTCGCGATGAATAGATGGAAAAAAAAGATTACTTTTATCACACCGGTAGGTAATCCCACGACAGTTTACGGATTTAGTAAGCCCTTGTGGCAAGTGCTCAAGAAAATTGGACATCACTGTTTGACTCATATAGGATTTAATTGTCCACACGGGCCAAGAAACATGGTAGCGTAATACATAATATGTTTCAAATACATCAGTATAACTCGATCGGTAAGACCTGAGCCAAACAAACGGCTGCGCAGTAGTCTAAGATGACGTAATCTAGAAATACCTGACCTTCGTAGCACGTGATGTTCTTTGCCAGTTCATACTGTACAGACCGTGTAAAAACATCTTAGTTAGCCTCACAGCATTCAATAGTGAAGTGTGATACGTCAATAAGAGCAATGGAAGGCGAATGTAGTTATTCTAGCAAAAAGGTTGATGGTAGTAGAGTGATTCACAGTCAGAGTAGGGAAATGTATATAGGTATTTCAAACAGGTGCACCAAGATGACCCTAAATATGTAATTCAGCAGCGTGTTTCGGATGCTACAGGAATTTCATTCAGCACCATTACGACAACTGTAGAAGAAGGTGATACTGTGTTCAAGATGGAATGATAGGCTATTTAGTACTCCACACAAAAAAGACCAAGGAAAAAAGTGAAAACAGACTTAGATGATTTTTATAAGTATTTTATTAGAAGGACGGTGAATGAATTTCACAAAACAAATTAGGAAAGGCCAACTTTAAAACCACTGTTACCTGTCCTGAAGAACAAAATTAATTTTCCTGGAGGTAAATGGGTTTTAAGGCAAGTGTTGAAAGATTTACATTTCAGGTGGAGGAAAACAGTGAATAACCGGAAGATATTGAGAAAATAGACATCCGTAATTTACGTCTGAAGTATTTACGCTGTCTTACGGGTGATTATGAACCGCATAGTCTGCAATGAATAGTACAATATGTGCATTCTCTTCTAACCCTACTCCATTGCTACCGGCGGACGATAATCTGTCTGCGCGTGCTTGGTTCAGGCCCTAGCGTCCAAGTTATACTTAAATAATTACAAAATGGAGGGAAAATACTTTTCATTAAAAAAGTGATAATGACAACATACCACAAAATTTGGAAACTGAATTACTGTAATTACCTGTATTTTAACGCTAAATTGTAAACTGTAGTCGCTGTAAACCTGTATTCCACACAGTTACTTCTCATCCAAACAACACAAACATCAAATGAACTCTGAATATATTCATAACGCTGCTTCCTGGATTTGTGACGTGATTTCTTTGTTATTGATGTAAGTTATTACGGAAGAGATTTACCCCTAGTTTAATTTGTTTCTATCCCTTTCTTTCTAAGGAATTGCGAAGTTAGGTCTGCCTATAGACTTCGTGTAAATGACAATGTTATTATTTTTACATCACCATCGAATGGATTCCGCGAATATTCACTAATAATATCAAGGAAGTACTGGATAAAAGTCCTGATTTCTTTGTAATTGACCTGTTACGGAAACGACTTTGCCCTACTTTAATTTCTTTTCGTCTTTGTGTTTCTGCAAATGGCAAAGTTCCCTCTGCCAATAGTCCTAGGCAATTTACAAATGTCATTATTTTCTCATCACCTGGGAAAATACTACGCGAATATTCCCTTATGCCATTAAGTAATTACTCAATAATATAAATGAGGTATTTGTAAGAAATCCAGTTTTCCTTTAATTCAATTGTACTTTAATTGAATGATTTTGAAGAATAGTAATAATTACTATTATTTTACTAACAAGAATTATTGAAGCTCAATCACACTATTAAAAACATTTCGCAATAGTAATGAGTCATAGTGATAACTGCTAATATGATAATATTCAGAAAGTAAGTTATTTTTGTAATCGATTCCCGAATTAAGCTCCAGATCGATTCATTGAACACGGCTTACGGAAGAACAAAGGTCTAGTTTGATAAGCATATGTGAAGGAATATGTGGGTAGTGTTATTTATCAAAGCTACCGTATGTGAACACTGTAAAACAATATTTTGTAATGAGAACTGATTTGCATTCGATCAAATCCTTCTAAGAAATTACCATCAAATAGGCACTAGATTAGGCATTACTCTGGTACCGGTCAACCGATTTGGTCCAATATCAATAGACTCCTTTCCATTGACGTTATAAATGTGTATACTAGGTTTCTTGAAATTTCGATGAAGCGTATTTGAGTTAACGCGCGTACAGACACACGGACAGACATTTTTCCGTCCAACACACAATCTCATAAAGTACCATTCTGGCACTTAATAAAATCAGGTAAACTGATATAACAAAGTGCCAGTATGCTTTCGTTGAATCCAAGACGTTACCATTCGGTTAACTCAGTCAATTTGACAATGTAGTTTGATAAGCTTATGTGAAGGAATAGTGTTACTTGTCAAATCTGAATATATTACAACTTGAAATTCTTAAAATACGTCAACATTTCACAAAATTCAGTGGCATATAACTCCACTAATTATTTCACAGTAATAGTATTTGGTAGTACTTATTTTCAACTACATCAGCCAAGTAAACAAACATCTGACTGCACTGCAGACAAAGCCCCCAAATGATTAAAAATGCGACATTGTTGTATAGATATGATTTTAAAAAAATGTTACCTTTAATTAGTTGTTACTCTGGTACCGGTCAACCGATTTGGCCCAAAATAAGTAGGTTTCTTGCCACGTACATTATAAATGTATATACCAATTTTCATGAAAATCCGATGAAGCGTATTTGAGTTATCGCACCTTTTGCTATATAAAACTATAAAAAGGCACCAAATTGGGTATTATTCCGGTACCGGCCAACCGATTTGGTCCAATATCAACAGTATCTTCCCATGGACATTATAAATAGGTATTCCAAGTTTCATGAAAATCCGATAAAGCGTATGTGAGTTATGGCGCCATTAAAATATACACTAAATTGGGTTTTACTCCGGTACCGGTGAACCGATTTGGTTCAATATCAATAGGGTTCTTCCCATTGACATTATAAATGTGTTTTCCAAGTTTCATGAAAATCTGAAAAAGCGTATTTGAGTTAGAGCGCGTACAGACACACGGACGGACGGACAGACGGACAGACATTTTTCGTCCCCCACACAATCTCATAAAGTACCATACTGGCACTTAATAAAGGGAAACAAAAAAAGATTATTTTCTAAAATATTCGTCAAAATACGTTTCCTTATCTGTTGCACAATAAAATATATTTGAAATAGAATAAATATTCTGAACCAACAGAGTATATTTTTAAAATTCAACTTCAGTGCTTACGGATATATATATATATATATATATATATATATATATATATATATATATATATATATATATATATCAAGTCTAACTATGTTCCTCTTCTGGAAAATCTTTCCCATGTCAAGCTTTAAGTTATAGGAAGCACAAAGTTTCAAGTTGAATTTTAAATCAATCATTGTATTACTAGTAAGACTAGTGGCAAAAAAAAAAAACTGGACATCAATGTATGACCAATATGCACATTAAATAAATAAATAAAATCCAAGTTATGATTTAATTGTCCACACGGGTTGTGTATAAGTTTACACCACATATTTCTGATACTACTGATAATTATTATTTTGGTAAGTCTTATTATATTATTTTGCATTTGTTTTACAGCCCAAAAAGTAGATTATATAAACGTGCCACATGGCATATGGAAAGATAAAATTTGCTTAATATAAAATACAGGAGTGGAGGGAAAATACCTTTTCATTTAAAAACGGATGATCACAACTTATGTTCTTTCTTTCTTTATCTTAGTTTTACCTCTCCCTTTTAGGATTTAAGCGACACAAGCCGCCCGGGCCTTACAAGGACGCGACCTGTCGGGAGAGAAATTATCTTTGGATCACAGACAAGGACATGGAGGGCCTCCCCGGTTGAGTGATCAGCCCAATGCCGGGGCCACCTCCAAGATAACATGAACACATAGGACGAGACACACCGATCACACACACACACACTCACTCAGAACAAGGCGAGGATGGGATGAAGATGATAATGACGGCCAGGTGATATCCGGGGACCACAAGGGCATAAAGTTACCCGACATTTGTCTCTCAGGTGAGGAAAAACCCCGGAAAAAGCCCGCAATGGTAACTTGTCCCGAGCAGGAATCGAATCCGAGCCCGCTGCGTGAGACGAGCGAACGCATCTTCTACGCTACAGCTGTGGACACATATGTTCTTAATCACAATATTTGGTAACTGAATTAATGCGATTACCAAAATAACGGTACCTGTATTTTAGCGGTAAATTAAAAACGGTAATCGCTGTAAGCCTATTTTCTACACAGTTACTTTGCATCCAAACAACACACACAACAAATGTAACTCTGTTTTTATAACGTTGCGCTGTCGATATTGATTTACCCCAAGTTTAAAACGTTCCATGCACTTGCCATTCTTAACAAATATAATGGAAATGTTTACCTAGTTGTAAAGCAACATTAAAAAAGGAATAACATTACGAAATATTGCGGGTATAGAGGTTGTGTACATTACAATGTCATTATTTTATTGTCACCATCGAGTGGATTCGCGAATATTGATTAATACCATTAAAGAAGTACTCAATAGTATAAATGAGGTGTTTTTAAGGAATCCAGTTTTATTTTAATACAATTAAATTATTTTGTAGAATAATAATAATTATTAATATTTTACTAACATGAATTATTGGAGATCGATCTCACAGAAATAGTATCACAATTATAAGAAAATTTGTGTGATGTATTTGAAAAAGAAGTATCAATTAAATTTTTATCGTTGGAAAGGGTTAAGAACATTCTTTTAATTTTGTCAATATGCTTAGCTCTAATCTTTAAAATGTACTATGCACTTGCCATTCTTAATTAATTGAATGTAAATGTTTACCTAGTTGCGAAGCTACATTAAAAAATCTGATGTGAAAGTCACATAACTTCCTCTGCTCAAATAAAAGTTAGAAGTATTCACAAATCCTTGTACACAATCGCAAGACACAATTTTACGCTAATTCTTCTTTGAATGTTGCGACTAAAAACGCGGTGATTAACATTTGAGCAAATTGCCATAGCAATAGAACAAATGAATATATTCATTTGAGCAAAGTAAAGAAATACAGAAATGGTACTTAAATTTTTTCTCTAAACGAGATGTGGCAACACCGTGTGGTTTCATCGCAATTCCATGGGCACGTCACTTCCTAAAGTTAGCTTATGTCCACCGCTATTTGATGGGCACGTCCTGATGTCGAAATTACAATTTTACGCTAATTATTCTATAAATAGGCTACCTTATAGCCCCTTCTTTGAATGTTGCGACTAAAAACGCAGGCTATGGACAAACAAAAAAAGAAGAAGAAAAAACAAGTGACTGCAAACGTTTATTGAATTTTCTGCCGTAAAGAATAATTTCCAAAATTTATCGAATATTTCCCTCAGATATTTCTTAACTGTAAGCATGACAAACAGTAAATCTTTCTCACTTCACGTGCTTATATAGAATAAGAGGCCGTGAATGTCCGCGTATTGAGTTGTTCACAGGCAAGACAAGAGTTTCTACAAACATGCTTACAACCACCCTTCAGAGTATTTTTTTTTAAGTTTCAAATAAAAGCTTCAGCTCCTCGTATAAGCACTTCATGTACAAAATTTAAAGGAAATCGTTAGAGCCGTTTTTGAGAAAATCGCAAAAAAAAAAAAAAAATTTTTCTTCATATAAAGTCCCCTTAAATTTAAGAGGTTGTCACCAATCTACGTGTCACAGCCTCAGGAGGTACTTAACCCAAATACAAAATTTTGTTTTCGTGCAATTTTCCGTTACAAGAGGCCGTATTGCAAAGAGCGCGTATTCACAATGGGTGGCTTATAACTACCCTTCAGAGCATTTGTTCGAAAAAATGTTTCACATAAAAGCTTTAGCTCTTGGTTTAAGCAACCGATGTGCAAAATTTAAAGAAAATCGTTAGAAAAGCGAAAATTTCTTCATGTAAAGTCCCCTTAAAAATAAGAGAAACTTGTCGCCACTCTTGGGCACACATCTTCAGAAGGTACTTGACCCAAATACGAAATTTTGTTTTGACACGATTTTCCGTTTTGGAGCTAGCGTGTTCACAGACAGACAGACAGACTGACAGACAGACATGTTTCCAAAAATAGTATTTTTGGATTCAGGGGGCCTTGAAACGTGTATATATGCTAAACTCTCAACTTCGAATTTTGGGGTAGAAAACAATACTTTCTCTACCTATAGTACCTATGGTACGGGCAGAGGAAGTAATAAAAATGAATGGATTGAAATGGGTTAAATAGTATCAAGTTTTAAAAACGACTAATTTCACCCCTTAATCAATTCTTTTAACAAAAGTACCGGTAATTATATTTAATGATGTTTCCAGTTCTAGGAAGGAAAATTGTAATGCTAAGGAGACAGTGCTATACACGTAGGTTTTACTACAAAAAATCGTAGTATGCATCGTTCGTGGCTTAGATTGCTTAGTGAATGGTTGGTGGTAATTAGAATGACGGCATTTTTTCAAATAAGAGATGAAAATAAGTATAAAGAGCATCTTCACTTACTGTTTATAAGAAATTTGATAGATTTGAGTAGGAAAATGTTGAATGGTTGAGTGAAAAAAGGAAATTTTGTAACAAAAAAGGGAATCTTGTTTTAAAAAAGGGAATCTTGTTTAAAAAAGGGAATGTTGTTAAACAAAGGGAATCGTAGAAAAAAGGGAATATTGTAAACCGCTATTTGAAAAATTCAGGGTTGAAATGTTTAAAACAAAACGTTTAAAACAAGTGTTTAAAACATGTTTAAAACAAGGGCTTGTGTTTTTTTTAAGTTTGTTTAAAACGTTTTAAACAATCTGTTTTAAACATGTTTTTTTTAGCATATGTTTAAATCATTTTTTAATTGTATGTTATATTTAATTATGAAGACAATTTACATTTTGTCAAGTCAGTGACACCCTGTTAGTGTTGTACACAGAAAACAAACAAAAAACTAGGGCCAGAATACCAGAAAATCATGTGAGGTGGTGTCTTTTGTATCCTTTTCCTCCAGACTTATCTATCCTCTGTCGCCAGCTTCCAGTTTTTGATTTCGAGTAATTGATTTCAATTTTTTCTGACTGCATCCTACCATCTATTTTGTGGTCTTCCTTTTTAAAGAAAGAGATTATTAATATTAAATATTGAATGTGTCAATTTGGCAACACTGTAGTAGGATATTCCTTGTAAGTTTGATAATGTAAGGCGGCTAAGACCACGTAAAGCATGGTGAAAGTCAATCATCAGTTGAGCAGTAAAGGCAGTAATTAAACAGTAGTTTGTATTATTTTTTATTAATAATGAACTATTAAATCATAAACAAATACTACTGGTACAAAATGTATTTTCAAATACTATTAAGTCTAAGACTCGTAAATCTTGAACATCTTAGCACAGGGTGTCATTGGATTGACAAAATGTAAATTGTCTACATAATTAAATTTAACACCCAATTAAAAAGTGTTATAAACATATGCTAAAAAATGTTTAAAACTAATTGTTTAAAGTGTTTTAAACATTTCAACTGTATATATATATACATATACATATATATATATATATATATATATATATATATATATATATATATATAATAGGCCCTATACATTAAAATGGTTGATTTAAACAAAATGAACAATTTAAACTTTTTTTTAAACAAACAACATTGTTGTAAACTTAAAAAAAGTTTTAAAAAAACACGTTTAAAACAACCAACATTGTTGTTCACATATAAAACGTTTTAAACAAAAAAAACATGTTTTAAACAAAAAAAACGTTTTTTTTGTTCTTTTTTAAAAAAACATGTTTTCTATCAACCCTGGAAAAATTAAAATCCTCACTCTTACAGGGGAGTATATATACTCTGTTATGTGTTATAGCCTATAGTAGATAATATTGGTAAATTTTAAACTAATTTTAGTGTACATGGATGTACTACCAAAAACATGAATGATCTACACAGACCAACTAACTCATTAAAACTCTTTCAGAAGGGTGCTTATTATTCTGCAATACAGATATATAACAAGATTCCAAGCAACATTAAATTATTATGTATTCAAAGAAAATGCACACCTTTCAAAATAGGCTGTCAAGGAATTTTTAATAACTCACACCTTCTACAATTTGGAGGAATATTTCCAGCTTGGATAAATTTGGCAGCTTGCAGTTTCTGTATATTATTGACTAGCATGTGCCCGCGGCTTCGCCCGCGATAATTATTTCAAAAATAAAAAATTAAGAGCATAATAGTTAAAACATTATATTTATTAACACCTAAACCACGTGGACTACTTACCACGATTAGATAGAGTCGCCTGGCAAAAGAGATCTCAGATTCGAGTTCCTTGACCCAGAAAATCCCTGTATAGTGAGTTACGTCCAAATCGAATAATGTTTAATCATATTTAGGTCTATGTTGATTATCCCTCTTCCGTGTAGGTTGAAGATTTCGTATGTCTACGGGCCTTGACATTCTAAACAAATGCACCAGCGTGGGCTTACAACATTCAAGCGATCGCGATGCTATTATTTCCACGGTATGACAAAAATAGCCAAAGCCAAATGCAATTGATTTGACATTGAAATGTATTAGTGAAATCTGTTGCTTCGACAGCGCTAAAATCACGTTTTCTTCCAGTTTTTCACTCATAACTCGCGAACGAAAGCTAAAATTAAAAATCCGGCTTCAGGTGCATTCTCCCACCTTTCAGTCCATCTATTTTTAAAATTTCAGATCTCTGCGTTCAGTAGATTTCGCTGGGCATCGCGGACAGACAGACAAACACGTCCTTTTATTATTATAAGATAACATGTGCCCGCGGCTTCCCCCGCGATAATTATTTCAAAACTTAAGTGCATAATAGTTAAATCATTATATTTATTAACACCTAAATCACGTGGAGTGTATTCCACGATTAGGTAGCGTCCCCTGGTAGAAAAAGCGACCACAGGTTCCAGTTCCTTGGCTCAGGAAACCCCCGTATAGTGAGTTTCGTTCAAATCGAACAATGTTTGACCATAATTAAGCCTATGTTGATATCCTTCTTACGTGTAGGTTGAAAATGTCATATATCTGCGGGCCTTGACACTCTAAACAAATGAATCGTCCACGATGGACTTACAAAATCAAGCGATCGCGATGCTTTTATTTCCAAGGTAGGCTATGAGGTATGATGACAAAAATAGCCAAAGCCAGCTGTAATTGATTTAACATTTTTAAATATATTACTGAAACTGATGCTTCGAAATAGCAAAAAATACACGTTTTCTGCCCGTTTTTCACTCATAACTTACGAACGAAAGCGAAAATTAAAATTCCGGCTTCGAGGTGCACATTCTGACCCTTTAGTCCGCCTATGTATAAAATTTCAGATCTCTGCGTTGAGTAGATTTCGCTGGGCATCGCGGACAGACAGACAGACGGAGGACAGACGGAGGACAGACACTTCCTTTTATTAATATAGATAGGGGCGAAAGACGAGGAGCAGCTCTAACCTCCAGCCAAAAAACGAGGATCCGTTGAGATATGTGTGACAGACTTATGGCCAAGTGCACCGACCCCGATTAGTGTAATCAGCGTTTATAATTTCTTCCTAACCTATGATTAGGGAAAGTTATGGAGCATCAACCTCGATTAGTGTCGAAATCACCGATTACCGTTGATTAAACTTAAACAGTCAAAATCGGGCGGTTACTGAAGCTAAACAATGATTAGCAGTTTGCTGAAATGGCGGGGGTCGACTGCAAACAATAGATGAGACTCTCTTCTTCTCATATTTCTCTTTTCAGACGAATTAGGTCTCGATATTAATGTCATCAGTATCATAATACCATTTTTCCGAACTGTAAGGTACAATAAATATTATATAAACACATCTCATAGACCTACAAAGACGGTTTTAAGTCTCGAAGCACGACACCTTTATTTAAAACCTTTATTTAAAACCCACAAGATCCTCCCACTACCATGTATCATTATCTTTGAAGCCGCCCTGTTTGCTTATTCTCATAGACTCCTTTTCAAAGTTAATTCTGACTACCACTCTTACATAAGAGTGGTAGTAAATCATTACCTCAAAATTTTCGACCAATATCTATAGTTCCAATTATTGGTAAAATAATTGAACTGATAGTGAAATCTCAAGCCTGTTCCTTTTGTGACTCTTTCAATTTACTTAGTAATTCACAATTTGGGTATCGCACTGGCAGGTCAACAACGGACGCTGTTGATGTGCTTATTCGAAAAATCATCGATGCCTTTGAGAGTGGGGGTTTTGCAAGGGTTACTGCCTGCGACCTCAGCAAGGCATTTGATCGAGTTGACCATGATATTTTGCTAGAAAAACTACAGCACCTTGGTTTTAAAGGAACTTGTTGTCGCTTTTTTGAATCTTATTTGAGAGAACGTAAGCAAATTGTTGAGATAAATGGACAACAATCTACAGAAGCAACAA